>CM027852.1:1347014-2005206 GCA_016097595.1 Eucalyptus pumila | reverse complement strand
TCCCGTGTGTTCGAAGAGTCTTTGAAGAGCATGAGAGACATTGAGGATGACACGGACTCGAGTACTTTTGGATTTTACGATGAGCTTAGCGAGATGCGAGTTTTGGATGACTTGTGTTGCATTCCTAAGTCATGTGATTTCGAGTGAAGAAATCTTCGTGGGCCTCGCCAAGATCGAAGCGCTTGTCGGTTGGCCAAGATTGACTACTGATGTAGATAAGAAGTTTTCCGGGTTTAGCAGAGTACGGAAAGGTTTGTGGAAGGGTTTCGGCCTTAGCTTCATTGTTGACTCGACTGCGAAGAAAGAAAAGAAGTTCGTGTGGGGACAAGTGCGAGTGTAGTTTTCACGAGGCTTAGCGGAAAGCTACGCTTTGTGTTAACCATACCGTCTGGTCCTGGAGGTGACGAGATCTACAGTGGTGCGTCGTTTAGAGGATTGGATTGCATGCTAATGCAAAGCACGGTAAGGTTGTCGCATGGGTCCGTCGTTGAGACCTCGTGAATGGAATTACAGATGTATGACTTGGAACCGCAGCAATAATTTTCGCTCTGAAGATTTAGAGATATTGTTGGTGTGAAGAAAGACTCCAGATCTTCGCTGACCGTTAAAGTCTCAAAGTATTTATTCTCTCAGAAGGAATTGAATATGAAATACCGTTGTGAATTAGATCGTTTAAAGGACTAGGATGGTGGTATCTGGTATCACCTTGGAAGGATGAAAGAAGTCCCTGATGCGTTGAGTCGAGAGTCTTCATTTGTGCATATCTTTGGTTAAAGCATGGACCTTACTTGAGAAAGTTCGAGATTCGGTTTTCAAACCGAGTAGGCCACCTTCGAATTTTATGGCCACCCTCGCACTGAACCGGATATTCAGGTTAGAATCAGATGCTCAGTGGACAGACTCAGAAATGCAAAAGATCCTGCAAGAGGATACCGAGAAGAGGGGAACTAATTTTCAGATTTCTATGTATGATTGTGTGTACTTGATGGTACAGAGATTAAAGAAGAGATCTCACTCGGAAGCTCGTTGTAGCGGCTTCGGCGTTGTCAGATAGTGTACGCGGTTGGGCCGAATTTGCATTAGGGATTGGTAGACCGGTATGAAGATGATGTCATGACAAAGTTGCAAGTGTCAGATGTGCTAGCAAGAGAAAGCACGGTTTTGCAATTCGAGAGGACCTTTGTAATCTCTCGAGATCCTCGTGTGGAAGTGGGATTGTGTCACAATAGATTTTTGTGACAGATTTTTCGAGGAGTCAGTGTGGTAATAATTTCATTTTGGGTAGTAATTGACTGACTGATGAAATCAGCCCACCCCCGTAATGTGCGGAAGGACCTTGATTGGATTAGGCATGCAGAGGTGTTTGTGCATCGGATAATTCGTTTGCATAGAGTGTCAAGGTCGAGTTATGTCGATCTTGACCGGAGGTTTCGTTTCAATAGATCGGTCGAGATGGTTCCTTTGAGGTAGTGCGAGATCGAGTGTACAAGACTTCGGGATTGTTGAGTTGAGATCGAGAGAATGAAAGGTTATAGCCCGAGTCGGTTCGATCGGTGATTTAGTTGCGTTATCGGATGACGGATTAAGGATCGCTCGTAGCCGTCGGAAATTTACGCGGTTAAGCGTAAAACCTTTGAATTTTCAGGTTGAGAATCCTGTTCATTCTTAAATGTCGCCTATGAAAGGGACATCGTGTTTGGTGAAGGAAATGAAGATGAAGCAGCATTTAAATCGGAATCCATCGAATTTTGGGTTCAAAGGAGAATTTTGGCTTTAAATTGATAAAGAAAGCGGTTTGGGACACCGTTGGCGCCTCTAGCCGAGTTGGTATCCGGGATGAAGCCGCAGGTCCGAAGTCGGGAGTTCGAATCCCGACGCGGAGTTAGCTTTTGTGGAAAAATAAAGAAAAAAAAAAACCAAAATTTTTGCAAGCTTTCATTTTTGTAAATTTGGACAAGTGCTTAGCCTTTTGGGAATCAAGAATTGGTTTGGTCAATTTGGAAATGTTTCGTTGGCACCGAGGATCTTGGATAGCAAAAGCGAGAATGAAGGAGCAGAATTAATGGGACAACAGTACCGCACCATTTTGAAGAAGAATTTTAATGGTTTAAATTTCGAGGACGAAATTTTTATAAGAGGGGAAGAGTTGTGACATCCCGATTTTCCAATTCTGGTTTCAATTAAATAAATCGGGCATTCATCTTCGCGTCTATAGCTTTCTTCTCTGAGTTGGCCACTCACGAGATAACTAGTCTATCAGGTGAAGCCGTTAAGGAATCTAAACGCAATAGACTTGAGAATTCGGCCAGAACTGGCACCGGCCGACCGACTAATCAAGGGTCATTACTTACGTGATTCCCATTAGAGACCGGAGATAGGTCGATCAACGGAACCATGTAATTCAGTATGGGTGATTCCATCTAATTGCACAATTCTTGTTAATCGCACTAGACCGATTTCTCTATCGTTTTGGTACTCGTGGTCCGTATTTGAAACCTCGAGATTTCTACGACAACCAAGAGTCGCCAATGTGTCGAAGATGCACTTTGTGGCTTGAAAATAATCAACCACAGTCAATTGCAAAAAAATTCCTAAAAGCTACACGGTAGATTAGGATGCGCTAAAGTCGCGCCGCATTGAATTTAACCGTGAAATTGAACCCGATTACTGAGTAAATTGGAAGTTCATGCTTAAGTCACAATTCATTTTAGGAATGTCGACTCATCTCCGAAGATTTTCTACAAACCGAGATTTTTTTGAAAGCTGAAAGTAAGGCCGTTTATGTTCGGGATTGTTAGAGGGTCATTTTTAATCGAATCTTCGGGATGCAAGTTAGATCATTTGATGGGGAAATGTCATGAGAAGGCCGAGGACACATGGGTTAATTTAATTGAGCTTCAATTGAATGGAATTGATTGAGAATTGATTAAATTAAGTGTACAAGAATTGACCGCGGAAAATGAAATTGCAACCATTGGAATAAGGTTGTGGGAGATAGTGGGGTGTGACATCATCCATGAGGTCATGGTGGGGCCAAAGAGAGAGAGAAAGAGAAAAAGAAAAGAGAGAGAGAGAGAGAGAGAGAGAGAGAACCGGTCTTCTTCTTCCTCCCCTTCTCTCCCGTCGATGCTCTCTCCTCCATCTCCATCTTCTTCTTCTTCGGACGCCACCAGCAGCAGCGGAGATCAACCAGAAGTCCGTTGAGGAGCCCCGTCGTCGCACGCCCACCGCCACCGGAGCTGCCCGCGCACCCGAGCCGTCACCGTGCGTTCTCGCTGTTCCGCATCCCAGCTCCCGTTCCGAGCTGCTCGAGACGTGTCCCAGCCTCCCGAGCTCTCTCCGTCTCCGTCCGCCCGTCCTCCGACCCCGCTTGGACCGCCGTCGCCTTGCCGTTGTTCCGTCTGTCTCGATCTCCATCTCGCGGCCTGTTCCAGCGGCCATTCCAGATCTGGGAAGCTCGGCCGGAGCCGGGTCAGCTCACCTCCGCCACCGTGAGGCCCGCCGTTGGCCGCACGCACCGTTGCTCCCTCCTCCGCCCATTCCGACCAACCGCCCCGGATGCAAGCCATTTTCGGCCTCAACCAAAGAATGGATGTAAGCTGGAAAAATGGGTATGGCAGCCGCTATTTGGCCCGTTTTGGTCTGGGCTTCCCGACTTAAGCTAGGCCCGCTTGGAGACTATCGACCCTCGCGTCGTCCTTGTTTTGAGCCGCTCCGATCGTTAATCGGGTGAGTTTATCCTCTAATTCTTGCTTAGTGAGTTAATGACGCTTAAGGGGGCTTAGATTAGTCTAATTAGGTTTATGTGATTAAATTAGATTATTTTAATGTAAATTAGATTAGTTGTATGATTAGTTTAATGGGTGTTTAATTAGGGCTAATTGTATGATTAAATTAGTGTAATCTTGTTTAAGCCCTAATTAATTATTTTTAATTAATTAATTATTTCGAATTTTTAAATATTATTTTATTAAATTATATTATTATAAAATAATATTTAATTATTTAATTTTCGGAATTAAATTTAATTATTTAATAATTTCGAAAATTATGCCGAGATGGCCGGTCGTTAGAATTTCGCTACTGATCTAAAAGAAAGGCGTCTGCCGGTTTGTGTTAATTGTATGTTTAAATTGAGAAATTGAGTGATTGATGATTATGATTAATAATTTCAAAAGTGTGGAATTGTGTGAAATTGATGAAGTTGTGGTATTTAACTTGAAAATACCCTAGGTGTTAGCTTTTAGCACCGTAATTGGTTTGTATGACCAGTTTGAATCGATTGGATTGATTGATTGATTGAATTGAGATATGAGTTGGTTTATTATTGAATGATAAGCTTTGGCGACAATTGGTTTATATATATGTATCAGCTTGGGCGAGCAATTATGATATACACATATACATATATATATATATGGCAGCTTCTGGTGAGCTAAGATCGTTTTATCAGCTTGTGCGAGCACGATCTATATATATATCACCAGGAGAGCAATGATCGTTTATCGTTGGAGAGCAACGATCCATATATCACCAGGCGAAGCTATCATCTATGTATATACCAAACTAGGCGAGCTACCATCTATATCGCCCAGTGAGAGCATTGCATCCATTTCAGCTTGTGTGAGCCGTGAATGTATTGATGGATGAATAGATGGTATGGTTTAATAGATGGTATGAATTGATAGATATGTGGATCGTATGATATCAATTGGATTGATTGAATTGATAGACCGATGGGTATGTTGGTAGTTTCACACTTGTGCGAGCATTGTTTGAATATGAATTGTACTGACGTGTGAAAGGGACCGAGGCGAGGTAAGCCCGCTATCCTATTTGTGTGGGCTAGAGCGCCCGAGGCGTATTTTCTCCTAATTGAGTTTTAGATGGTAGGACTCGCGAGACGTAGTCTCATCCCGGTTGTGGGATAATATTTCGTGTCCTAGATGTCGGTCGTGGAGGACCAGGAAGTATTGGAGTTCGGAAGGTGGAGGTGAAGAATCGACGAACGTGTCCGACAAGTTGGTCATGGGACGCTTCCTAGTTGTTGAGCCCGTCTATTTTGTAGACAATCCAGTGTTGTATATAAACCTATGTGTTTATAAGAAGGCTTGTTTGGTTGTAATTGATTGCCTGCTTTTCTATCCCAAGTTAGATGTTGTCAGGGGATTTGTTTCGCTTCCGCATGTGCAATAAAAATGAATGGGTCGGCGACGTGTCCTGGGAAGTCGCATTTGTATCGACCAGAGTGGGATGTTCGCGAGCTCGGAGGATCGGGGCGTGACACCTGAGCATAGCCTTTAACAACCAGCCTTGCTTTATACTTGTTAACAGAGCCATCAGGATTGAGTTTTTTCCTAAAGACCCACTTAACTCCAATTACATTCTTATTTAATGGCCTGTCACCAATTCCCAAGTCTGATTTTTTTGAATCATTTTCATCTCCTCCCGCATTGCCGCAAACCACTTCGATCTTCCTTGGCTTCAAAAATTTGATGGTTCGAGCACGGCCACATTACTCCTTTCATAGATCTCGGCAAGTGTTCTTGTGCCTCTTACAGTTCATCATCTATACTTTCTTCCATTTCCGTAATTTCATTAGTCTCCACATCGTTTCAGGTTGTCTTTCAAAGTGCTTCAATTCGGTGTTCCTTCCATTTAACCAATTCCATTCATCTTCCTCTAAGAACATAACATCTCTCGCTCACGGTAATCTTCCTTGTCTTTGGATAGAAAATTACGTAAGCTTTTGATTGAGAGCTATATCCAACAAAAATTCCAATCTCAGCCTTTTTATCAAGCTTATCCCTTTTGACATCGGGAATATGAGTATAACACAAACTTCCAAAAACCTTCAAATTTTTCACAGAAGGTTTAGTGTCTTGCCACCCTCGAGAGGTGTTAGTTTCTCTAAAGCTTTTGTAGGTAATCTATTTAAAAGAAATACAGCGGTGTTGGCTGCCTCACCAAAAACTTTTTGGCAAATTCTTTTCCCGCATCAAACATCCGGCCATCTCCATAATGCTTCTATTTTTCCTCTCACTAACTCCATTCGTTGAGGTGAGTAAGGGGCTGTAAATTTTGTACAATTCCAGCCTAGCTCACAACCGTTTGAATTTGTTAGCTGTATACTCGATCCATTGTCGACCCGAGAGCTTTGATTCTCTTCCCACTTTGATTTTCAACTAATGCTTTAAACTTCATAAATACATCAGCTACTTCAGTCTTAGCTTGCGAGAAAATAGATCCAGCTCATTCTAGTCGATCATCAAGTAAAAGTAATAAAATACCCGCTTCCACTTAAAGAAGGTTCAGACATAGGTCCACACACATCAGTGTGAACTAATTCCAGCTTTTGATATGTCTTCGAGACTCCTCCTTTGAAGGGAAATCTGGCTTGTTTGCCAAGAATGCGGTGTTCCGCATTGTGGAAGCTCTTCCTTCAAGCTTGGTAAATCATCTACAGTGCCATTTTTCTCGCATAACCAAGATACTCCTCCTATGAACATGCCCCAATCTTTTGTGCCACAGCTCTATGTTCTCTTCTGTACACTTCAAAGCCATCCGCATCTCATTTGGCTTGAACACAAAACTTTTATCCCTCATTTGAACTCTCAAGACTTCATTGCTGTCAAGTATCTTTAATGAGACATTCCCTTCCTCCGAACTTCACTATATAGCCCTTCTCCACTAACCGACCAACACTTATGATTCGGTCAATATTTGGCACAAAGAGGACATCCTTGATTAACTTCACCCCCGGTTTCCTTTAACAAAAGCAACTACACCTTTACCCGAACTTCAATATGCTGTCCATTGCCAATTCGACTTTGGACTTTCTTGTTTTTGTTTATGCTCTTGAATAGCTCTAAGTTGCCATCATGTGATTAGTACAACCACTATCTATCACCATGTACTATTTTCGATCGAATATTCACCACCGAAGCAACAAATAAGTGCTCTTCATCAACTTCACTCACGCCACTTGTGCTTCTCCGTTTGCCGATAGGCTTTCCCTTTGCAAATAGCTTCCATATGACCCAACTTGTGGCATCTTCTCGCACCTCGCGCCTTTTCCAAAGCATCTAAAGGACTCGATGGTTGGTTCCACCACAAGATCGACAGACCTTTTATTATTTTTCCATTTGCTAGATCCACCAAAGCATTTCCTTCTTTAGGCAAAATTTCGAATCAGCAACATTTCCCTTAAACTGAATCCATTTCTTCCCTTTGCCTCCATCATTTTGCTTTACTTTGGCTTGCAATGCCCCCTCAACATAATCTTCTCTCCTCATTAGTCTTCTATGCTCCCGTGCTCGCAAAGCATTCAAGAACCCGCAAGTTTTATATCGGCCAAATCCCTTGTGTTTTCCAAAGAAGCTATAGTAGCTTCAAATTTTTCCGGAAGAGACACTAGGATCTTACAACAAGCCTATCATCCCTCAAATCGAGTTCCCAAAACTCGATTTTATCGCTATTCCCACTAGCCTATCTCGAGTATTCCTTCACCGACTCGATTCCTTCATTTTGTCTCTCAAATTCTCTCAAGAGATTCAGCACCTTCATACCTCTTATCTTCTCATCTCCTTCATATTCTTCCTTCAAGAAATCCCATATGACCTTCGCAGAGTCACACTTCATAATTTGGTGAAGATGGTAGGCGAGACAGAAAGATACGTGGCAAGATTTTGCCTTGGCTTTCCTTGTGGTTCTCTCTTTATGAAGCTTGATTTGATTCATGGTCGGATTATTTGGAAGTGGAGCAACTTCATAGTCATCCTCCACAGCTTCCCACGATCATGACCCTCCGAAATGCTTTCATTTTAACAGCCCATGCTTGATAATTCTCTCCAAAAATACTGGAGAAGCCATCGAGAAAAACCACTTGAACCCGTCTCCATCACCCTCTAACCTCTTTGCACTACAATACTTGCTTCACTTCACAGTCCCTCAAGATCATTCGATGCTCGATACCACTTTGTGATTCTGATT
The DNA here is from genome assembly GCA_016097595.1 of Eucalyptus pumila. NCBI lineage: Eukaryota > Viridiplantae > Streptophyta > Magnoliopsida > Myrtales > Myrtaceae > Eucalyptus > Eucalyptus pumila. The sequence goes on along the minus strand of CM027852.1, from coordinate 1,997,214 downwards.
AAAGCAGCAAAGAAGCAGTCCATCTCAAACAACTCTTCAAACCAACTCTCTAGTAGTCTTTTAGTTTCCACTCGGAATCGAGAAAATATTGGATACCGCTTAAATTCCACCATGTCAAAATCTTAGTCAATTCATTAGGCGACATGTGTCGCCCGAGCCCCACTGTGCTAGAACCCATCTGATACTTCAGAGAAAAGAGAGTTAAAATATATGGAGAGACCACACAGACGGGAGAGCAAATTGCAAGCATTAGGGAGGGGATCGGGGAAGGGATGAAAGCATTATCAGCGACCACATGTCGCTGAACTTGGATTTGCTGCGAATCGCAAAGCGAAACTTTCTCCTTTGACATCGAGATGGGGTTCGTCACTCCCCTCCTCTGCTGCTCCATCTCTTCCTTTCCTGGATGGTTTTGCCCTCCTCCATCTCCAGTTGAAGTCGGAGAAGGGAAAATGGGCCATCGCGGAGGGGAGAGAGAAAGACGAAGACCGTGAAAGGAATGCATGCACCCAAAGAAGAAGACCGTGGAAGGAATGCACCCGAATTTGAGGTCGGAGAAGGGAAAATTCACAAAGGAATGCACCCAGAAAATGACGAAAAAGAGAGACCAAAGGCAACCAACCATTGGCCACGTCCGTCGACGACGCCGACAAGATTGAAACAAATGAAAAGACGACGTAGAACAGTGCGAGTAAAAGGGCCATTGTCGGTGATGGTGAAGAAGATGACACGATCAATGAAGCGATCGAATGGAAAAAAAACTGGGTCACGTGAAGAATTAAATACCGAAAGCAAACTCCATTGAATAGGAAGGATGCAAAGCAGAACAACCAATTTCAAACCCCACATTCCTGACATGGTAAAGACTTGTTCGTTTGACAACTCTTGACCTACGACCATACCCTTTCGTCTCAAACAACTCTTTAAACTAACTCTCTAGTAGTTTTCTAGTTCCCACCCCGATTCTAGAAGGTTTAATATATTTTCTTTAATCTAATAATAGGGCCTCATATAGAAAAAGCATTGTTGAAGGAAACCAATTTGTAAGGTAAAAAAAAACACGTAATGACTATGTATTAGTTAAGCCAAAAAAGGCTTTGTTTGATGTTTAACAAAATTAAAAAATATCTTCCTTTTATTTACATGCCAATATACGTGAATGTACTCATTAATATTTTTACTTTGTGAAAGTATCAAGTGTTTCTAATTCAGAAAAAAAGGGTAAATGCATATATCACAAATTTCTAATTAAAAACAAAGTAAAAAGAGAAAAGTCAATCCAAACAAATTGTAAATAGTTTTATTTGAGCGATTATTAATAATAGAGATTTAGTGCGGTATAATAGGCTATAAACCAAATATATTTGGACAAATAAAAAATAAAACCATTTTCAAGTATGTTGATCTAATTATCTGATTATATAAGTAAGTGAAATATAGAGCTTTTAAACCATATAGAGGGCTAGTGCCCCATGTGGATTCTTTCTTAAGGCGATGGAAAAATAACATAATTAATTCATGAACTTTGATCCAATATTTAATGCGTTCCCTAAACCATTAATTCATTTAATGTGAATTTTAAATTTTAGTCCAATGTTCAATATGATTCCCCAACTTTTAATTATTTCATATAGTTTTAAAACTAAGTTGAACATCTATTAATTATTCAATAATCTACATTGAACAAATCAAAAGTCTGGAGATGATATTGCAAATTGAGCCAAAACTTGAGGATCATATTACAAAATTGAAAGTTTAGAAATGATATTGCATATTAAATCAAAATTTAGATATGCTTTGTATTATCATCCCTGCATCAATATGCCATAATGTTTTTGGATCCCTAAGGCCTTGTTTAGTAACCATCCAAATAAGGCCAAATTCTGATTTTTTGTTCCAGAATCAATTTGAGTCCATAATCGCATTTGGTAAAATTTTCGTTTCCGGAAACAAATTTGTTTCCAGGAACAGATTGGGAGTAGAATCAAGAAAAAAAAATGTGATTCTTGTTCCGGAATCAGAATTGAGAATCAAAACTCTTCTTCTTCTTCTCTTTTTTTCTTCTTCATTGACCGTCATCCCGTTACCCGCCGCCACCGATCGCTAGCAATCGGTCTGGCGAGCTTGCCGGAGGCAAGCCTAGCGACCGGCAAGGCCGAGCCTTGCCAGTGGCCAGGCAGGCCTCGTCAGGGCTAGGCGAGGCCCGCCTAGCCTTGGTGAGGCTTGCCCAACTTCGTCGGTGGCCAAGCGGGCCTCTCCTAGCCCCGCTGGTGGCCAGGCGGGCCTCGCCCAGCCTTGGCGAGGCTCGTCCAGCCGCGGCGAGGTTGACCTGGCTACCGGTAAGGCTAGCCTGGCCACAGCGAGGCTCGGCCTCGCCAGATCTAGTAAGACCGAGCCTTGGGGGGGCTGGGCGAGCCTCGCCTAGCTGCCGATGAGGCTTGACCGACGAGGGTCGGCCTCGCTAATAGCCAGCGATCGAGGCGTGCTGGCGTGCTTCACGTGGATCCAACTTTCAAACCAATCAAGAACAGAAGCACAGTGTTAAAAGGTACAAAAAATATGCACATGTTTCTAAGGTGGGAGAGCTGTCACTTGGCCTAATATGCCCCACCAATTTTTATTTCAAACATTAGCCGCTCGAGCTTCATAATCAATGTTAAAGAGCAAGTGGAGCCCATTCGAGGCAAGACTTTTACTCATGATTTGACGACTTTCAATTCCATGCAAGAAAATTTCTTTTATCTGAATTATTATTTCAAAAAATGATTGGATGATAATATTTGATTTATTATGAAAATAACTGTTTAGACTACAAAAAACTAATTAGTAAAAAATTATAAATTATTGCAGCCTTTTAAAGAATTTATTGCTCATAATAATTTCTTATTTTCATAATAGCTCAAAAATTGTTGTGCTAGCAAAATCGTATTATTTTTTACCCAATTTCCTTTCACTTCTCATGAGAGGATTTCTCAAGCATTTTGTGTGAAATGCTAAGTAGCAATAACATTGATACATAACATGATATGCCAACACGCGATAAGAAAAGTGGGGAATGGTGGTTATGTCATGCACATTGTTCATTAGTCATATCATCTCGTGCTTTTAAGTCTTTGCAAAGACCGCGAGCAGTCGCTGCGGCCGTCGCCATTGCCATCTTCATCTTCATCTTCATCATTTCACGATGGCTAAAACTAGTCATCGCTCCAAAGAACTCGAACCCATCAATGGCTTCTGCGCCGAAACCAGGACCTTCCGCAGCCTCAGGCCCTCCGTCCCTCTCCCTCCTCCTCCTCCTCCTCCTCTTCGTTGTTCCTCGTTGACGCCACCACCGGCCACCGGGTCACCTACCCGTGCTTCATCTCGCAATGCCGCGCTCTCTCATCCTTCCTCGTCAGCCGCTTCCCTTCCCTCTCCAAGAACGACGTCACCCTCGTCCTCCCGCCTCCTTCCCTCCACGTCCACGTCCCCGTCATCTACTTCACTCTCCTCTCCCTCGGCATTGTCGTGTCCCCTGCGAACCCCTTGAGCTCCGCCTCCGAGATCCGCCACCTGGTTGGGCTCAGCAAGCCCGTCCTCGCTTTTGTCACCTCCCAAGTAGCTCACAAGCTGCCTACTCTCAGGCATGGCACCATCCTCATCGACTCACTCGAGTTCGAGTCCGTTTTGTCCTGGACCGGCCTGAAGGAGACCGATCCCGTTCTCCGCAATGTCAACCAGGTCACGCAGGTCGACCCCGCAACGATTCTCTACTCTTCGGGCACGACGGGCCCGGTCAAGGGTGTACTCATGATCCACAGAAACATGATCGCGGGGGTCACCGGCGCTCACCATGCCGAGCCGGGCCTGAAGCCCGTTTGGCTATTTCCGCTTCCCCTGTTCCACGCGTATGGCTTTGCGTCGATATTGAGAGCCTTTGGGATGGGGGCGACCGTGGTTTTGATGGGGAAGTTTGAGTTTGAGGCCATGCTGAAGGCCATGGAGAAGTATAGAGTCGGCTTGTTGCCGATGTTGCCGCCGGTTGTGCTAGCGTTGGTGAAGTCGGAGCTTATCGGGAAGTATGACCTCAGCTCGCTCCGCACCGTCATGTGCGGCGGAGCGCCGCTTGGGAAGGAGGTTTCCCAGCGGTTCCAGCAGCAATTCCCTAACATGGAGCTGGTGCAGGTAAAATGCCATTAGTGTTAAAAGATATTAAAACAAACATACCTTCCATATTTTGTAATTTATTTGGCCAAAAAAATAGTTAGCCCTTTAATTTTAGGATTAATACAAAAAAACCTTAAAGTGATACATCCAAGACAACTTTACCATAAAATAATTTTTTTACCACAAAAAATTCGAAACTGGTATATTTGTGATATTAGTTTTCATTATATTTTATTGTCAAATTATTGAGTTAGATGACATGTAACAATTGACAAGTATACCGATTTTGGATTTTATCCTCCGATCCTAGTTTGTGGTGTTTAGTTATATTAATTTAATTTAATGGAAATGAATAGATAGCAAATTTGTCACAAATGACCAGTTTGAGTTTTTTGGTAGGTAAAAAATTAATTTTTGGCAAATTTTGTCACAGACATACAAGTTTAGGATTTTTCATGATATTAATTCTTAATTTTAATCCCGAAAAACAAATGGTTGACTTCGATGAAAATAAAAACTGACCTAAAATCACTGCTGGCTTTGGACATCATTGGTAATCCATATAGAACACGATGCTTGTTTTCCTCCATTTCATGCTATGTCAAGGTGACAAAGATTAGTTTTTGCATATTTACTAAATTGGTTTCAATCCAGTCCAAAGGTGAAATCCCTATGCCAAAACTCATGGGGTATGCAAGGAATTACCGGTATTATTAATGTACAGGTAAAAACCAAAGTAAAGTCTTAAGCCCCAAATCGTTTAGTATTGGACCAATTACTTACATGCCAAAATGCTTGGGCATGATTTATTTATTTATTTAAGTATGACTTTTTAACTATATGGCACTCAATAATATTTGTTTTTTCAATTACTTGAGTGTCATATTGCTTTTCAATTGATTATTTGAGTGCAAAAAATTTTAGAAAAACATTCACCACAAGTGTTATGCCATGTTAGATTTCTAGAATTTGGTGAACATCTTTTTTTTTAGAATTTCGTGAACATTTTAAAAATAATTTGGTAGTGATCAAATGAAAGTTATGGTATGTAAGTGAATGTTTTTCTTAAATAGCTATTTAGCTACTTGGCAAATTTTAAGAAAAAACATGCCCTAAATCGTTTAGTATTCAATTAAAGCCAAAATCTTGGGCATGATTTATTTATTTATTTAAGTATGTGCCCCAAATCGTTTAGTATTGGACCAATTACTTACATGCCAAAATGCTTGGGCATGATTTATTTATGTATTTAAGTATGACTTTTTAACTATATGGCACTCAATAATCTTTTTTTTTTCAATTACTTGAGTGTCATATTGCTTTTCAATTGATTATTTGAGTGCAAAAAATTCTTAAAAACATTCACCACAAATGTTATGCCATGTTAGATTTCTAGAATTTGGTGAACATTTTAAAAATAATTTGGTAGTGATCAAATGAAAGTTATGGTATGTAAGTGAATGTTTTTCTTAAATAGCTATTTAGCTACTTGGCAAATTTTAAGAAAACATGCCGTCAAAGATCCTGTGCCCCAAATCGTTTAGTATTGGACCAATTACTTACATGCCAAAATGCTTGGGCATGATTTATTTATTTATTTAAGTATGACTTTTTAACTATATGGCACTCAATAATCTTTTTTTTTTTCAATTACTTGAGTGTCATATTGCTTTTCAATTGATTATTTGAGTGCAAAAAATTCTTAAAAACATTCACCACAAGTGTTATGCCATGTTAGATTTCTAGAATTTGATGAACATTTAAAAAAAAAAAAGTTTTGGTAGTGATCAAATGAAAGTTATGGTATGTAAGCGAATGTTTTTCTTAAATAGCTATTTAGCTACTTGGCAAATTTTAAGAAAACATGGCCGTCAAAGATCCTGTGCTTCTCTTCTCCCAATGGGAACAGAAGTCAGGCAATTTTTTTTTTCCTTTTTATGTATATTTCTCTATTTTTGGCTGGCCCCACCATCTCTTTCTTTTGCCCTTGGTGGCCCATTTGCCATCTGGGTGTCTTTATTATTTGTTATTTTCTTTTTTGGTCATGTGGGTTTCTTGATTATGTGTTCAAGGTCCCTCGTCTCTCTCTCCTCTCTTCTCTCTTCATGAAATTTTAAATTTTTTTACCGTTGTTTCCAGTCTCTCATTTGCATCGGGATGTCTTTTTTACTCGAAACCATACATTTTACTTTAGGAAAAACATGGAGAAAAAATTATCATTGTTTAAAAAGTGAGTGTATCATATGCGAAAGTGTAGTATTTTAAGATTAGATATGGTGCAAATTGCAATTTCAAATAAGTAAAGATGGTTAGGTTTTTTGCAATGTTTCTATAAAATGTTTTGGAATATCCATATAATAATTTGGACTTTGGTGGATACAATTAGATCTGTCCGACTATCCTTAATCCCGTCGACTTTTATTTCTATTTGCCTCTTCAAACGAAGGGGGTCCCATTGACAAATACTTTACAAATCGTTTGCCCATACGCTTGCATTTATGAAAAGGAGTGAAGATAAAATTCAAAGAAACACTGAATTTTTTTTTTTTTTTTTACAAGTCTTCAATTTTCCTATTTCATTAAACTGCCAAACAAGCCAAAAGAAATAAATTGCCATCCCATTTCTGCACCATTTTTCAGTCCATTGTTAAATACATGGGCATATATTTGCTAAGGTGACTAATTAAGGAGATATTATAATTTTTAGTGTGGGTATATTTTCGAGAGCGTTGAGCATCACATGGTAAGCAAGCGGAACAAAGCCAAGCACTTCCTTTCTTGTTTACTAATCGAGCCATAAACTCTCCATGAACTCTTCTAACGGCGGAGACCATAGAGTTTGCATATCCTTCAAAGGACAATTCTAGGTATATGGCGATGAATGCCTCAAAACTCACAACCACCTATTTCCACAGTATAAATTACTTTATAAATTGATTTAGACACACCATATAATTTTAATTTAAATAGTTCAAAATTGTCACACCTTGAATGCGTGCCCATCCCTCTTTGGTTGATAATATTTTGTTACTTCCCAGGACGAGTCGTCGACCCATTGATTTTTAAGCACATGCGGAAGCGAAAATAAATCCCCTAACAATAATCATCTCGGGATAGAAAAGCAGGACATCTATTCATAAAAGCACACTTTTATAAACAACGAGATTCAGGCACAAAACGAGTTTAGTCAAAAGCCTACAAAAAGGTCGACTCTCACAAGAGGCTGTCTTACGACATACTGATAAGACATATCCACCGATCCTCCATACTCCTCCTCTTCAGACTTCGAGACCTTGGTCTTCCACGACCACCTTCTAAGGACCTGAAAATGGTTATTCAATAACCAGTGAGACAATGTCTCAGCAAGTCCACCCACTAATTAGAACAAGGAACTTACCTCGCCTCAGTTCCTTCCTGCAGGTCAGTACAGTTCATATCGCAATGCATATAATTAATGCACATAACAACTGGAACACCTCATCAATTCAATTAATCACCAAGGAACCCGTTCCATGCCACACAGTTTTGGTCTCATAATTAGGTGCATCAAATTCAACCATCATGCGTTCCAATTGTTAATTACACCCCTTAAGGGTACGGCCAACTCCAAAATTGGCGGTCTTTTGGCATTGCCAGGTGTCGTCTCACCTCATTTGAGCACGGCGACGTCTCTCAATTAGACAGCTTTCTTGAGAGGCGTAGGTCCAGAATCTACTGCGACCTGAGTCTTAATGAATGGGTAACGTCCGGCTTAACAGCCCATGATGGTTTCTCTTAACCAACACACGACCAATCAATCTCGGCTTAGGACACTATGAATTGCACTCAAATGTCTCAATTAAAATAGTAAACCTGGCCTATTTTCTTTGTATTAGAAATACACGGTAAAATAGTCGTATGTGGGTACACGGTCAATTCACACTAGAAAAATTGATATTCTTTAATTTAAAATCCCATTGGTTTATATAGTGTATAAAACTATTTTTGGTGTTAAAACCCGACATTCAGGATTTTATGAATAAATATAGAAATTCATAATTTTTGGAATTGAATACTCAAATTTTCAATCAGCACTCAATTTGCACAAATTAACATCTAATTACAGAAATTGAACACACCATTGCAATCACATGCAATTCCAGTCACTGGCTATCTCGGACTAATTTCTGGAAAATAATTTCTAAAATTAATTAAATGAATCAATTTAAATACTAAAATGCCAACCTAGGCCAAAATCACTAAATTAAATACCAATACGGACCCGGAAAATTCCCGAACCCTTCTAGATAAATAACACAATTTATCTAGGCCTCGCTTAATCTAATCTAACCACCTAACATGGATAATTGCATAATTAAATCACTAAATTAATCTAACTAACCACGTAATTTCTAATTAAATAAATCTAAACACCCCTTAAACGTTATTAGCCTACTAAGAAGAGTTTAGTAAATAAACCCACCAGTTAATTGCGGAAACCGTTTCACCACGACGACGGCCGAAGTCCAAATTTTCGGCGGCGTCGGCGGACACTCGGGCCGGGCCCAAAGGCCTTACAAGCCCACAGATATTTCTAGGCTTGATCTTGGGCTTGGGCTGCAGCTGGGTTGGGCTTGCTTCGTGGGCCCAAGGTGGGCTTCAAACTTGGGCTGAACTAAATTCACTTGGGCTGCTGAAAATGGGCTGAATTCTGCAAGCTAATGGGCCAAAGACTGCTGGAGATGCTGGCCGAACTTGGAAGTGAGCTGGCGGTCTGCTTGATCGACTTCACGCGGCCCAATTGAGACAAAAACAGCGAAGGAATCGCTAAAGCTACAGGCGCTGGATTCGCTGGCGTTGAGCTGCGGGCGATGCTTCGAGCGAGGAGATGGGGCGAGCTGGCAGCTGCAAGGATAAATCACGTGGCTTCGGTGGGACGTTGGGCGAAGACTCGGACGGGGCAGCTGCAATTCGTGGTCGCGTGGAGGAAGACTGCAGGGGAAATTCGGCTTTGGTGGATGCTGCTTTAGTCAACAAACCCGAAGGTCTTCGAAGAAAATGAAAGCAGGTAGATTCGGTGAGATGAGGCAAGTGAAAGTGGAGCTGTAGAGATCGGTGAAGTGGCTGGCTTCAACGTGGAGAGGGATTAGTGGGGTGAGGTCAACGTTGGGCTTCAACAGAGAAGGAAGTTGACCCCGCGAATGAAGACATGGGCGTGAAAGGCAGTGTGGGCTTCGGTTAGGGAAGTAGCCGAAGATGGAGCAGCTTCGGTTGAGGAGGAGCAGTCCAAGAGAGAGAGAGAGAGAGAGAGAGAGAATCGATGGAGGTGTTCCAAGGAAGCTTTGAAGAAAAAGGGGTAAAAGTCAATAATCCTATCCCAAAAATTAAATGCTTGTCTCCCAAATAGTGCTCAATCTTATCCCTTGGTCTCACCATATTTCTTGCAATAATCTCCCCCAAATAATCCAAATTGAAGCATAAAAAAAAAAAATGCAGCCCTCATGTGAGCATCCAAATTTCTTCAATTTTTGGGCTTCCAATTCTTCATCAAATTTCCCAATTGATGTCCAATTTCATTGAAGAAAAAGCCCATAGAATTTCTACAAGTGCCCCTCGACAAATAGCTCGGCTTGAAAGTCAAAACTCCATTAAATTCGACCCATACGAATTTCCGTTAATGTTCTGCGGCGTTCGAATCAATTTTCCGTAAAAATCTCGGAATCTTTGAAAATTCTTCAAAGGATGAGTCGACATTCCTAAAATAGGGTAATTTCAATCCGGCGAGTTTTTAGCGTGACCTAGTCTACAGGGTAATTTTTAGGAATTTTTGGTGCAATTGACCCGTAATCGATTCATCTCGAGTCACATTGTACATTTTTGACACATTGGCGACTCTCGATTATCGTGAAAATTTCAAGGTATCAATTACGAGCACTAAGTATCAAAATGATAGAAAAATCAGTCTAGTGCTGATTGACGAGTATTTTGCAATCAGGTGGAATCACCTACCCTCTAATCACATATCTCAATCGAATCAACTTATCTCTGGTCTCTGATCGATTTTTGACAGTGCCGTAATGACCATTGCAGATCAACACGGTCGAGCAATCGATTCCCAGTCGAATTTTCAAGTCTATTGCGTTAAAATCCCTTAATGGTTTCACCCGATAGGCTAGTTATCTTGTGAGGGGCCCTCTTAGAGAATAAGGCCATAAGCACGTTGATGAAAAGCCCATTTCATCTCATCGAAATTAGACTCGAAAATCAGGATGTCACAACTCTTCCCCTCTTATAAAAATTTCGTCATCGAAATTTAAACCTTTACCAATCCTTACACAAAAAGGTGGGGGTATTGTCGTCTCATCGAGACTTACTTTCCCCGGTCACTTCTTCAGTCTTGTGGTGTTGTCAGACCACTTTGACCAATGGGACCTTCTTGGTACACATAATTTGTTCTTACTGATCCACAATCTGAACCAGGCTTTCCACGTACGACACTTTGTCGTTCACGTCTAATTCTTCCAGATTTAGCATGTGAGTCGGGTTAGGCTCATACGTCCTCAATCTCGACATGTGAAAGACGTCATGCACTTGCACCAACCTTGGCGGTAATGCAAGATGATACACTAGGATCCCGATTCTTTTAAGAATCTCAAATGGATCTACATACCTCGGACTAAGTTTTCCCTCATTGCCAAAGCGGAAGGCATCCCTCATTGGTGACACCTTTAGAAAGATGTAATCACCAATTTGGAACTCTAAGGGCCTTTGATGCTCAACAATACCACATTTCTGGCAGCTCTTAGCGATCTTGAATCTATCTTTGATCACAGCAACTGCAATCACTGATTGATGAACTGACTCTGGGCTGTGACCTTTCTTTCTCTGACCTCATCTTAACCAACTGAAGTTTTGTACACTCTACTCTGTCCTACTTTAAAAGGAACCATCAGATTGTTCTGCTGAAACTGGGAATCCTCGGGTCTTGATCTGATATAAATTCGTCACTAGCACTTCATGCAGATGAACTATTTGACACATATACACTTCTGTATGCCTACTCAAATCAAGATCTTTTCAACCACTGGGGGTTCGCCCCAGTGGCCACCCTTCCTACTTGGAAGGGGGAGGTGGGGGGTTCAAATCCCCACCTTCTCAGGGGGGATTGGGGTAGGGACGATTTCATTTTAGGAGTGGGTTTCAACTCCCACGCCCTGCAATGAGACGGGGCCAAAATCTAAGAGTGAGTGTTAGAGTAGAATTAGAGTAAGACTGACAAAAAAAAAAAAATCAAGATCTTTTCGTATTACACTGAAGTGAGTCAGCTTCATCCTTCTATTGACCCCTATTCCAACTGGAATCATTACCCCTCTAGTTCCTTGACAAGCTCGTCACAAGGTCCACCGTGACATGTTCCCTTTTCCAGTTGGGAATTTCAAGAGGTTGCAGAAATCCTCTCGGCTTACAGTGCTGTGCCTTCACTTGCTGACACGTCAAACACTTGGCGACATGCTTAGTGATATCTGCCTTCATACCAGACCCCTAATAGTGTTGACACATATTCTGATACATTTTTGTACTGCCATGATGAGCTTCTGATAAGATATCTTCCTTAAGTGCTGCATCGTCAAGTAAACACAATCATCCTCGAAACCTTAAGGTTCCATCATCAGAAATCTGAAAGTTAGGTTTTCTCTTATCGATATCCTCTTGCAGGATCTTTTGAATTTTTGGATCTGTTGACTAAAGTGTCTTGATTCTAACCTGCACTTCCGGCTCAATTCTGAGGGTAGCAATGAGATTCGAAAGGTGACCTACCTCAAATTTGAAAACTGAATTTCTAGCCTTCTCAATCAACGTCCATTCCTTAAGTATCATCTGTGCAACTGAAGATTTCCGACTCAGTGCATCTGCGACTTTGTCCGCCTTTCCTAGGTGATACAAAATATCATAATCATAGTCCTTCAGGAGTTCCATCCAGCGACGTTGTCTCATATTCAACTCTTTCTGAGAAAATAAATACTTGAGACTTTGATGGTCAGTGAAGATCTGGAATCTTTCTCCACACAAATAATGTCTCCATATCTTCAAAGCAAAAATAATTGTTGCGAGTTCTAAGTCATGCGTCGGGTAGTTCAGCTCATGAGGTCTCAACTGACGGGACATGTATACAACAACTCTGCCATGCTGCATCAGTACGCAACCTAGTCCTCTAAACGACGCATCATTGTAGATCTCGTATCCTTTAGGATCAGACGGTATGGTTAACATATGTGCGGTAGTTAGCTTTTCCTTAAGCTCTTGGAAACCGCTTTCGCACTTGTCTATCCAGATAAATTTCTCTTTCTTCTTCAGTAGTCGAGTCAAAGGCGAAGCTATAGCTGAAAACCCTTCTTCTCCTATAATATCCTGCTAAACCTGGAAAGCTTCTGATTTTTGTTACCATCGTCGGTCTTGGCCAATTGATCACTGCTTCTATCTTGGCGGGGTCCACGGAGATTCCTTCTTTTGAAATCACGTGACCTAGGAAGGCAACGCGAGTTAAAGAAAACTCACACTTGCTAAACTTGGCATACAACTCATGAATCCTTAGAGTCTGCAGTACCAATCTCAAATGATTCTCATGCTCCTTAGGAATTTTCGAATACAGCAGGATATAATCGATGAACACGATAACGAATTGATCCAGGTATTCTTTGAACACACAGTTCATCAGATCCATAAAAATAGCTGGAGTGTTCGTCAACCCAAACGGCATTACAATGAATTCGTAATGGCTGTATCGAGTACAAAATGCTGACTTTGGAATATTCTCATTCCTGATCCTCAGCTGGTGATATCCCGTCCTTAGGTCGATTTTAGAGATTATTGACGTTCCTTGCAACTAATCAAACAAGTCATCAATCATCGGTAGTGGATACTTGTTTTAATCATCACTTGATTGAGTTGGCGATTGTTGATGCATAGACGCAACGAACCATCTTTCTTTTTCACGAACAAAACTGGTGCTCCCCAAGGTGATGCACTGGGACGTATGAATCCCTTATCCAATAATTCATGCATCTGCACCTTCAGTTCTTTCAATTCTAACAAAGTCGTCAGGTAAGGAGCCTTAGAGATCGGCTCTATCCTGGGGGCTAACTCAATCACGAACTCTATTTCCCTTTTTGGTGACAGACTTGGCAATTCTTTCGAGAATACATTTGGAAATTCTTGAACTATTGAGATGTCCTCAATTTTTTGTTCTTCAATCTGTCTTATCTATGACGATCGCCAAGTAACCCTAGCAACCTAACAAACGGGTTGCCTCGAGCGTCGGGATTAATAAAATTGAGGGTCCTTCTCAACTCTAAATAAACTCGACACTTTCATATGCTAATAGATTAAGCTAGGTTACATTCCAATATCAATTCATTACCACAAGATACTCCATGAGCCTACTCTATTCACATATGACGCCAAAGTTATACCTCAGCAACTAGTCGAGCACAACTCTAGTCAGTGGTTCTTCTCCTACTACCTTAACACAACAAATTGAAATTTCACAAACTTAATCCCCAAAACTTTGTTGCACTACTTTGATAAAATCATCCCACAAACATAGCCATCTCTAGGCCCCATTAATGGTAAGATAGATAGGAAGAGGAAAATCATACATCTAACCAGGGTCTATGCACTTTCATTAATAATTGTTTCTTCTTTCAATTATCTTTTTTTTTTTTAAAGTCCCGTGAAATTTGAGTATTTTCACGAGCTTAGTGGCTTGGAATATGAGAATACTAACAAAGTTACGATGTGTAGAACAATTATATACAATCTCTCTATAAAGATTAATTTCTAATAAGTTCAAATTCTTTTCTAAGCAGAAATCTTTGGTTAAAATTGTGAACTTTTTACGATTATAACTTAGGTTTGGGACGTGCGATTAATAAAGATTACCAACAAGATTCAAATTCATCCGCTACCCACTTTTGAACCCATATTTAGCATCCTAGAAAGAAATCTTCCCTTTTCTCTTTTTGACACTTATACTTAGATGATTTTCATATCAGCTTCCATAGTGCCATTTTCTCTCCATAAATGATTTACATAAATACTAAATGGCAAATTTAGATAGAAAGGAAACCTTGGAAGGACAAGGCTATTAAGAACTGATGGAAACTAGTGCTTTTAGTTGCGTAGCGTTCTCATGAGAGGTATAGTGACAACAATACTAGAAATTTGTTGTTTTCCCTTTTCCTTTTTGGTTAGAACCAATATGTCTTCACGTAAAATATTTGAAATAAGCACCGCCCAATAATACTTTATTCTATACATTCAAACGGACAAGAGATAGAAAAATCATACAAAATCCAAAGCTTGGGATAGTCCGCAACTTCTTGGACCTTGGGGTCATTGTTATTTAGATCGGATGATTGAAAGAAATGTTCTAGGAATCAATCATGCAGGGCAATGAGGCACTCCTTCAATTGCCGCTTTAATAGCATCTTCAATAGATGTGCCCCACTTTCTGTTCATTCTCGTAATCCGTAACAACATGTAAGAATAGATCACTTGAATCTAGGAATAGGACCATCTCTTCTAGGAAATCAGGATGCTTTAAGGTCAACATTAGAAAATGATCGAAAGGGCCTTGACATCCTTCTCAAGTATTTATTTTTAGTAATTATTATTCTATTTAATACAATTCCCACTTTCTTGCATTCAATTTCCATATCTATTCCTCAATAGGTGCATGGGGCTAGGATATAGCTAAGTATCTATTATTCATCATTCTATAGAAAATAACACATTTACTAGTTACAACATTAACGAAATAATACTTAATGAACCAAATATTCTCATTCTAATAGCATCATGGAGGTCTAATTCCTGAAGTTAGACCCCAATTGTTTTTTTGTTTTATATAAGCGATTATTGCTTTTTTGTTTTATTCTTTTTATTTGATTGGAGATCAGTAGTTTTAGTGCCTTTTCGGCATCGTTTGTCTTATCTCGAGGGGTACGAAAATTGTATCTTCTCCTACCTTAGACCTTTGCTTTTCTACGTGTTGATCGGACAGTTTTTGGCCTTGCAACGCCACGTGACAAGTAGGAGAAAATATTAGGAGCTCAGGAAGCATGGTCTGCAACCAATCATGAAGTGTGGCTTTGTGGGGCTGGCTCGCCAAGATGGAATTTATGCATGTAAAATAATCACCTTTCTCTCTCATCTAGCCTGCACGCTAGCCCTGCATGTTCTCTCTCTTTCCTCTGCAGACTCTCCACACATTTATTATCTTCTCTCTCTTCTTCTTCGTTCTTTCCTTCTAAGAAGAAAGAAAAGTAATTCCTCTCTCAAACGAACAAAGGCTTCCTACATCCTTAGCAGTAGGAAGGGAAGAGCCATGCCTCCCTGATAAGCTTCCAAATATGAGTAATAATTTTTAAGAAAAAAGCCTCAAATAACTCATCAATTATATTTATTGTGACACATTTATTACATGACATCAAAAAATTCTAAACATAGACTTATGTAATACATTTATTTTATAACAATATTCCATGAATAAGCATCACTGCCTAAATGATGTTTTTGCTAATTAAATTTTTATAGAAATTTAATATGTTACAGAAATAAAAAAATTTGAGGTTTTTTCATGTCATAAAGAATGTAAATATATAAAGGTGAGTATAATTTGAATATTTTATGTTAATAAAAAAGTTTAGGTAAACTTATCATTAGTAAACATAATTTGGAATATGAGGAAAGGGATAACAATCAAAACCCAGGAATATGTACTAAATACCCACATGAAGTGAAGTTGTAGCCTTTTGAGTGACAAACGCCGTGATTTCTACAAAATCCGAGGCCTCTTTTTCCACTGGTACATGCATTTAAGCCAACCCTTGGGGCGTTCTCTTCTCAGCTCCTCCTGTCTTCTCCAACTCCATTTAAGCCAACCAACCCTTGGCGTTCTCTTCACGATGGCTGGCAAGTCCTCCCGGCTCAATTAAAATAAATGGACTACGCCACGACAATCGGCATAAAATTCCAGTCGTCGGCTATCCCTGCCTAATTTCCGGGAAATAAAAAATTAATTTCGAAAATTAATAAATAAATACGATAAATCCAATTTAGGCCCGTAATGCCTAATTGGAAGTCAAATCGGGATTCGGGAAAAATCCCGAGATGCATTCGATAAATAGTATAGGCAATTCTCTAGCTAAGTATACAATTCAATTGTCTAACATGCATCACAATTATCTAATAATCACTAATCTACTCTAATCTAACCACCTAATTGAACATAATTAAATATAATCAATCCTTAAGCATAATTAGCAAATTAAGAAAGTATTAGTTAGTAAAACTCACTTCCGCAAAGCGAAGATCGGAACACCGCGACGGCAGCCGAATTCCGAATTTTCAGCGACGTCGATGAACACTTGGACCGGGCCTAAAACGGGCTCAACAAATCTCAGTGTTCTTGATTTTGGGCTGGACCCAAGTTGGGTTGGGCCTGCTGAAGACGGGCTTCAAGTTGTGGACTGGACTTCAATTGTTTTGCTGCAAATTGGGCCTCAAAATTTCAGTTGATGGGCTGCTGGACTGGACTTGACCAAATAACTCACTTGGACTGGACTGGGCTGTTCTTGTGGGCTTCAGTTCAATTGAAGAATGGGCTGCGAGCTAGAATTTCGTTTGAGATGGGCCCACAACGCTGGACTTCGGTGGGCTTCGCACGGCCAGATGAAGGCCGCTCGATTTCACGCTCGCAGCTTCGTGGAGTTGATGGTGCAGACATGCGGATTTGAAGCTGCTTTGACTTCAACCGACATTGAGCTGAGGAAACGAAGGTGACGTGGACATTGTTGCTATGCTGTTGAAGATGCGTGGCTGTGGATGAGGCGGCTTCGGTCAACCACGGAGGAGTTCGCTAGTTTGGTGGACTAGAGGATAGTGGACCGCTGCGGGAGAGGACGTGTGGTGCAGCTGCTACTTCATTCGGTGCTACGCAGTCAACAAGATGAAGTGAAGACCTCCGTGAGCTGAAGATGCGTGGATGGAGAGGAGATGGGCGTTTGGTGGCTTCGCTAGCTTGCGGGGCTGCTGAGTGGTTCTGTCTTCGTTCGGTTGGGTTGGCGCACAAAAGAGACAGCAGATGGCATGGATTTCTCGTCTTCTTCAGCTGTGGTGCCGCATGAAAAATGAGAAGGGAGAGAGAGGCTATCCGGTTGTGGGATATGAGAGAAAGAGAGGTGGATAGGTATGACAAGTGAGGGCTCCACCAAAGCTTGATATTTTGCAAAATATCTCCCTTAAATCAATCTAGGCCATGTATAAATACTTGGCCTTCATTAGGCCATCAAAATGTCTCATATAACCTCTCAAGTGGTCCATTCTTGCTAGGGTGTGGGGATGTTACGAATTTCCTAGCAAATTCTTCAATTGCACAACCATTCTCTCTTGATTTACGAATTTCTTAGCAAAGGCTTCAATTGCACAACCATTATCTCTTGATTCACTCTCACTTAGCCTTCATAAAATCAATCGATGTCTCAATGCTTCAATTTCTATTTTTCCTCATCCAATAACCCATATTGCATCTCAATTTTGTGACCAAAAACCATCTTCGGCAATTTCTGCACTAAAACAACCCGGCGACGACTTTTTCCCAAAAAGTCTCGGTTGCTAGAAAAATCTTCTGAGACTGAGTCGACACTCCTAACATTCATTGTGACATGATAGAATCTTTAATTTCTGAAGTCGGACTCGAATTCACGGTTAATTTCATTCGACGTGTTTTTAGCGTGACCTATGCTACCGGGTAACTTTCAGAGATTTTTAGTACAAATGACTCATGGTTGATTTTCTTCGAGCCACAATGAACCCACTCGACTCAATGATGACTCTTGATTGTCGTGAAAATCTCGAGGATTCAATTACGAACACAGGGTACCAAAACGACAGTAAAATCATATTAGTGTCGGTCGATGAGAATTTTCAATTTAGTGGTGTCACCCATGATTAGCCACACATCTCAATCGAACCAACCTATATCTGATCTCAAATCGATTTATATCTGTGCGGTAATGATCTCGATAGATGAGCACGGTCGAGAAGCCGATTCCTGGTTGAATTCTCAAGTCTATTTGCCTTAAAATTCTTAATGGTTTCCTCAGATAGTCTAGTTATCTCTAGAATGATCAGTTCTGAAAACGGCCCTATAGACGTGTCAATGAAATGCCCGATTTATTTAGTAGAAAATATGACTGAAAATCTGGGATGTCACAGCTTGCTTTTTCCAAATTAGTAAGTAGCAGTGCAAGTAATTCTTTTGTAGACAACTTGTAGAAATAATGACAAAGTCTAGAACATACAAGCAACTTGCAACTACAAATAAATCAATCTATCAAAACTACAAACATATTTATTAGCATACTTATAATTCCACAAGAAGAGAGCATAAACAAAATGGAACAATCTAGACTAAACCCAAGTAAAACCTCCATGGCCACAAGCCCACTACAAGTTCCTTCAACAATTCATACTGGCCCTTGAGTGAGTAGGTGGAGGTGAAGTTACAGACCTTCTTGTCTCCTCTGTAATCTTTCCTCTCATCTCGACCAACCCAATTACAGCCTCCATGGCGACAAGCCCCACTATAAATTTCGACAACAATTCATGCTCTAGGTAAAAGCGCAAATGTAGGTAATTGAGTGAGTAGGTGGAGTTGAAGTTACCGAGGATTACACCATCACCCACATTTGCAAAGCTAGGTTCTTGAGCCCAAGCTTCTTGAACAAGAAGCCCGATGTTTTCTTGTGCAGTTGTGACCACCACTTGCGGCCACGAGCCCATAGATCGAGCTCGAACGGCCATGGCGGCCACGAGCTCGAGATTTGGCATCCATAGCTGCAAGTGGAGCTCTACCTCTAGCAGCCATGGCTGCTGTAAGAAGAAGACACAACAATTAATGGAGAGAATCATGAATGAGGGAAAGGCGGGATCCAACGTGGCACCCGTTCATAATATTTCATCGAATTGAATGGACATAATTTTTCCCCTACAAAATCTACAGTAACATTCATTCCAGCAGAAAACTATCCATCAGAAAATACATGCTGTAAAATTGGTCCAAAAATAAAATGCTGGAACTAAAAAAAGATATAAATAGCAAATTATTCATTAACTTGCAAAAGGGTGAGAGCTTGGGAATGCTTTGACTTAATCGTGCATTCCGCTTAAATTAGGTTGAGTGGTTACTAAAATAGTATTTTCCAAGCCCATTAGAAATATACTTTTTTGTTTGGCGAAAGCTAATATTTAAAAATATCTCCAATCATTTCTATCGACAAAATAAATTAATAATTGAAGAATTACACCAGGTTTAGTACTTTAGCTATAATTAGCAATTAACTAAAGTAGATTATCAAGATGAATGTGCGGTATATATCAAAACTACTGATCTAAAAAAGATCAAAATTATAACGGCACAGGTAAAAAGACAGAAAATGATCGAAATTTTCTTCTTCTCCTGCATTCTTCTTCCCATTGCTTGTCTCTCTCCTTCTAGAACGTTGGATGCTCTTATGCCCACAACCGAAATTAATAATGATGGGGGAGTTAGGCACACCAAACCTGCATTTAATGGCTCTCACTGTTTTATGTAGTGATATATAAATATTGCTATTTACGTAGTTAGCGGGATTGTGTATCCCATGCACTCTTAATTCCTTACCTCTACTTCGATTTGATGGACTTAAGGTGATGCACTATTCTTGAAGGTGGACTCGTCACCGGTTACTGTAACTTGTTTTCGATTATTAGATGTTTGCGTGCAATCAATCTATCTGTGCCGTTTTGTTTTTCTCTTAAGTTTTCCTTTTGTCTTCCAAATTTTAGACTATTTTTTGTCAGGTGGGCTAGGCAGGCCTGGCCCACCGTGTCCATCTTCTGGGCGGGCCTCCCCACCAAAATGGGCCCCGTGGTCTCGGCCTGCACCAGCCAGGGTGGACGCTTTGTTACCACTTAGGGTGGGCTTGCCCAATGATAATTTCTTAAGCAAAAGGAAAGCCCCTCTCTCTCTCACCAAAACCCGGCCTGGATAAAAATTATCGGTTGGGCACATGTTTGTTAAGGTATTGGTGGGGCATGGTCGTGGAATCCTGCAAGAGGTAACTATAAACCATAAGTTATTGTTCTGTGTACCGTTCAACCGCGCTAGATACTCGAATCTCCGTCGTTGGGACCATGAGAGGCTAAAGCTCTTGTGCAGATGCCTTCTAATAGAAAATTAGCATGTGGGGGAAAGACTCAAAAAGGGGTAAGGGCCTCGGTTGCAGAGGAACTCTGTGAAGTTTCGAGCGGTTAATTTGATATCGATTGCATCATGTGAAATTCCTTGCCCTTGCTATTTCTAAGTCTAGCATGCTTGAACTTACAGTCATGATGAATTACTTATTTTCCTTCTATTGTTTGGTTAGGCATCGCCATATGCCTATGCAACTGCTTCGTCAAACGCCAGACACTGAGGAGGATTTTGAGGACTTCCAAGGGTAAAATTTTATCAGGTGAAGGTTTGGTTAAAAATGAAGAAAGAAGCGTAAGGTCTAGGGTCCTGCTTGGGGACATGGCAGCGATACAGTTGAAGATGTTAGTGGTTAGTGAACTAGATCCTCTATCAGAAGAAGAGGCGATAGGAAATAGTGACTATTGTTCGGAGCGAGGATTGCGTGAGCTATATCGGGAAGTACAATTCCTGCAGAAGGATAATTTAATCGACGCATTCTCCCGGTTTGGGCCTATGAAGGAATTTGAAACACAGCTGTTGAAAGATTCTAATATAACTCTGGTCATCCTTGCTATGAACAAGGCTTTCGGTGAAGCATTCAGGAACTTGGAGAAGAGTAACCCCAATGGTTCAGCTCTTATGAAGCATCAACTTCGATCAGCTCAACACTCCAAGCATCCTGCCTAGATCGAGCACTTTGCCTTGCAAGATGCCCCCTCTTAGCATTCATAAAGCAGAATTTGTAGATGATGATATCCCTTAAAATATAAGTCAAGTTTGAGCAGTTTGAATAAACATGGTCTTTATTGTAGTGTGGTGACTTTCCTAGAATTTGTGTAGTGCTGCAATTGTTGGTTAGATGTTATGTTGAGGAATTGTTGGGCAAACAAGCAAGCTTCCATCCATTGGTATCGTTGGCAATTGTGTATATGGGGGTTGAATGGCCTATTATGTGCTGAATTTGTTGGATAGTGTCTTTCCATTTAAGTTTTGTGCTGCTGCATGCACTTGATATTATCATGTCACTCTTGCATTATTACTTGATCTTTAATAATTTGGCAAAATCTGTCAACTATTATTTTATAATCTATCCACCTTCTATATACTTCAACATAAGAAAAAGCGAAGTAGTCTTATGGATTGGTTTGTGATTGCATATCATACTCCCTATAGTATCGTTACCACATTAGAGGTTAAACCATCAAAGTTCGGGATGTTATATCATTAGCCAGAAAACAAAAGGTACAACGTGGACTAAGCGTGGAGAAATATTGGTGGCAGCTCAAGAAATCTCCCTCCATCACCCATCCTTGGACTTTATAAAGAAAAATAGCCCACCTGATAAATAGGGAAAAAAAAGTAACACGGTGACACACTGTCCCAATTTATAGAGTTGCTACTTGAACAACACTAAATTTATCGATGTTTAAATTCTATTCCTCTTTTACTTGAAGTAATAAACCTTATCCAATGTTTTAATCCAATTCCTCTTTATAAAATAAACCTTATCCCATGTTTTAGATTATATTCCTCTTTCATCGATTGCAATACACCTGCCTTAAATTTAAAGTAATTATTGTCCATCTGTTTTAAGTAGTTTAATTTTCTTGAAGAGAACAAATTCCTTTCCATTTTATGGACAAAATTCTTTTTTACTCTTTTAGACTTCTCCGGGATAAAAAATGGCCATAAATATTGCTTTGCTTTGCCAAATCCCAAATCAAAGGTATACATGCGATATATTTGTCAAATTATCTGTGAATAAAGTGAGTCCAAGGGAATCAATTTATTCTTTGTTCTCATTGTTGCATCGAAAGAGAATATCAAATATCATTGTAATCGCGTGAACTTGCGAACTTACGAACCGACCATAGTCAGAGTAGGGAAAAAAACAATAGAAGTAATTTACACGAGCTATTTGGAACATGAGACATCCATGTTAAACCCTTTTGCTAGCCTAAACTGCACAAAACTTGATTTTCGGATTATTGCAAATTTACACCTTAGTTTATAGTTCACAAAAATTACGAAGAAATAATAGGTTGGTAATTATCGAGAAATTTGTCTACGAAATTAGTTTCGTTACTCTCATTTATCGAACAACTCAACTTGTTCGTAACAAAATTCTTTATTAGAAGATAATTGTAACATTCAAAGACAAACCATATTCAAAGAGAAACCATATTATTCTCACTTTCCTATGTACCGATTTCCTAGTAATTCCTTGACTTATCTTTTTCTCTCAACCACCTAGAGAAAATTATGAAAAATGTCATAAATCTATTATATGACGGCCAATTCAAGTCTTAGTTTTTTTTTTTTTTTTTTTTTTTTTTTTTTTTTTTTTTTTTTTTTTTTTTTTTTTTTTTTTAATTTTGCCAATTTAGTTTTAAACTTTTTGACGATTACCCAATGTAATCATTTCAACCAATTATTATTGAAAGTTGCTAACATGGACATCAACCATCCTATGTTGTACGATTAGTGTAGACATGCACGGTTTTTGTAATTTTTAGAAAAAATATGATTTTTTCCCTTTCTTAAGCTAGATTAGCGAGACCTTAGACTAGGCGAGGCAACCCTAGGGCCAATCACTTTAGCTGGCGATCAACAAGGCCCGGCGACTAGCTAAGCAAAATAAAAGAAAAATGGAAACTTAAAATGATTTACAACCTAAATTAGCGAGAAGTCCTGCTTTTATAAATCGTCAAAAGTTTTATGACTAATTTGAAAAATATATCACTGAATTAATATATGTACAATATGTTTAGGAATTTTTTGTCAATATCTCCAACCGCCTACTTAGCTTCTCCCACTTTCATTTTGTCACATAGAAATTGTATGTTCTCTTCTCATAGTTAACTTGTTACATGTCCATGCACACCCAAAGAGGCCAATGATACTAACGATTTTGACACGTAATTAGCAAATAACTAATTATAAAGCAATTTAGCTAGAGAAATCTAAAGCATTTGATGCACCTATTAAAGTATTCATTAGAATTTCACAGGTAACTTTGTTTAATTTATAACTTGTCCTCTCTTTAATTCGGACGTGTTGTGAATGAGCCCATGCAAGAATTCATGCTGCCAATTGCACATGTTCAAGGCACACCAAAAACATCACATGAGCAAAATTAAATAAATAAGAGAACAAATAAAATACTGTTGAATCTCGTCTCAATCTTATCTGTCCAAATTTCATCGACCATTGAACTAGGTTCCCAAACTCCAGCTAAATCTATCTGATCACATTTGTACCCTCATTCACATGGGCCCAAATTTTAGTACCCCTTAAACAAATTAAATATGGCGATTAAAAAAACACCAGGAAAGGTATCACAAAAATCTCTATCCTATGCTCTCCATTTGGCCTGTAATTAATAATTCTACTATTAAATAAAAAAAATGCCAAAAAATGTATTACCAAAATCCTTCTTGATCCTCAACTTTTTGTCTATAATTAATAATTTTACCAAATAATAGAAAAATAACAAAAAAGGAATTAGGAAATCTCTATTTGTATCCTTCCTATCTAGTTCGTAATTAATAATTTAACCGATAAATAAGAAAAATCCAAAAAAGATATTACAAAAATCTCTCCTTATCCTATCCATTTGGCATGTGATTAAAAATTTTACCTAATAAATAAAAACCATGCCAAAGAAGGTATTACGAATCCCTATCCTCTTCATTTGGCTTGTAACTTGGAGTTTGGGAACCCAATTCAGTGGTTGGTGAAAGGTATCATGAAAATCTCTGTCTCATCCTCTCCATTTGGTATGTAATAATAATTCTACTATTTAATAGAAATGCCAAAAAATGTATTACCCAAATCTCTTCTCTATCCTCACCTTTTCGTCTATGATTAATAATTTTACCTAATAAATAGAAATAACAAAAAAGGTATTAAGAAAATTTCTATATGTATCTTCCCTATCTAGTTCCTAATTAATAATTTAACCAATAAAAAAGAAAATTCCAAAAAAGATATTAGAAAAATCTCTATCCTTATCCTCTCCATTTGGTATGTGACTAAATTTTTTACCAAATAAATAAAAACAATGCCAAAAAAGGTATTACAAATCACTATCTTCTTCATTTGGCCTGTAACTTAGTAATAGATTAAAAAAAAAAAAAAAAGCCAAAAAAGATAATGACGAATTTCACGGTAAGGACACTTTCAAGGGCACTCTTGCCTTTTCACACAGGTCAAATCATCTCATTCCTATGGTCATTACCGCCTCTATTTTGCACAATTCTATTTTATTCATTGAATAATCTTATTAAGGCGTACATGGTTTGTAATGTTTTCAATTTTGGTGCACTAACTTCCATAACATTTAACAACATTTTTTCATTTTGTTCCTTGCATCACTTTGGCACCTACCAATATATCCTATTTATGAGAGAATCCTCAAACTTCGAGAGGTCCAATTTATTCCGTGTATGAGTTCAATTAATTCCAGGAACGAGCAATCATCCCGTTGTCATGCTTAAGGTGTATTTAATATGTAGATTTTTCAATTATAGTACACTAACTATTTATAATTGAAAACGATTTTTGTCCCTTTGTTGCTTGTCATCACTTTGCCCCTTGCCCATAGGACCTCCGTTTAGGATGGGATATCCGAACTTTGAAGGTTCAATTAATACCCCATCTCTCGCCGTCGCATTCTTGTGCATAAATATTTTACCTTTCATGCTTCATCGATAGATTTTACACCGATCATTTATCGGATTTTATTAACTAACGCTTTTAAGGTATTTTCATGTTTAACGTCCCAATCATGCATCTTGAAAGGAAGAAGATAGTTTGAAAATGATAAATTCATGTATTTTGATGATTAACAAGCGTTCCTGAACATTTGTTGACAAAATGCCAATATTTACTTCTGGTAGAACATTTTTTAGTGAATTTTTATTTAATTATTTCCAGGGAAAATGGCAAGCGAGAGCGGTTCCCTTGCCTTTCTTCTATAAAATCCTTCTCCTGCAACTCAAATCCTATTCTGCATCTTCGTCAAGCAAAAACCCTACTCTCATTCAACTCTGCCATTCACGCCGCTCACTCAATCAACTCTCGTCTTGCTCAAGTGCAGATCCACCTCTGCTTCTCTGCGTTCCTCGCTCGCTTCTTGTCCTTATCTGATTCCTGTAGCTGGAGAGATCGTGTAGGAATCCTTCTTCATCTTTGCTTTGATCTGGGTGTTGCTTGAAGCCAACATAAACAAACGCATGCTTTCGTTGCTTAGCATTAGATTGTCGACTTTCTCGGTTCGTGTTCCGCCACTCTCTTTGTTTTCAAAACCCTTTTTCCTTCATTCAATGACCCAACCTCAAAAATCTCTCTGTGAAAAAGTGCTTTCGTTGTAGTGGAATAAGAAGCCTTCGTATCTGTTGGTGTTTTGTTTTGGTGATTAACGAGTATCTTTTCTGCAATTGTCACTTCATTGACTAAAAGCTTTGGATCTTCACCGGTTCTGCCGTTTTATTTATTTTGAATCGATTCGTTATTTTATTTTAACGCACTTTTTTGGGACGTACCAGCTTCGGTCAAGGATGTCCAACTCCATGCCTCAACGTCGGTCACCGACTGTACACAACGCTCCTGATGCGGTCGAGCAGGAATTCGACCATCCCACAATCAATCTCAACCGTCTAGATCTGAACGATCCGAGGGAAGATCAGGATCTGGATTCGTCTGACTCCAATTGCGAGAGCGTCGTCTCCATCAATCAATCTGGCTTAGCTTTGGTGCCGTTCATCAGCAGTGGGTTGACCAAACTCAGCGAGGAAGACAAGGTCTACCGCTTTCTCAAGGAGAAATTCATTTGGCGGCTAGGTGCGCTTGAGGCGCAAGTTACTATTGTGGCAATCCACTGGAACTACTATTCTAGCGTCTCTGCCAAAGCACGGGCGCAAGTGTTTCAAGATAGCTTGCAGGTAGTGCAGAAGAAAGGCATCAGCAGCGACGCCAACGAGAGGTACGCATGATATGCGACCTCGAGGGAAGGGGTGTCCGAGATCTTCTCCAATTGCTTTGGCTGCAGTGAGAAGCCTGAGAACAGTGGCCTGTATGGTTGTGGCTGCAGTAAGAGAATATCTCTTGATATGTGCAACATCAGGAACTAGTCAAAGGAAAGCACACCAGAAAGCTCGAAAAGTTTGCACGTTGTTCCACAATAACATTTTGGTAGAGTAAGTACTTCCTTTTCTGAGTTCAAAAATGCGATTACCATGTGCAATAATAGACATAATTTGGCCACAAAGAGAGTGATTAAAGCTCTAAGGCTCTACAGAGATATTTGTTGTGAGCTCTCTCCAGAAAAATCAAAAATAGGTAATGACAGTACGTGTTACCTACTTTTGATTTTTCTCGAGAGAGCTCACAACAAATATCTCTGTAGAGCCTTAGAGCTTTAATCACTCTCTTTGTGGCCAAATTATGTCTATTATTGCACATTGTAATCGCATTTCTGAGCTTAGAGAAGGAAGTACTTGCTCTGCCAAAATGTCATGAAAATCTATCCTCTTAATGCACGCACTGTCTTTGCCTACTCTTGATTTTTTTCCCTAGAGAGTAAACGTAGCATGACACAACCTTTCGTCAGCACAATTGTAAATGGTGGAGCAAGGAAGATCACGATTCATATTGGCAACAGAGGCACATGAATGACCACAACAAGGAAGATCTTAGATAGTGTAAGGTCTCCCAATAGCATGCCATCCAGAAGGTCAAGTTTGGCATTAACGTCACCAATGTCATAGGGCAGTAGGCTTCATAGATTGAGTTCAAAAGAGGAACAAATCTAGCTATAATACCAAGTTAGAATGTGAGAAAATTTCAAATTGTGTTTTGCTTTATTAAATAATGCATTGCATTAAACGGGTACGCTTCTTTAGTGTTCTCCATTTGCTTGACATGGTTTTATAGCATTCTTTGTCTTGTGCATTGGGATCTCCATATCTTCAAATGCTAGAAGCTAAATAGATATGCATTTTTCAATAATCAAGAAATACTAGATCAAATATACCCCATAGATACACAAATGAAAGGAAAATTTTGAATATAGCACGGAATGATTTTGAGGTATAGTGGTAAGATGAGTAAAGGATTAAACATAACAAGTACCAAAGTAAATGGTTGCGCAATGGCAAGATTGTTAAAAAGAAAGTAACTAAATGATTGTGTTCTCTTTGAATGTCTATTGTATTTTTTTTTTTTTTAATGTTGAATAACTAAACACCCGAAACCTTTCAAATGACATAAATATCCTTACATATAAAAGCACCGTCAATTATGTGCCCTTAATTCGTTTTCAAGGAAATAAGTAGGTTCGGATATTTTAAAATGAAGTAACAGTCCAGCATTTCCTCAGGGGGCTTTGGAGGCTGAAAGTCCCTTAAAATGTTGAACCAAATGCACCCTTAGTGAATGGTTTGGATGTCGCTAGACAATCTAGACGAGGTTTTTTTGAACTCTTGGAGAACCATTGCAGTCAGTTTTCTCAATATGTCTCCAGCATGACACTCACTTTGTCAATAATTTCTTTGTAAATAGATCTTGTAAACATTGTAGAGACAACAATTTTTCATGTATATGGATTGATGGGAATTGTCATAGCACTTTTGTCTATGTTGTGTGTAGGGCATGTCTTGCTTTATCATGAGTTAGGGTGCATTTGATTTAAATTATAGAGAAAACTTTTGGGAAAATGTAAAGGTCTTTAGCCTAAAAGGGTTTGGTGAAATGCATAAGATTACCTAGGCTGCAAAGATCAAGTGTGTGAACTAGCTCAACTGATGGATTCGCTTGTTGGCCTACATTGGACTGACTTGCCATGCCTAAAGTTTAAACTCTGGTCAATGTCGATTGCACCACCAATTTTTTGGTCACTTGAACATTTTTTTTTTTTTGGGGTCGATCACTTGAACTTGACTCTTTGTAGAAGCTTTACGGCCCATTCTTTGACTTTATTGATTTTTCCCTCGCAAGCACTGACTTATGCTGTCTGTTTGCTCGCCTGAATTCCAATTCGGCCAAATGAGGTGAATTGCTCATAGTTGTTATTGATGAGGTTGAACTCGCCAAAATTGTTGCACTTGTGAAGCTTGTGAGCCTTGTTCATAGCTTCCTAGGGCGATTTGGCATCTGGTGTGGTCATGCAAGTCCTCCATCTCGTCAGCTAATACTTCAATAGTGGCAGCTCATATGCATATGAGTGGAGGGAACGAGCTTCGCCTTCTCGCTGAAAGCAACCAAGACACGTCTTGTCAAATCCTATTCTTGTGAAGTAAATTACGTTGCCTTCTTCAACGTAAATTCCTGTTACAATCAATAATGAGTATGTGCAATTTTAAAAAAGAATCACTCGTCCAAATTGGGTAGAATCAACTAGTTAAAAGGGAGCGAGAAGCAAATAGATGTCGATGTCCAAACCATGAACTGTTCATGGTTTTGTGACTTGTCCCTTATGGAAATCCACGTGCAATTAAAATGAAAAAGTTCTCGCAATATGAACAGCCCTTGAGATGTAAAGATGAGGACAACGGCAAGATAACGCCGAAATGATATATCGAGCACATAAAACTATTGTTCTTTGGCAAAAATGAAAGATAAGAAAGGATAATTTAGTCGAGCCACCTACCCATAACCATAAGAAGAAAAAGTAATGATAATGGAAAGGAAGAAGAGGATGAATCACTAACCATGATGGGTGCATAAGCCACGTAGCCGATAAGCGTTGATGTGATCCCAGGTTTCAGATCTTCTTGTCTTGCCACATTCCATGTCAGTAGCATCAATGGTATACCTTGTCGATCATCTGAGCCACCATTTTTCTCTCTTTCGGGGCCCTTCTTCACTCTCTTGGACTCATGCGCTCGAGCTGGTCTTGGATAAGCTTTGAAGAAAGAGAGGAGGAAACAATATCAAAAAAGTCGTAAATCAATTATAATTATGTCAATTTAGTTATAATTTTTTTTTTTATCAATTCAATTGTAAACCTCTCACAAATGTCAATTCAGTTCACCGGTCAATTTTGACCGGTGGGCGCTACATGGATGCCGACTGCTTGCCGACTGCTTGATCAATGCGGACTTTAGGCTGCTTCTGCTTGGCCAAAACCGCCTCCTGGGACTGCTTCTTCTTCCTCGCGAAAATCGAACCGCGGGCAGAGAAGGCCCACTTGGAGCTTCACCTGCAAGCCATCCGAGAAAAAGAAAACAACGGCGAAGGCGAGCAACGACGGTAGTAGCACGCCCCGTTTCGATTTCGAACTACATAGGAGGACCAAGGCAAATGGAGAGGCGCGCTGTTCGCCACATTCTAGCGGGATAGAATCGTGGGAAGAAGAAAGCTGTGTTTTCCATCCACAGCTCCAGTGATTTTCATTTTTTCGTACCAGCTTTGCTAGAATAATAACCGGTTATTGTGGTTATAAATTCTTGAGATTGAGTGGAGTCCATAATAATTTATAGTTATTTATAGTTAATTCTATATTATTCAGAATATGTTCTTATTCTTATACAGTAAATAAAAAATTGTCATTCAATCATTTCTTTTCTTTCATAAAAAGATGATATCGAAAAAGTCATCCTGTAAAATGACGGAGCGATGGTAAAATATGGGTCACAATACTTTTTGCAGAAAATCAACGAACTTTCTCAACCAATTTCGAATTTTGACTTTGTCTTTCTTTTCTTTTTTTTTTTTTTTTTTTTTCGAGATTTGTCTAATTATTTATTACAAGCTCAAGTTAAGAGATAAAACGATAAGAAACAAATCGAAATCGGTTGACATTTCGAAAAACAAATCAAAGTGGTCATATCCACACGATAAGTAACAAATCTTCATTCATGAAATTTGGTGGATCAATGAGGTGATTTTTTTTTTCTCTTTTGATTCACTATTCTTAATTATATTTTTTCTTTATTCATTTGTTTGACACTGGTCCTAATTTTAGATCATCTAAGAGATCTTTTAAAGCAATTTGATTTGAGCAAAAGGACTAAGAAGCCAACTTGTCACATAGTTATTTTGTTATTTGTTGCAAAGCCAATGTTTTCAGTGTTTTTTTCATCTTTTAAATTTAATAGATCTATATAATAACATTGATGATTTCTTATACTTGTAATTATTTGTATTTCAATATCTAAGAGACATTTTCTTTCTTTGTGTTCAAGAAAATTGATTCTATCAGCCCTTTTGTGATTTTTGTCTCTCAATTCGAACTTGCAATAAGGAAACACAAAAATTAAAAACAAGAAAAAGAACATAGGATTAAAAAATGATATAGTTGAAGAAGTTTTCGGTTTCCCAAAAAAGGTGCCGTGGTTGAAGTTTGACCATCACTTCGTCATTTCACATATCATGCTAGTAGGTCCATTTCCACATGGTTATAGCCTAATGTGTAGTGTGATTACTTCATGAATTTTATCCTAATATATAATATGATCTATAAATTTTTAATTTGTTCATCGTAATTAATGAACAATTAATACATATTCAATTTGATCCCTCAATAACATGAAAATGTTCGATAATATGAAGGTATTTAAAGTCGTCCTTCTATAAATTCAAATTTATTGATAATATTTGGAAACCATATTGAACAATCTAAAATTCATAGGCAACATTGTCAGCTTATGGATAGAATAAATCACTTGTGTCATTATCCCTTACAAGAAAGATAGCTTTTTTTTTCGTTGGTAATTGACAACTTGAAATATCTTCTTCTTTTTTTTTAAATCTATGATTTTTTGTATTGAGCTAACCAACAAAATTTGAATTTACTTTCATAACCTTTCATCGATATTTCACAATCTAAATGCTCTATTACCCTCAACAACAAAATATTATCTAATCATGCATCCCGTTCTCACTTTAGTTATTTTTTTAATTTAAAATTTCAAAAGCCCTATCCTTTTTTACCAGGTAGCCTCATATATATATAAGGAAACAACCCATCATGAAGAATCAAATATCTTGAGAAGTTCTGTGAACCGGAGAGCGCTTGCAGGTGAGTCTTGTCCATGGCAATCAACTACATTCGCGCATGAGAAGCAAGCGCGCGTACGCGCTCTCCTCTCGCTGCACCAGTGCTCCTTCCATCTTTTTGATCGCCTGAAGATTCGTGTGGAATCGCCTGAAAATCTGTTTGCTGTATTACCATCGGCATTTTGAGTTTTTTTATAGTGTTCTGGTGAGGGTTTTGTGTTTAGCGTGGTGAGAGTTGAAGAAAAGTACCTGAAAATGTCGAGCCCACGACGGGGTGAGACAATGTCTCAGCAAGTTCACCCCCTAAACTCCGACTAGAAAAGAAAATACGCTCAAGGGCCACCTAAGTACAAGCATGAGTCAGAGGACTTACCTTTGTTTCAGATCCTTCTTGCAAGTCAGTACAATTTATATAATTGTCCAATCATTTCAATTCAATCAAATCAAATTGAGTCATTGATCAATCGATCCAATCGACTCCATACCATCAAGACCATCTCTCGATCAATCCATTCAACCATCCATCAGTCAACTCATTCAACTCATTCAACTTCATACCATCGATGCCATCTATAAACTCTATCGATTCGAACACTGCTCACTTAAGCTGAAATGGATATATTCATATATCATTTCTCACCAAAGTTGATATCTAAATCACTCACCGAAGCTGCTATAGATTTATATTGGTGTTAATGCTCCCCGGAGTTGATATTTATAGTGCTCATCGAAGCTGCTATCATCTCGCTCACCGAAGCTGAACTACGATGAATTACTCCTGGTCAAGTATCTTGTGCTTTGCACATCAATTCCTCAATTAAATACCCAACTTGGCCTAATTTCATCGTGTTAAAATGTACCCGATAAAAATAATCGTGTGTCGGTCTGAGCCAAAAGTATAATATCATTATTTTATAAAATCCCACTATTTATATAGTGTCTGAAAACATTTTTGGCATTATAAACCGACGCCTCGGTAATTTATAATTAATTACTAAAATTATTAAATTTTGGGATAAATTCCCAAAATTACAAATTACACTCAATTTGCACAAAATAGCACTCAATTAATTAAAAAAAATCACACCACTACAATCATTATAAAATTCTGGTCATCAGTTATCCCAGTCTAATTTCTGGAAAATAATAATTAATTAAATAATTACCAAAATTAATTAATTAAATACCGATAAATGCCAAAAATACAAACCTAGCCCGAAAATATTAAATTAAATATCGAAATGGGTCCGGAAAATTTCTGAACCAATTTAAATAATTAATACAACCTATCTAATCTCTAATTAATCTAATTTAACAACCTAACATGCAAAATTGACTAATTAAATTACTAATCTAATCTAACTAACCACATAAACCTTAATTAACTTAAATTAATTACCTCATAATCATAATTAACTCTCTAAGCAGAGTTTAGTCGGTAAACTCACCGGATTTGTGGGCCAGTGAGTCCACGGCATCAGCGACGCGGAGACAAGCGATAAACTCTAAAACAGTGATGCCAAACGGAGACTGGACCGGGCCTAAAACGGCCACAAAGCTGGCTGTTGGGCTCGGCTTCAAGCTTCGGTGGGCTCGGGACGTGGAGAAGGCGCGGATCCGGCGGCAAAAGGGCAGCAAAGAGTCAACATGGGGGCTTCGTTGGAGGCTGTAATTGACCGGTGGCATTTGAAGTGTGGACGTGGCAGCGAAAGGGGGGAAGCAAAGGCCGAACGGGGGAGGGATTTGCTGGGGGAAAGGGCTGCTTCGGTGGTCAAAGATGGGATGTTTTGCTGCTGGGTGTTGACCGTGGGGAATAGACGGTAGTGGACGGCGTGGCAGCAAGATGGAGGGGGAAAACAGAAGATGGTGGGGGCGTGCGTGGCTGCAGGCGTGAGGGAAGTGAACGGAGAGAGAGAGAGACGATCGGGCAGAAGGAAAAAAACGAAAATGATGAAGCTGCAGAGGAGTCGCTCGAGCAAGGAAGGAGACGGAGTGGGGAGAGGCGTACAAGAGAAGCTGCCGATAGGGGGATAAAATCAACAAAACAAATATCTTCATTAATGTTTGGTCCCCCAAAAGCCACTAGGTTTTTCCCTTGGTCCCCCCTATTAACTTTCTAGCATATTAACTCACAATTAAACCAATTTGAAGCCAAAATTCCAGCCCTCATATTAGCATACGAATTTCACAATTGAGCTTCAACAATAATCTTTCTATCATGTAACTTTAATTCGTAGTTCAGTTTATAGTATTAAAATTCATTATATAATAAGATATTTGTAATTAAATCGGAGAATTTGGCTTCGACTCAAAAAGTGCACGAAATTTTATTACCAAAAAAACTTCAAAGTTTGGTTCAAAAAGTCTATAGGGACCCGGTCCGAAGACCATTTGAAAATGCTGGCATCAGAGCTGGTAATACCAAGCCTCGTAAAATCAAGCTGCGACCCGCGTAGCCTGGGCAGTACGGTAGGTGGCAGAAGAGAACCCGACAGCTACGGAGGAGAGAAGCAGGGGTTGCTTGCTAGGACACACTATTTCCCTTTTTGGCAATTTGAGCTTTGTAGAGCAATATTGGTGAAATATATAAGACACGCTATTTTCATTTTTGACAATTTGAGCTTTGTAGATTGGTGAAATATATAAGACACGCTATTTCCCTTTTTGGCAATTTGAGCTTTGTAGAGCAATATTGGAGCATAGACTCTCCACTGCTTATATTCCTCTTTCATTTGTCAACTTAACTGTTATATGTGATGCGCATTTCTATGATTTGTCCATTCACCCATTGATCATGCATTGACCTTGACCTCAAGTTCAATCTCGAGACAAGAAGAACCGACCTCTATATGTCTATTTGTCAAAGAAACCTCCTTTGCTTGCACCCTCACTGCTCGATTGGGGGATTTGTGCGAAATCCAAAATTCGAGAGATGTCGCATCGGAGATTTTTGTCGGAACAATCCCAACATGGAAATTCACTCTTTTTTACTTCACAAGAACCGTCGATATTTGAAGAAACACAAGTACATCAAGATAATCAAATGTGCAAGCTCAAACTCGCCTGCCATGCCAGATCACTTCGAAACTGACCTGGCCCAATCGATGCGGATAGACTTTATTCTCATGGGGGATCGTTTCACGTTAAGTATGCTGCAGGGGATGCCCAATGTGCACCCGTCCTTCAAGCGAGTGAAAGCCGAGAGAGGCCAAGGAATGGTGACGTCATGGGTTGCATACATACATATACAAATAGTAATATAAATTATATTAATATGTAATATGTACATATGTATATATTTTAGGGAAAGGGAGAGAGAAAAGAATTGGGGGCAAACGGCAAGGGAAGCAAAAGAAAGGAGGGAGAAAAACACTGGAGAAAGCTTTTGGACCCCTTCCTTTCCAACGGACAAAAAGCTTACTATTATGTGTTTTTCTTCTCTCTTTAAGAGCCCCACTAGACTGTCCTGATAACATAATTCAGCTGAAGCGGAACTATTTGATTCACAGCTTTTATGCAGAAAAGGGTAAGCCAATCACTACCTTAATAAGGTCATTATGCATAAGAGCATAGAAGGCAATAAAGTATTTTGGATAGAAAATGTTGCCCATATAAAAAAAATCCATTTACAGAGAGAGAGAGAGAGAGAGGTTAGGAGTGGATAGTTAGGACACAGGGATTAGGAGTGCATAGTTAGGACACGGGAAGTATGCTGATGAAATTTTACTTTTAGGACAATAATGAGGAAGGAGAAGAATCATGTATGAGGTGTACGCAAATATCTCCATTGGAGCTTCTTGATTCCCAAAAAACATAATTAAAAAAATTTCAAATTATACTCAAAGTGACATAAATATATAAATATTTATAATATAAACTCCAAACTATCCTCCGGAGTTGTTCTTTGAGGTATTTTTGTTCTTAATCTTCTGCTTTTCTTCAGTAATAAGCCAATCTCAAAAATCTTTCATCACGTGTTAAGCTTCCTGGAGAGCAAATCATGTAACAAGCACCAGGCCTACTACTGAATTAAAAAAAAAAAAAAAAGAAGAAGGAAAAATCAGCTAGCCTACCACTTGATAAATTAACATTGTTATTGCTCCTTTTCCCACCCTCTAGCAGCCAGTTACCTAGCACATCTAGCTTACACACTTTTGCTTTGAGATTTATGAGATGCATTTGATTGACCCTTACGTATCACTTTTTCCGCGTCCACCCTCTCCATCATCCCGGCGGCAAATCATCTTTCCCAAATCATTGATCTTATTAACTTCTATGGTAACATTCATCAGCCAAGGCATATACTGTTTTTCTATGCAGTCAGAGACCAGTGATATATCTGCTACAGTTGTATCTGCTAATGAATCACAAGAAAATTCTCTTAATGCCAAGGACTGGGAATTAGGGATGTACCGAGATGAAGTAGCTGCTAGCCAAGGGATCAGGATTAGAAGAAGGCCACCAACTGGACCTCACTTGCACTATGTTGGGCCCTTTGAGCAATATTTTTCGCTTTTAATTTCAGTTCAAGGGAAAGCAAGATCTGGCGGTGCTTAAGAAAGCCCTTCAAAATGCTCCCGAGACTAGAGATTTTGTTGGAGCTCTTAAAGCTGCTCATGAGCGAACAGGACTTCCAGGTTTGATTGCTGAAGTTAGAAAGGCTTCTCCAAGTAGAGGGAAGATTTTGATCTAGTAAGTTGTATATTCTGTTGTATGAACGACATCCCTATCCTATTTACGGTATTGTAAGTAACCCTACTTGAAATCACACCAATGTAACAATGCATGCCAGGTGACAATGGATATGTCCTCATCTCTTTATAAGAGCAGCCTTGGTTTGTATCCACTATTCATAGCTAAGACGATATAGATTCAACCATTGTTTTCATGAGAATTTTCCCCAGAATACTTGACTTCAGCTGTGCAACAGAGAATTTGGCAGACATACCTTGATTGGAGAAGAATCATTGCGACCAATCCCACTTAATGGGAAAGGACTTGATCGTTGTTGATGTTGATGGTGTCTTGTAAGCTGTGGCGGTGATCTAGCTCTGAAGTTTGATGAATAGTAGGGACTGTTAGAATCTCTTGAAACAGTTTATTTTTGGCTAATGTTTCTTTCAGATTGAAATCACTCAGGCTTTTGAAAAAGGAGGGGCAGCATGTCTAAGTTTATTTTTAAGGTAAACATGTTGGTGAACGTCTTTGGATGTAGCATTTTAATGTTCGTAAGTATTAGCAACATGCCGGCAGTGGCTGATATATGCCCATTCATTTTCATTTGGCCAATGCAGGGGAGCTTTGATAATTTAGAAGCAATAAGGAGAGCAGGAGTAAAGGTTTGCCCCTGGAGATAAGCTATCTTCTTGAATGGTTACATCAGTATGAAGTTCATATTTGCTTATCCTCTTGACGAAATGAAATCTATGCAGTGCCCTCTCCTGTGCAAAGAGTTTATCGTAGATGCATGGCAGATTTACTATGCTCGAGTAAAAGGTGCAGACGCCATTCTTTTGATTGCAGCTGTGCTGCCTGACCTTGACATCAGCTACATGATTAAGATTTGCAAGATGTTTGGCTTGGCTGCTCTTGTTGAGATTTGAATATCTCTCTTTCTTGTATACCTTTCACTACTTGTAATTTTTCTCATTTCAAGCTTGCTTTGCTGTCCTGGTTGAGAGTTGGCTTTATCTCATTTCGAGCTGGTTTTGCTCTTCTGGTTCAGAGTTGGCTTATGTCATTTGAAACTAGTCCTGCTCTTCTGATTGCAAGTTAGCTTAGGAAAATTCATGATGTCATTCATAACTTAGATTTCTACTTCTTGTTGAAACAAATCCTTCAAAAGTTTGGGAAGCTTTTGGGAAAATCTGTGATGTATGATGTAGCCAGAAGGGCTATGCCTTGTTATAGTCATCTCTTTTAATTGTGATTGGAACTTCTGTGATATTCTTTTTTATTAGTCCTTTGTGATCTATGTCCCATACCTTGTAACACAGGCATTAGTATGATCATCGTCCTTGGACTTTTAATTCAGGCAGTTCAGTTCGACTCTGGTGTGGTCAAACTAATTTTCTGATGAGAATTGCATTTATTTCCAGCTGCATGATGAGCGGGAAATGGATCGTGTCCTTGGAATAGAGTGAGTCGAGCTTATTGGCATCAACAACCGCAATCTGGGTAGGCTTTTCTTATATTTGATGACATAGCTTTTTAACTAGTTAATCAGTTTTACATGATGCGAGTATCAAGGTAGAACAATTTTGCACTAGTTAGTTTCCATTTATTATTTCCAATTAAATCATTGATGGTAAAACCAATGAATAAGCTTGGAATTTTGAGGACAGCTAGTGCCACAAAAAAAGAAAAGTACAAAGTAATTGATTCTAGCAAGGAGAACGAAGAAAGGACGTGATCACACTGTTGAATGGATAGAGAGCAATGTCCTTCAGCTACAATTTTATATCTCCTCTTGAATGCGATTTATATTCACCATGAGAAGTGAATCAGGATTTAGACATTACTCCAGGGATGGATAGTGTTAAATTTGATGAGATCATATTGGAAAGGCGTAGAATTCGATGATACCACCTGCACGTTTTAGTCATTATGACTGATTTAACCTCTTTGTTTGCAGAAACATTTCAAGGCAGCCCCTACTAATCTTTCTTTCATGCTACAAAGCAGAAAGAGTAGTCTCCTTCTATATTGGTGGAAGTATTGTATGTCATAATGGCTGCTTGCCTGATCTTAAACCTCTCTAACTATTTTCTTTTTCAATGATTATGAACCTTAAGGTTGTTGGGGAATCTGGACTTTTTACTCCTTATGGTTCCTACCTTCTAATTCTGGAGGACGTCTATCATCCTAAGTCATTGATTGCTGAATCACCAATCACACAAGGGCTTCCAATGATACAGCAAGGACCAAGGATTGCATAAGCGACCGCCCATTTTATGTCCAAAATATAAGGCCCTCCGTATTTTTGGGATGCAGTCTCTTGACTTTGCAGGCGCTGATCTTGAGTATGTATAGGCATTCCAAACACGGAAACAGTAGTAAAAGAAGCAATGGCTAAAGAACAGAAAGTGGCAATATAGATACACTCAATCTTGTGATATTGTTTGTGCCTGGCTCAATTCGACGCATAGATACACAAGAGCTGACGATTTGCCATTGTCATCTAAATTTTTATCCTTCACACCTTTCCAAAGAAATTATTCACTCTTTGGGAAGTTAATAGTTACAAAAGGGTAAAAGGTCATCCATAGTTTACATGATGCAAATTATAGGGAACGCTAGAAAAATTGATGTGATCTATGTTGCTCCTGCTAGTATATTAAACATGTTCCTCTCCTCTATGAATAAATTAAATGAGAAATGGCAGCGCTCACACTCATTTCCGTAAAAAAAAAAAAAAAGGAAAGAATATTTCCATTGAAGAGACAACAAGCATAGTCACCTAACATCATTGTGGACGCCACTTTTTCTAGATTTGAACACTTGATAGAAGCTGGACCTTCTGGAAACAATGAAGAACACTGCATAGTCGCCACCACATTAAATCAGGAAGCAACAACAAGATGTAATCAAATGAAAGAATTCACATTGGGGAAGGTGAAGTACAGATGATGGTAGAAATATTACAAACATTGCAAGTCATTTTATGTAATCTATATTATTTTCATATTTTGTCCCGTTTCTGCCAGAAAACTAAAGTCCATTTCACTCTCTGAAACAACAGGTCATACAAACGCACCTGGAATTCCCGGAATAATGAATCTAGACTCTCTCAAAACATCATGGAGTGTTCTCTTCTCGTTAACTCTGATCCACTTACTGGCAAAGTCATCACCTGAAAATATGCCCAGAGATTAGATGGGAATTGAGAATTGCATAAAATGTATAAACTTGCTCTACTTCCTTCAACTGAAATTTTCTCCACACAAGGAACATGAGAGAAAAGGATGGACTATCTAAAGCTGCCTTTCCGTAAAGACAGATGAACTCGAGACATCAATGACAAAAATGTCTATTTATCTTTAATACCATCATACATTTTCTTTACATTACATGCTATTTATTTTCTTGTTCAAAATCAATACTCTTTCACAATCTTTATCAATTCAATTTAACCCATCCTCTTTTTGAATTTTGTTTTTTTTTTTTTTTTTTTTTGCTTTTTTGGGGGAACCAAAACCATTTTTTCCAAATACCGAGGTGCACTAGACTTGAATGCATTTCAGGCTTTCTTTATTTACAACAAACCTCTCATGCTTTGCAATATCATTTGTTATTTGCTACCACAATTTTGAAACGGGTCTTGTTATTGAGTATCCCAACACTTGTTAATCATACCACTAAAAAACCTGTTATTATGTTGAAACAAGACCGTGCTCCACTCGGGATAATGAAATGCCATATTAACTGGAGATATAGAAAGATTGGCTACAATGAGGCGTTTCACAATACGAGCCATCAAAACGATCCTTAGAAAGAAAGGCTAACCTGGTTAATTGGCTAACCAAATGTTGCACAGTCCCATGATCAAGGCCTATTGGCTCATTTTTGTGACAAATGGTATCAAAATAAGGTTTTTAAATTGTATGTGTGAATGGCGTTTGTTACCATGTTTCCATAGAGATCAAAACCCTTCATTGGTCTTGAGTATGACTCACAGAAAAGACGGAAGATGGGTACTTGTTGGGCGAGCGTAGGCCATTCATGTGAAGCTTAGGGAAAGGCAATGATCATGTGGGGCAAAGGAAACAACAACGAGCTATACATTCTGTTGGCAAGCATTAGCCACTTATGTAAGACCTCGGCAAATGCAGTGATGGTTTGAAGAAGTCAAGGATATGAAGAATAGCTCACAATGAGGGCATTTTAAAAAATCAAGTGGGGAAAATGTCCTGATCTGACTTTTCCTCATTCTATGAAGGCAAGGAAATGAACTCTGTAATATGAGAAAAACATGAGGGGTTGATATAACTAATATAGGAAAAAAGTACTAAAAAAGTTCTAAACCTATTGCATTGGTACCAATTCAATCATGAATTTTTAGTTGGACTAATTTAGTTCTAAACCTTTTAATATTGGTATCAGTTTAGTCCATCCGGTCAATTTTGGCCGGCCGGTGCTGATGTGGACATCAGCCGGTGGCCAAACGCTGATGTGGCAATTTTAATGATTTTTTTATTATTTTTGAATTTTTTTTATTAATCCATGTGAAGGCAAAGAGAGAGAGGCGAAAGCTTTCTGAAATATATTTTCACGATGCGATAGCTTCCGCCTTGGAGGGACTATTCTAATAAAAACTTCTTTTTGCATTTTATGACAATTCATTCTTATACATTAAATGATAAAAAAAGGGATGAAATAGTAAATAAAAGATGCAACCAAGAATTAATGAAGAAATCTCTTGAGAAATCATACATTAAAATTAAAAACAAAGATTCACGTGAAAAGCCAAGATACTGCCAATACAACGTTCAAAAGGAAACACGCCGACACGTCATTTCTTAAAAATAGAGAATTTGAAACGTTCCGAGATGTTATATATTAAACATATTTTTCTATATAAAAAAAAAAAAAAAAAGTCTCCCAACAACATGGCCATCGCTCCACGTGAAGAAAGGCAACTCAAAAAGGAAAACTGGGATAAATCATACATAATGTAATCATGATTGTAGCTATGCCGTTGGCTGCCATCGTATTCTAAGAAGCGATGTTCCCCCGAGCGGAGACTAGCAGGACTCAGGTGCAAAATTACCTTACCTAGCACGCTAGTAATGGCATCTAATCATCAATGGGCTTATGAATTTTATATCAATTGTAACACGATTTCCTTTGTTACTTCACTTAACATTATTTTATTACTTATATGTGGTGTCTCTTTAAAATATGTCATATTCACTAAAGCTACCATGATAATGACATAGATCGCAATAATGTTCGCATATCACAAGTAAAAACTTTGATAAAGCAATTTAATGTCAAATGATTATCATGTGTTAGTTAGGAAACTTTTGCTAGATTTGAATAGCTAGACTTAATACTCTCTATGCACATATCGTAGTCGCCTTTTCCTCATGTTAATTATTAGATTGCTAATCATGAATGGCTAGCCTAACTTAACAATCTCATCAAATTGTGTACATGTGTAAGTGTGGAAGAATATTTGGCGGAGAATATTGACATACCAAATAAGTTTGACATTGGCAGACACAAAAAATTAGATATTAACATACCAAATAAGTTGAACTTGGCAGACAAAAAAAAAAAATGCATGAAGTTTCTCCATTTTGATTCCCAATTATGATTTGTGGAAAGTGAAATTAAAAAAAAAAAAAAAAAAAACTAAACTAAACATTGGACTAGGAAAATAATGCGAATGTGAAATATTCTCCATGCCATTGCGGGTAACTTTACCATTTAAACTCGATCATAGGCAAGATGTCAAAATAGCAAAACTAAAGATACAATAATGCCACCTAGCAAGATCCCATTGAATCCTAACATATATAATGTCACTTCTAGGTTCCTTAATGTTGCGACCTACTCCTCCGAGAAGGGAATATACGCTTAGAGGTAGTGCCAAATTCAAGCCAATGGCATTCGATTTGACACGAGTTCTTCCAAACCTATTCCTCTTGTGACATAACCATATGCAAAATATGGGAGAAAATCTCACTTTTCACATAACCAGTGATCTTGGAAATGAAGACTTGATTACACTAGTTCTAAAACTAATGCCCCTTCAGCATCTAAACTTGATTATCTGCTAACCAAAGTATAAGGACGACCTATTGAAGATTTTAAGATTCACCCTAACCATTGGACATAATGCTTTGACTAATCCAGAGGGACTTATCAGCATTCAGCATCGCATCACAATGAAATCCCATTAATGAAGAGCCAAAAGCATAGATGAAAAGGCAAATACTTGGACGCATGTTAACCTCGATGGCCCCATTCATTTCTAAGCGGTCAGGTGCTGAAGACTCGTTGATATCCTGCCAGAAACGACGAAATCGATCAAAAAGGAAAAATGAACTAACCCATCTCGATTCGCTTCTCCAGCAATCGGAAGGAGCAAGCTTGAGGCGTAAGGAGGAAGGACAAAAGGGAGAGAGAAAGTAGACTAGGTGAATCCCTCCTCAATCGCAAAAAAAATTCTCCTCCTTACTTCTCTTGTGTCTTCGAACATCCTGATTTGAGAGAGAAAATAAAAATGGTTAAGAGAGGGGTAAATGAGAGAATGGGAAGAGAGAATTCGGAGGAGATCCAAAAAATCTTTTGTGAAACTTCCGCTGGCCCGTCCTCCCCTCCCCTTCGTGGATCCGTCCTCACCGCTAATTCTCACCCCCGACTGCCTTTTGCCTTGACTGCCTAGCGATTGTCTAAGAGAGGCTCAACCCAACAAACTAGCGACTCGAAAAGTGGAATATAAATTGCACAATTAAATGGGAGAGATGCTAAGCACATAGCAATTGGCAGGAGGATTTTCTTGGTGAGAAATTTCGTCCAAATCTTGGTATGTAAATATCTGCTAATTGCTATGTGCTCAACATTTCTCCCATTTAATTGTGCAATTTATTTCTCCCGTTTAATTGTGCAATTTATATCCCACTTTTTCGAGTCGCTAGTTTGCTAGGTTGAGCCTCTCTTAGACGATTGCTAGGCAATCAGGGCAGAGAATTAGTGATGAGGATGGAATCCGCGAAGGGAAGGGAAGGACGGGCCAGCGGAAGTTTCACAATGTTTCGGATCTCCTCCAAATTCTCTCTTCCCATTCCCTCATTTACCTCTCTCTCTTAACTCTTTTTATTTTCTCTCCAAATCAAGATGTTCAGAGACAGAAGCGAGGAGAGAAATTTTTTTGCAACTGAGGAGGATTCACCGAGTCTACTTTCTCTCTCCCTTTTCTCCTTCTCGAGCTTGCCCCTTCCGATTGCTGGAGAAACGAATCAAGATGGTTAGTTTATTTTTCCCTTTTGATCAAATTTGATCAAATTTTCATTTCTGATAGGACATCAGCGAGTCTTCAGCACCTGACCACTTAAAAATGAATGGGCCGTCGATGTTAACGCGCATCCATGTATTTACCTTTTCATATCT
Organism: Eucalyptus pumila; assembly: GCA_016097595.1. Lineage (NCBI taxonomy): Eukaryota > Viridiplantae > Streptophyta > Magnoliopsida > Myrtales > Myrtaceae > Eucalyptus > Eucalyptus pumila. The sequence goes on along the minus strand of CM027852.1, from coordinate 1,953,695 downwards.
ACTTTTGCTCTTCATTGATGGATTTCATTATGATGCGATGACAGAAACTAATGCCCTTCAAAATCTAAACTATTGCCCACTTACACCAATCCTCTTTTCTTATCTAATTTTTTCCTCCTTTTTTCTTTCTGTCACTCCCCTTTTTTTATTTTTCTTTTCCTATTTTCCATTATTCCTTATTTTCTCTTCCCTTGCGCTGTCCATCATCTTCTTCCCGAGAACGACTTCTTCCCTGCGAACCTCCTCTTCAACCGAATCCCACCATTTTCTCATGAGCCCTTGCCGGCGCTCAGGCCACTGCCGAGCCACCACCTGGCGTCGATCGTTTTGCACGACAACGCTAGTCACCGCCGGCCAATCACTCGGTCGCCGGCCATGCCTTGCCGGCCATAACCGAACCTCACCGGCGACTTCAATGTCGCCGAAACACGTGATACAAAACGGCATCCATTCCAACAGAACGAGCACACAAATGAGTGGATAGGAAACTAACCATGGCGGTCTCTAACCGCGGGCTTCTCTGGCTTAAGGAATGGCATCTCCGGCGGCGAGGCGGTCACGGCCAACTCGAACGATGAGGAATATGCCACCAAAAAAATCAAAGAAAATGCCGATTCAGTCTCAGTTTAGTGACTCAACCCGACCCAATTAATCAGACTTTCAGAAACCAAAGCATTCATAACGGACAATGAACGATGAGAAACCGCAAAAGCCTCGCCTTTTTCTCCACGGCAATCCCACCCAGAATCCCAAAAAACTCAAGACTTTTCAATATTCCCGCACGGACAAGACAGAGAGACAGAGACACCCATATTCAAGAAAAAGCGTCCGCGCATACAGAGACGGTACCTTGTCCAGACGATGACGACCCAACCGGGCCGCGAGAGACGAGGGCGTGATGATGGTGGCGGCGGCCGTCGCCGTTCAACCGTGGGCATCGCCGGCAGTGCTCGCTTTCTCGTCACTCGCTCTGCGAACGAGAGAGAGAGAGAGATTTTCTTGAGTGGCGACTGTCCTCTGCTTTTTAGATCAGGAAAAAAAAGGGAAAAATCTTAATGACTGCACCGTTACGCTTCCTGTAGGTTATCATTATAGATTAGGAAGTTATTTTCGAATTCAATATCCATAACCGTCTGTGATAACTGCTTTTAGTGGGATATAAAAGCTCACTTTATCATCTTTGTAACGCATATTCACACAAATTAATGATAGCATGTTTTTTTTTTCTCTAATTTCTCACAAATTTACATTACTTGCAACCTTTCAAATCTGGTAATTGCATGTCTATTTTTCCTTTTGACATATCGTCCCATTTATATTCCAATCCAAAATTAGCAAAGGACCCTTTAACAATTTTGTTTATTCAATTTGATCATCTCCTTTTGAATAAAAAAAATCATAAATTTTGATACATTTGTAACAAATCAATGGTAAAATTTCAAATTGGTATATTCATCAACTGTTACGTAACATTTTAGTATGTAATTTGATGGTAATATTTAATGAAAATTAATATAAAATAAATTTATAATAAGTGTAATAGTTTTAACCCTAGATAAATACCCCCATGTCATATTGAATTACTGGACAGACGAAGAAGAGGAAGGAAGAAGGAGAAGAATAGGGAATGAGCGTGTTCGGAGGAGATAGCTGGGCAAGAGAAGCCCAGCACCGGAAGAGGAGAGTCGACGATCTGGCCGTGGAAGGCCTCGACGCCTCCTCCTACAAGAAGCTCTCCTCCGGCAAGTTCGCCTGCCTCGTCTGCCCTGGCGCCCCCGTCCTCGATTCTGCTCTCATGCTCTCCGTGCGTCTCCAGTCTCTGCTTACGCCAACTTCTGTCGCTCAATCAATTTTTATCGTGTGGGTCTGTCTTCTCTTGAATGGCTGTCTATTTGATGAGTGGCTGGAGGATTGTAGCGATTCTGCTAGATAATTTGCTTGTGGTTCTGTTTTGTCCTGATTGGTTTTCGGTTTGATGAGTAGCTGGAGGATTTTAGCGTTTTTGCTAGATAGATGAGACAAGTTATGGGTCTGACGGGCCATTTGATCCCGATAAATCTAGTTGTCGGGATGGGAAAATGTGTGATCAATGTCTTTTCCGTCCAGTCCCCGGAATTTCGGGGTTGGCCTCGGCTGGCAAACGACCATCGAGTTGCGATTTTGAATCTGACCAAGTGTGTTTTCGGGCGTCCCTCTCGGCCGACTGTCTTGTGGATCTGCTTTATTGGACTACCGTGCACTGAAATGTCGCATTTCTAACACGATGGTGTTGGTGGTTTGATTTGGTTGGAGAACTGTGCCATGGCAATGGCAGGTACTAACTAAATTGCTTGTCCTGCTTGTGATGTTTTTTTTTTCCTGCTATGTCATGTCGGTTGCGCATGAGACAATGTGGATTTTCCATGTCTTATCTGCAAATGATGAGTTGCTTTGTTTCGTGGTGATTCAACTCGTTTATGCTTCACTATAAGAAAGACATTAGAATGAGAAAGCTTGGATTTTAAAGAATTGAAATACATTTAAGTGGAGGTTTGCTGGATGTTTGAGAAGCCGATGTTATTTGGGGCACGTGATCATTCATATGGTCACTACATGTATGGATCATTATAGTTTTCTGCTGCACAGATTGTCTTGTGAATGTAGATCGTTTAGATATTTATTAGTTTTGCATGTTGATATTCTTTTATTATGCAGATGCATTGCAAGGGGTCACGCCACCGTGTTGCATTGTCGAGATTGAAGGAGAGAGAATTGAAAAAGAAGGATGAGATCGACAAGAGAATAGCCTTGTCTGATTGTACTGTTAATACTGGCACTAGTACTTCTATTTTAAACAGGATAAAAAGTAGACCCTTGATTGAGCAAACAAGGAAGGCCGTTTCTGAAGTACTTGATAAGGGAAACACTAGACAAGACGTCCATAACAATGGTCACAGTGGAAAAATATGTGGGAATCTCCATGGTAATGAAACCTCACATGTGAGCAAAAGCTTCTGTTTCGCTGCAAAAGAAGCAGCTGAAGAGGTGGTTGTACAGCAACAACTTAGTATGAGAGAGCACCGTGAAAGAGAGCTCAAGTTTACTTCTGCAGGTTGGAAGCGTGACTGCAATGGCAGATGGTTCAAGGATGAAAATGTGAGTTCTTTCAGCAATTTGAATTACATTACATTATTTTGTAAGGCATCACGCAGTTGTAATTTGTAATATTTACAATAAGGACGACTGAAATCTGGCTCTCTACTATTCAGTAAATGCCAGTTGTGCAGAGTGATATCTGTATTTTATCTTAGGCATTGATTGTGGCAACTTTATGGCATTTGCAGGTTGAATTCGATTCAGACGAAGAAGATCCAAATATTTGTCTTGGATAACACGTAGATCTTACTCCATTTATTTCAAGCAATTGATAGCAGAGAACTATTAAGACTAATGAGAGGTGTTCATGTGAAAGTTTGATGTCTTGACCTGCCAGGCTGATCTCTCATAATACCAATCAAATATTACTGCAAATTTCCATCCACAGGTCTTAAATACTTCAAGAAATGTTTATCTTCCTAGAGATTTGATTCATCTGTCAAGTTAAAGATCTAACTGATTTTCTTTGACTGCTAACCTGTGAGTATTAAGCATACTCGACGGAGCATGAGATGAATCATTAGGGTGATGGTTGTGAGAAAGTAGAGTTTTATGTGCTTGCTTAAGTCGTGTATAAGTTATTTGTGCATCACTCCTGTCTGACTTGGAGCTTTTTTTAAGTAGATAGAACTGAGAAAAAGGTGGGTTCATTTGGGAGAAGTTTTTGATATAGGGAATCCCAATCTCTCTACTTATTCTGTTCTTGGTGAACTCATGTAAGATCTAGTGGGTCAGATGTCATTACTGCAGGATGCACGAGTATGTTATGCGATTCGTGTACCACACAGTATGTGTCAACTCAACATCGTCAAACCATCAATGGTTCTTTGTTCTTTTTGCACATCTCAGAAAGAATATCTATGACTGATTTAGGGATACCTTCAATCTCAGGCAAGGCTATGATGAAAGATGGGTCTCGCTGGCTGGCCAAATTTGTGCTACTTGACCCCAAGGGCTTTTTAGTAAGCTTAAAGAGATTGAAATGCGCTTGATGGGCTTTGACAGCAGAAATGGGCATGCTGTTCATAGTCCTTTTCTTGTTCAGCCCTTTGCAAGTGAATTTGGGATTGCCGATCTTTTCTTAGACATGATCCTAATGGTGCTTCAACAGTGGAGAGCTCATCCTTAGCAGGTAAAATGTCATTTGACCCATGGAGGTTACAGTTCTATTCATGCTGTATGAAGTCATTTATCCCATGGAGCCCCAAGAATATTGATAGGTTAAGGTATAATTAGGGACCAACGGTACCTGAGGTTTATAGTATTTTACCCTCGAGAATTATTTAATACACTCACATAGATCTTTATGTTCCATCTCGCTGGAAGCATTGTGAGGAGATCTCAAAGGAGGCCAAATCAAAATCCAAACACCCTAAGCTCTCTTTCATGTACTTACATATATTAAGTCATTATGACATCACTAATTAAATTCGACGCTCCTAGCTTCATAATGCCTTCAAATGTCCACGTTAACAAGTCTTGTCTTCACATGGTCAACTTCTCTTTGTTCAAAGCTATGTATGCTAAATTCCCAGCTTATCATCATACTGCAGCTGAAGCTTAATTCATAAGACATGAGCCAACCATGTGTGTGAATTTGATCGTTGCCGTGTCTTTAGTTCGATGTCGGGACTCTTTCGCTAAAGTCCTCATACTTGCACGTTAACATATCTTAGGCGGTTTCAAATTTTCCTCTTTCATCGGGAATGGGAACTCGAAGCTTTTTTGGTTTTTGTAGATCGGTTGTTGGAAGAAGTGGTGGGAGAGGGACCAAAGCCGTGACAGCTCGAGTCATGTGCAGTGCATTAACTTTGTGGTTGGCTTGTAACCACCCTCTACAAACCCCGGAATCTGGGATCTGATGCAAAATCATGCAACGCGAGCATCACCAGATACTTCCCACCTCCCCAAACACGTTACGTGAATTGTTTAACGTACTTGAATCTAGGTTTTCTTCAATGGGACAGTACGTTTCCCTAGTCACTGCAAAGTTTCGCCTGTTTTTGGGCTCATCGAACACTTCCTGTTACGGATCGGGGTTCGTGGTAACAAGGTCATAAGGTCATATGATATTGTCCCACTTTGGTGGGTCATGAGCTCAGTTATGAGCAGCTAAAACTAACACATAAGATACTAATAGAAAAAGTCAAGCTCTTTGTTTTTTTTTTTTTTTTTTTTTTTTTTTTTTTTTTTGGCTAAAAGAAAGTTGAGAGTTGAGATGACAGAAATTGTAATATTTTGTTCAATAACAAGTGAAGAATACATGCACTTATTTTTAAGCTTTACATGAGAATGATCTTAAGTAAGAAAATATACAAAATCGTTGAACATACAATTTCACATAATATCCTAAATATATTTCAGATATCCTCCCACAAACTCAAGATGATTCAAAAGATGTCAACTTGAAGTTGGAGGATAGATCTAGAAAGCGCCCAAGTGAATGTGTCTTAGTAAAGATATCAGCAGTTTGTCCAATGGAAAAAGTAGAGACAAATCAAACAATACCACGAAGAACGTAATATTGGATAAAATGACAGTCTATTTCAATGTGCTCCATGCGTTCATGAAAAACATCAATAAGTGCAATTTGGATATTACTTTAGTTGTTGCAATGAATGATGGGAAAATTGTCCAAAAAATCATAAATATATTGTACGGCGGTCAATTCAGTCCTAAACTTTCTATTGTGTCAATTTAGTCCTAAATATTTTGACAATTTCTCACTTCAATTTTAAACATTTCAATTGTGACAATCAAGTCCTAAACCTTTTAGCAAATTACTAATGTAGTCCTTCCGGCTACTTTAAATTGGAAATTGCTGATGCGGTGGTTTATTCAATGTCAACCTACCAATGGTGACATAAACGATTTTTTTAATTTTTTTCTTCAATGTGCCGATGGCCCTATTGACTATTGAGCAAGGGCGTCGCGAGCCCTTGCCGAGGCCCCTCACAAGTCACAACGATGGCATCACAACCCTCGCTATGGCTGGTAAGGACCTGTGTAAGAGCTACGATGCTCTCATTAGATCCAAAGAGGGCTATGATCCTTGCTAGTAGTCGATGAGGGCTTCACGACCCTTGCTTATAGCCTAGTGGTGGTTGCTAGTCTTCGGCTAGTACCCAACCGCCCAATGTAAAAAGAGGGATCAAATAAAATAAAAACAAAAAAAAAAATTAAAAAATTGATTTTTTTAAATTAAAAAAAATATCCATCTCAACACTAGCAACACCACGTAGGACGGTCGGCATTGACTAAAACATCATGTCAATGATTTCCAGTTAGTAAAAATTAGACGGAAGGAACACATTGGTAATTTGTTAAAATGTTTAAGATTAAAGTGGCACAATTGAAAGTTTAAATTGAATTTGGCCACCATACAATAGAATTAGGACTTGTTGGACAATTTTCCCGATGAATATGACTGTTCTACTATGATGACACATTCCTATAGCTTCTAGTAGCCACCGCAAATATAGTAATTCCAATGCTGTAAGAATTCGATATTTTGCTTCTATACTAGAGCGAGTGACGGTAATCAGTTTCTTGCTACACCATAAGATAAATGAGTCGGCTAAAAAGAAACAGTAACCTATAGTGGAGCAAAGATTTTGAGGGTCACCAGCTTAGTCAACATCAGAATAAATTGTTCTAAGGTAGAATTAGTAGAAAAGTGAAGACCATGAAATAACGTACTCTTGACGTAGTGATGAATTCGAAGAATTATAGTAAAATGGGTTGTATGAGGCGTGGTCTTGTACTGACTAACAGTGTGAACAATATAAGTGATGTTAGGACTATATATATATATAGATAAGTGCTAACCAATTGCCAATAAAGTGTAGCATTTATAACAAGAGTTTCCATCCTTGTCATTGAATTTGACATTTGACTTAATGAGAGTGGAAGCAATCTTGTTATCAATGAGGTCAGCTCAAGAGATAAAATTAGTGAAATTTTTGGTTTGAGAGAGATAATAACTAGAAATATCAGATGCAACTTCCAACCAAGAAAATAGCTTTGTCACCCAAGATTTTTCATTTCAAACTGTTTATTGAGATACTAGTGGCGTTTACAGTGCCAGTCTGATTATTGACATTAATAACAATATCATTAACATACAAAAGTAGCATAATATACCCATGACATGTGTGTCGGACAAATAGAGCATAATCAAAATGATTGGATTTAAAATCAAGAGACTCCATGGTTGAGCTAAACATGGAATATTATGTACGGGGCGCTTGCTTCAATCCATATAATACTCAATGTGATCGGCACACTTTGTTAGATGAATAAGTGTATCTAGGAGGAGGTGTCATATAAACTTCCTCTATGAGATCACCATTAAGAAATGCACTTTTATCATCTATTTGAATATAGAAGCCAACGCCTAATAGAAGTAACAACAAGAAGACTTCAAACTGAGGTGAGCAACAAGGACAAAAGTATAATCATAATCAATGTTGTACTCTTAAGTAAAGCCTTTTACTACTAGCTAAGCTTTGTAGTGATTCACAGTACCATCTACTTTGGTTTTAATCTTATATACCCATTTACAACTGATAGTAGACTTATCAGGAGGCAAATCAACAATGCATAAGATAGTGGCTTCGAATTCATTAATAATAACTTCTGAAAAGCTCTTATGTTTGTACTTAATTTTACCCAGCCTTTTGGTGGTGGGGAAGAATTGTTCTTCCGCATCACTTAGAGGGGCATTCATGATGACACCGACTTGACAAAGTTGATTGGAAGGTATTAGAGTTGGAAGACACGTATCAATTTTATGTCTTACAAGGATTTTTTGATCAAAGATAGTGGCATTCATATCGGATGCAACAATGCATAAAATAGTGGTCCAACAACCTCAATGATAAAAGAAAAGGAAGAAGATGAAGAAAGCCAAGATCATATGTACAGGTAAATGAGGTCAAAGTTCCTTGGTGATCTACCAAAAGTTTTTTTTTTTTTAAAAATCCAAATCAAGCCAGCATATAAATGGCGGTGCAACATCCTCAACAATCAACCAAAACAATCCAAAGAGCATAGGCACCTGCAAAAAAATAAAAATAAAGAACTATATCCAAAAAAGGTAATGACCCTTGAGTGATGAGCTTAGAGGTATAGCTCTGTTCAAATGTCCAATGGACGTAATTCTTGCATCACTCCATTGAGATTTCGTAAAACTACTTTCGGCTGTTCAAATATTGGGAATTTGATTATAAACAATTTCATGAAATTACTATGGACTATTCTAAAGACTTAAAATTATTTGATGATTATTAGACGTTAATATTTAGATATTCTGACAATTCGTGTATCCATGACGACGACCAAGGCAACAACATGTGTGAAATGAAAGTTGAAGCTGCTCCTCCTCTCTCTTTTGAGACCTCCTTCGTCGGGGTCTTCTAACCCCCTTTTATCGAGAGCGTCAGTATGGAGTTTTCATATATTTGAGTGGACCACCTAAGCGTCCGTGGTCCCCACGGATGACATCACAAATCGGGGTCCGGTGACGCAAGCAAGGCATCGTTTCCATCTTCTATTTATGTGTGCGCGCGCAAAAAAGGAGGGAGGGATTGGGGGCCGAGCTTTGCTTTTTGTTGTTGATGGGCCTACGAAAGTAAGGGAAACGGGAAGCTGGGTGTCTTGGGCCCGAAGATTTATTAAATGAGTGGGCCGAACATGCCGGCCCGCTCGGTTTCTTTTTCTTTTTTATTATTAATATCTTCACTTATTTTTTATTTCCTTTTTTATTCACTTTTTGTTTGGTCCACTTTATTCATTTTTCAATTTTTTGGCTTTTCATCTTTTATAAATTTTTAAACTTTTGCAAAATAAATGGATATTTAAAATATCAACAAAAATTCGATTGTCAATACATGTAAAGATGATTGCACGTTATTAGAACACAATTGAATTTAAGGCACGAATTCAGATGTTTCGTCCATTTCGAGGACATATTGGCAAAATTCCTTCGATGGTCCCTGAACTCCTCAAATCTTAGGTGCGAAAAATCCGAACATTTCTTCCCAAATCACTCTTGTTGACACCTAAATTTTGGCGATCCATTTAGTCATTTACTGCATAAAAAAATTAGGGGTTAATTTTATCCCTGAAAAAAAAACTATTAATTGCATAGCTACATTTAGTTTGCATATTTTGCATTTTATTTACTGGACCGGTGGCGGATGGGTCGAATTGGTGTTTTTTGAGTTTTAAATTAACAGGTCGGACTAAGCCCATGAAGAGTACAAATTGGCCCAAGCCCATTTTCTGAAATTGAGATTTGAAATGAGGATTTTCAGAATTTAAGAAAATCGGGGTTATGATCTTATTTTTAAAAATCAGTAGAAAATATTTAGGAGATAAGGAGAATAAAATATTTTTGGTGATCAAGAGGTTATCGACAATCTTTTGTTAGATGAAATATTGATAAGAAGATTATATTTTGTTTTGGCCTATAAAACAGTGCGTACGGAGGTCGAAAAATGGGGCTTCTCTGGAGAAAAAAAATTCAGAAAAGAAAAGAGAAAGAGAAGAAAATTTTCCTGCAGAAAGTACACAGGGGGTTCTCGTTGCTTTCAAAAAAAAGGAAGAAGAAAGGTCAAAGGAAAAAAGAAAGAGAGAAAAAGAGAGAGAGAGAGGGAAAAGTGACCAGTCTGCAGTGAGGAGAGAGAAGACCGGTGAGAGGACGTGCGAACAGAGAGAGAGGACAGCAGAGAAAAAAAAAGAAGGAAAAAAAATCTACTGTTTCTCCTCTTCGGTGTGCCCCTCGTCGACCTTCGAGCAGCAGCGTTGCTAGTGTTCGCCACCGCCAAGCCTGCCTTGCCGGCGACCCGCGCCAGCTTTCCGCTGCTCCACCTCCGAACCTCTGCCCCGCCGACGCTCGAGCTCCGCCCGATGGCCTAAGCTTTGCCCTTGCACCGTGACGCCGCTTACGTTTACGCCCCGGCCGAAGCGCACCACGATCGCCCGGCGCAAATCCGGTGATCCGACGTCCCTTGCTCGCGGTCACGCGCTGCGTCACCCAACTCGACGACCCGTGAATCTCCACCGCGCCTCCGCCTTCCCCGCGCCGACGTAACCGCTGGTCTCCGTCTACTAGCCCCGACGACCCGTGCCACCACGACGCCGAGCCTCGCCGCGCCTCCTTCGCGAGCAACCCGCGACGCCAGCCGTGATCGTCCGTGACTCCCCCGCGACGCCACTCCGCCCTGCTCGCCACTCGCCGTGATTGTCCAGCATATCTCGCCTTCGCTCGCCGTCCGTGATCTACTCACCGGTGTCGCGCCGTCCTCCGAGTGACGCTCCCACAGCGGCTCTCGCTCGTTCGGCAGCGATCCTCCGGCCCTTGACAACACCATTGCACGCCCTTGCACCAGCCCCACTGCTGCTGCTCTTCCCTCGGCTGCGTGCCGGTCCGCCCCTTGCCGGAGCTCCGACGCCGGTCATCCTCCAGCCGGCGCCGACGAACTTGCTGCCCCCTCCATTTTCCTTAGGTTGTTCATTTTTTTTTTCTCTTATTTTATGTTATTTTACTTTATTTTTAGTTAGTTTTGGTATTATTGTACCAATTGGAATATTGGGAATTGATTTTTGTTTTATTGTAGGCATTATCCGCAGGGTTTTCCCTAAAATTATTGTAATTATTAATTTGACCCGTAAGATGTCGGGTCATTTTTTTAATTATATTAATTCTTGGGATTTGTTGATAGTACTTTAATTGTTAGATCAATATAATTATTAATTTGATCCGTAAGAATTCGGATCAGATTTTTAGTTATTTTGAACTATTTGTCGTGATAATTAGGATTAGGATAATCGTTAATTCAACCTGTGAGACAACATGTTATTTTTTCGATTATTTTAATCTTTTATTTGATTGAATATCTTGTTTGTTTAGATTTAATGTTTAGTTGATAATCGCTTGTTTTTGAAAACCTCTAAAAAAATCTAAAAAATATTTGAATTAGGATTCAGTTTGTTTTAGAATATTTCTTGTTATCTTGCATAGCTAGGATAGGGATTTTAGTTCGAAAAATATAAAAAATGCATTAATTTAGGATTTTAGTTGCATGTTTAATTACGTGACAATTTTAAAATTTGAATTTTATAAATAATAAAAAAAATAAAAAATATCATGCATATGTCATGTAGAATTAGGGCATGCTTTGCACGAGCACGTCATTGCATATTAGATCAATTACATGTTAGATTAAGATAATATCTTAGTTTAAATTAGGATTTAATGTGACTTAATCCTTAGTTTAAATTAGATAGAATTTTAATCTAGCTAGATCATTTTTGCATTTTAAATAGAAATATCAAATTGCACGTCATTTAGTTTTTATTAGGTTCATTTAATTAGAACTTCCTCGTCATTAGACTAAGTCATTTAATAAATGTCGCATGACATATAACTCGCGTACTAAATTGTATGCTGCATGTTATCTTAGTTTAAATAATTTTGTATGTCATTGCATCGCATTGCATGTCATTAGAATTAGGTCATTTAGATTGCATTTAATTATTGCATTTCTTCATGTTCAAAAAAAAAAAATTATTGCATTTCTTCATGTCATATAGTTTAGGTCATGCTGCCATGTCATATTAGATTATTAGCATGCATCGCATGATTTTCATTAAATAAAGTGAAAACAAAAATTGAAATTGCATGTTTAATTAGAAATCATATCTAGGGTTGCTGATGTGAATTCTGATTTAACAATGCAGATGCTTTTGTTGCTGCTAGGTATGTTTTGCAATATTTAATTGCTTTCTTGAATGTTATATTGGTGGTATGTGCACATGTATGATCACCTCACATGTTAGGAAGATAAATTAAAATCAATTCAATTGCCAAACATTTTTTTGAAAATGAAATAAAAAGGTACCGAAAGGGCACTAGGATAGTCTAGTGTAACCAAGTCCCCGAACTCCTAAATCTCTGGTTCGTAGGAGTAAAAGTAAATCTCCAGTTACTTTACTTGGGTTTCTAATCGACCCACCAAAAATAGATTAGTGACGACTCCTAGTTAAAAATTAATTGCATGTTAAGAATTCAAACCTAAGTCGCGAATTGGTATGGGCTTGGGAGAGCCCGAGCTAAGCTTAAAGACTTAGTAATCTATTAACCTAATTTTAGGTGGTGAACCTGAAAATTTGATCGCGACAACTCTTCCATGGGATATTTTTTTTTGGTCAGTCTTCCATGGGATTGATTCGTATCGATCTTGTCCCTCTCATTCCAATCTACATTGCCTCCATCAACAATTCTCATTTCTAGGCCTGCAGTTTTACAACAACAAAACTTAAGACCTCGGTGCTTGCACTCGAGTTTCAAATGCAATATCAAGGTCTTTGGCATGAGGACTATGGCCAACACTTTCTTTTGGTTTTTGAGTTTTACCAATCGACTTATTATCCGACATGGCTTCAAGTACGGCACCATATATATTTAAAACAATAATTTTTTTAAAAACACATGAGATCCCTCCCCGCCACATAAAAAAGTGGGCCGAATGGTGCATCAAAATGACTTAATTACACAAGATTTAAAGCATTTAAGATTGAATCTTTGATTTTGAGACATGGTCGAAACTTGAGGTAAATCCTCCTACACAGATTGCTCCTCAACCAAAGGAAATTTAAAATGAAAAATTATAATATTAAAAGAGAGACGATCCGATCAAATACCATATTAAAACCAAACTTAACATGATTCTCATTAAAAGAATACACCCTCGCTCAAAAGTCCAGAAGCATGCTGATGAGAACAACTGGATAGGAGGATATAAGCACATAGAAGAATATTAGAAAGATGGAATGAATCCCAACGAAGGATGGTCAGACCCAAACTGATGATGAGAGGCACTCTGTTGCCCTAGTATGAACTGTCCATCCACAAAGCCCGGCCTGACTAGTTGCTTGAACGCCATGCTGCATTAGTGACGATCCACATAGTATCCAAAGGTAAAACTGAGCCACCCATGTGGCAGAGATGGATCTGTTCATTCTGAGCAATAAAGATAATCAGAGCCACCTCTTACATCCTCTGCATATGCATAGCCTCAAGCAAAGCATGGGGAAAACAACAAATTAGCACATTATTCTTGCAAGGAAAAAATCTGAAGCATCACTATTTTGGTGGATTATTCTCTCCCAATGTCCTACAGTACAAAGCACCCTTTTCATGGGCATTTCGGGACAGAAGCTACTAATAAATATTGGTTGGAGATAATTTGACAGTCAGAATATTTCGTCAAAATTTTAGCTCTCTCTAATTGAAGCAAAGCACCCTTCACCAGCCTGCTCACAGAAACTGCTACAGTCATATGGTGGAAATTTTGTATTCAGGTTGTGAATCTCTAACTCCTCGTCATTGGATATCTCCTGCAGAAGCTGCACCGGCTTATCTGATGGGCCATTTTAACATACAAAGATGCAGAGCCACAACAATGACAACCATCCTGCCATCTTAGGCACACGTGAGTCCCAGAGGTCCTCCATTCAATCAGCTGAATGAACAGCAAGCAACAACCATTGTCTTACCTAATTATGGCATGATTTGCAGATCCAAACTAATAAAGAAAATTGCATATGTTGCCACCGAGCTACATCTGGCACTTTAATAGGAAATGGAGTAGTGATTCTTGCGAAAAGCAATGAAAAATTCATAATAGAAACTGCATTGGAGGTGCCAACAAATAGGCTACGATGCTGAGTTGTAATACCTGCACATGACCATGTAGACAATTTCTCAGAATGTGGAATTTCCGGGACTTTATTCTGTCTTCTCCTGTACGACAAAGAAAAGCAATTTTTTTTTTCTTGAAGGTTGACAAAGAAAATAATAATGAACTGGAAATAGCACCAACCTTGACTAGGCAGAAAGTTGTGCTTTTGTGAAGAGCTGCCCAACTTTGGACAATTGCACGGTTACAACTCTCAAGGTTTACCACCAAGAGGTTTGTCGTCTAAAGGTTATGAACAGATAAAGCACTGTATCAAAACCTTAGCTTCCTTTTAACATAAGTCTTTTCATTTTCATGACAAGCAAGCTAAACAATTAGTTAAATGAACAATGTTCCTGGTCTAGAACGGTACATATCACAAAGAAAAGTCATCTACGGAAGAGATATTTAAGAGCTATCCAATGCCAAATGAAAGTAAGACTCGGCTGCAACAAAGACAATAATAACAACCACCACTAAAATGGAAACCCATCAAAACCAAGGTCTTTTCTTAAAGTTATCATCTGCATATTTTTATCCATTATAACATGCACTACATCATACAGTCACGACTTCCCACTAGAGCATTTGATAGCCTTAATGAGTTTGCCTTATATTAAACAACAAAGATTCTCTCATATCAAAGCAATATCTAGTCAATGAACCACTAAATCAGTGAGGTCGCCACAGTCACATACAGCTAGGAACAGACAAGGTCAATTCAATACACTCACAATCAATCCTTCACTCCCATCAAGTAGTTATAGCCTCCAAAAGTATCTGCCTTCTAAGATCCATCATTGGATTACTGAAGGAGTAACAAAGACATTATGCCAATATCATAACTTGGCTTCAGGTACCAAAAAAGCAACAAAACATTAATGTAAGTACAGATAAGATTTCATACTGGGGAGTCATTTAGGTTTTACCCTCAAGAAGATTGTTACTAATCCATACACGAGATACACACAATATATATATATATATATATATATATATATATATATATATAGAGAGAGAGAGAGAGAGAGAGAGAGAGAGAGAGAGAGAGAGATACACAACAAAGGATTGGCAGAGAGTAAATACCATCATGTTCCATGAAAAGTATTTGCAGAAAACGGGAGAAGTACACTATTAGTGCCATAACTTGTGTACGACACTCACTTTGGTGTCAAATGTTTCTGTCGGATCACTTAAGTGCCAAAAAGTTTGTAAAATGCTCACTTTGGTGCCAACTTCGATCCGGTTGGCTGGAAATTCGACGTGACACTTTTTTATTAATTTTTAAGCTGATGTGGCACGCGAAAAGTATAGTCAGCATTTAAACAACAAAACGACGCTGTTTTGTGTCTTTCCCCCAAATTCAAAACCCTACATCCCCAAACGACGCCGTTTTGTGTCGTCTTCTTCTCCGAAGACTGGTTCTTCCCAGAAGCACAACACTAGTAGCGCCAAAGAACAGCACCAGCAACACCAGCAGTGCACCAACACAATAGCAGTAGTTTTCCAGAAAAGAAATCACGCATGGCGGTTGAGCAATAGCGGACAAAAAAACCCTAATTTCAATCAAAAAAAAAAAAATCCTCAAATGAGTTAAATGGTGTCGTTTTTGTGAGGCGATCCATGTAGGACGGCAAAACAACGTCGTTTTCTTAAGTAGGATCGAAAATGACGTCGTTTAAGGCCTTGTCGATTTTTTGTTTTTTTGTTTTTTAAAAAAAGCCATGTAATCATTTTGGCCAGAATCTTTCATCGGTGGCACCAAAGTGATCGTTTTTCCTCCGATTTGGCACTTAAGTGATCTAACGGAAACTTTTGGTACCAAAGTGAGCGTCGTACACAACGTATGGCACTGATAGTGTACTTCTCCTTGTAGAAAACTAATCCAAGTTAACTTACAAAGAAAACAGTTTTGCAACCGACTGTGGTCTCTCATAGCCATCCTCCTTTTGTTCAAGCTTCTCTTTAGGCTTTCATTTAGCTGCCTGCCTTGATTTTGGTTTCTAGTTAGTGACTTTCAAAGACTGACCCAATAACTTAGCAATGCCTATTGCCATAGCTTCTGCCTTCTTAACATATGGAAAAGTTTACTCCTCAAAGAAGTGAGACAACCACAGATACATAGACAGCACCTGAGGTTTGGTCTCCAGATCCAAAAGCTTAGCATCATTTCGAGCAAAGCCCTTAGGCACTACTTCCCTCGAGCTATATAAGTTCTCATCTCTAGATCAACTGCATCATCAAACGATCAACAATCTCAGACAATTTTCTAACCCTCCTATCCCCAAAAGACCATAATGGCAACGCCGAAGAACTTGTCCACTCTTATGATCTTGTTGGTTGTCCTTGTTGCATTGCTTCCTAAGGCTACCTTTGCCAAGGTCGGAAACCCTGATTGCGGAAAGGGAATAAGATCTTATTGCGGGTCTGGATTCTTTCAATTTATATTCCTTGCCGACACCTTTACACCCACCAATGAATGTTGTCATGAGCTCTTGAAAGCGGGGAAGAACTGCCACAACAAATTTGTGGAGTTGAGCATCTCGAGCCACAAGCCGATTAGGGGATCAAAATCTGATGTCTATAGGAGGAGCAATGAGACATGGAACAACTGCGTTGCGGCTCTTAGTCCCGTATCCCCTCCTGAGCCGGCTCATTGAGAGCAATTCCTATTTTATAGTACAATAAACGTGTAATATAAAAAGAACGAAATAATTATAATTTGTGTATTGGATTCTCCTCAAATTTTTTATTTTATTTTTCGTGCCTCTTAAGCCTTATGGTTAACTATCACAGAAGCACAATTGTGGATGAATCATATTTTCAGTGTTTAATGTGCTTATTAAACTTGTAATTTTTTAAAATGATCTACAAAATACAATCTGCCCCTAAAGTTGTTACTAGCTTTCGAGTCTAAAAACATAGTCCCATACAAAACTATAAAGAAACTGTCACTTTATTTCTTATGCTTTTAAAACAACCTTTTGAAACAAATACCTAAGTGATAAAAAGATTAATAGATGGTTTGACAATCATACATTCATCTCTAATAATCACATGAATACGTAGTTAAAGCTAGTCGATCTAGCATACTCTTATATAAAGTAATGTAAAGAGGACTTCTTACTCTAAAGGTTTTCTGGCAAATTAAATCCCCGATAGTTGTTTTATATAACACTCTTATCAATGGATAAATGTATAAATTAATAATCTTATATAAATCTTACTTTGAATCTTTTTAATCTAGTAAGCAATCATAAAAAAAAAAAAAATTCAAATCTCGAAATATATTTCTCTATTTATATATGTACGTATCCAATTGCTCCATTAGTAATTTCTTTCTTCCCGTTAATTGATAATTCAAAAAACCTATACCGGACGATTTAGCAAAACCTTCAAATGTTAACTATATGTTCATTCGAGAATGCACGTACACTTTTGCTACTCATATACTATGTAAACTTGACTTTTGAACATTTAATGAGGTTTCATTGGTACCAAGAATTTAGAAATATGTATGGCCCAACATCTTATGTAAAATGAGTTCATAATAAGTCTGACCATGTTATTATGCAAGAGTAGGTTTAATTTAATCAACCCAAACGTAATGAATGTATGTTGCTTGATGCGGAAGATGACGACGAAGATTATTATTATCCGCTTGGCCCCTCTTCATTTAACGAAACATATTAATTATCACAAGTTTTAATAATTTTTAATAAAGAAAAAATAGTCCCACCCCAATAACTAGTCCGAAGGTTAAATGATCAATTAATGAGTTCAGTAAATCTGGAAAACCAAAACCCAAATATTGTTAAAGGATAATTACCTAATGAATAATTTGACAAAAAAAAATCAGCTTTTAAATAATCTCAATTAATCTAGAAAACCAAAGTCAATTTTGGTTTATAGATATAAAGGAAAAAACAAGACTGGTAAGAACTTTGAAACATAAACTTGGCTCCTTTTCATTAATTAATGAGACCTATTGATTATTTAACTTTTTTTTCCACAAGTTGTTTAAAAATAATTTAATGAAGAACAAAATCACACTAAAATATCTAGGCAAATCATTAATTGTTAATAAATAAGTTCGCTAAATATAACAAACCAAAACCAAATTATTTGATCAATGGTTTAATTTATCAATTGTTGATACTTAAATTTTGGCTTCAAGTGTAATCATTTGCATAAAATTAGCACTCATATCACGAAAAACCTTAAATGAGTACACTTGTGTCAACCTAAACTGGTATACTTATGACAAATTTATCTTTTACTAGTTTCCGTTAAATTTTTTTATCAAATTCCTGAGTTGGATGGATGATATGTGGTAGTTGATGGGTATTTGGTTTATCCTCCATTTGTTACAAGGATATCGGTTTTGTGATTTTTTGTGATATTAATACAATTTAATAGAAACTAATTGAGAGTAAATTTATCACAAATGTATCAGGTTGGGATTTTTTGTGGTCAAAAAATTAGTTTGGGAAAATTTGTCTTAGGAATACTAGTTTGGAATTATGGCGGTTAAAAAATTAGTTTGAGGTAAATTTGTCATAGATGTACTTGTTTGATAATTTTTGTGGCGTTAATCCTAAAAATTAGGGATGGAGTGTAACCCCAAATAAAAGGTATCATTAACATAACGTGCATTTGCATTATAGATGTTTGAATTTGTAAGATGAATTATGCCTAATCTAAAACAAGGATATATGAGCAAATTTGAAGAGGGAAAATCAAGAAAGAGATCGTGGCTAGCCAAGAGGAGATTTGACGATATATTTGACTGGAAATCATGACAAGAGAGGGCAGAAATTCTAGGATGTTGAAGGAAATTTTTGCACAATACAAGGGGGACGTCTTCTTCTCAGGGGATGATCATGGCTTCTTGCATCAATTCATGAATTTGTTTGGTAATCATTTCATTCCTAAAAATAATTATTGTTTAAAATATTTTCTTTTAGTTTTTTTTTTTTTTTTTTTTTTGGCTTTAGTTCCTTGGATAAGTTTTTGAGGATCCATTTTATTTCTGAAATAGAAAAAGAACATGAATGCGATTGGTGCAACTCTCAAATTTTATTTGTGACATAAAATTTTCTTTTAATTTTAAAATAATTTTATGAGATTTTTTTTTCTTGTTGCTTTTTTTCCTTCTCTTCTTCTTCCTACTCTAGTCGTTAGCGGGCCTCTGCGATAGGTGGCGATCGGCTAGACAAGAGTTGGCAACCTCACCAACCTTGAGGGAGCCTTGCCTAGTCATAAGTGAGACCTGACCTCATCTAGGCAAGGTTGAGCGCTGCACAGCCAATGTCACGCCCCGAACCCCGAGCGCGTCAACATCCCACCATGGTCATTCAAATGCGACCTTCCCAGGTAGTGTCGCCGACCCCATTCATTTTTTTATTGCGCAAGCGGAACGTATTATAAAACCCCTGACAATAAAATACGGGATAGAAAGGCAGGAAACCAAATCATAACATAACACTTCCATAATTCAACATAATTACAAACAGAGGTCTGCGGCCAACAGTCTACAAAAGACCGGCCCTTAAAAAGGAATTGTCCTACGACCTACAAGTCGGACACGCTCTCCAATCCTTATGACTTCACCTCTGCAACTCCTCAAGGCCAACCAAAGCTATCTGGTCGCTCCGTCCACCAGGGACCTGAAATTTTAATCCCACAACCGGGATGAGACGATGTCTCAGCAAGTTCAACCCCCTAAACCCCTATTAGAAAGAAAATACGCCCGGGTGGCCTAGCCACATCACACAGAGGACTTACCTCGCCTCAGCCTTTATCTGCAGGTTAGCACAATTTATATAAATCAACCACGTACAATTATGATAACCAAACAACCATGACACAATCACATTATTAAACAATTCAACCACTTGGATCGTCTCAGCGATCAATCGACTCGGCCGATTACATGTCATTCTAGCAAATCAATCATTGCTCTCAATCCCAACCCTATAGGAAGGTTTAACAATTAGTGGCAATCACGACCCCACTCGGCACGACCTGTAATCAGGTGGTAATTCATGGCCTCATCAGGCACGATCTCTAATAGGTGGTATTTCACGGCCTCATCAGGCACGACCTCTAATAGGTGGTATATCACGGCCTCATCAGGCACGACCTCTAATAGGTGGTTTATCACGGCCTCACTGGGCACGACCTCTCATAGGTGGTTTATCATGGCCTCACTGGGCACGACCTCTCATAGGTGGTTCATCACGGCCATATTAGGCACGACCTCTAATAGGTGGTATTTCACGGCCTCATCGGGCACGACCTCTCGTAGGTGGTTTTTCACGGCCTCATCGGGCACGACCTTTCCTAGGTGGTATTTCACGGCCTCATTGGGCACGACCTCTAATAGGTGGTCAATCACAGCCAATCTCCCATCAATTTCTACACTTAGGATTTCATAAAGAATCCCTATAAATCGCAATCACACTCAATTCATCACAACCAATCATCAATATCAAATTCTAAATGCACAGCAGCGATCGGCACGAAATTCTGAGAGTTTAGGGTCCTGACAAAATTTTCGGAATTTATTAAATAATTAAATTTATTCCGAAAATAATTAAATAATAATATTCATATTTTTCAAGATCCACGCTCAATTTATAATATCCAATCATCAATTTCAAAATCCGAATACACAGCAACGATCGGCACGAAATTCTGAACAACCGGGATCAAAAATAATTTTCCGTTTTTTTTTTAAATAATAATATTTTAATAATTTCGGAATTAATATAATACAATATTTTCCAGAATTTCGAAGCACTTAAATAATTCAAAACTAAAATCATTTTGTGTCACATCAAGGCTTAACTTTAAATAAACTCTCTTAGCATTTAATTAAACATACTTTAGATTAAACAAACATCTTAATCTAAATCATAATTAAATCAACTAAATTAACCACCTAAGCTTAATCAACTTAAGCTAAGCACACCTAAAGCATAATTAACCCTCTAAGCGAGGTTTAGTGAGCTAAACTCACCGGATTAGCGAGCCAAGCGAACCAAACGACGAGGACGACGCGAGGATCGACTTTCCTCAAGGCGGGCCGAGCATCCGGGCTCGGAAGGCGGCAAAACGGGCCAAACATCCGCTGCATACCCATTTTTTTCAGCTGCTGTCCATGGCGGTTTGAGGCCGAGGAAGGGTAGATCCGGCGCGGTTCAGTCGTCGAAAGGGCGGAGGAGCTACGGCGGTGGCTGGCGGCGACGAACGGCGGTGCACGGCGGCAACGAATGAGTTCCGCAGCTCTTGCGCGAGCTGAACAGCAGCTCGGGACGACGAGCTGGGCGAAGCGGGCGGAGCGGCGCGCGCGGCCAGGCGCAAGCGCGCGAGGTAGACGCGCGACGCGGCGACGGCGAACGGTGAGACCTCCGCGGCGTGCGGCCGGACGGGACTTCTGCGGTTGTTCTTTGGGTCTCGAAGCAACCAAGGGAGATGGAGAAGAGAGACCGCAACGGGAGAGGAAGGGGGAAGGAGAGGGGGTCGGCCAACGGCGGTTCGGCATGACGGCGAGGTGGCGAACTCTAGCGATGGGCGGCCGGTCGAGCGGATGGAGGCGGCGTCGGGGCTGGTCGCACGAGCAGCTCCTCCCCTCTCTCTCTCTCTCTCTCTCTCTCTCTCTCTTCCCAAGCTTGAAGATGATGTTGATGGGTGCCCTTTTTGAAATCAAATCTCCACCTTACACTTGTCAACATCCTAGCCATTCTTGCCCCACACCATGACATCACCAAGTGATGTCATATTCCACTATCTCAAAACCTCCCACAACATTTTCCAATGGTTGCAATTTCATTTTCCGCCGGGGTCCAATTCTTGTACATCCAATTTCTTCAATTCTCATCAATTCTCTTCCAATTGAGTCCAATTGAAGTCCATAAAATTAATCCAATGTCACCACACTTTAATTCACATCTTCACTTGTCTATATAATCAACTTAGATCCCAACATGTGCGAAAGCGGCATACTAATTTCTCGAGCCAAATTAGCCATTTCTTGATTATTTTGCTAAAAAGCTCGGCTTGCATGAAAAATCTTCCAAAGATGATTCAATGATCTTGAAATGATTTGTGACACACCCAGACTTCCAATTTCTGAATTCGATCTCAATTCCACGGTTAATTTCACTTTGGCACGATACTAGCGCGGCCCAACCTACCGAGTAGCTTTTAGAAATTTTCATGCATTTGACCTGTGGTTGATCATCTCAAGCCACAATGTACATCTTTGAAACATTGGCGACTTTCGGTTGTCGGGGTAATCTCAAGGTTTCAAATACGAACACGGTACCCAATCGACGAAAAGTCGGTCCAGTGCCGTCGACAAGAATTGTGCGATCTGGTGGAATCACCCACACCTAATCACATGCCTCTGTCGAGTCGACCTATCTCCGATCTCTAATCGATTTTAATTGTGCCGTAATGACCCTTGCAGATTAACTCGGTCGAAAGATCGCTTCCTGGTCAAATTCTCGAGTCTGATGCATTAGAAACTCTTAACAGCTTCACCCGATAGACTAGTTTCCACATGAGTGGCCGACTCAAGGAAAAGAACTATATGCGTGCCAACGAAATGCCCGTCTCAATTTATTGAAAATAGAATTGGAAAATCGGGATGTCACAGCCAAGGCCGTGTTGACCTCGCCCAGCCAGGGCTAGAAGACCTCGTTGTGGGTCATCACCAAGCCTAGCAACCAACTAGAGGAGGAAGATGAAGAAAAGAAAACGAAGAAAAGAAAAGAGGGAGAATGAAGAGAAAATGACTTGATTCTAGAATTTTCCTCGGGAATAATGAAATAACTTTTTTTCTATTTTTTGATTTTATTCTAGTTTTATTTTTGGGAACATTGTTCCCTACTGATGTTAGACCTATTAAATGGATGGCTCAAGTAGGGTTTAGGTCAAGTCACAAATGGTCCGACCCAACATTTAACCTGTTTATGACCCATTTATCGTAGTGTAAAATTTTTGACCCATACCTGACCTGACCCATTTAACTAAACCTATGAAAGCTTATTTCTTATGATTTTTTTAAAAAAAATGGTATTGCTAAAATACTTTTATGCAATTCAAATTTGAAGGACAAATTTATAACTTTTTTTTAATTTACTTTTTAAAAATCAAAAATTTAATTATTTTTTTTAAAATAGAGTTTTTAATTATTTTTATTTTAAAAAATACTTCTTTTTAATTAGTTGTATTTTTTAAAAATATAAAATTTCTTTTTCTCTTTTCTTTTTCTTCTTCTTTAGCTGGTCGCCGGCCAAGACGACGGTCAACAACCTACCACGGCGAACCTCCAACTCGCACGATCGTTGAGGCTTGAGCCTCGTTAGATGTTAGCGAGGTTCAAGCCACATCGGTGTCGAGGTGAGGTCGAGCCTTGCAGACATTTGGTGAGGCCTCTACCTCGCTAGATGCCAGTGAGCTTGAGTCTCGCCTGATGCCAGTGAGCTTGAGTCTCGCCTGATGCCAGTGAGCTTGAGTCTCACTTGGTCGGTCGCCCACCGTTGTCATGTTGGCCACTGGCTAAAGAAGGAGGAAGAAGAAATGAAAAAAAAAGGAAAGAAAAAAGAAAAGGAAAAAAAGGAAAGAAAATTGAAATATAAAAAATAATTAGAATTTTGATTTTTATAAAAGATATTTTTATAAAGTTAAAGAGGGAAGATAAATATTTTGAGGCTTTAGTTGAAAATGGGTTCTAAGTCGAATCAATTTAACATTCATTTATCTTAAATCTTCAATTTTTAAACCCATTTAATTAGTTTCTTTAAAAAATAAGTGACCCATACATTACCTATTTATGGTTTAAATGGATCATATATATGGGTCTAAGACCCATTTTGCCACCTCTAACTGACGTTATCAAAGAGATTAATTCATAACCATTGTGCCTATTGGTCTTTGTCCTTGTTCTCAATGACCTAAAGCTCCTGAAGTCATGATAGATTGACCATCAAACCTCCCGCTTCCGTGCATCATTGCGTATCACCCCTCCAACGTCGCGATTTGTCAGTTGCCGCATTGTTGAATTTCACTGCTACACTTTAGGCCCTAGCACTATCCTCGTCAGTGAAGCAAACCTCGGTCGACATCTAGCTGTGTTAATTTCTCAAAGTTGTGCTTTCTTGCGCCCAACTCCTCACCAACACTTCAATAAAACTTCTGTCGCTTCCCAAGGTCCTAGTAAACGTCATTTGTGGCAGCCCAGTCGTTATCCAAAACATCTTGCCATCCTTGCACCCACGCCGAAGGAGCCATCATTCCTGAGTCAAGAGAATTTCCATGTCATGCCAAGACCATTGTGTGACCGACTCTCGGCAGATCCAAGCACACCCAAACCACCCTTGCTGAGATCTCCCGATATCTTAGGTAAGTCAAGGTTTGTGTAATCTCATTTAATATTTTGGTTTAATATATAGTTATTAGATATGTCTCAAGTTTGAGCTGAAAGCTTTCTACTTCAAGTAGATTTCCTATTTTGAATAGATTTCTTGATTGAATGGTTTTCGTAGTTGGAGAAGGTTTCACAAAAAGAGGTAGTAGATTTCCTATTTTGAATAGATTTCTTGATTGAATGGTTTTTGTAGTTGGAGAAGGTTTCATAAAAAGAGGTTTCCTACTTTAGATTTGATTCTTATCTATATATAAAAATTTGAGACAGAAAGAGTCCAAACTTTTTAGAGCCAGTTTATGTAATCTTTGATTTCTATAGTGGATTTTGCTTCTTCTTTTTCTTGTGGTTTTTTCCACAAGGCTTTCCACATAAAATTTGGCATTCCTCTATTCTTCTCAATTTCAATTTTGTTATAGTTTTGACATTCACCATAACAAATCTAGTTTTAGAGCCTTAGGTCCTTTATTTATTTTATTTTATTTTCTCTAGATCTTTTGGTTATGACTTCAAGTTCAACAACGTGATTTGATATCGAGAAGTTTGATGGGAGCAGCAATTTCAACCTATAACAAGTTTGTTTGTTGGCTATTCTTATGCAATAGGGTTTGAAGAAGATTTTGTTTGGAAAAAGGGAAGAAACTAGAAGGCACATAAGATGAAACATGTGAAAAATTAGATGAAAGAGATCTATCTGCTATTTCGTTGTGTCTCACAAATGAAGTTCTATGGGACATCCTAGATTAGAAAATAGCTGTAGGTTTATGGAATAAATTGAGGAGTTTTTTTTTTTAAATCCCTCATCAATTGGTTGAGGCTCAGACAACAACTCATCATTCTTCGTATGGCTGAATGTGCTTCTCTTAAATCTCATATTTCTGAATTTATTGCTATTATTTTTGAATTAAAAAGTATTTGTTGACACATAAATTTTGCCAACCCTGTAATTCATTTATTGCATAAAAATCAGGGATTAATTCTTAACCTCTAAAAAAAATATTAGAATTAGATTGCATAGCATATAGCTTTAAGAGTATTTATTTTTTATCACATTTGCATTGGATCGGTGACGGATGAGCTTTAATTTGACAAGTTGGGAGATGAGTACATTTCGGAAAAGATTTGTATTATTCTTTCAATATTCCATGATATGGCACTTGATTTTCTATATATTCTTGCAATATATGGAAAATAAAAATAGAAAAATGAAAGGCAAGTGCGCTAAGATGTTATCGGTCGGCGTGAGGCATATATTTGGCAATATTAAAAAAGTATCAACACAAGGAAAGGGATATTCTGAACATGCATGAGTAGAAAGGAAAAAGGGTGAAGAAGAAAATGAAATGTTTTAAAAAGTGCTCACAATAGGAAAGAAAGTCTATGCTCTTTCTTTGAGAGCCCTAGTCCTCTCACCTATAAAAGCTATCTCACTACAGACAAAGGAAGGGGGGAGGCCACACAATTCAATATAAGGCTAGATGAGGAGATATACGTGAGCAAAGAGAGAGGAGAGAACGAGAGTTCCCTTGGCCAACCTTTGGCCGAGACCCACGCCACCGCTGCCGTCATGCTCTCATCATCCACGACAACTTGTCAACGAGCTGCAAGGCCTGCTGTGCCGAGCTCGCTGTTGACAACCTTGACGACGCTCCAGCTCTAGTCTAGCTGCGTTGACGACGAAGCTACTCTTCACTCCACGACAACGCGGAGTTGCTGATCTTGCCGCCCGCATCACCCGTGCTGTACCACTTATGCAATTCAATTAAATTCAGCCACCTCCTAATTGAACTATGGGTTAATTAAATGGATCTAACGATCAATAGCCCTCGATTGTGTCGCATGACGGCATGACTGGTTGTAGGTTAGAGGTGACTAATGGAGGTCTCTGGAGGGCGTCGAACGGGAATCTTGCGAGAAGGAGAAGAACTCACGCCCTTTTTTTTAATAAAATCGCCTCACCTCTTTCTCTCCCTCCTTTGCAAATCCCTCTGACATCCTCTAGTGACAGCTAGCGAGAGATAGGGGCTTACGTTGCTTGAGAACGGAAACCCACGGCTCTAATGGAGGGACGATGGAACAACTGAGGCTGAGGAAAGTTAAAATCCTGACTGATAGTGGAGTTAGAGCTCGTGATGATCAACAATGGAGGTTCATTCGTTGTTCTTCTAAGCTCCAGAGCTCTCTCCTCTCTTCTCTGTGTGCGTCCCCTTTGCTCAAGAATGACGCCCTCTTTTGCTCTCTCCTTTTCGAACGTCTCGTGTGAGGCCAGCTTTGGTGCAAAGCAACGCTTGTTTCCTTCTCTGTGCATTAGTTTTCTTCAGCCTCGGTGAAATGAGAGAAGTGCAAGGAATGAGGCGGGCCAAATGAGAGAAATGTGAGGAACGGTAGATTGGAGTTTTGGGCCTCTTATTCTTGATGGGCTTGAGAGAGGGCTTGAGTCCGATTTTGTTTAATGGGGCAAAGACACCAATTTGGGTAGATGTAATGGGTCTGAATTGGTCTTAGGTAAAAAGACGATATTTAATTTGTCGATTAAAATTCAGGTGTTAACATCGTAAAGAAGAACAATGTAGCTAAAACGGGTTGGATCAAAAATAAATAAAGCTGGTTTTGTTATCATCATCTCTCTGTTTACTGTTTAGCAAATTGTGCTACTGCTCGATCGAAATTTCCTTCTTGTGATTTGCAATATTGTAATCAGTAATAAGACAAAGTGTACAATAGTAATAGTAGTACTTGCATTTTGATAGTGGGATCTATTTTGTAATAGGAGTTGCACGATTGTAACTTTTTTTGAAGATTACTAGAATCTGTCCAAGTTATGGTTGTTATTCAAGAAAGCAGACATACGTTTGGGAACAAAGTTGAATTGCTATAAATCGTCGCATATTATTTTATATCTGCTCATTATCATCTATATCTATCTAATAGTTGCACTTGCCTACTTGATACTTTCAACTTGGTATCTGGTAATGTCTAGATATGACTTGCTATCTTCCACAAGAAAAAATTGTGGAGTTTAGCAAATAATTTATTCACCTCTGTTAAGTTATGTTATTAATCTCAACACGGTTTTCCTCAATAAGGTGAATAAAAAAAAAAATAGGCTGTTGTAGTTATCAATTGAGCGATCCTAGATTACATTTGCAAGTCCAAATGCACAAGCTCAATTCTCTAGTCTGTTCTAAGTATCTTAATTAGTTAATGTAATGCATGGAAACATTGCTAATCATGGGATTTGCGTTTGTATTGTTGGGGAGGGAGCATGATGACTAGTACAGTGGGCAAAATTTGTGGCCCTAGTTCGAACATTCTCCACCAAGTAAACCATGGTCCATCCACACTGGACATCACTTTTACAAGCCAAAGAAAAAAAAAGGAAAAAAAGAAAAAGAAAAGAAAAAGAGCATCCTGTAACATGATAAGTTCGATTATTTTCAAATTAACGCTTACCTATTAATTCAATTATTTGAGTTTTTCAAACAATCTATTTGCCTCCCTTTAAGTTATATTGTTAGCTCCAATATTTTTTTCCTCAATGAAGTGAATATAAAAAAAACAAAATACAATGTTGTAGTTACGAACCGAGCCATCTTAGATTTGGTTTGTAAGTCGAAAGGCATAGGCTTAATTCTTTTGTCTATTCTCAATATCTTAATGGCCCCGATTTGAACATTCTCCACCAGGTAAATTGTGGTTTCTCCACACTGGACATCATTTTTATGAGCCCGAAAAATAAAAGAAAAAAAATCAGGTAAAGTGATAAAAAGCAAACTTAAAAGTCAACGTTTTGAATTTTCACGTAAAAGTGAAAATGAAAGGAAAATGTGGTGCTAACGCTGGAAAAAGTATTAAAAGGCTCTTTTTAGTTAGAAAAACAGGCTCTATCGCAATCAAAAATCTTAATCTCAAATTTTTAATTTTATATGACTCGTCAGTTAAAAATTAAATGTCAATAGTAGCCATTGATTCACTTTAACTCTACCAAGCCTGGCTTTGATATCAATTGTTGTGGAAACAAGCAATTGACAAATAGAATAGACATAATAAGAAAATAAATTGAACTCTAGATTTATGTGATTTGGTCAATGTGACTTACGTTCGTGGAGAGAATCGTAACGAATATCACTGCAAATCAAGCATTATGATGGAGATTATAACCATATTCGAGTCACTTAAGTACTTAGTGTTTTTCAGCTCTCAATTACACCTAATAACTTCAATGATATTTAGACTCATCATTTCTCACAAAATACTCCTTTAATTTCATAGAAGAATTAACAAATCTTATCAATTGGTTTCAACACATAAATCTTGGTGTGATTCCATGAACAAAATCCACGGAGAAAACCCACTATCAAGCACTCATACGGCGCTTCAACGACCACTTCTTTATAAATCCCACGATCTGAATATATATACCACCGCTTTTGGAAAAAAAGGTCCAAGATTGGAACATGTGAGAAGTCCACGCCAAGTGAAATCAGGATTTTTTTTTTTTCCTTTTAATTTTCCTTAGCCGATTCCACTTCTCCGGGGAATATTTCATGTCCACAAGTTACCAAAATTAAAATCCTGCACTAGCTGGTTGCGCATCTAAAAAATGAACTTCATGCTTTATTATAGTTCAGTTTGAGTTAAATTTCGTTCACGGACTCCTCGAGATATTTTTTAACATTATGCATCCGTTACTCGGTGATCCATGCTGAAATTTCAAGGAGAACACCTATAGATGTAGTTCCTCAGCCAGACCAAAAGGACAAACGTGGAGACACAGAAGATTGATTTTCACCACCAGATTTCAAGTGTTCCGTTAGTTGAAAAACCAATATGACAGCCTGACCAAAAGGACATGCGTGGACACTCGGAAGATTGATTTTCATCTCCAGATTTCACTCTAGATTTCAATTGGTCCGTTAGTTGAAAAACATATTATGAATTGTTCTTTGTTTCCTTGTACCTCGATGCTCTGTGTTCGTCCATCGATTATTTCTGTCAACTGCGTACAATGGATCCTTATAAACGTTGCATATGGGAACCGGTCATTATCTAATGCGAGATAAACTTTAATAGCTTGGAGATTGGGAAGTCTCAAGCCATTATTGCTTTTACTGTAGAGCAGAATAGTCATGCTTTATTCACTCTCTCGTGAATTAGTTTCATTCGTGCTAGCCCATATTTAATGATTGAACCGGCTTTAAGTTTGTTTAGTGTGTGTTCAGCAAATTTAATTTCATAAAATTATTTTAAACAACTCATTACTACTTTTTTTTTAATTCAAATGATTGAACCGTGAAGAAGGTGACATAACAAGGGCCTCAATCCTTATAGTGAGAAGAGTTTATTGCAAGAGAAATAATTGTTGATGTTTCCTGTATAAATTTCTGAATCATAACAGGTGAATCCATTTTATTAATGCACTACTTCCCTCAAGATATATAAGTTATCATCTCTACATGAATACATCATCAAATAATCAATGCACTCAGACAATTTTCTAACCCTTTTGTCCCCAAAAGACCATCATGGCAACGCTTAAGAACTTGTTTGCTCTCATGATCTTTTTTGTCATCACTGTCGCATTGCTTCCTAGGACTACCTTCACCACGGTTGGAATCCTTGATTGCGCAAAGGGAATAACTAACGATTGTGGGTTTTGGCTCTTTCAAATCGTAGTCCTTGGTGACACCTCTGCACCTATCGATGAATGTTGTCACAAGCTTGTGAAAGTGGGGAAGAATTGCCATAGCCAATTTGTGGAGTTGATCCTCTCAAGCCACAAGCCAATTGGGGGGAAGAAATCAAATGTCTACAAGAGGAGCAATGAGACGTGGAACAATTGCATTGTGGCTATCAGTCATGTATCCCCTCTCGAGGCCGCTTATTGATAGCTATTCCTATTTTGTAATACACTAAACGTGTGAAAAAAAAATGAAAAAGATTATAATTTTTCTATTGGATTCTCCTAAAAAGAATTATTTTTTGTGCCTCTTAACCCTTATAATTAACTATAATAGAAGCGCAATATTGGATGAATCATATTTTCTGTGTTCTATGTGCTTAGAAACTTGTAATTTTTTTAGAAGATTTGCAAATCCGCCCCTCAAGTTGTTACTTACTTTCTAGTCTAACAAGATAGAGTCACATTAAAACCTATAAGAAAATGTCACTTTGTTTCTTATGCTTTTAACATAACCTTTTGAAATGACATCAAATGATGGTTTGATAATCATACATTCATCTTTACCGATCACATGAATATGTAATTAACGTTGGCCGATCTTGCTATCTATATATAGAGTAAAGTAAAGAGGGCTTCTTACTTTTAAGGTTTTCTAAGAAAAAGAAATCCCCAATTATATAATAATCTCTGAATGGATAAATGTCTAAATTGATAATCTTGTATAAATCTCACTTTGATTGAGCCAATATAATTGGATGACTTCTTACTTTTGAGTAAAGAGGACTTCAACATAATATATGATCTATCATGACCCCTAAGCAAACAAATTAATTAAATTATATATAAATATTAAGGCATTTTAATTGAGCCCATATAATTGCGTCGAAGTTGAGCTAAAGGACTCAAGGAAGGGAGGTTTTTAGCTTAATTAGATTAATTGGACTGAGCCCACATAAGTTATATCAATATTTGGCGAGATCAAATAGGGAGGCCTTGAACTTAGTTATATTTTTGGATCAAGTATTGGTCAAGCCCTCTGATCTCATATTATTAAATAATATCTCAAGTTTGAGCTCGCGTGCTAAACCTAACTTGAATTGAATTATTAATCGAAGCCATTTTTAGTGTTGAAGAATCTTTACTGTGGCATTATCTATTAATCCTAAGAAGACGTGTATTGGATGACTGCTCAGAAAAAGCTTCTTTGCTGGACTTGCTTTCGTCCGCACAAAAGAAAGCAAATGGGGCCCAGGATAATTAGAGTAAAAAAAAGTACAAAGAAGAATTTTGTGTTTTTTGGGTTCTTTTCCCTGGCCGCACATCTCATGAAAAAGCCACTAGTGGGTTTCTTCAAAATAGAGCTGCACAGAGAAATAGGGCCGCATGGTGATGTTCGAAAGGGCATGTTTATTTTAACTCTAAATAGTGGCTGATTCTGTTTTTTTATTCCTCGGAA
Organism: Eucalyptus pumila; assembly: GCA_016097595.1. Taxonomy (NCBI): domain Eukaryota; kingdom Viridiplantae; phylum Streptophyta; class Magnoliopsida; order Myrtales; family Myrtaceae; genus Eucalyptus; species Eucalyptus pumila. The sequence goes on along the minus strand of CM027852.1, from coordinate 1,922,241 downwards.
CAAAAAAAAAAAAACAGAAATCCGTTTGGTAAAATTTTTATTCTCGGGAACAAAAAACTAGTTTTTTGTTCCCGAGAGTAGATTTGGAACAAAATCAAGAAGTAAAAAAAACGTTACATCTTGTTCTTGAGAATAATTCCTAGAATCAATTCCTATGTTTTTCTTTTCTTCTAATTTTTTTTTCTCTTCTTCTCTTCTTCTTTCTCATTCTTCCCTTTGGGCGGTCCCCGGCCTTGGCTTTGGTTAGTGATTGGTCAAACGAGGGTTGGCGACCTCGCGGACTCGCCCTAGCTTGGTCACCGGTGGCCACCGCAATAGGTTGACCACCGCCGTGGTGATCGGCTACAAAGAAGAAGGAGGAAGGAGAGAAAACAGAAAAAGAAAAAAAAGAAGAAAGAAGAGAAAAAGGAAGAAGAAAAATATAATAAAAGTATTAAAAAATTAAAAGAAACAAAAAATTTAAGAATTTTACCAAAGTGCATTTATATCCCGAGAATAAAAATTTGGTACAGTTAGCAAGCGCGTTCTTTCGCTTAGAAATTGTTCTCGGGAGCAGAATTAGAAAAAAATCATTTTGATAAAAAAAATTGTCCCTCAGAGCAGAATGGTTACCAAATACGCCCATAGTGACGTCCGAAAAGTTGAACAGAGAGTACTTCCATGAAAAAGGGGGAACTCTTGAATACAAGACATAGATTTTGTACTGTGAATTTATATCAAAATTAATTTGTTTATTTATAAATATTTTAGATTTGAACTTAATTTAAGGTGTACAAAACATTCGAGTATGTAAGCAGTTATAACTCAAATTCTCTAATTATAGGGGATTATTTGCTGCCGGTTCTCCTATCAGATATGAATACTAATATTTGAACTGAATCACATCAATTTTTTTTGTCCTTTATCGTTTATGGTTTATTTCTTTAGTATTTTCGCATTGACTTAATTTGTTAGATCCTAATTAGTTTCCATGTTCATATTTCAACAATCGGTATCGAATTTCTAGAATGAAACTTCAGACTTTTGCTTGTCAGATTATTATCTAGAAATTTCGTTATTATAATTATGTCTTGGGTGAAGTTGAAATTGAGAAGTTTAATGGAATGGACAATTTTAGTTATGGAGAGTCAAGATATGTGCGCTATTGACAACCCAATATTTGGCCAAGGCATGAGATGACAAAGATGGGTCGCTGATTATAATGCTAATGGAGAAAGCAAAGAATATAACCTTGTTAAATCTGTCGGATGACGTGTTATTAAATATGGCGGAGGAGAAGGATGCCGCGGTTTTGTAGGTAAAACTTCAAGCACTCATAATATATAATGGAGGGTTTGAATAATTACTCATGCATGGTAAAGATGACGTTTTAATTTCGACAAACTAAAGGTATGTTTATCAAATCCCATCTAGATGAGTTTAATAAACTCATGATGGATTTAAGACTTGATGTTGAAGAACATGGCATGTTGTTTTTAGCTTCATTAGTAGAGTCACAGGAGCACTTTATTGATTCATTCCTACAAGAATGTATTACGATTATTTGGGAAGAGATAAAGTCCACATTCTTTTCTAAGGAATGATAAAGAAAGTTGTGAGGTAGAGACCAACATCGAGGGTCCATTAACAATAGAGGTAAAAGCAAGTCGAAGTCACGCCATAAAAAGTCCACGGGATGCATGAAGTGTTTTGTGTTTCGCGAGCAAATCACTGATTCCAATGTGCAATCTCATGAGGTCGAGTGCACTGGTTTGACACATTACTATTGAGTTTGTCACGTAGATATGACAACCAACACAAAAATATTCCTTTGAGGAAAGACTATATGACTCATAGGTGTATATCGCACAGTCATACGGATTTGGCGATTTGCATCCGTTACTCGTTGATTCATGCTGAAATTTCGAGAACATCTATACATTTAGCTCTTCAGCCTGACCAAGTGGAGACTCGGTAGGTTGATTATCGTCACCAGATCACAGCTAGTCTGATGGTTGAAAAACCAATTATGAGACGTTCTTGGTTTCCTCATTCTTGGACTATTTGTGTTCATCGGTTTCAGCGATTATTTCTCATGCCGTTATTGCTTTTACTGTATAGCAGAATAGTCATGCTTTATTCACTTTTTTCGCGAATGCAGTGGTCTCAAGGAGTCTATTCTCTAACTCCGGAGGCGCAAACTCAGGCTAGGTATCCGCCAAACAAACCGGCCGTAGGTTTGGTCGTGGGCTTTTAGCAGGTTCTCGGTTCATTTTGAACCATCCCCAAGTTGGTGGCAACCATTTATCCTTATGTGTTTTAGGGTTTGTTTTAGATAAGTTCTAAAACTTAATTGTGGCCATTTTTACGAGAGTATATATAGTAAAACGTTTTAAGCTAATTTAATTTTATAAAATTATTTTAAACTGAGGGCATGTCACTAGTTCATATTATATATCAAATGTGAGATTGAAAGTCAAATTGGAAATAAGTATTTTCGTTTACAGATAATTCTCTTCAACCAAACAACTAATTAATACTTTTTTTTTTTTAATGGCAAATGATTGAACTGGAAACAAAGTCAGATGCCAAGGCCCTCAATCATTGCATTTATTGCAAGAGAGATAATTTTACACATTTCCTACATAAATTTCTGAATCTTAACCGATGAATTGATTTCATTAATGCACTACTTCCCTCGAGCTATATAAGTTCTCATCTCTAGATCAACTGCATCATCAAACGATCAATAATCACAAACAATTTTCTAACCCTCCTATCCCCAAACGACCATAATAGCAACGTTGTCGTGACCAATTTTTTTCCGGTGTGAACCACCTAGGGTTTGGCTAATGGATTGTTAAACCTAGACTTAACTCGGGCTCTCCCAAGCTCATACCAATTCGTGACTTAGGTTTGAATTGTTAACATGCAATTGAATTTTAACTAGGAGTCGCCACTAATCTATTTTTGGTGGGTCGATTAGGAACCCAAGTAAAGTAACGGGAGATTTACTTTACTCCTACGAACCAGAGATTTGGGTATGGGGACTTGGTTACGCTAGATTTCTCTAACGCCCTTTGGGTACCATTTCTTTTATTTTGAAAAAAATGTTTTTACAAGCAGCTTGGATTAATTTTAAAATCTATTTTCCTAACATGTGAGGTGTTCATGCAGGTGCGCAATCCACCAATTTAACACCGAGATGAACAATGAAATTGCAAAATCTTACCTCAAAGCAACGAAAGCATCTGCGATGTTAAATTAAAATCCACATCAACAACCCTAGATATGGTTTCTAATTAACACGCAATTACTCAATTTTTGTTTTCTCTTTTTCAATGAGAATATAGTCCATATGCAATGCAATGCTTCTAATCTAATATGAAATGATATGGCATGGCAATGTGTCATAAACTATATGAATGAGTAAAAAAAAAAAAATAATGATTTCTTAATGAACATGCAACAATTAGATATGCAATCTAAATTAACCAAAATGACCTAATTCTAATGACGTGCAATGCAATGCAATGACGTACAACATTATTTCAACTAAAATGACATGCAACATGCAATTTAATATGCGAGCTATATGTCATGCAACATTTATTAAATGACCTAATCTAATGACGGTTAATTTCTAATGAACCTAACAACAGTCACTAAATGACATGCATTTCATGAACCTAATTCTAATTTTTCTTCTTTTTTTCTTTTATGAAATTCGAAATTAAAACTACCGAATAATTAAACGTGCAATTCAAATTTAAAACTAACATCCTAAATGAATGCATTTTTTTTTAACAAATTCGAAATAAATCCCTATTCTAAATATGCAAGATAATAAGAGATATTCTAAAACCAACCTAATCCTAATTCAAATATTTTTTGGATTTTTCCTTTTATGAAAATAAAATTGATTCAAATACCACGACAGCAAATCAAGCAGGATAAGATTGATATTCAAAAATTGGTGAACCATATCTCGCGTATGAGATCGGGTTGACCAATTTTAAATTAAATCGCGAATCGAATCTCGGGCATGAGGTCGGATTGACGATTGTGCAATAGATTGTGAGTCGGATTTCGGGCGCGAAAATCGGACTGTCAATCACAAATTTCAGAGGCAATTTCATGTCGTGAATTCTCATCCTTACACTAAGGAATAATTCTACTAAAAAAACAAAATAATAAAAACAAAATAAAATAAATAGAAAGAAAAACTACCTACTTTGCTTTCCTTTTTTTAGGGCTTGGCACGGCTAAGGACGGTACGATGGTGACTCGGAACTAGGGGCTCGTCGCAATAGTTGAACGTCGGTCAAAGAGCAGCTTGGCACAGAGACAAGAACCTGCGATGATATCAACCTTGTTGATCTGGGCTTGACTGGAGCATATTGCAAGGTGTCACCGCAAGGCTTGCTGGAGATTCTGATTTTACTGCGAGAACTAAGCAGACCAAGCCAAAAATCTCCGCTTTGCTTCCTCTCTTCGGGTATCAAACTCCTTTGTGCATGTCCTTTGTTGACCTGCGGAGAAAGAAGACAAGAACTCTCTCAATGTTTTCTTTTATCGAAAGATTGTGTGCCCTTCTCTTGCCCTGGATTTTTCCTTCAAACAAAACAAGCAATATTAGACAATATATGTGAGGAAATTTGTGCTCGTCAATATTGCTCCATGCGATGGTGTTTGCTTGCGATGACTCAAGGTCAAGAAACTCCGGGATTCGCTTGGGACGTTGAATCGTACTATTGGGCAAAGTGGCAACGCGTGGCAGCAAAACCCAAACATGAACAAGGGCGTGCGTGCGTGCAAGGCATGAATTTTGATGGATGCCTAAAGTTTCAAGAGATGGGGTTGGTTCAGGAAGACTCCTGGACTCCAAACTGACGTGGTGCTTTTGACCAAGTTCACGTGTTCTTCCTTTGCCAAGAAATTCGTCAATTTGTAGCCGTAAAAATGTGAATTTCGTGGCTTGCGGCATGGTGATCGACAGGTGAGACTAAGGCAGCAGCATCGTCTAGGTCGAGGACAGCGATGCTCGACACAGCAAGGACTAAGAAGCGCTGGGGATCACTAGAAACCTGCAAATAAGGACCAAACGACTGGACGGCAACGTGATCGGACTGAGGCTTGTCTTTTAGCTATTCGTGTGTGGTTCCCGCAATGCTTTTGACGCTGGGCAGAATTTGGAATGATGAAAGACGACGAACGGCGGCCAGATCCGAGGTCGCGGCCACCTCCAATGACCAACGCAGATTATTTTCCTTCCAGCCAATTCCTCTTTTTTTCGAAGCACCCTCACGTCGCCGGCTTTTCTTCTGCCGATCCCCCCTAAAAAAGTGACAACCCCTCTTGTGCGGCCTTATATTCAATGTGTGGCCTCTTTTTCAAACCCTACGCATTTAATCTATTTATAGGCCATGATTAGGGTTTTAATTTTTCCAAATCCGTATCCACGAAAATTCCTTTTTCCAAATGCAATATTTGCTTTTGATACGATTTAGGATTGCAAGAGGATTATTCTAAAATTTGAAATCTCGCACAAATCAATCCGTAAAATCTTTCCGAGGATACGGGCTTGAGCTGATTTACTCCCTTCGTGGGATTAGTCCAATTCACCAAATTAACATTCTGAACCATCAATTTGAACCCATTTGTCACCGGCCCAATGTAAATGCAAATTAAAATAAATGCATCTAAAACTATATGTTATGCAATTAATTAACTAATATTTTTTTAAGGGTTAAAATTAATCCCTAATTTTTTAATTAAAAGGGTCACCAAAATTTAGGTGTCAACAGCTGCCCCTCTTTGAAGGTGAGCTCGTAGAGGTTCCCTTCAAAGACAAATTGAGACCTAAATTTTGACCATGCACATGCAGTGAATGATTTTTTTGTTTTTGTCGGGAAATGTATCCCATTTTTTAAAAAGAAAGCAATTCATATGGTGCATGGAAATGCTAATGCAAATGCATGATGTCAAAGGAAAGAACGTACCTACAATTAGTTACCAATCAGTGCGGTAAAGCATCTTAAGGTACAAGATAAATCCCTATTTACTCCACAAGTACCCAACTCTCACTCAGGTTCCTTAAAAAGTGTAATAGGTAAGAACATTCACATCTAAAGTGAAATGTTCAACGGAAAAAATTGAGACATCCAGATCCAGACTAAGATGTCGAGATTTTTGAAAAACTCAAAATACCTAGATCCATACTAAGGTATAATGAGAATGATTGACAAACATTCACATCCAGAGTGAAATGTTTGAATGAAAATAATCAAGACATCCAGGTCCAGACTGAGATGTCAAGATTTTAGTACTCGAGATACTTAGATCTAGACTAAGTATAACGAGAAAGGTCAAAAAAACATTCACATCCAGAGTGAAATGTTTAGACGAAAATAATCAAGACATCCGGGTCCAGACAGAGATGTCATGATTTTAGAAGCTCAAAATACCTAGATCCAGACTAAGGTATAACAAGGAAAGTTGAAGAACATTCACATCCATAGTGAAACGTTCAACGAAGAGAATTGAGACATCCAGATCCAGACTGAGATGTCAAAATTTCATAATGCAATTTGTATGCAAATGGTAAAGGAACATACCTGGAATATCTTACCTTCAAGGAGGGTAGAGTGATTCAAGATAATTGGTGTTACATGTTCAGGACCCCTACCTTTCTACGGTTGCCTAGTAGGGCAGCAAGGTTTTGTAAGGAAACTACTTTCCTAAGACCCGTACTTTTCTACGGTCGCCTAGTAGAGCAGTGTTTGGTTGTGTCTAGGACCCGTACCATTCTACGGTCGCCTAAATGGGGATTTACCTTCTAGGACCCGTACCATTCTACGGTCGCCTGAATAGGGAAATAGATGTTGTCTAGGACTCGTACCATTCTACGGTCGCCTAAACGGGGGTTTACCTTCCAGGACACGTACCATTCTACGGTCGCCCGAATAGGGAAATAGCTTTTGTCTAGGACCTGTACCATTCTACGGTCGCCTAAATAAGGAATAGGTTTTGCCTAGGACCCGTACCATTCTACGGTCGCCTAAACGGGGGTTTACCTTCTAGGACCCGTACCATTCTACGGTCGCCTAAATAAGGAATAGGTTTTGTCTAGGACCCGTACCATTCTACGGTCGCCTAAATGGGGGTTTACCTTCCCGGACCCGTACCATTCTACGGTCGCCTGAATAGGGAAATGGATTTTGTCTAGGACTCGTACCATTCTACGGTCGCCTAAACGGGGATTCACTTGGCTAGGACCCGAACCATTCTTCGGTCGCCCAACGTTGCAATTTAGATTATCTGACCAGGACCGAACCTTTCTTCGGTCGCCTTAATCAGACTAAATATGGAGAAAAATCTTTAGGGGACAACTCCATCGAGTGTCGATTAAAAGGGACTCTAGGCTATGAAAGCGCGCCAGGTCAATATAAATGGACATCGGGCTACAAAAGCACGCCGAGTCGATAAAGAGGGACCCTGGGCTATGAAAGCACGCCAGGTCAATATAAAGGGACATCGTGCTACAAAAGTACGCCGAGTCGATAAAGAGGGACCCTGGGCTACGAAAGCATGCCAAGTCAATATAAAGGACACCGGGCTACAAAAGCACACCGGGTCAATGAAATGGACTCTGGGCTACGAAAGCACGCTAGGTCAAGAACTCCGGGCTACGGAAGCACGCCGGGTCTATTAAAAGGGACATTGGGCTATGAAAGCACGCCAGGTCAAGAAAGGGATATCGGGCTACGGAAGCACGCCAAGTCAAGAAGAATGACTCTAGGCTACGAAAGCACATCAGGTCGATATAACTGGACAGCTTGACCAAGTCAAGTGTTGAGGTACTTGAGAGAGAATACCTGCACAATGACAAGTATTTTAGAGTATGGTAGAGATATACTTACCTGGTGATATCTCTAATTCTTGGGGAAATGTCTTCTACAAAACATGGTCATAGGAGAAGCAATATGCATTTATGATCACAAACATGCATTGATTTAAGGGAGGTTCATGCGCTGTGATTTATATCAAGCCTGCATCACCTAACTTCCATTGGGAAGAATTTCACAAAGAATGTTCCAATCTGAACACATGAGTGTCATGGATGTGCCAAATGGAGGACCTCTTGGTCTGAAAGGACTTTTCACTCATCCTCATTAAAATGGGTTGTTTTATCCTGACTTTTAACGTAGGATTTTTGACAATCACTCTATCTTTTCATCATCATGCCAAACAAGGGTTTGAGCAATCTCGCAAGTGGTACGAACTTACCAATCTGAGAGGTCTTTAACGGAGGACCGCAACGCTGGCTTGGTCAACGGCTTAGCAAAGGAGACTTTTTGAGTCAAGGCTATTAAAAAATGAATGATATTTCACAATCATCTTGGGGTTTACAAGCCAAGAAACATGAGAAATGGAGCAGAAATTATCTTACTCGCACTTCTTCAAGCGATGCTTCCAAACATATGAACTTTTACGTTAATTCAAGTGCCCTAATCTGAAGAGACTTTGTAAGGGACGTAACGTAGGTTGGGTTCATAGGTTGAGAATCGAAAGGATCATTTGGCTCAAAAAGTGTTTATGGGGTCAAAGTTGGTGATCATCTTGACATTTCCAACAATTTTCCTCCCCATCACAACTCCACTGATTGCAACATCTCAACATTTGAGTTTTTTTTTTTTTATTGAGTACCACCTTGTTGGAGATACGACTCACTTCATCAAGTGTTTGATTTTTTCCTTTGGGCATTGGCCTTACTTTTACCAGGCACACTGCTTTTTCATGCCCCACTTTTTGCACTCTTTTTTTTTTTTTTGACAAAGTCTCCATTTTTATCAGCATTGTAAATCATGCTACTTGAGTGGTTTGATTTTTCTTGCCTTACCCCATTGTGGGGGATGATCACCAATTGGGTTTAATAGGAAACGAATTCATAGGCTCAAGGGGCTATGCAATGGATAAAGTGTATAGGATAGAGAAAGAATTGCTCTTCGTCGTCCTAAGGCACTTTAAATTATCGTACAAGTCACACTGTAAAAGCAATACTCGAAGATTGATACAAGTACGAGTAAGAAAATTCCTATAATTCATTTCGAATCTTGTCCCAGTATGGGACAATTCTTGACAGGGATAATTTAAAAAGCTCTCCATGTGTGTGGGCTCAAAGGGCTGAACAATGGATATACCTGGAGTGTTTCGGGTAGTAGAAGAAACTGCCTCTCATCACCTTGGTTGAGTACCCTTTGCAAGATCACCCTTTTTCTCGGAGGCATGGAATTTTTCCACACAACTCACTAGAAATTAGTGTATGAAACAGTATATGGAATAAGGCTTGCCTTTCGTCATTCCAAAGTATCCCATTTGACACATTCAATTTATCTCATATAATTCATCAAGGCAAACGTGCAATATTTGTAACAAGTTTAGACAATTCAATTCACTGAGGCAATTTACTCATCATAGAAATGCTTGCAACTCAAATTATGACATGGCAAATTCTATCATGGATTAATACTTCTTGAAAGCATTAGAATTTACTGGAGTTTGAAAACTCACGACCATCCATCTCTGCTAGGATGGCACCTCTTGGAAGTACCTTCCTTACCACATATAGGCTGTAATTTGGAGCAAACTTGCCCCCAGGATCTTCCACCGGAGAATGATGGTTCTCTTTTACTTGCCCCAAATCTTTTTTCATTGCAAGTGCGCTTTAAACCTGTTGATCACAAGTCAAGTTTATGATTATTGAAACTTAATATGCTATTTCTCAGATGTCCCTTGTCATAACAAGTTATAGAATTATGCACTGAAACAAGAAGCAAATGAGTCAGACAAACAAACAGGTTTAATTTGCTACAAGCTTTGGAAAAATGTTTGTCTTTTCTTTCTTTTTAACAATGAAATGCTTTTGCTTTCGAAAAGGTTTTTTGGGAGGAAACATGAGAAAGTCCAGCCCTCAGGATTTCTCCGTGGATGATATTTTTCTTTTTCATGGTTGGATATCGTCATTGGACTGGTTTGGTATACTCCATCATGTCCTCAAAATTGGAAATAAATTTGTAATTTCATTGAATAGAATCAAATGAATTACATTATTGGAATGGAAATTGTGATTCCTAAACCCCTAAAAAGAGAAAAAATCGAAAACGATTCCTAAAAAACGGAAACCAATTCTAAAAAGTGATAAAAATTCCTAGAAATAGATAAAAGTTCCCGCGTAGGGGAATGTGCAACAGTAACAAGTTACCCTTGCAGGCTAATGTCCATGTCTTCCGAAGGTCCTTCGTCATTGGCTCCTATGAAGAGGTCATCAAACAGACCTGTGATTCCTTCCAGGGCGTCATCAGAGTTCTCTGTCTTTGGAGGCGTCAGATCGTCCATGTCATCCCATCCACTCGGAACTATGTTGTGGGAGTCAAAGTAAAAGCTGGGAGGAGCTGAATACTTCACCAGGTAATCAAACTTGCCACTAGGCTGCCCTAGAGTGTCCATCACTTCCACTTCATCCTGCTTTGTCTTAGGGACATTGTTAAGTTTGGCAATGACTAGTGGGTTATCTTCCAATTCAGGCATGTCGCTATTGCTCATTTGGGTCTTATATTCCTGTTTCGGAACTACTACCTCAGGGAAAGCAAGTGCAGGAGTCAAATCCGCTCGGAGGGATTGGATTTGGGCTGTCATGAGTTGCATAGAGGTGAGCAACTGTTGGAGTTGGTATTCCATAGCGGAGCTACGATCACGCATTTCAATTTGGTCGGCCATTTTAGCTCTTGATCGCGTAATACGTGGCAGATTCGTTATCACCTAATTCAAATGAACGAAAATATATAAGTACGAGGTGCAAATAAAGAATCAATCCATGACAATGATCTATCAACTTTTTTCATTTTTTATTTATGAAAAGCTTTTACAGAAATGGAATTTCCTAAAGAGAGCTAGAAAAATAGACATCCTAGCAAGATCAAATTTCCTAGACATGAATTGAAAACAAATTCTCCAAAGTTTTTTTATTTTCCAAATGACTATTGCATGGCAATTTCCTCATTTCATTCTTGAAAGGAATTAGATCAAATGACTATCTTAGATTGTCATGGACAGACCAAAAGCATGACAAAATAAATTGCATGGTATAGGAATAGAAAACTTACTTTACCAAGAAAAATCGACGGCAAACACATAAACATGTGCATGGTAAGTGACTCGATTTCTAATCTATAAGGCTTATCAAGGTGGAGCCACAAGGATGATCAGACTAGCCACGGGCTTGTGGACTATGTCGGGTCCTCATGACTCCAGCTCGGTCAAAGAGCCGACCCGGGTCGCGGGCATGCAGATCGAGGTGGGTACTCTTGACACCATGAAAGAAACTTCGGGATTGAGATGGGCGACTCATACCGCGAGCATGCGGTCGGAGTGGTATCCATCTCAACACCATCCTAAATGATCCTGTGTGGCCCAGGTCCGGCGGCAGGTTGTGTGTGCAATAGTGTAGTGCTAGATGCAAGGCATGCACGACAGTTTATATCAAGCAACACTTCGTTCATGAAAATAAACCATACATTCATACACCTTCTTGCAAAACAAAGGTTAACAAATACTTCCCCTTATACCTCCCATCCTGCAAGAACATTTAACACCTTAAATGTTAGGGACGTACCTGGAATCCTCGCTGCCAAACAAAAACATTTTTCAAAAGAAAAGAAAAATTGGCTAAGCTGTCGCGACCAAACAAAAACATTTCTCAAAGTCCCCAGCGGAGTCGCCAAGCTGTCGCGACCAATTTTTTTCCGGTGTGAATCACCTAGGGTTTGGCTAATGGATTATTAAGCCTAGACTTAACTCGGGCTCTCCCAAGCCCATACCAATTCGCGACTTAGGTTTGAATTGTTAACATGCAATTGAATTTTAACTAGGAGTCGCCACTAATTTATTTTTGGTGGATCGATTAGGAACCCAAGTAAAGTAATGAGAGATTTACTTTACTCCTAGGAACCAGAGATTTGGGTACGGGGACTTGGTTACGCTAGATTTCTCTAACGCCCTTTCGGTACCATTTCTTTTATTTTGAAAAAATGTTTTTACAAGCAGCTTGGATTAATTTTAAAATCTATTTTCCTAACATGTGAGGTGTTCATGCAGGTGCACAATCCACCAATTTAACACCCAGATGAACAATGAATAAATTGCAAAATCTTACCTCAAAGCAACGAAAGCATCTACGATGTTAAATTAAAATCCACATCAACAACCCTAGATATCGTTTCTAATTAACACGCAATTACTCAATTTTTGTTTTCTCTTTTTCAATGAGAATATAGTCCATATGCAATGCAATGCTTCTAATCTAATATGAAATGATATGGCATGGCAATGTGTCCTAAACTATATGAATGAGTAAAAAACAAAACTAATGATTTCTTAATGAACATGCAACAATTAGATATGCAATCTAAATTAACCAAAATGACCTAATTCTAATGACGTGCAATGCAATGCAATGACGTATAAAATTATTTCAACTAAAATGACATGCAACATGCAATTTAATATGCGAGCTATATGTCATGCGACATTTATTAAATGACCTAATCTAATGACGGTTAATTTCTAATGAACCTAACAACAGTCACTAAATGACATGCTTTTCATGAACCTAATTCTAATTTTTCTTCTTTTTTTCTTTTATGAAATTCGAAATTAAAACTACCAAATAATTAAACGTGCAATTCAAATTTAAAACTAACATCCTAAATGAATGCATTTTTTTTTAACAAATTCGAAATAAATCCCTATTCTAAATATGCAAGATAATAAGAGATATTCTAAAACCAACCTAATCCTAATTCAAATATTTTTTGGATTTTTCCTTTTATGAAAATAAAATTGATTCAAATACCACGACAAGCAAATCAGCAGGATAAGATTGATATTCAAAAATTGGTGAACCATATCGCGTATGAGATCGGGTTGACTAATTTTAAATTAAATCGCGAATCGAATCTCGGGCATGAGTCGGATTGACGATTGTGCAATAGATTGTGAGTCAAATTTCGCGAAAATCGGACTGTCAATCACAAATTTCAGAGGCAATTTCATGTCGTGAATTCTCATCCTTACACTAAGGAATAATTCTACTAAAAAAACAAAATAATAAAAACAAAATAAAATAAATAGAAAGAAAAACTACCTACTTTGCTTTCCTTTTTTTTAGGGCTTGGCACGGCTAAGGACGGTACGATGGTGACTCGGAACTAGGGGCTCGTCGCAATAGTTGAACGTCGGTCAAAGAGCAGCTTGGCACAGAGACAAGAACCTGCGATGATATCAACCTTGTTGATCTGGGCTTGACTGGAGCATATTGCAAGGTGTCACCGCAAGGCTTGCTGGAGATTCTGATTTTACTGCGAGAACTAAGCAGACCAAGCCAAAAATCTCCGCTTTGCTTCCTCTCTTTGGGTATCAAACTCCTTTGTGCATGTCCTTTGTTGACCTGCGGAGAAAGAAGACAAGAACTCTCTCCATGTTTTCTTTTACCGAAAGATTGTGTGCCCTTCTCTTGCCCTGATTTTTCCTTCAAACAAAACAAGCAATATTAGACAATATATGTGAGGAAATTTGTGCTCGTCAATATTGCTCCATGCGATGGTGTTTGCTTGCGATGACTCAGGGTCAAGAAACTCCAAGATTCGCTTGGGACGTTGAATCGTAATAGTGGGCAAAGTGGCAACGCGTGGCAGCAAAACCCAAACATGAACAAGGGCGTGCGTGCGTGCAAGGCATGAATTTTGATGGATGCCTAAAGTTTCAAGAGATGGGGTTGGTTCAGGAAGACTCCTGGACTCCAAACTGACGTGGTGCTTTTGACCAAGTTCACGTGTTCTTCCTTTGCCAAGAAATTCTTCAATTTGTAGCCGTAAAAATGTGAATTTCGTGGCTTGCGGCATGGTGATCGACAGGTGAGACTAAGTCAGCAGCATCGTCTAGGTCGAGGACAGCGATGCTCGGCACAGCAAGGACTAAGAAGTGCTGGGGATCACTAGAAACCTGCAAATAAGGAACAAACGACTGGACGGCAACGTTATCGGACTGAGGCTTGTCTTTTAGCTATTCGTGTGTGGTTCCCGCAATGCTTTTGACGCTAGGCAGAATTTGGAACGATGAAAGACGACGAACGGCGGCCAAATCCGAGGTCGCGGCCACCTCCAATGACCAACGCAGATTATTTTCCTTCCAACCAATTCCTCTTTTTTTCGAGGCACCCTCACGTTGCTAGCTTTTCTTCTGCCAATCCCCCCTAAAAAAGTGACAACCCCTCTTGTGCAACCGTATATTCAATGTGTGGCCTCCTTTTCAAACCCTATGCATTTAATCTATTTATAGGCCACGATTAGGGTTTTAATTTTTCCAAATCCGTATCCACGAAAATTCCTTTTTCCAAATGCAATATTTGCTTTTGATACGATTTAGGATTGCAAGAGGATTCTTCTAAAATTTGAAATCTCGCACAAATCAATCTGTAAAATCTTTCCGAGGATACGGGCTTGAGCCGATTTACTCCCTTCGTGAGCTTAGTCCAATTCACCAAATTAACATTCTGAACCATCAATTTGAACCCATTTGTCACCGGCCCAATGTAAATGCAAATTAAAATAAATGCACCTAAAACTATATGCTATGCAATTAATTAACTAATATTTTTTTAAGGGTTAAAATTAATCCCTAATTTTTTAATTAAAAGGGTCACCAAAATTTAGGTGTCAACAAACGTCAAAGAACTTGTCCGCTCTTATGATCTTGTTGGTCGTCCCTGTTGCATTGCTTCCTAAGGCTACCTTCGCCCTGGTCGGAAACCCTTATTGCGGAAAGGGAATAAGATCTGATTGCCGGTATAGATTCTTTCAATTCATATTCCTTGCCGACACCTTTACACCCACCAATGAATGTTGTCATGAGCTCTTGAAAACGGGGAAGAACTGCCACAACCAATTTGTGGAGTTGAGCATCTCGAGCCACAAGCCGATTAGGGGGACTAAATCTAATGTCTATAGGAGGAGCAATGAGACATGGAACAACTGCGTTGCGGCTCTTAGTCCCGTATCCCCTCCTAAGCCGGTCATTGAGAGTTATTCCTATTTTAAAGTACAATAAACGTGTAATATAAAAAGAACGCAAGAATTATAATTTTTGTATTGGATTCTCCTCAAATTTTTTATTTTATTTTTCGTGCCTCTTAAGCCTTATGGTTAACTATCACATAAGCACAATTGTGGATGAATCATATTTTCAGTGTTTAGTGTGCTTATTAAACTTGTAATTTTTTAAAATGATCTCCAAAATACAATCCGCCCCCAAAGTTGTTACTAGCTTTCGAGTCTAAAAACATAGTCCCATACAAAACTATAAAGAAACTGTCACTTTATTTCTTATGCTTTTAAAACAACCTTTTGAAACAAATACCTATATGTTCATTCGAGAATATATTTACGTATTCAATTGCTCCATTAGTAATTTCTTTCTCTATTTATATATGCGCGTATCCAATTGCTCCATTAGTAATTTCTCTAAAAACCTTTTGCAAGCAATCATTAAAAAAAAAAATTCAAATCTCGAAATATATTTCTCTATTTATATATGTACATATCCAATTGCTCCATTAGTAATTTCTTTCTTTTCGTTAACTAATAATTCAAATAGCCTATACTGGACGATTCATCGAAACCTTCAAATGTTAACTATATGTTCATTCGAGAATGCGTGTATGCTTTTGCTACTCATATACTATGTAAACTTGACTTTTGAACATTTAATGAGGTTTTGTTGGTACCAAGAATTTAGAACTATGCATGGCCCAACATCTTATGTAAAATGAGTTCGTAATAAGTCTGACCTTGTTATTATGCAAGAGTAGGTTTAATTTAATCAACCCAAACGTAATGAATGTATGTTGCTTGGTGCGGAAGATGATGACAAAGATTATTATAATCAGCTTGGCCCCTCTTCATTTAACGAAACCTATTAATTATCACAAGTTTTAATAATTTTTAATAAAGAAAAAATAGTCCCGCCCCAATAACTAGTCCAAAGGTTAAATGGTCAATTAATGAGTTCAGTAAATCCGGAAAACCAAAACCCAAATCTTGTTAAAGGATAATTACCTAATAAATAATTTGACCAAAAAATTTCAGCTTTTAAGTAATCTCAATTAATCTAGAAAACCAAAGCCAATTTTGGTTTATAGATATAAAGGAAAAACAAGACTGGTAAGAACTTTGTACATATAAACTTGGCTCCTTTTCATTAATTAATGAGACCTATTGATTATTTAACTTTTTTTTCCACAAGTTGTTGAAAAATAAGTTCACTAAATATAACAAACCAAAACCAAATTATTTGATCAATGGTTTAATTTATCAATTGTTGATACTTAAATTTTGGCTCCAAGTGTGATCATTTGCATAAATTAGGGCTTATATCACGAAAAAACCCTAAATGAGTATTGTTGTGTCAACTTAAACTGGTATACTTATGACAAATTTATCTTTTACTAGCTTTCGTTAAATTTTTTTTATCAAATTCCTCAGTTGGATGGATGATATGTGGTAGTTGATGGGTATTTGGTTTATCCTCCAATTGTTACAAGGATATCGGTTTTGTGATTTTTCGTGATATTAATACAATTTAATAGAAACTAATTGAGAGTAAATTTATCACAGATGTATCGGGTTGGGATTTTTTTATAGTCAAAAAATTTGTTTGGGAAAATTTGTCATAGGAATATTAGTTTGGAATTATGGTGGTTAAAAAATTAGTTTGAGATAAATTTGTCATAGATGTACTTGTTTGACAATTTTTGTGGCGTTAATCCTAAAAATTAGGGATGGACCCTAACCCGAAATAAGAGGTATCATTAACATAACATGCATTTGCATTATAGATTTTTGAATTTATAAGATGAATTATGCCTGATCTGAAATGAGGATACATGAGCAGATTTGAAGAGGGAAAATCAAGAAAGAGATCGTGGCCAGCCAGGAGGAGATTTAACGATATATTTGATTGGAAATCATGACAAGAGAGGGCGGAAATTCTAGGATGTTGAAGGAATTTTTTGCACAATAAAAAAGGGACGTCTTCTTCTCGGGGATGATCATGGCTTCTTATATCGGTTCGTGAATTTGTTTGGTAATCATTTCGTTCCTAAAAATAATTATTGTTTAAAAAAATTTCTTTTAGTTTTTTTTTTTTTTTTTGCTTTAGTTCCTTGGACAAGTTTTTGAGGATCCATTTTATTTCAGAAATAGAAAAAGAACATGAATGCGATCGGTACAACTCTCAAATTCTTTTGTGACATAAAATTTTCTTTTAATTTTCAAATAATTTTATGCAATTTTTTTTGTTGCTTTTTTTTCCTTCTCTTCTTCTTCCTACTCTAGTCATTAGCGGGCCTCCGCAATAGCTGGCGATCGACTAGACGAGAGTTGGCAACCTCACCAGCCTTCAGGGAGCCTTGCCTAGCCATTAATGAGACCTGACCTCATCTGGGCAAGGTTGAGCCTTGCCCAGCCAAGGCCAAGTTGACCTCGCCCAGCTAGGACCAGAAAACCTCGTCGTGGGCCATCGTCGAGCCTAGCAACCAACTAAAGAGGGAAGAAGAAGAAAAGAAAGAGAAGAAAAGAAAAGAGGGAGAAAGAAGAGAAAATGACTTGATTCTAGAATTTTCCTCGGGAATAATGAAATAACTTTTTTTCTACTTTTTTATTCTATTCTAGTTTTATTTTTGGGAACATTGTTCCTTACTAACATTAGACCTGTTAAATGGATGGGTCAGGTAGGGTTTGGGTCAAGTATTGGTCAAGCCCTCTGATCTCATATTATTAAATAATATCTTAAGTTTGAGCTCGCGTGCTAAACCTGACTTGAATTGAATTATTAATCGAAGCCATTTTTAATGTTGAAGAATCTTTATTGTGGCATTATTTATTAATCCTAAGAAGGCGTGTAGCGGATGACTGCTCAGAAAAAGCTTCTTTGCTGGACTTGCTTTCGGCCGCACAAAAGAAAGCAAATGGGCCCCAGGATAATTAGAGTAAAAGAAAAGTACAAAGAAGAATTTTGTGTTTTTGAGTTCTTTTTACTAGCCGCACATCTCATGAAAAAGCCGCCAGAGGGTTTCCTCAAAACAAAGCCACACAAAGAAATAGGGCCGCATAGTGACGTCCGAAAGGGCATGTTTTTTTACTATAATTAGTGTCTAATTCTGTTCTTTTATTCCTCGGAACCAAAAAAAAAAAAAACAGAAATCCGTTTGGTAAATTTTTTTTCGGGAACAAAAAAAATAGTTTTTTGTTCTCGGGAACAAAAAAATAGTTTTTTGTTCCGTTGGAACAGAATCAAGAAGTAGAAAAAGTTACATCTTGTTCTCGAGAACAATTCCTATTTTTTTTTTTTTTCTTCTTCTTCTTTTTTCTCTTCTTCTCTTCCTCTTTCTTCTTCTTCCCTTTGGCCGGTTGCCGGCCTTGGCTATGGTCAGCGATCAATTAGACGAGGGCCGGCAACCTCGCCAGACCTCACCCTAGCCTGGTGAGGCTCCGGTGAGCTCGTCGGACGTCGCCCAGCAGGTAGCCAACCACCGCTGTGGCAAGCGATCGGCTACGAAGAAGGAGGAAGAAGAGAAAAAGAAAAAGAAAAGAAAAAAGAAAAAAAAAAACGAAGAAAAATATGATAAAAATATTAAAAAATTAAAAAAAAAACAAAAATTTAAGAAATTTACCAAATGTATTGATATCCTGGGAATAGAAATTTGGGACAATTAGCAAGCGCGTTCTTATGCTCAGAAATTGTTCTCGGGAGCAGAATAAAAAAAAAATCATTTTGATTAAAAATTGTTCATAGGAGCATAAAGGTTACCAAATACGCCCATAGTGATGTTCGAAAAGCTGAACAGAGACCACTTACATGAAAAAGGGGGAACTCTTGAATACAAGACGAGGATCTTATATTGTGAATTTATATCCAAATTAATTTTTTTTTATTTATAAATATTTTAGATTTGAACTTAATTTAAGGTGTAGGAAACATTCGAGTACGTAAGCAGTTATAACTCAAATTCTCTAATTATAGGGGATTATTTGTTGACAACTCTTCTATTAGATATAAATACTAATATTTGAACTGAATCATATCAATTATTTTTGTCCTTTATTGTTTGTGGTTTATTTCTTTAATATTTTCACATTGACTTAATTTGTTAGATCCTGATTAGTTTCCACGTTCATATTTCAACAATCGGTATCAAATTTCTAGATTGAAACTTCAGACTTTTGCTTGTCAGATTATTATCTAGAAATTTTGTTGTTATAATTTTGTCTTGGGTGAAGTTGAAATCAAGAAGTTTAATGGAATGGACAATTTTAGTTATGGAGAGTCAAGATGTGTGCGCTATTGACAACCCAATATTTGGCCAAGGCATGAGATGACAAAGATGGGTCGCTGATTATAATGCTAATGGAGAAAGCAAGGCATATAACATTGTTGAATCTGTTGGATGACGTGTTAATAAATGTGGCGGAGGAGAAGGATGCCGCAGTTTTGCAGGTAAAACTTCAAGCACTCATAATATATAATGGAGGGTTTGAATAATTACTCATACATGTTAAAGATGACGTTTTAATTTCAAGGAACTGAAGGTATGTTTATCAAATCCCATCTAGATGAGTTTAATAAAATCATGATGGATTTGATACTTGATGTTGAAGAACATGGCGTGTTGTTTTTAGCTTCTTTACTAGAGTCATGGGAGCACTTTATTGATTCACTGCTACAAGAATGTATTACGATTATTTGGGAAGAGATAAAGTCCACTTTCTTCTCTAAGGAAAGATAAAGAAAGTTGCGAGGTAGAGACCAACATCGAGGGTCTATTAACAATAGAGGTAAAAGCAGGCCGAAGTCACACCATAAAAAGTCCACGGGACGCATGAAGTGTTTTGTGTTTCACGAGCAAATCAGTGATTCTAGTGTGCAATCTCATGACGTCGAGGAGTGCACTGGTTCGACACATTACTCTTGAGTTTGTCACGTAGATATGAAAACCAACACAAAAGTATTCCTTTGAGGAAAGACTATATGACTCATAGGTGTATATCACACAATCATACGGATTTGGCGATTTGCATCCGTTACTCATTGATTCATGCTGAAATTTCGAGAACATCTATACATTTAGCTCTTCAGCCTGACCAAGTGGAGACTCGGTAGATTGATTATCATCACTAGATCGTGGCTGGTCTGATGGTTGAAAAACCAATTATGACTCGTTCTTCGTTTCCTCATTCTCGGATTGTTTGTGTTCGTCAGTTTCGAAGATTATTTCCCATGCCGTAATGCTTTTACGGTACAGCAGAATAGTCATGCTTTATTCACCTTTTCGCGAATGCAATGATCTCAAGGAGTCTATTCTCTTACTCCGGAGGCGTAAACTCAGGTTTGGTATCCCCCGACTAGACCAGCCGTAGGTTTGGTCAGTGTGCTTTTAGCAGGTTCTCGGTTTATTTTGAACCATCCCCAAGTTGGTGGCAACCATTTATCCTTATGTGTTTTAGGGTCTGTTTTAGATTAGTTTTAAAACTTAATTGTGGCCATTTTTATGAGAGTATATATGGTGAAATGTTTTAAGCTAATTTAATTTTATAAAATTATTTTAAACTGAGGGCATGTCACTAGTTCATATTATATATCAAACATGGGATTGAAAATCAAATTGGAAATAAGTATTTTCGTTTACAGATAATTCTCTTCAACCAAGCAACTCATTAATACTTTTTTTTAATGGCCAATGATTGAACCGGAAAAAAAGTCAAATGACAAGGCCCTCAATCATTGCATTTATTGCAAGAGAAATAATTTTACATGTTTCCTACATAAATTTCTGAATCTTAACCGATGAATTGATTTCATTAATGCACTACTTCCCTCGAGCTATATAAGTTATCATCTCTAGATCAACTGCATCATCAAACGATCAGCAATCTCAGACAATTTTCTAACCCTCCTATCCCCAAAAGACCATAATGGCAACGCCGAAGAACTTGTCCACTCTTATGATCTTGATGGTCGTCCCTGTTGCATTGCTTCCTAAGGCTACCTTCGCCAAGGTCGGAAACCCTGATTGCGGAAAGGGAATAAGATCTGATTGTGGGTCTGGATTCTTTCAATTCATATTCCTTGCCGACACCTTTACACCCACCAATGAATGTTGTCATGAGCTCTTGAAAGCGGGGAAGAACTGCCATAACCAATTTGTGGAGTTGAGCATCTCAAGCCACAAGCCGATTAGGGGGACAAAAGCTGATGTCTATAGGAGGAGCAATGAGACATGGAACAACTGCATTGCGGCTCTCAGTCCCGTATCTCCTCCTGAGCCGGCTCATTGAGAGTTATTCCTTTTTTATAGTACAATAAACGTGTAATATAAAAGGAACAAAAGAATTATAATTTTTGTATTGGATTCTCCTCAAATTTTTTATTTTATTTTTCGTGCCTCTTAAGCCTTATGGTTAACTATCACATAAGCACAATTGTGGATGAATCATATTTTTAGTGTTTAATGTGCTTATTAAACTTGTAATTTTTTAAAATGATCTACAAAATACAATCTGCCCCTAAAGTTGTTACTAGTTTTCAAGTCTAAAAACATAGTCCCATGCAAAACTATAAAGAAACTGTCACTTTATTTCTTATGCTTTTAACCCAACCTTTTGAAACAAATACCTAAGCGATAAAAAGATTAATAGATGGTTTAATAGTCATACATTCATCTCTAATAATCACATGAATACGTAGTTAAAGCTAGTCAATCTAGCATACTGTTATATAAAGTAATGTAAAGAGGACTTCTTACTTTAAAGGTTTTCTGACAAATTAAATCCCCGATAGTTGTTTTATATAACACTCTATCAATGGATAAATGCATAAATTAATAATCTTATATAAATCTCACTTTGAATCTTTTTAATCTTGTAAGCAATCATAAAAAATAAAAATAAAAAAAATAATTCGAATCTCAAAATATATTTCTCTATTTACATATGTACGTATCCAATTGCTCCATTAGTAATTTCTTTCTTTCCGTTAACTGATAATTCAAATAGCCTATACTGGACGATTCAGCAAAACCTTCAAATGTTAACTATATGTTCATTCGAGAATGCGCGTACACTTTTGCTACTCATATACTATGTAAACTTGACTTTTGAACATTTAATGAGGTTTTGTTGGTACCGAGAATTTAGAAATATGTATGGCCCAACATCTTATGTAAAATGAGTTCGTAATAAGTCTGACCCTGTTATTATGCAAGAGTAGGTTTAATTTAATCAACCCAAACGTAATGAATGTATGTTGCTTGGCGCGGAAGATGACAACGAAGATTATTATTATCAGCTTGGCCCCTCTTCATTTAATGAAACATATTAATTATCACAAGTTTTAATAATTTTTAATAAAGAAAAAATAGTCCCACCCCAATACTAGTCCAAAGGTTAAATGATCAATTAATGAGTTCAGTAAATCTAGAAAACCAAAACCCAAATCTTGTTAAAGGATAATTACCTAATAAATAATTTGACCAAAAAAGTTCAGCTTTTAAGTAATCTCAATTAATCTAGAAAACCAATGCCAATTTTGGTTTATAGATATAAAGGAAAAACAAGACTGGTAAGAACTTTGTACATATAAACTTGGCTCCTTTTCATTAATTAATGAGACCTATTGATTATTTAACTTTTTTTCCACAAGTTGTTGAAAAATAATTTAATGAAGAACAAAATCACACTAAAATATCTGGGCAAATCATTAATTAACTAATTAATTAATAAGTTCACTAAATAAACAAACCAAAACCAAATTATTTGATCAATGGTTTAATTTATCAATTGTTGATACTTAAATTTTGGCTTCAAGTGTAATCATTTGCATAAAAATTAGGGCTTATATCACGAAAAACCCTAAATGAGTACACTTGTGTCAACCTAAACTGGTATACTTATGGCAAATTTATCTTTTACTAGTTTTCGTTAAATTTTTTTATCAAATTCCTCAATTGGATGGATGATATGTGGTAGTTGATGGGTATTTGGTTT
This sequence comes from Eucalyptus pumila, assembly GCA_016097595.1. Lineage (NCBI taxonomy): Eukaryota > Viridiplantae > Streptophyta > Magnoliopsida > Myrtales > Myrtaceae > Eucalyptus > Eucalyptus pumila. The sequence goes on along the minus strand of CM027852.1, from coordinate 1,899,106 downwards.
ATCCTCCATTTGTTACAAGGATATCGGTTTTGTGATTTTTCGTAATATTAATACAATTTAATATAAACTAATTGAGAGTAAATTTATCCCAAATGTATCAGGTTGGGATTTTTTATAGTAAAAAAATTAGTTTGGGAAAATTTGTCATAGGAATACTAGTTTGGAATTATGGCAGTTAAAAAATTAATTTGAGATAAATTTGTCATAGATGTACTTGTTTGATAATTTTTGTGGATCCTAAAAATTAGGGATGGACCCTAACCCGAAATAAGAGGTATCATTAACATAACGTGCATTTGCATTATAGATTTTTGAATTCCTAAAATGAATTATGCCTGATCTGAAACAAGAATACATGAGCAGATTTGAAGAGGGAAAATCAAGAAAGAGATTGTGGCCAGCCAAGAGGAGATCTGACAATATATTTGACTGGAAATCATGACAAGAGAGGGCGGAAATTCTAGGATGTTGAAGGAAATTTTTGCACAATAAAAGGGGGGCGTTGGGGTGACGAGAAAGGAACATTGGGCCAAACCCAAGGGCTCAGCCGACCCAAAGCTCGCTGAAAATGGGCTAGCTAAAACTAGGCCTCATCCCTATATCTATTGTCTATATATATATATATATATATATCTCTAATGTTTTTACCTTTTTATAATTTTTTATTTTAAAAAATAAACAGACACCTAAATTGATGTGGCGGGGAGGGATCTCGTGCTTTTTTTAAAGAAAAAAATTATTTTAAGTATATATGGTTCGGCACTTGCAATGCAAAAGAGGTATTCAGGGTCTACCTCTCACTTCGATTGCTGATAGTCTACTCTGTTGTACAACGCGTTTTGACTCGGCCCTTGCCAAATCACAAAGTTGCCTCAACAGGTCACCTCCACCCCTGCACCACGCAATAATAATTAGCATGTGGCAGCTCTCTTCCAAAGAGAATAACACGACACGTCTGACCATTGTAACATAAACAACATCCATGCACAATAAATAACGAAAACAAGCAGATGAGGAAATTACTTCCGGCTTCCACCGGTTAAAAGACTGCTCGGCTGAAATATATCACCTTCAAGAGTAAAACTGGAGTATGAATCTCCCTATTAAAAGCTACGCGTGAAGCATGCAATATGTAAATAACATATTCTAAATATCCTACAATAGACAGCATTAATAGTATTACTGATGACAATTATTACATCGCAAAATGTTTCAAGAATTACACAATCTCACTCCTGAAGTTCATTTACAAATGGTCTAATACAGCGCATAATTATGTGAAAGCCACTGTCGATCCATCTTAATGCCTCAGCTGATAACTGGAGGCAAGATGTGGTAATCTAAGCGCTTGCCTATGGTGGAGATGTACTCCAGGTGTGTCATACAACTTCTGTGGAAAGAAAAATTTCAGCAAGGTCTTAGACATAGCCACACATGCATCCATGCATCCATGCCTAGAGAGAGAGAGAGAGAGAGAGACCCCTCCTCTAGGGACAGCAGATTCCACAGGTTTATATCACGGAGCTGCTGCTCTGCCATCAGCCCTGAAGTAAACATGAATAAACGGTCGGCATTAAGAAAAGAACTAAGCAAAAAATGAAAGAAAAAAGAACAAACATAAATATCATGAACAAGGACTGAATTATAATTCCATGCACAAATTATGATGTGAGAAAGGGTATCATAACATTGAAAGACCTATTAGGATACTTGCTAGCAACAGAAAATGACGACCATCTAGTAATACAATCCTTCTAAATAAGTACCTCCAAAGACTAGATATCCTGTTAAAGAAAATTAAAACCCTATGGGCTAAATACATTCATGACTCGTCCATTTAGATGGATTTACTGATTTCATCCTCAAATTTTCTTATTGAACTTGATAGTTAGGTAGGACATCTCAAGCAGCAACATAAACAAAATTACCAAAATAAGGGAAAAGTAAAAGCATCATAAAGTTGCATGTAAAAGTCTAAGTTTCCCGTTTAGTTCATCTTAGCAACACTAAAGCTAGGTATAACAATTTTCGCATCTCAAGACTCTCAAGGTCTGATATCTTTGCACTTGTTGATATCGTTTCGTTTTCTTCTTCAAACTGCAGATGGCATAACATTAACATTTTATAAGGACTCTTTTCCTTTGACTCCTTTTTTCATAGGAGCATAGAATACTTCCTTGAGTTTTATGGTACAGCGATAAAAGCCCACATGAACGGATACAAAAAGCTGATCTTTGCTGTACCTATGATGTTGCATTTAAAGCTTAAACTTCAAGCGCTAGTTCTTTCATCATATTACCACCTAGAGTGGAAACCAGTAAAACTCATCCATTACGAAAGGCGCCTTACTTTTCTTAAAGTGCATTATTACACTCCTTTGTCATGTTCTCAATAGCTATATAGTGAGAAATGAAGTTATATTGAAAGTCCAAACTATGAGTGTGACATCCCGAATTTCAACCCCGTCCCGAATATATGAAATGGGCATTTTGTCGGCGCGCCTATGGTCCTTTTTATCTGAGCTAATTACTCACGAGTTAACCAATCTATTGGGTGAAGCCATTAAGGGATATAACCACAGTAAAATCCCTAAAAGCTACCAAATTGATTGGATTGGACTAAAGTCGCATTCGATCGATTTTTAACCACGAAATTGAATTCGGTTTCGGGAATCGAACGTTCGAGCATGTCACAGTTCATTTATAAGACATCGTCTTGTCTTTTGGAGAAATTCCATCGAGTTCAAGATTTTTACGGAAAATCGATTTGGACAATTTGGAAAAATAAAAAAATAAAAAAGTTGCAAGTTCGGATGGACATTATTAGAGGAATTATGGATCACCAAATTCAAGTAAATGGTAAGGAGGTGGTGCAAATTCGTAGGGGTGATGGATTGCTGCAGTTTGGTCCTTAATTTGATTTCATTTGGTATGGAATTGTGGAGAAATTGGCCCCTTGGGTGACCCATTGGAAAGGTTGGCTGAAAATATGCATAATTATCTACAGCAAAGTGATTTAATTTGGGTGAAATGGGAGCAAATTCTCCACTGGTTAGGCTGAAGACTTTTGGGGTTTGTTAATCATGAATGAGATATTTGTTTTTGACTTCCTTTCCCCCTCATCTTCAGCTTCTCTCGCAAGCCAAGCCACCGACGGACTGCCTCTTCTTCTCCGCACGCTAACTCCCTCAATTTTTCTCCTTCGACAAAACCTGCAGCTCATTCTTTTCTTTTGGCCACCGAAAGAACCCAACATCCCACCGAAGCCTCTGCATCTCTCTCTCTCCGCTCAGCCCTCATCCCACGAAGCTGCAGCCACACGTCCTCCACCGCTTCGCTTCTCTGCCAACGAAGACTGAAGCCCACGCGGCTTCAATCCACCGAATCCCATTCGGTCAACCCTCGCCAGCGAAGTTCCCCTACAGCTGACTTGAAGACGCCAGTGAAACTGCTTCCTCGTCCATGCCTCTCCTCCAGCAGTACGCGTCCGCAAGCCACCTAGTCAACATCCCTTTCCTGGCAGTCCAAATGTTGACCGAATTGCTCCGCTTCGTTACCACGAAGCCGCCGAGTCTATCTGCATATTCCTCCACCGCTTCAAGCCTTCATTCGGCGCAGTCAAACACCCTCAGCAGCGAAGACTGAAGCAGCTCCATCCACCTCGGCTCTTCGATGCCAGCATCTCCGTGAGCTCCCCCAACTTGCTTCGATTGTTGACCTGCCAGCTGCCCTTCGTTCCTCCTTCTGTTTCGTGCGAAGGCCAGCCAGCGTGGTCCTAGATTTCAAGGCTTCTTGGCCCAGTTTAGCAGCCCATCAGTCGGTCCACCTACGGCCCAGCATCTCCACTGAATCTGTTTCGGTCTTGCTGAGCCAAATAGAAGCCCAGCGAGTTATTATTGTTCGGTCCAAACCTGTAGTCTTTCTGTCACGCCCCGACCCTCAGGCACGCACACATCCCTTACTTTTGGTCGATTTTAAAATGCGATATCCCAGAAATATGTATAGCCGACCCTTTTCATTTATATATGCACATGCGGAAGCAGATTATAATTCCCGCACAATAAAGCAATGGGATAAAAAAGCGCCATATATTTTTCTTACTGAAAATTCACTACTACATCTTTTTACATGCATCTCATAGTATTCTACAATACTATATATATATGCAACTCTGGTCTAACGCCTAATCACATGCAAACAAGGTCTGACAAGACAGGATGGGATCTCAGTCCTCATCCGGGTCGTACTCGGGGTTATCCTCGGGGTCCTTCTCCACGTACTCCTCTTCAGGTTCCTCAACAGGGATCTCCTCATCAGATTCATGCTCCTTAGGCTCCTCATCCAGGTCCTGAAATGGTTATTCAATAACCACTGAGAAAACGTCTCAGCAAGTTCTACCTCCTAAGACCCGATTAGTAAACTAATACACCTTAGGGATGCCTATGCACAACATGAGTCAGAGGATTTACCTGGGCCTTAGATTCCACCTGCATATTAGCACAAATCAAATAGGCACCCAAGCAATCACATCACAGGTCGAAGTATCGATCAAATTGACTTAGCTGATTACACACCAAAAAGACCACCCATGGTCATCTCTATTCCATCATTCAATTCGCAACATCAAATCAAGGCAATGATCAATCACATTAAATCACACTCAGATCGAATCATCAATCAATTGACCTAGTCGATTACATGTCATCCAAATGATCTCTTGATCAACCCTTTATCATACCGTACTGTCTCCAGATGCTCCGTAGAGTCATCAAGCCGGTATACATGCCATTCCAAGCAAACAATCAAATAACCGATTTTATCATTTCCGATAAAATGTCGTGTGTGGTACACGATCGGCCCTAGCCAAAATATAATAATTTCTTTTTTATAAATCCCACCATTTTCTGTAGTCCACTAAAACATTTTTGGTATCATTAACTGATGCCCGGTTAATTTCCAATTAATTTTCCAAGATTATTTAAATTAGGGATAAATCCTAAATTCACAAATAAATCATTTCCACACAAAAATAAAGCTCAATTAAATAAACGGACTGCACCACGACAATCAAGATAAAATTCCGGTCACTGGCCATCCAAGTTGAATTTTCGGAAAATAAATAATTAATTAATTTAATTCCGAAAAATAAATAAATAAACACAATAATTCCAATTTAGCACAATATGAAGCTCAATTAAATAAACGGTCTGCGCCACCATCATCAGCATAAAATCCCGGTCACTGGCCATCCCAGTTGAATTTCTGGAAAATAAATAATTAAATAATTAATTTCGAAAATTAATATTTAATTCCTAAACATTCCAATTAGGCCCGAATCGCCTAATCAACACCCGATAAGGGACGGGAAAAATCCCAAGAAGCATCCAATAAATACTACAGGCAATTCTCTATCTAATTACACTAATCACACAATTAATATGCAAAGCAATTAACTAATAATCACTAATCAATTCTAATCTAACAACCTAATTACACTTAATTAACACTAATCAACCTTTAAGTATAATTAGTGCACTAAGAAGGCATTAGCGAGTAAAACTCACTCAAAACGACGGGCTTGACGCGAGGATCGACTTTCCTCAAAGCGGGCCGAGCATCCGGGCTCGAGAAGGCGGCCAAAACGGGCCAAAACCTCACTGCGATACCCATTTTCTACCTTCTCTGGTTGCTGCTGGAAGGGGTGATTTCGGGGCTGATTCGAGCTAGACAAGGCCGGTGGAAGGCGAGGGGACTCCAGTGGGTTGAGGCGGCGACACACGGTGGCCGAAGGTGGGCTGAACAGCTCCGGCGGAGCTCCACCAAGTCTGAAACGTCACTAGAACAGAGGGCTGAGCGAGGGGGAGGCCGAAGCAGGCGGAGCACGGGATGTCGAACGGCGAGGCGACGCGGGCCGGGAACGGCGTGTGGCGTGCGACGGCGACGAGAGAGCTGCTGTCTTCGCTGGTCTTCAACTTGCGGGGGCGTCGCACAACTCAGTGTTTGGCTTCCCAGATCTGCTGGGTTTTGAACAACCTTAAGAAGAAGAAAAAGAATTCCATGGCAGTAGCAGGGAAAGAGGAAAGCGAAGGGTGTGTGGGCAGCGGCGGCGTACGACGGCGTACGGCGGCTCCCGGTGACGTCGGCTACTGCTTCGAACCTAGGCGAGCTGCTTCTGTCTTCATCTTCTCTGGTTCGCAAGGTGAGAGGGAGAGGGTGGGGCGGAGCTGCACGAGGCAGCAGGATGGCGGACGGCGGCGACTCTGGCTCCGGTTGCTTGCTGCGACAGCACCGAGAGGAATCGCTGCTTCGGCCTACTGGTTCGCTGGTCTTTAGCTTCCATGGCGTCATGAAGCTGAAGATGAAGATGCAGGGGAGAGACAGCGATGAGGAAGAAAGGGGGAACCGGTTTCCCCTTTTTCCTCTCTCACTCTCTCTCTCTTATGTCATCCGCACGTGGGCCACCATGAGCTGCCCTCCACTCACAATTCCAAGACAAATTTGCCCCTTCTAGAAGCATTTAGGTAGGCTAAAATATGGGGTAGAGGTGGCATATGAATTTTGCCAAGTTTTCTTCCCAATTGGACCTTAATCCCTCTTGATTCAATTTAAATTGACTCCCATAATTTCATTCAACACCTCGTCATTCCAATTGGTATTTTTCCTTACCAATATAGCCCACTTGAATCCCAATTTCACAATCCCTGCCTTCAACTGAACAAAAACGGCCCTATTTATCCAATCGAATTTAGAACCCGAAAATCCGGATGTCACAACTCTTCCCCTCTTATAAAAATTTCGTCCTCGAAATTTAAACTTTTACCAATCCTTCTACAAATGGAGGGGGGTATTGTCGTTTCATTGAGTCTCATTACTCCATGCTAATCCTTCGGTCTCGTGGTGTTGTCCGACCATTTTGACTAATGAGATCATCTTGGTACACAAACTCTGCTCTTTCTGAACCAATAACTGAACTGAACTTCTCACATAAGACACTTTGTCATCCACATCTGATCTCTTTTTCTCGACTCCCTAATAAACCTTCGAACCTCAACGATTCAAAATTTCTTACAGTTCTGAACAGTCTTTACTCTGACACTAATTTGACAACTGCAAACACTGATTACTGAGCTGACTCTGGCCCGTAATCTTTATTCACTTTCTTTTCACCACTGAAATTCTGTACCCCCTGCTATACACTGCTTAATAAAGAACCCTCTGAAAACTTTGCCAAATTTATAATCTCTGATCTAGATTCAAAATATAATTCATCCCCGGCACTCCATGCCTGCGAATTATCTGATGCACACACACTTCGGTATACCCACTCTGTGACAAGATAGAATCTTCAATTTTTGAAATCAAACTTAGATTGACGGTTAATTTCACTCCGACACGCTTTTAGTGTGATCTAGGCTACTGGATAGTGTTTAGAGCTTTTTAGGACAAATGACCCGTGGTCGATTTTCTTCGAGCCACAATGAACCCACTCGACCCATTGGTGACTCTCGATTGTCGTGAAAATCTCAAGGATTCAAATACGGACATAGGGCACCAAAACGATAGAAACATCAAATTAGTGCCGGTCGATGAGAATTTTCCAATTTAGTGGAGTCACCCACGATCGGTCATTCATCTCAGTCGAACCAATCTATCTCTGATTTCAAATCGATTTTATACTGTGCCGCAATGATCTCTAAAGATGAGCACGGTCGAGAAGTCGATCCCTGGTCGAATTCTCAAGTCTATTTGCCTTAAGGTCCTTAATAACTCACCCAGCTGGTCTAGTTATCTCATGAGTGGCCAACTCAGAGAAAAACACTGTAATCGCGTCGATGAAATGCCCAATTTATCTAATCGAAATCAGAACCCAAAATCTGGATGTTACACACTCAAAACAAGATCTATTTGTACTGTACCAAAGTGGACCAACTCCATCTATCGATCAACCACTATTCTCAAATGGTATAAGTAATCCCCTGAATCCTTAGTAAGTCTATCACAATGTTCCATTGTGATATATTTCCATTTCCACTTGGGACTCTCAAGTGATGGTAAAAATTCTCCCGGTTCGCATTCCACTTACTAACACCTCTGACGCAACCTGCTCAGCGGTATCTATCTTCATATCGGCTTACTAATCTAGCTGATGTTGATTCTGATTTACTTGCACCATCTGGTCAAAACTGCAATACTATAGTGAACTTCCGACAAGATCTTTTCCCTGAGTGCTACACTGTCAAGTGTATTCAATCACTCATGGAACCTGAACTTTCCATTCTCATAAATCTTAAAGTCAGATTCTTTCTTACCAGTATCCTCTTATAAGATCTTATGAACATCTTTGTCTGTCAACTAAATGTTTGATTCTAACTGGAATGTATGATTCAATTTTGAGGGCGGCTATAAAATTCAAAAGGTAGCCTACCTCAAATTTGAAAACCAAGCTTCGAAGTCTTTTCAAGTAAAGTCTACACTTTAGCCAGTCTATGCACAATTGAAGACTCTCGGCTCAACACATTAATGACTCATTTCATTCCTCCAAGGTGATACCCATATCACTATTATAGTTCTGCCAAAATTCTGGTTCACGACACCGCTTCGTATTCCACTTATTGGGTCTCAACTGGCGGAACGGTGATGCAACAATCTTCTCATGTTGTATCAATGCATACCTCGTCCTCTGCAAGACACATCACTAAAGATTTCGTGCTTTCCAGAGCCAAATGAAAAGTTTAGCACAAGTACGATAGTTAGTTCTTACTTAAGCTCTGGAAACTATCCTCGTACTTGTCTATGTTGATGAATTTCTCTTCTTTCTTAAGAGGTCAACCTCACGATGATGTTTATGCTGAAAATTCTTTCACAAACCTTCTGTAGTATTCTGTCCAATCCCCACAGCTTCTGATCTCTGACATTGATGTCGGTCTCGGTTCATTAACAACTGATTCGATCTTGGCTGGTCCACGGAGATTCCTTTACCTATAATCACATGATCATTCATAGGGGCTCTCATGATCCTCATCACTTAATGAACACCCTAGAACGTCGCTACATCACACGATCACCATTGATCTAGGTATTCTTTGAACACTCGGTTTGTCAAATTTATGACAGCGGCTGAAGCGTTCGTCAAATCAAATGGCTTTACATTATTCTCACAAGGGCTAAACCAAGTGCGAAGTGTTGTCTTCAGTATAACCTCCTTCCTGGTTCTCTACTGACGATAACCTGTCCTCAAGTCGATCTTTGAAGACATCAACACTCTTTATAACAAGTCACCCAATTAAGTTGACAATGGTTGATGCATGATTGCTATGAACCATATTCATTTCTCTTTCCACAAAACTGATGTTCCTTAAAGCGATGCACTAATATGTATGAATTCCTCATTCATCAATCTTCACATCCGTACCTTCGGTTCTATCAATTCAAACAACAATAACTAGTGATTCCCCTTTCTTTCACTTATTTCAATAAACTGAAGTTCCCCAAACTTCATCAAAACTCTGCTACGATACTCTGATAGAATTTTCCCCAAAACATTCTTCCTTTGTCTAATACTAGGTCGGTTCCATTTCCGTTCTTCTCACCATATCTAGACACTGAATTCATCCATGTTTTCTTCCACAATTTCGACACCTATCTGGTGAGTCTTCTACCTCTTGTCAAGTGCTAGGATGCATTATTTCTTGTACCAGAGACGTATCCCAGAAATTCCACAGTGTGTTCTTTGGTGCACTTCTTCTGAACTATCTTATTGACGGTGACAGTAGTAACCGTTGTCGAGATTCCACCTACTTATGCGGATACACCATAAATCACTGTCCGTACTGGCGACACTTACCACGATTTTCTATCCTCAAAATACACGAGACTGATTCATACCATCTTCCATAGAACATGTTCCATTAATCTAAATGCTGACCTGACTATTCCACCATTCCTATTGAGTGGAACAAAATACTCTTCCCTCAACATTAGTCTTTTACCCTAACCGAATTCCAAATCTGCTTCGCTGAATCTCGACTCAAATATCAAATTCTATTCTCTGATTATCCTTCCAGGTTGGACCTCAACAAAGGTAGCAACAACAACAACTTGATCCTGATCTTACTGGCTCATCCAGATCCCAAGAAACACTTGCATCAAATCAATCTTATCGGACTTAAGATCATTCAACGGTGCTACACTAGTACCAACCTGTGGTGGCACTCTTACACTCGAGCTAGCCAGAGTCAACACTCTGCTTTCTGAATCCACAATGATTAAAAGCAAGCGATTCACACATGACAACCAATTCTACCAATCAGCTATCAAAGACATGCACCAATCATGAATTTAAAGGACTTTCCTACTACTATCCCATAGGTCATCGCACCTTATCACTCCAATACCTAACCATTGCTCTGATACCACAAAAAGGGGATGTCACGCCCCGACCCTTAGGCACGCACACATGTAGCACCCCGAACCCTTCGGCGATCGCCACAAGCTCTGATGTTACACTTTATTACCTTTCATTCTTTCGAACAAGCGTCCTAATTTGCAGACACATTTTTTTTTTTTTTTAAAAAACGATCGGTCCCAACGCGACTCATAGCGGAAGCAAATTAAACATCACCATCTATCCCCCTACCAATCCATGATACAAATACACACCAGCTAAACATCGGGATTTTATAAACAAACATCGACACATTATTTACATATTCTTTTAGGATGGGACTTCCTTTTTCTCGGGTCGATACAAAACAAGAAAAGCTAGGACTTTGCCATGTCCTGCCTAAAATCTCAAAAAGAAACCTCGACCCTCAACATCATACGAGCACAAAACCCCCCATCGAAAGTGTCGACTATCTACATCAAAAAAAGATCCAGCTCCTACTCATCGCGCAAGTCTCACACCCAACCCGGTGCATCGGGCGGTGGCGGCGGCAACATCCTCGCATAGCTCCATCCCGACGAACGTGCACGAAATGAACTCCTGAATGACAGGACCCCCAGACTGGCCCACGTCATACATCACTAGACAACGTACTCGAATAAAAGTCAATCCGGGAACAGAGGGACAATCTATCTCCGCACACTCGACCTCTACATCGGATGGTAGACCATAAAACACCCCCCGCGAGATGGCAGGAAGCGGCATACTGCTAATCTGAAATGTCATTCCCCTAAAGGGGTGAGTACAACCACTCAGCAGATAGGGAAATCCAATAACAACTCAATGCATCATGCATATCATCATACATTGCAGGCATTTCTTACCTTGAAGCCATGCGCATCCTATCATGCATCATTATATCAATTCATGACATCATCATCATAGCATCATTTCATCATACATGTCTTCGAGCCATATCATATATCATCATCATTATCATTACCATGCATATCATCATGCATATCATATCATAGGTGATCATCATATCACATCACATATCATCATCATCATCATCATCATCATCATCATCATCATCATCATCATCATCATGCATATCATCGTGCATATAATATCATGGGTGATCATCATATCACATCACATATCATCATCATCATCATCATCATCATCATCATCATCATCATCATGCATATCATCGTGCATATAATATCATGGGTGATCATCATATCACATCACATATCATCATCATCATCATCATCATCATCATCATCATCATCATCATGCATATCATCATGCATATAATATCATGGGTGATCATCATATCACATCACATATCATCATCATCATCATCATGCATATCATCATGCATATCATCATGCATATCATATCACGGGTGATCATCATATCATATCACATATCATCATCATCATCATCATGCATATCATCATGCATATCATATCACGGGTGATCATCATATCACATCACATATCATCATCATCATGCATATCATGTCATGATTTAATTTTCAACTTTATCTTTAAATTTGATCACCACATCACCCACTTCTCAATCATCAATTTCATCATCCCTTCGGGCAAAGACCTCCGACGGGGTTCCCAAAGCATTCCAGCCATCCCATGGCCACCGGGCTTCCGGCCCCCCACATTCGGGCATCTCGCATCTCAACTAGCATCACGAGGCATTCCCTTCGGGCAGAAACCTCCGACAGGGCTTCCGACCTTTACCCTTCTAGCCAGGCATCCCGCACCCAAATCCTAGCATCGCGAGGCATTCCCTTCGGGCAAAGACCTCCGACGGGGCTTCCGGCCCCCACATTCCGGGCATCCGAATCTCCCGGGAATTCCGGCAATGTATCTATACATTCCGGCCATCATCCTCCACCACAACCACTTCCTCATTTACCATCATCCACATATACCATTTCTTTATCTCAATTTAACATGGCAATTGGCATGGTATCAAACAAATCACACTTGACATGGAATTCACACTTGCATCTCAATTCATATGTCATACACATGCCAAAACTTTATCCCATACACATCTCAATTCAATACAAGTACAAGGACCATGTCATACGCATACCAAGACTTTATCACATATACATCTCAATCCAATACATGTGCAAAGACCTCATCACACATATGCCACACAAATAGAATTGAATCCATGGCCAAATAAAAATCCATTTTATTTTTTTATTATTTTTTTATTATTTTATTTATTTATTTATTTTATTATTTAATATCAATAAATTCCCAAAATTACATAAATCCAAGAAATTATTAAACAAACCCATAGGATGATATTTACTTGCAAAATTCATGGCCAATATAAATTTTTTTACCAAATTCCACAATTTTCCCAAAACATCCTATGATTCTCGGATTTAAACCAAATGCACAGTTTCCGAATAAATTCAATTAAAATATCCATTCTGCCTCCAAAAATTACGAAAGTTTACAGGGTGATAGACAAGACATTTTCGTGCATCTTTCATGCAGAAATCCAAGTCAAATTCCTTATAGATTATTTTATTCAACCTCACGAAGCTTCTGGAACCCTTACCGCGTCGTCCAGAATACACATCTCCGAAATATTAAGATTTCACCCATCTATTCTCTTTAGTTTCTTCTGAAATTCTGATATGTCATGTATCAATGTGTCCTTTACAATTTTCATGAAGAGATCTAGGTAAAATAACCAAATTATGGTCACCATTGAAGTCCATCAAGTCTCGGGTGTCTCGGAACACATCACCAGAATCATCATCTCCAAGATCTAGCCGATTTACTAGGCTATACTTGTTTATTTCTCTTCAAATTTGAGTATGTTGTATTTTAAGATGTTACCTACAACTTTCATGAAGATACCGAAGTCATATTTTCATCACAAACCAACATGCAACCAAGGATCCAACAAGAAGTCAGTGAAAACATCACAGATCTGGGGTCTCCGTAAGATGAAGCTTTAACCCCTTAAATCTCCATCATTTTCCACGAAATTTCAGTATGTTATACTAAAAGATTTTAGCTACAACTTCCATGAAGACATGGAAGACAAAATCGGTCTCCAAACACACATGCAAGCTCAAACAAGTTTCGGACTCACACAACCCGAACAAGAACAGTCACACGGCTTGAAAACAACCAACCCTTACCTCGGTTTTTCTCACAAATATCACCCAAAATCGAACATGCAAACCATATACACACATGCAAGAGAAGTTATAGGACTCCACTTGCCTCTAAGATGAGCAAACGACGGCGTACGGACGGCTGGACACGGCGGCACACGGCGGCACACGGCGGCTCCTCCTCGGCTCCGCCTCCTCTCCCTCTCGGTCTCTCCCTTTCTCTCGCAATTTCTCTCTCTCTCTCACCCTTTCTCTCGGCCAAATGAAGAAAACCGGCCACCTTCTCTCTCCTCCCCTCTTATACTCCCTAATCCTCATGATTAGCAATCATGAGATTGCCTACAAACCCACCAATGCATGCCATTCCTTCATGCCACTTGTCACATTAAATTTTGAATTGATTTTGGGCTTGGGCTTGGGCCTTTTATGGCCGGAGACCACTTCCTCTTGGACCACTATTGGGCCGGTGACTTGGCCCATTAAGCTTAGGTCAAATGGGTTTAAGGCCCATTCGAAAATTAACCCTCTTTTTCCTTCTTTTTTTTTTTTTTTTTTGAATTTCTTTCTACAATTATTTCCAATTTCAAATTCTATCTTGGCCAAAGTCTTGGGATATTTTAATTATTGAAATTTAATTTATGAATCATATGGCCAAGCACAAATTATTAATCTATTAAATTTAAATTTCCACAATCACAAGCACAAATCATCAAATTAAAAGACTAATGGCTAAAACATAAGCCATGGAAATTCTACCACCTAATTAAAGACTTTAACACACCTTATGGCTTGGCTTTGAATTTCTGGGATGCCACAACTCTCCCCTCCTTAGAGAATTTCGTCCTCGAAATTCAAGCACTACTCGCGCCTTCTTGAAACAAAAAGGGATATTTTTCCTTTATCTGATCCTCATTTTCCCACGTGGCTTCTTCCACATCATGATGTCGCCATAACACTTTAACTAATGGGATCTTCTTAGTCCTAAGAATTTGCTCCTTTCGATCCAATATTTGCACAGGCTCTTCAATGTACCTTACTTTCTCATCCATTTTGATGGCTTCATGATCGAGTATGTGACCAGGATCCGACTGGTACTTCCTCAACATCGATACATGAAACACATCGTGCAGATTTTCCAACTTAGGAGGTAACGTTAAACGATAAGCCACATCCCCTATCCTTTCAAGAATTTCAAAAGGTCCAACAAATCTAGGTCTTAGCTTACCCTTCATCCCGAATCGAGATATTCCTTTCATTGGAGATACCTTAAGGAATGCATGGTCTCCTACACTAAATTCCAAAGGCCTCCTACGTCTATCTGCGTAGCCTTTCTGCCTACTCTGAGTTGCTCTAAGTCTTTCTCTGATAATATCGACAGCTTCAGTGGTAACTTGTACCAGTTCAGGTCTTGTCAACTTTCTTTCACCCACTTCACTCCAACAAACAGGAGTTCTACATCTCCTTCCATATAATGCTTCATAAGGTGCCATGCCTATACTCTTCTGAAAACTATTATTATAGGCAAACTCTACCAAATGCAATCTTTCATCCCAATTTCCTTTGAAATCGATTGCACAAGCCCTTAACATATCCTCTAATATCTGGATCACTCTTTCTAACTGACCATCTGTCTGAGGATGAAAAGCAATACTAAACTGAAGCTTAGATCCTAACGCAACTTGAAGACTTTTCCAAAAATTCGAAGTAAACCTCGAATCTCGATCTGAAGTAATGGTCACTCGGAACACCATGTAAGCGTACCACTTGACTTACATACATGTCCGCATACTTATCCATTGGGTAGTCCATGCGAATCGCTAAGAAATGAGCCGACTTAGTCAAACGATCCACTATCACCCAAATTGAATCATGACCACTTGATGTCCTTGGCAATCCTTGCACAAAGTCCATCGTTATATGTTCCCATTTCCATTCTGGAATGTCTAATGGTCTCAAAAGTCCTGCGGGTTTACGATGCTCTGCTTTCACTTGCTGACATATCAAACATTGAGATATGTACTTAGCCGTATCTGCCTTCATACCATTCCACCAAAATTGCTGACGCAAATTTCTGTACATCTTTGTACTACCTGGGTGGATACTATAATTACTCTTATGTGCCTCCGACAGAATTTCCTTCCTCAATTCTTCATTGTCGGGAACATAAAGTCGTCCTTGACATCTTACTATTCCATCATCAGAGATCTGAAATTCTGATATTTTCCCTAAAGATACAACATTCTTCACTTTCAAAATCTCTGGGTCAGATTCTTGCAGGATTTTAATTTTCTGGATAATCTCTGGCTCAATCCTCAATGCACTAAGCATGCCAGTAAGACAATCCATTTCCAATTTAAATTCTGAATTTGTTACAGATTCTAACAATTTCCATTCTGCCATCCTCAAACTAGCTATTTCTACGGCCGACTTTCGACTAAGAGCATCTGCTACTCTATTCGCTTTCCCTGGATGATATCTTATCTCACAATCATAGTCCTTCAACAACTCCATCCATCTCCTTTGTCTCATGTTCAACTCCTTTTGTGAGAATAGATACTTCAAACTCTTATGATCCGTATAAATCTCAAACTTTTCCCTATACAAATAGTGTCTCCATATCTTCAAGGCAAACACTATAGCTGCTAGCTCTAAATCATGCGTTGGATAATTCAGCTCATGGGGTTTCAATTGTCTGGATGCATAGGCTACAACCTTGCCATGATGCATCAACACACATCCTAGTCCTTTGTAAGATGCATCACTATACACTGTGAAACCATCAGGTCCAGTAGGTATAGTCAGAATTGGAGTCGAAGTCAATTTCCTTTTGAGCTCCTGAAAACTCCTTTCACATTCTCCATTCCACTCAAATTTCACATTCTTTCGAGTCAATTTAGTTAAAGGTCCTACCAACCGCGAAAATCCTTCAATGAACCTTCTATAATAACCAGCCAATCCTAAGAAACTTCGTATTTCAGTAGGTGTCGTCGGTCTCGACCAATTCACTACTATTTCAACTTTTGCTGGATCTACTGCAATTCCTTTTCCTGACACCACATGTCCTAGAAATATTATCCGGTCCAACCAGAATTCACACTTACTAAACTTAGCATACAACTTATGCTCTCTCAGAGTCTGCAAAACTATTCTCAAATGCTGCTCATGCTCTTTAGGCCCTTTTGAGTATACCAGATTATCATCAATAAAAACAATCACAAACTGGTCTAAATAAGGCTGAAATATTCTATTCATCAAATCCATAAATGCAGTCGGGGCGTTAGTCAATCCAAATGGCATAACAAGGAACTCATAGTGTCCATAACGAGTTCTGAACGCAGTCTTAGGAATGTCCTCCTTTTTAATTCTCAACTGATGGTATCCCGACCTCAAGTCAATCTTAGAGAAAACTGAACTTCCCTGGAGTTGGTCAAACAAGTCATCAATTCTAGGCAAAGGATACTTATTCTTAATGGTCACTTGATTCAGCTGCCTATAATCAATACACAAGCGCATCGATCCATCTTTCTTTTTCACAAACAAGACCGGTGCACCCCAAGGTGAAGCACTTGGTCTAATGAATCCTTTGTCAAGCAACTCCTGCAATTGTACTTTCAATTCCTTCAATTCAACTAAGGCCATCCTATATGGGGCTTTTGATATAGGTCCTGTTCCAGGCATTAATTCAATTTCAAATTCAATCTCCCGCTCTGGCGGCAATCCAGGCAATTCCTCAGGAAATACATCTTGAAATTCGTTAACTACACTAACTTCCTCGAGATTAGGCTCCTCCCTGGCAAAATCTCTAACTATGGCTAGGTACCCTTGACATCCTTTGTCAAGTAACTTACAGGCTTCTACTGCTGAAATAAGTGCTACAGGAAAATGGGTCTGACCTCCTAAAAATTCACAACTAGACTGATCAGGTAAAACGAATTGAATCACTCTTCTATAACAATCCATTCTAGCCCGATACTTACGAAGCCAGTCCATTCCTATAATAACGTCAAAATCATACATAGCCATTACAACCAAGTCTATTTCCATGTCCTTTCCTCCCATGGATATCTTACAATTTCCACACACCAGCGTAGACAATACCATATCCTTTAAAGGCGTGGAAACACAAAGAGGCGTCTCAAGAGGCATAACTTCTATCTTATTCAAACATCTATATCTTTCAGACACAAACGAATGTGTTGCACCCGTGTCAAACAATGCATATGCCTTTTCACCATTAATAAGAATCGTACTTGAGATAACATTTTTGGAAGCTTCCGCTTCCGCTTCCTCCTGGGTAATCGCATACACCCTTCCTTGTGCAGGCGGTCTCTGAGGATTTGCTTGCGGATTCGACCTAACAGCACTCTGATATCCCTGTCGCACTGAGCCAACACTCACTTGTGACCTCTCTTGTGGGCAATTTCTCCTAAGATGACCCACTTGTCCACAGCCAAAACATTTCTGTTGTCCCGTACAAGGTCCTGAGTCATGGCGTCCATTACACTTCTGACAAATACCAGGCTGATAGGGTGCTTTCCCTATATTCAGACCACTCCTTGCCCCTCCAAAATTTCCAAAATTACTCTTCTTCTTCACATTCCAGGTCTGACCTTGACCAGAATAAGGTCTCTTCCCCTTTCTCACGTCATTAAAATTCAACGGTTTCTTAAACTCCGATCGCTCTCTCAACAGCTCCTGCTCCACTAACTGCGCCCTTTCATAAATCTCATTATAATCTCTTATATTCAAAGGCACCAGTTGCTTCCTAATGTCAGTCCTCAGCCCTTTCAGGAATCTCTTAGCTTTCTCTTCCTGATCCTCAATCAATTTAGGAGCATATCTAGACAATTCAGAAAATCTAGCCTCATCGATCTACGGTCAACAACCCTTTTGTTCTAGCTGAACAAATTCAGTAATCTTCCTATCCTTAGCACAATCGCAGAGAAATGCTTCCTATTGAAAGCCCTAACAAACTCCTCCCAGTTAACATCGAACACTGGTGGAAAGATTATGTCCTTGAAGCTCTCCACCAAAACTTCGCATTTCCCTCCAATTGATACTCGCTAAGACTATTTTCTCAAAGCATCGGTGCAGTCCAACAGCTAGAAAATTCTTTCCATTCCATCAATCCATTGCTCTGCCTCCTCAGGACTTCCCATTCCATTAAACTTAAGTGGCTTCAGCTTCAAAAACTGCTCCACTAGTCCTTGAGTACGGCATTCCGCTCCGGCCGTTCTTCGCTTTGTCTTTCCATCAGATTTTCAATATTGGCTAATGCTGCAGGATGTCTTCCATTCGGGGTTCAGCCCCTTGCAGAGAGGCTTCAGCCCTCGATGGATGAGCACTTCCAGCTCGCACCATGACCTTCCTGCAATTTCCAAGCATTGCCTCAGGAATAATCTGAGACTCACTGCCTCCATTCAAAGCAATTACTACTACTACATAAGTAACATATACATGTTACTGGCACCTAAAGGCAACTCAAAATAAACTACTAGGGATCTACGAGTGAATACCCATCACCCGTTATTCATTTATTTCGTTTTACATCCTATGGTGTGCATTGTCATCAGGTTCCTCAATTCCCAAATGAGGCTCCTTATCACTCCACCTATAACCATTTGCTCTGATACCAAAAAGGAGCGTTGTAGCACCCCGAACCCTTCGGCGATCGCCACAAGCTCTGATGTTACACTTTATTTCCTTCCTTTCTTACGAACAAGCGTCCTAATCTGCAGACTTTTTTTTTTTTTTATCTTTTAAACGATCGGTCCCAACGCGACTCATAGCGGAAGCAAATTAAACATCACCATCTATCCCCCTACCAATCCATGATACAAATACACACCAGCTAAACATCGGGATTTTATAAACAAACATCGACACACTATTTACATATTCTTTTAGGATGGGACTTCATTTTTCTCGGGTCGATACAAAACAAAAAAAGCTAGGACTCTGCCATGTCCTGCCTAAAATCTCAAAAAGAAACCCTCGACCCTCAACATCATACGAGCACAAACCCCCATCGAAAGTGTCGATTATTAACATCAAAAAGAGATCCAGCTCCTACTCATCGCGCGCAAGTCTCACACCCAACCCGGTGCATCAGGCGGCGGCGGCGGCAACATCCCTCGCATAGCTCCATCCCGACGAACGTGCACAGAAATGAACTCCTGAATGACAGGACCCCCAGCCTGGCCCACGTCATACATCACTAGACAACGTACTCGAATAAAAGTCAATCCGGGAACAGAGGGACAATCTATCTCCGCACACTCGACCTCTACATCGGATGGTAGACCATAAAACACCCCCCGCGAGATGGCAGGAAGCGGCATACTGCTAATCTGAAATGTTATTCCCCAAAAGGGGTGAGTACAACCACTCAGCAGATAGGGAAATCCATTAACAACTCAATGCATCATGCATATCATCATACATTGCAGGCATTTCTTACCTTGAAGCCATGCGCATCCTATCATGCATCATTATATCAATTCATGACATCATCATCATAGCATCATTTCATCATACATGTCTTGAGCCATATCATATATCATCATCATTATCATTACCATGCATATCATCATGCATATCATATCATAGGTGATCATCATATCACATCACATATCATCATCATCATCATCATCATCATCATCATCATCATCATGCATATAATCACATCACCTATCATCATCATCATCATCATGCATATCATCATGCATATCATATCACGGGTGATCATCATATCACATCACCTATCATCATCATCATCATCATGCATATCATCATGCATATCATATCACGGGTGATCATCATATCACATCACATATCATCATCATCATGCATATCATGTCATGATTTAATTTTCAACTTTATCTTTAAATTTGATCACCACATCACCCACTTCTCAATCATCAATTTCATCATCCCTTCGGGCAAAGACCTCCGACAGGGTTCCCAGCATTCCAGCCATCCCATGGCCACTGGGCTTCCGGCCCCCCACATTCCGGGCATCTCGCATCTCAACTAAAATCACGAGGCATTCCTTGAGGCGAGAAACCTCCGACAGGGCTTCCGGCCTTTACCCTTCTAGCCAGGCATCCCGCACCCAAATCCTGGCATCGCGAGGCATTCCCTTCGGGCAAAGACCTCCGACAGGGCTTCCGGCCCCCCACATTCCGGGCATCCTGAATCTCCCAGGGAATTCCGGCAATGTATCTATACATTCCGGCCATCACCTCCACCACAACCACTTCCTCATTTACCATCATCCACATATACCATTTCTTTATCTCAATTTAACATGGCAATTGGCATGGTATCAAACAAATCACACTTGACATGGAATTCACACTTGCATCTCAATTCATATGTCATACACATGCCAAAACTTTATCCCATACACATCTCAATTCAATACAAGTACAAGGACCATGTCATACGCATACCAAGACTTTATCACATATACATCTCAATCCAATACATGTGCAAAGACCTCATCACACATATGCCACACAAATAGAATTGAATCCATGGCCAAATAAAAATCCATTTTATTTTTTTTTATATTATTATTATTTTATTTATTTATTTATTTTATTATTTAATATCAATAAATTCCCAAAATTACATAAATCCAAGAAATTATTAAACAAACCCATAGGATGATATTTACTTGCAAAATTCATGGCCAATATAATTTTTTTTTACCAAATTCCACAATTTTCCCAAAACATCCTATGATTCTCGGATTTAAACCAAATGCACAGTTTCCGAATAAATTCAATTAAAATATCCATTCGGCCTCCAAAAATTACTAAATTTTACAGGGTGATAGACAAGCCATTTTCGTGAATCTTTCATGCAGAACGCCAAGTCAAATTCCTTATAGATTATTTTATTCAACCTCACGAATCTTCTGGAACCCTTACCGCATCGTCCAGAATACACATCTCCGAAATATTAAGATTTCACCCATCTATTCTCTTTCCTTTCTTCTTAAATTCGGATATGTCATGTATCAAGGTGTCCTTTACAAGTTTAATGAAGAGATCTAGGTAAAATAACCAAATTATGGTCACCATTGAAGTCCATCAAGTCTCGGGTGTCTCGGAACACATCACCAGAATCATCATCTCCAAGATCTAGCCGATTTACTAGGCTATACTTGTTTATTTCTCTTCAAATTTGAGTATGTTGTATTTTAAGATGTTACCTACAACTTTCATGAAGACACCGAAGTCATATTTTCATCACAAACCAACATGCAACCAAGGATCCAACAAGAAGTCAGTGAAAACATCACAGATCTGGGGTCTCCGTAAGATGAAGCTTTAACCCCTTAAATCTCCATCATTTTCCACGAAATTTCAGTATGTTATACTAAAAGATTTTAGCTACAACTTCCATGAAGACATGGAAGACAAAATCGGTCTCCAAACACACATGCAAGCTCAAACAAGTTTCGGACTCACACAACCCGAACAAGAACAGTCACACGGCTTGAAAACAACCAACCCTTACCTCGGTTTTTCTCACAAATATCACCCAAAATCGAACATGCAAACCATATACACACATGCAAGAGAAGTTATAGGACTCCACTTGCCTCTAAGATGAGCAAACGACGGCGTACGGACGGCTGGACACGGCGGCACACGGCGGCACACGGCGGCTCCTCCTCGGCTCCGCCTCCTCTCCCTCTCGGTCTCTCCCTTTCTCTCGCAATTTCTCTCTCTCTCTCTCACCCTCTCTCTCGGCCAAATGAAGAAAACCGGCCACCTTCTCTCTCTTTTCCCCTCTTATACTCCCTAATCCTCATGATTAGCAATCATGAGATTGCCTACAAACCCACCAATGCATGCCATTCCTTCATGCCACTTGTCACATTAAATTTTGAATTGATTTTGGGCTTGGGCTTGGGCCTTTTATGGCGGGCGACCACTTCCTCTTGGGCCATTAATTGGCCGGCGACTTGGCCCATTAAGCTTAGGCCAAATGGGTTTAAGGCCCATTCGAAAATTAACCCTCTTTTTCCTTCTTTTTTTTTTTTGAATTTCTTTCTACAATTATTTCCAATTTCAAATTCTATCTTGGCCAAAGTCTTGGGATATTTTAATTAATGAAATTTAATTTATGAATCATATGGCCAAGGCACAAATTATTAATCTATTAAATTTAAATTTCCACAATCACAAGCACAAATCATCAAATTAAAAGACTAATGGCTAAAACATAAGCATAAATTCTACCACCTAATTAAAGACTTTAACACACCTTATGGCTTGGCACTTTTTTTTACGGGATGCCACAACACATCCCTTACTTTGGTCGATTTTAAAATGCGATATCCTAGGACTATGTATCGTCGACCCTTTTCATTTATATATGCACATGCGGAAGCAGTTATAATTCCCCAGACAATAAAGCAATGGGATAGAAAAGCAGGCCAAATATTTTTCTTACTGAAAATTCACTACTACATCTTTTTACATGCATCTCATAGTATTCTACAATACTATATATACGCAACTCTGGTCTAACGCCTAATCACATGCAAACAAGGTCTGACAAGACAGGATAGGATCTCAGTCCTCATCCGGGTCGTACTCGGGGTTATCCTCGGGGTCCTTCTCCACGTACTCCTCTTCAGGTTCCTCAACAGGGATCTCCTCATCAGATTCATGCTCCGTAGGCTCCTCATCCAGGTCCTGAAATAGTTATTCAATAACCACTGAGACAACGTCTCAGCAAGTTCTACCTCCTAAGACTCGATTAGTAAACTAATACACCTTAGGGCTGCCTATGCACAACATAAGTCAGAGGACTTACCTGGGCCTCAGATTCCACCTGCATATTAGCACAAATCAAATAGGCACCCAAGCAATCATATCACAGGTCGAAGTATCGATCAAATCGACTTAGCCGATTACACACCAAAAAGACCACCCATGGTCATCTCTATTCCATCATTCAACTCACAACATCAAATCAAGGCAATGATCAATCACATTAAATCACACTCAGATCGAATCATCAATCAATCGACCTAGTCAATTACATGTCATCCAAATTATCTCTTGATCAACCCTTTATCATACCGTACCGTCTCCAGATGCTCCGTAGAGTCATCGAGCATAAGTATACATGCCATTCCAAGCAAACAATCAAATAACTGATTTTATCCTTTAGAAAAAATGTCGTGTATTATGACACGATCGGCCCTAGCCAAAATATAATAATTTCCTTTTTATAAATCCCACCATTTTTGTAGTCCACTAAAACATTTTTGGTATCATTAACTGATGCCCGGTTAATTTCCAATTAATTTTCCAAGATTATTTAAATTAGGGATAAATCCTAAATTCACAAATAAATCATTTCCACACAAAATAAAGCTCAATTAAATAAACGGACAGCACCACGACAATCAAGATAAAATTTAGGTCACTAGCCATCCAAGTTCAATTTTCGGAAAATAAATAATTAATTAATTTAATTCCGAAAAATAAATAAATAAACACAATAATTCCAATTTAGCACAATATGAAGCTCAATTAAATAAACGGTCTGCGCCACCATCATCAGCATAAAATCCCGGTCACTGGCCATCCCAGTTGAATTTCCGGAAAATAAATAATTAAATAATTAATTTCGAAAATTAATATTTAATTCCTAAACATTCCAATTAGGCCCGAATCGCCTAATTAACACCCGATAAGGGACGGGAAAAATCCCAAGAAGCATCCAATAAATACTACATGCAATTCTCTATCTAATTACACTAATCACACAACTAATAAGCAAAGCAATTAACTAATAATCACTAATCAATTCTAATCTAACAACCTAATTACACTTAATTAACACTAATCAACCTTTAAGTATAATTAGCGCACTAAGAAGGCATTAGTGAGTAAAACTCACTCAAAACGATGGGCTCGACGCGAGGATCGACTTTCCTCAAAGCAGGCCGAGCATCCGGGCTCGAGAAGGCGGCCAAAACGGGCCAAAACCTCACTGCGATACCCATTTTCTGCCTTCTCTGGTTGCTGCTGGAAGGGGCGATTCCGGGGCTGATTCGAGCTAGACAAGGCCGGCGAAAGGCGAGGGGACTCTAGTGGGTTGAGGCGGCGGCGCACGGTGGCCGGAGGTGGGCTGAACAGCTCCGGCGGAGCTCCACCAAGTCTGAAATGTCGCTAGAACAGAGAGCTGAGCGAGGGGGAGGTCGAGGCAGGTGGAGCACGGGACGGCGAACGGCGAGGCGACGTGGGCCGGGAACGGCATGTGGCGAGCGACGGCGACGAGAGAGCTGCTGTCTTCGCTGGTCTTCAACTTGCGGGGGCGTCGCACAGCTCAGTCTTTGGCTTCCCAGATTTGCTAGGTTTTGAACAACCCAAAGAAGAAGAAAAAGAATTCCACGGCAGTAGCAGGGAAAGAGGAAAGTGAAGGGTGTGTGGGCAGTGGTGGCGTGCGACGGCGTGCGGCGGCTCCCGGCGACGTCGGCTGCTGCTTCGAACCCAGGCGAGCTACTTCCGTCTTCATCTTCTCTGGTTCGCAAGGTGAAAGGGAGAGGGTGGGGCGGAGCTGCGCGAGGCAGCAGGACGGCGGACGGCGGCGACTCTGGCTCCGGTTGCTTGCTGCGACAGCGCCGAGAGGAATCGCTGCTTCGGCCTGCTGGTTCGCTGGTCTTCAGCTTCCATGGCGTCGTGCAGCTAAAGATGAAGATGCAGGGGAGAGACAGCGACGAGGAAGAAAAGGGGGAACCGGTTTCCCCTTTTTCCTCTCACTCTCTCTCTGTTATGTCATCCGCACGTGGGCCACCATGAGCTGCCCTC
The DNA here is from genome assembly GCA_016097595.1 of Eucalyptus pumila. Taxonomy (NCBI): domain Eukaryota; kingdom Viridiplantae; phylum Streptophyta; class Magnoliopsida; order Myrtales; family Myrtaceae; genus Eucalyptus; species Eucalyptus pumila. The sequence goes on along the minus strand of CM027852.1, from coordinate 1,873,705 downwards.
CACTCACAATTCCAAGACAAATTTGCCCCTTCTAGAAGCATTTAGGTAGGCTAAAATATGGGGTAGAGGTGGCATACGAATTTTCCAAGTTTTCTTCCCAATTCGACCTTAATCCTCTTGATTCAATTTAAATTGACTCCCATAATTTCATTCAACACCTCGTCATTCCAATTGGTATTTTTCCTTACCAATATAGCCCACTTGCATCCCAATTTCACAATCCCTGGCTTCAACTGAACAAAAACGGCCCTATTTATCCAATCGAATTTAGAACCCGAAAATCCGGATGTCACACTTTCAGCCCAGCTTTGAAGCCCAGCAAATTTAGGAGTTCAGCCCATCTTGAGCCCGCAAAGCAAGCCCATCCTAGAAGCAGCCCATGGGCTTGTGAGGCTAGTAGGCCCGGCCCAAATGTCCATCGACGCCGCCAAAAAGTTCGGTTTTGCCGCGCTTATCGCGGTGATTCGGTCTCCACTGTTAACCAAGTGAGTAATCTCACTAATCCCTGCTTAGTTTACTAATTATGCTTAGGGATTGGTTAGGTTTAATTAAATGCAATTAGGTGGTTAGCTTAAAATAGATTAGTGATTATTAGACAATTGTGATGCATGTTAGATATTTTGATTGTGTAATTAGCAAGTAGACATAGTCTACTATTTATTGAAAGATCTCGGGATTTTTTCCGACCTTACGGGCTTCAATTAGGCTTTTCGGGCCTAAATTGGATTTTTAGTAATTAATTGTTAATTTTAAGCAAAGTTGAAGACATCAAGCATTCGGTGGGGGGATTCTCGCATGAGGGAAATAGAAAGGAGAGAGAGAGAGAAAGAAAAAGAAAGAAAGAAAGAGGGAGAGAGAAAGGGGGAAAAGGTGTTTGGCTAAAAATGGAAAAGAAATGGGAAGATCATAAAAATAAAAGAATTTCCTCAAATAGGAAATTCTAATCCAATTTCTTTTAAATAAGCTCATAGATTCTCAAAGGAATTTCAACTTAGAATTCTTGGTCCCCACTGCATTTTGCATCCAAATTCCCTCTTAAATTTCTCTCAAATAACTCTCCCAGAAATCAATTGATATTTCTTTTATTAAATTGATTATTTTTTATCCAAATCCTCACGCCTCAATTTCACTAACAAAATAATTAGGCGATTGAACGAAATGGCCACACGACAACTTTTTCCCAAAAAGTGTCGGATTGTCGAAAAATCTTCGAGATCGAAATGACACTCCTAATTTATTGTGACGTGACGTAAATTCCAACGAAAATCGACTTGAATTCATAGTTAATTTCACTTGGCGTTTTTAGCGTGGCGCAATGCACCATGTAACTTTAAGGCATTTTTAGTGCAACTGACTCGTGGTCGATTTTCCTCGAGCCACTATGAACCAGCTTGACTCATTGGCGACTCTCGATTGTCGTGAAAATCCCGAGGATCCAAATACGGACACAGGGTCCCAAAACAATAGGAAAATCAGTCTAGTGCCGGTCGACGAGAATTTTCTAATTTAGTGGTGTCACCCACGATTAGCCACATATCTCAGTCGAACCAGTCTATCTCTGATTTTGAATCGATTTTATATTGTGCCGTATTGACCTCTAAAGATAAGCACGGTCGAAGTTCGATTCTGATCGAATTTAAGTCTATTTGCCTTAAAATCCTTAATGGCTTCCCTAGGTAGTCTAGTTGTCTTGAGAGTGATCAACTCTGAGAACAGCCCTATAGGCGCGTCAATGAAATGCCCGATTTATTCAGTAGAAAACGGAGTTGAAATTCTGGGATGTCACAGAGAACACTGAAGTGAAACCTGAGGAGGAGAAAGATTTTTGAAGAAGAAGATGATCCAGAAAGGGATCCTGAGTACGACTGGATGATGACTGAGGTCCCATCCTCTTTTGGAAATCCTGTTTTGATGTGAATAGAGTGAAATTAGAAAGTCGTGAATAGTTTTGTGAAGTTCTTTGAGTCATGCTCTGTATAAAAGTATGGTTGTGAATTTCAATATGAAAAATACGGCATTACTTTTCTATCACATTGTTTTATTATCTGGGGATTATAATTGCTTCCACATGTGCTTAATAAAATAAAAAGGGTCCGCGATATGTCCTGGGATATCGCTTTTAAAATCGACCAAAGGTAAGGGATGTGTGCATGCCTGAGGATCGAGGCGTGACAATGAGTTTTTAATAAAAGGCATTGCTTGAGAATTGCCACTGTCACTAGAGAAAATGTTGTTGACACACGTAGTATATTTTATGTACCTACTAATAGTATAGACATGGTTATCCGGATCAATGGTTTCATCACTATGAACTTTGAATTTAGATAATAGACAATACCTTGTTAGGGTATGGCACAACTAAGTCAAACTCTCTCAGAGGAATGGGGGAAACACCAACATAAGGCCAAACCTCAATTTTATGTCGATAACATTATGTGTGCTTCTAAGGGAGAATTGAGAACCACTGGACAGTAGAAACTCCTAACTTTTTGCCTTTTGATAGCATAGAAAGAAAATGTAACAAATAATAATAATAACAATAATAATAATAATAATAATAATAATAATAATAATAATAATAATAATAATAATAATAATAATAATAATAATAATAATAATAATAAAAAGAAATTACGTGGAGGAATATACATTTTAAATATGGCCCTCAGCCCAAAAACTCTGCCGCCAACAGAAATTAGTACCAAAATCCCAGCCATTGGTTTTAAAATGAGATACTGCAAAAATTTCAATCATGCGTGTCACCCTTTAGCCAGGAAAAGTTAGAGCATCAAATCTAATATTAGATAAAGAGTTAGGGGAGTGGCAGACAAACCTCTTCATGAATTATTCTACTATTCGTTCACATCAGTATATGCATATCAGCTGGTGAAATAATTGGCTATGCTATTTGGAAAAGAGACCTGAGATATATGTGTAGATCTTTCTTCCCGATTTCTTCCATGATAGAAGTTGTCGAGCAGCAATCAGTCCCTGGCCATAAAAGATGTTCACGTTAGCTATTAGATTAACCCTAGGGGAGAAAGAAAAGAAAATCGTACTTCGTATCCATCTCCTACTTTGAAATGATAACCGAACATGAGATACCTCCGCATCCGACATGGTACGACCTCTACATTTCTGAAATGTGTCATAGGTGAACAGGTGGTTCACATGAGCACCTAGAGGAGCTTGATGAAAAAAAAGGAAGCCCAATGGTTTTCCGAAAGCGCATCAGAAGACGAATAAGTCTCGCTTGTGGTGGCAGAGAGTATATACGTAAGAGCAAGCGACTTAGAAACCTGTTTTCAGTTGACAAGCTAATGATCAATACAACTTAATCATATGAAGGTCGAAATATAAAACACCAACAGTTATAAAGTTGGAAGCATCTAAATGCATGCTTGTTTTAGATAAAACTTACATTTATAAATCCTTTCAATTTTTGTTCTTGAATCTTCCTTCTTCAACTTGTTGGCCAAACATTTTGAAGCATTCATTTGAGCTTGCATTGAGTCAATATCTTCCAACTCACCCATCATTGTAGGTGGAGGTTCATGTCGTCAATCAAGTAGTTCCAAGATCACCTCTCTCACTTGACTAGAAAATTTTGTATCAACCCATTTGAAATATTTGCACTTTGAGTCTTCTCTATACCTATTGCATCCACGAACTTTTCTCTCGAGATTCAATCGAGTCCAAGATGTTCTTATTGGACTCGATAATCCACAATGATAGTAACACTCACCTTCTTCTTCACTTTGTTGAAATGAATTTGAGCCACTGCTGAAGCTCCTGCACTTCATTTGCAAGATTGAACTGCTCATTTTAGAGACAAATTGACTTAGGATGGGATTTTGGTTGAATGGCCAGTCAAGGCTTCAATTGTGGGTTCTTCTTTCAATTTAGGCAATTAGGGGTTTTATTTGAGGGAAAGTGAGTAAGACAATGTCATTTGTGGTTTGGCTACTGACTAGAGCCCCCAGCGAGCCACCTCGGCATAGGAAATTAATTAAAAAAAAAACTCCACATTAGATTTCTGGCCAAGTAGATCAACGATGGGATTGAAAAGATCATTTTTGAAAAATTTTGACACTAAAGTGATCCAGCGAAAAGTTATAGCACTAAAATGAGCATTGTACATAAGTTGGGGCAAATCTGGTGCACTTTTGCTATTCGTGTTGTATATCAATTTTTGTGATAGTTATATTTCTATAAATTATTGTATCGTGAGTGTCAAAAAAACATAAGAAATCATTGCAGACAAGAATAAATCATCGGACTTATCTAACTAATGGAGTTATTGATTGGATGACCAATTGATTCCGAGAATGAAGTTTATCGTAGAACTTAGTGGGGGAGATGAGGATGCAACCGGGGTAGTATTGCTCAAACTTCCTGCCATTTTAAAGTATCGTGTGGAACACTAGGAAAGCCATGCAAAGATATTAACGTCATTTGCGGAAATAGATAATCAAGGAATATTTAGGATCATTCTTGTGTTTCCTAACGTTGTTAGCGTGAGCAGGAAGAGAAAATTGCATCCACTATTAGTTTTCTCGAAGAATATGGACTGAACTCTGGTGAGATTTTCAAGTTTTTGAAAAAAGGCCCTTTATTTTTGGGTCTATCTTTTGAGGAACATTGCTTACAAGCTTGGTTTTTTTGTGAAAATTGATTACAAGTACAAAATGAAGGAATTTGCAGTTGTAATAAGTGCTGTGAGTAGGACAAGTTGTGAGAATATGCAGAAGGTGATCGAGCTCTTCTAGAGTTATGAGTTTTCCTATGGAGACGTGCTTCTCATAAGTAAGAAGCATCCTTAGATACTTCAATATAATCCTGACTATCTGGAGGAGAAAGTGGAGATTTGATACAACCTTGACGAGCAAGTAGATTTCCATGCATTCTTTCATTAAAAATTGTTGGAAGAAAGTTGGCGGAAGACGACTTACTTGTTTTCGATGCGCATTCAACAATTTACCCCGGAACGAATGTTGAATTGCGGATGTTACATGAACAAAAATACTTCAAGTTGGTCTGAATGCAATCACGAGGAAAGCACCCGATTTCCACAAGCGTAAATGTCAATTGTTCTTGTAAATAAGAATAGAACGCCTTCTTTCTTTTTGATGGAAAGGGGAGAGAAAGGAAAAACTATTTCTTTCTAAGTGTATGTTCTGCCAACCATCTCAACGGTTGTCTTTAGGAGTCTTTTATATGACTCATTCACACCCTTTCAAAGGATGTCTTTCCATCGTAATATATCAAGACAAAACGGTGCGTTCCAATCACACCCCATCATGGACGTATTAATAAAATACTACATCTCCCACTCGGACTTGATGGGCTTGATAGCACTCTATCAAGAATATAAGGCATTCAACATTAATCAATTTTACAAAACAATTCATACTGACAAGTAAGCTGTGTGACTAGTGAGTACGCCTGCACTTGGTTGCTCAAATTATTCACTTGTTAGGGATGACATAATGGCTACGACCCCGAAAAGAAATAAACAATCGATGTCTCACAGTGCCCCGGACATATTTTGTTACATCAATCCAAGTATACCTATTTCTTAAAAGCTATACTTGACTATTCTCAAAACACCATGTATTCATAATTATATTCGTAACCACATAAGGCGATATAATTGGTCGACCAGTAAATATATGTGATAGATGTAAGACAATAATAGTCTTCTTTCACACTTATGTCTCTTTCCATTTCAGAACAATTGCTTTCCTAGACACGTCCCATAAGGCCACATCTATTCATGACCGCTGATAACATGCTAAAGTAGCAACATTAATCTTTCACTTCGAGAACATAGTCAGAAGTAACATATGACACAAAATAAGGTAAATTATAAATTACCTAAATGGCTCACACGATGAGTAAATAGGGATAATTTTACTCGCCTTCCATTGTCTATCGAACAATGCACATGTAGTATGAATTACATGTTATAGTGGATTTCTCTTTCTATAAGAGCGTATGGCATTTATTAAATATATCCATTATGCAGATCTTAGCTTAAACATAGTCACGTGCTCCTCACATACTCATGTTTAGCTCAAGTGCTATATCAGCTCGTTTTCTATAGCGCCCAATTAAATACTCGCATCCGACATCTTTCAAGTATACATGATTGTGGAACTATCATGTTCGGTCTTATTATAAACAAATCACAGACCTCATCTTGACTCCAATCAAGGCAACATCTTATTTTATGTACTAAACTTGCTCTTTAGCATTCATTTGTACATAATATCTCATCTCAACGTGCTAACTATAGAACTTGAGGTGATTGCTCGTGTGAGTGAGCCAATCATTGTCTGCTGACATACTTTTCAACAATATATATGTGTATGTGCTAGTCTCATAATATATTTGTACTTATTGATAAAACATCAAGTTACAAAAAAACAAACAAGTACAACACGTGTCCATAAATACATAAACCAATGATCCTCTATGATAACACATATCACATTCTACGCAATCGTAGTGACATCATGTGGGTCAAGAATATGTTTCTAGGAACAACCTTCGTAAATGGATTAGCAACCATTCTATTGGTTGAAATATATTGTAGGATCACTTCTTTTTACGCTATAATATCTCTGATGAAGTTGTTTTTTATATTAATGTGCTTCATCTTTCCATGATACTTGGGATCTTTCACATAGATAATGGCTACTTGACTATCGCAATAAACTATCACCAGTCTTGGAACTTTAGTAACAGTGGCTAAATTTTCCAAGAAATGTTTTAGTCATATTGCTTCTTGCACTGTAGCAGAATATACAATAAATTCTGCCTCCATCATAGACAAGGCCGTGTATGTCTGTTTCTTGCTATTTCAAGAAATTGCACCTCTATTGAGCAAGAACGCATATCTAAAAGTTGATTTACGCCCATCTAGGTTTTCACCCCAATCGGCATTTGAATAGCCTAATAGGCGTAAATCATTCCCTTGGTAATTCAAGTATCTAAAGATCCTTTTCACTGCTTTCAAGTGTGCTTGATCAAGAATTGATTGATATCGATTCACCAATCCCATGGCATAACATACGTCGGGTCGAGTACACATTATAGCATATATCAAACTTCCAACCGCACTAATTTCCATCACTTTAATTTCTTTTGGAGTCTTAGGACACATCTCAGTACTTAGGCTTTCACCTTGCATGATAGGGGTATCAATGAGATTACAGTGCTGCATATTGAAATGTTCAAGCATCTTCATAATATAAGACTCTTGTGTTAAAGTAAGGATTTCCTCGATTGATTTCTTTCAATCTTAACTCATAATATATAAGTAAATTCTCCAATGTCTTTCATTTCAAATTTGGAGGACAACCATTCTTTTATGGTGATAACCAAAACATTGTCATTTCTAGCCAATAGAATATCGTCCACATAAAGTGATAAAATTACAAATTTATCTTCGGACCGCTTGACATATATACAGTGATCTTCTTCGATCATCGAGAAACCAAAAGTTATTATTGGTCAATGAATACGAAGATACCATTGTCTAGATGATTGCTTAAGGCCATATATTGAGTGATGAAATTTGCAAACTTTATGCTTTTGACCTTTAGCTATGAAACATATTGGTTGTTTTATATAGATTTCCTCATCTAGTTCTCCATTGAGAAATACCGTCTTTATATCCATTTAATGTAATTCAAGGTCCAAATGTGCAATGATGGCTAGGATAAGGCGTATTGAGGCAAACCTTACAACTGGTGAAGATGTTTCCTCATAGTCTATACTCTCTTGTTGAGTATAATCTTTCGCCACAAGATGAGCCTTATACTTTTCAATGGATCCATCCGCCCTTCGCTTAATCTTAAAGACTCATTTGTTTCCAATGGCTTTACAATAGAGCCACTTACATAAGAGGAGTCCCTTGATATTTGTGTTGAATCAAGGAAGAATAGTTAGTCTAATTTGTTTAAAAAGTTAGCACTTCTTTGGAACAAAAGACCACTTTTTTTTCATGAAAATATTTTACTAAATGTCCAATTGAGGGTTTTAACAAGTCATCAATTCTGGGTAATACTATTATCTTTTGTTCTAAGTTCTTAATATACAAGATCAAATAAGCTAAATGTGTAGGAATTCTTTATGACCCTTATATTCAAATTTTTATCGACGTTTTAGGGTGTCCTTTTTTATTTTACAAAAAAATTAAGAAAATATAAAAAGATAAAATCCAAGAAATTAAATAAAAAAAATCGAGTCGAGTGGGCTGGTGTAGTCCAGCCCATTATTTTAGTCCCTTAGCCAATCTTATTTTTGTTTCCTTTCGGCCCATTTCGTTTATTGTTTCATGGCCCATCTGTTGATTCCCTTTTTCTTGCCCATTTCTCTGACTTTTTTGACCCCGGGAAGAAAGAGAACAAGGCCCGGCCCAACATGCTCTCTCCTTTTCCCTTTGCACAACCAGCATGTGGGTGACACAAGAAGATGAACGCAGCAAAATGGGCAGAAGAGGAGAAGCCGAGAAGGTGGGAGAGGTCGAGCAAGGAGGTGGTCGGCCATAGGTGGTGGTGGTGGGGGTCCGGTCCTTGTTCTGAACGAGGAAAAAGGAAGAAAAAGAGAGGCGGGGGAGAGGGCTTCCTTATTTTTCCATGTGCTCCAATTAATTTCAGGAAAAGAACATCTCAAAGAAACGCTTTCTCTTTGCCTAAAAAATCTCAATGAAAAAGGAAAAACACCTGACTTAGGGATAATTACATAAACAGTCCTTAAATTTTAGTTTAATGGGCAGAAGGGAGAGAGAGGTTTCGTTAAAATTGAACGTCATTCCGCCATGAACACAGATTTGTAGCTTGCCTATTCTACTAAAATGTACATCATGGGTTTGCTAAAATGTCTAAAATAAGACCGAAAAAATTCCCCATGAATTGACTGCTGTTTTTTAGGGGATCTTGAGGAAACGAGGCATAACGGTGTTTGAAGCCTGTACGGGTTGTCGCAAGTCTGAGAACCATGCTAAAACTGAAGCGGAATACCACTATAGAACCTGCTGCATATATCACGTGTTTGATAAAATGCTTGAAAGAAGGCCAAACCTCTTTCTTTATTGAACCTTAATATCGATTTGTGTTTGCTTCTACATCCATTGGGCAATGACAAACTACAGTCGACCTCCTACTTCATTGGAAAGTTTCATTGAAATTTTCTCCTCATACTCCTAGAAGTCCATATTCATGACTGTTTTTAACTTTTACATTTAGGATACTAAATGTCTGAGAGACAAGCCCCCGACCAGCAGCATCAAGTTGATCCCCAGCTGCAATCTCCACAGCCTCCAAAGGAAGATATGCTGGCTTGTGTTACTACACTGGAGGAAGCTTTGCTGCCATGCCTGCCAGCAAGAGAGCTTCAGGCTATAGACCGCTCCCAGCATCCTTCACATCAAAGTTTGTCATTGCTTAATCTCTTATCCAATCTTTTCCCCAGCGTGGGGAATGCTTGATGTGCTATCATCTTTTTCTGCTACTTGAGATTGCTCCATATGCATTACCAAACCAGGACTATTCATATTTTGGCTGTTGTCGTTGCTTGATGAAAAATAATTTCATTCATTTATGTCCTTATGTTGTTGTTCCCTCCTTTTGAAGCCTTTCGTCAGTTAAAACTGATAACTACGTTTTTCATTTGTAATTTCCCATAATGTTAGTTTATTACTAGATCATAGGTGCAGTTACGCTTGGTTCTTGTGAAAATTTCGATTGTGATTACATATCTAGTTCGGATTTGTTGAGTAGGACAAGGGTTAGTTTGTTATTGGTTAAGATTCTAGTTGATGGTTCTTTACCACCATGCTAATATCAATAGCCCTAAGAGGAGAGAATAAAAGATCACTAATTGATCATGCCCAGTGAGGACTTGCACATGTGATGTTCTGTAAACATATGAAGTTTTATTTAGACATATCATGATGGAGCTAGTTATCTGGATTCTGAACCAGAAGAGGATATCCTGTAGGCTTTCCCTTGCAATTGAACTTAAAAGCAGTTTTAATAAATTGCCTTTCTAGGGTTTCTAAACTATGAAATCATATTTATAAGCTGCGAGTTTCCCTGTAGTTGTGCAGTTTGAGAGAATCTGTTGGAGGAACTTGACCTCTTATGGAGCACATTTGGGTTATTGCAAGTCTTAAGTGGAATGCACTGGGTAATATTGGCCGGTATGTAGGAAGTGTTCATGTTTGAGTCATGCGTGGAGGAAGCTTGAGGAATGAAAGATCCTTAACATCTAGTTGCAGGACAGCATTCTTGTGATGTTTTTTCATTGGATACAAAAGGGACAGTGCACTCAACTTGTAATGGAGTGCTGGTTTGGTGCCACTAGGAAACCAAAAAATGATCATGATATCTCTACACTTCTGGCTGAATAAACTTTTTGGTAATTTTATAAGCATCTTATATCTAAGTTATGTCTGACTTGTTGCTTGTCCAATGTCATGCTCATTGGATATGACTTAAGTTCAGTTGTTTTCATTTGTTAACTTGCCCCATGTGTAGTAGGCTGAGATTATGTCTCTGTTTGTGTAATTCTAACTGTTTGGATTTCATATTAGTAAAGTACCATTTGTTATCGAAAAGAGAATAATATGTGTAAGCATTCCTAATTTATCTCTCATTCATTTTTGTGAGAATGTGCTTCTTACTGCTTTAGTTGATGTTGAGAGGCATGCTAGAGATTTTGTGGAGGCTGCCAAAAAAACTTCAAGTTTACTTTATCGGTCTCCAGCTTGAGGATCAGCCAACTGAGGTTGAAAAGCGTACGAAGGTAAGTTGAAAAGCGTACGAAGGTAATGCTAAGGAAATAGCTGGGAAAAAAGTAAATGGTTTTTCTTTTATGTTTGAAGTTATTTGAAGGCATTTGCAAACTTAACTCCCCTATGGAAACAGGAGATAGCTATGATGGAGGAAGAACTAAAAATAAAGACCGATCTCATCAAGAAACAGGAGAGACTGATCCAAGGGTGGAGGAAGGACTTGAAGGACCAATTGGACAAAATCAACTGTGAACTTGAGAAGGTATAGACAATTTCCGGTGGACTCAGTCTGTGCTCAACTTGTAGGTGGACAATAGATGGGTTGCTTTTTATGCTACTGGTTATCTCAACATGAAAAGAATTTTATTCTTCACCTCATGAGTGCGCAATTTTTTCAACCACTGTTCATTTTTTTTTTCTAGAATTAAGTGGGTCTTCTATAATTATATGCTCTTGCTTCAGAATACTGCAAAAGGGGAAAACTCACTCTTTGCAGGGCAATCTGTGGGTCAACTAAGATTATTGATGGCTTATTTTAGCATTTGTTATTCTAATTGTCAGCTGTAGATATTTTCTTCGCCTAATTGTGTGTCTATTGCTTTTGAATTAATGTCGAGAAGAAGTCGCTATTTGCAACTCATTAATGGGATCAGAGCCTCCTTTTCTTCATGGGGTTTGGGTGTGGCAATCTGTCACAAGAAGGAAATTTTAGATATATGAATGGGTGGACTTCTTTTAATTTCATGGGCAGTCATCACCCGAAAGAAAAGTTTGGAAAGAGAGAGAGAAGAACGTCTTACACCATAAGGTGTGTAAAATCCTAGCTTGATCAAAGCCGGTAATTTCTAGACAATTAGCACTTTGGGCTTATACCGCATGATTCATGCAGATCCTGAATAAGCATGTTTTGGTCTTTCCCTGAAGCTGAGAAATGATTCTCCACTGAGACAATTTTAGAATGTAAGGGCGTATTTGTTAATCCTTATTAGGTTTTGCAGATGATCAAAAGTATTATGTCCAACATTTGGAGCCACACCTTTGGATCGAATAAGTTCCAGTAAGGCACATTGTGATACTATTTTTGAAGAAGAATTTTACAAGTGAGGCAATGGTCTTAAGCTAGGCCTGCATTTGCCTTTCCCACCATCCGCTGTTTGTTTATCAGGATTTGGGATAAAGACCAGTTTTGTAGATAGAGCAGCTAAAAATGGAGAAGAAATTTCAATTCAATCTCAAACCCTGATTTGCTGCAAAGAATGTGCCTTGATAGCAAACTCATTCCCAAAATCTGAACTGCTCTGCATTTTCCAAGTTGGCTTGCAAACCAAAAAAATAATCTTCTCCTTTCCCCTAAAACATTTGCCCATGTGCTACATGCTCATGGAAAAACTTAGTAGTTGTCCCCAAAATAGCATTTTCCTTGCTCAAAATAGCGGCAACGTTGTGGCTTCCTGGGGCCTTGCTCAGCTCCTCCGGTGACGTTCCTTGGATTTTGATTCTCGATTCCCAATGGCTGCCCCTCACGAACCCAGTGTGGTGACATGAATGCAGTCAAACCTTCGTGAGCAGAATTTGGCCCCACACAGAAGCTACTCTCTCCATTACTTCCCAGGCATTGTACTTGCCCTGCTCCATTTATATTTGAAAAATTATGACTAGGTCTCTAGTTACCCAAATTAGCATCATTCCGAGAGTGCCAAGTTCATGCTCAGTTCTATCCATAGAGCTCAAACTTTTCCTCCGTTCTGTGAGTCCCTAGGTTTCTCTTGAAATTAGTCTCTGCTACGATAGTTTTCTGTTGAACTCATCTGTATAGGCCGAACGATTGGCATCCCAACACCGGCAATAGATGATCCTCTTAATTGCCCTGCTTCATTACCTGTTTTTGAGGTTGAGATTGATATTGGCAGAGCCCGGTTCTTATTAGTGTTTTGTTTTCTGGAAGTCCTGGGCAGTATAAAAGTAAATTACTTTTGAATTTCAACATAATATTCTTTCAGAGCAATGGTGCAGCAAAAGTTGTGTACTGATTTTTCTAGACCATACTCAACCTAATATCATTTATGATGTTACCGAGACGGAATCCAGGAATTACCCAGGATTACCTCGCCATATTCTAGGGAAAAAGATTCGTACTTGTTTCCCTTCATGAGTTTCCTCCTTTCCTTCTCTTGGAGTTGCGATTCTACTTCTATATCAGACTTTGCTAATGATGTGACATCCAGATTTTCGGATTCTGATTTCGATTGGATAAATTGGGTATTTCATTGACGCGATTACATTGTTTTTCTCTGAGTTGGCCACTCACGAGATAACTAGACTAGTTTGGTAAGCTATTGAGAACTTTAAGGCAGATAGACTTGAGAATTCGATTAGGAATCGACTTCTCAACCGTGCCCATCTTTGCCCATCTTTAGAGATCATTACGGCACAATTAAAAATCGAATTAAGATCAGAGATAGGTCGGTTCGACTGAGACGAATGACCGATCGTGGGTGACTCCACTAAATTGGAAAACTCTCATCAACTGGCACTAATTTGATTTTATTGTCGTTTTGGTACCCTGTGTCCATATTTGAATCCTCGAGATTTTCACGATAATCGAGAGTCGCCAATGTGTTGAGCGGATTCATTGTGGCTCGAAGAAAATCGACCACGGGTCATTTGTCTTAAAAAGTTTTGAAAACTACGCAGTAGCGCTATGTCACACTAAAAACGCATCCGAGTGAAATTAACTGCCAATCTGAGTCCAATTTCAAAAATTGAAGATTCTGTCTTGTCATAATAAATTTTAGGAAAGATTTTTCAGAGATTCAGGGATTTTACGGTAAACCGTTTCGGATGTCGTGGAAAATTGGCGGAAATTCAGATTGGCTAAATTGATGGAAAATTGGGCTTTCAGGCTGAGCCTTTGTGTGTTGGGGATTTATAGAAAATCATTTGGGATTTTTCTACATCGAAATTGGACCTCAATTTGGGAGATTGAGTAAAGAAATTGAATTTAATTTGTGAAATTCGGATCTATGGTGAGGGCAGCATTTGTGGGCATCAAAATGAGTTTAATTGTGAAGATTAATGCAAGAAAGTATTGTGAGACCAAGGGATAAAATTAAACACTATTTTGGGGACAAAGCAATTAAATTTTTGGATAGATTGATGGACTTTTCTCTCTCTCCCCCAAAGCTTCAGTCGCACGCCTCATCCGGTTCCCCCTTCTTCGCGCGAGCTCTCTCTCCACCAGCCAATTTTCTTTCATTTCTGTGGACGAGCTGCTACTGTCTTTCTCTCAAATTGTTGCTTTGAAGACCGCACGCCAGTTGTCGCTGCTCTCCACGCGTCCACGCGAGCCCCTTCGTCCCTTTTTTGTTGCTGCCCCCGAAGATCAATGGAGCAACTCCTCTGCCACGATTCAAGCTCACCGAAGCCCTCGTTGATTGTGCCCTCTCCACGCGGCCAAGGACGACGCTGCTTCGTGTCTTCAATCTGCCAGTCAACCACGCCATCCCCTCCATCGATTTGTTGACCTCCTGGCCGCACACGAAGCTGCTCATCTCCACGCGGCCAGCAGTCCAACTTGTTCGTGGCCCAGCTCCGGTCTTCTTTAGCTGAATTGTTGACCGAAGTTCAGCCAATTGCGGCCCCGTGCTCCTCCATCTCACTGCTGTGGAAGCCCACGATCCCTCCGCGAAGCCAGCGAAGACCCAGGCTGCTCGAACGGCCACCAATTTCTGCCTCTGCCGAGTCAATCCCTTGCCGTGGAGCTTCCATCTTTGACCGCCAGCTGCCATCTCCACGTGCAGCTCCATTCCACCGAAGACGCACACCAACTTGCTCCCATCTTCGCATGTCTTCTCTTGCCCGTGGATCATCCAGCAACGCACGAAGCCCAGCTTCACCTATTCCTCGGCCCAGCAGCTCCTTGGGCCATCGAATCCACAAGTGCAGCAACCCACGACCTCTCTCTCTCTCTCTTGCGGATCAATGCACTCATGCCAGCAATTGTTTCTCCATTTCACTACGCCAGACCTCCAATTGAACAGCCCAACATCTCCACCGAAATGTCCTTGCCACCCGTCCAACGTCTGCGCTCTCTCGGTCAACCAGCAAGTCACCGAATTCCTTGGTTGACTGAGCAACTCCTGCCGCTGCCACGTCTACCGACGATCTTCAAGCAGCCACGTCCAATGAAGCTGCAGCTGTCACCGAAGACCCTTCATCCGCGCCTCTTCTTCTTCAGCCGCGCGGGGCCTTCCACTAAAGAAGACACGTCCGTGGACTTCAGCGAATTGAAGACCCCAGCGAAGCCACGTTGCGTCTTCTTCCCACGTCCATCGATGCCAACAGCTGCTCCCCATCTCTGCTACGTTGCGGTCCATTTCACCAGTCAATTGACCGCATACTCCCACGACCAGCTGCACCGAAGATTTCTACGAAGCTGCTCCTTCGTCCCCAGCTTCTCCAGCAGCTCATGCAAATCCAACCACGGCCGAAGTTGCTTCTTCGGTCACCTCTCCAAGCCGTGAGAAGTCCAGCATCACGTCTTCGGCCCAGCTCGCAAGAAGTCAGTCCATCGGGCCCTTGCTGTTTCTCTCGCCAGGCCCAAGCTGCAGTCCACGAGCCAATAAATTCAGCCCGTGGAATCCAATTTTGGCCCAACAGCTGGGCCTATTTTCAGCCCAAGAGCCAAGCAGTTTTCAGCCTTTTCTCAGTCCATTGAAGTTGCATTTCGGCACAAGCTCAGTCAGCCCATCTCAATTTGAAGCCCAGTTCAGTTTAGTTTCAAGCCCAGCATCATTTGTATTTCAGCGAGGCCCAGCAAGTTCAGCCCATCTTGGGCTCGTGAAGCAAATCGGCCCAAGTTCGCCGCCATCGCGTCGCCGTCGCGGTTTTCGATCTTCGCTTTGCCAAGTGAGTTTTACTCACTAATACCTTCTTAGTTTGCTAATTATACTTAAAGGTTGATTAGATTTAATTAAGTGCAATTAGGTGGTTAGATTAGAATGGATTAGTAATTATTAGTTGATTGCATTACATATTAGTTAGGTGGTTAGTGTACTTAGATAGAGAATTTCCTATAGTATTTATTGGATGCTTCTTGGGATTTTTCCCGACCCTTATCGGGTGTTAATTAGGCAATTCGGGCATAAGTGGAATTTTTAGGAACTAAATATTAATTTTCGAAATTAATTATTTAATTATTTATTTTCCGGAAATTCAATTGGGATGGCCAATGACCGGGATTTTAAGCTGATGATCATGGCGCAGCCCGTTTATTTAATTGAGCTTTATATTGTGCTAAATTGAATTTATTGTATTTATTTATTTAATTTTCGAAATTAATTATTTAATTATTTGTTTTCCGAAAATTCAACCGGGATGGCCGGTGACCGGAATTTCGTGCTGATTGTCGTGGTGCAGTCCGTTTATTTAATTGAGCTCTACGTCGTGCTGAATTAATTTAATTGTGGATTTTTAGGGATTATTCCTAAATTGAATTAATTTGAGTAATTGACTGGTGAATAATTGAGTGTCGGTTGCCAGTGACAAAGGTATTGTAGTAGACTATCGATCATACTGAAAATTATGGAAATGAATGTGAGTGTGTAAGATGTATGCTGACCCGATGCCTAGACATGTCATCTAGGAATTCGGTCATGTGTATAGTGGATTCATGATAGGTTATATATCACCTTGGAGAAGGCACGTGCGCTCAGTGAATTGGCCTATCACCTGGGAGAATGCACGTGGGCTTGGTGATTAAGTGTGGCGTCTTGAAAGAGACACGTGGGCTCAGTAATTTGATGCATTACCTCGAGAATGCACATGGTCTCAATGAGTACATTTGGCATCTTGAAGAGACACGTCGGCTTGGTGACTTGATGCATCGCCTTGGAGAATGCACGTGGGCTTGCTGATTCAGAATGGCATTTTAAAGGGCACGTGGGCTCGGTGACTTGATGCATCACCTCGGAGAATGCACGCGGCTCGGTGATCGGTTCCATCACCTCGGAGAGTGCACGTGGCTCGATGATAAGGTATATTGCCTCGGAGAATGCACGTGGCTTGGTGATTGGTTTTATCAGTTGAGACTGTATAGCAATGACTAGAATGACCTAGAAATGGTCTGACTGACATGCAATTGACTAGATCGATTGAATATTGCTTTGATCTGGTGTTGTGAATTGATTGATTGAATGGAAATGACTGTGAGTGGTCTTCTTAGCGTGTAATTGACTTGGTCAATTTGATCGATGCTTTGATCAGTGATGTGATTGCTTGGATGCCTATTTGATCTGTGCTAATATGCTGGTGGAATCTGAGGGCAAGGTAAGTTCTCTGACTCATGTTGTGCATAGGCAGCCCTAAGGTGTATTAGTTTACTAATCGGGTCTTAGGGGTAGAATTTGCTGAGACGTTATCTCAATGGTTATTGAATAACCATTTCAGGACCCGGATGAGGAGTTTAAGGAGGAGGAATCTGATGAGGAGATCCCTGTTGAGGAACTCGAAGAGGAGTATGTGGAAGAGGACCTCGATGATGACCCCGAGTACAATCCGGATAAGGACTGAGATCCCATCCTGTCTTGTCAGACCTTGTTTGCATATGAATAGATGTTAGATCAGACTTACATATATATAGTATTGTAGAATACTATGAGATGTGTGTAAAAATGTGTAATTGTGAAATTTCAGTATGAAAAATGTGGCATGCTTTTCTATCTCATTGTTTTATTGTTTGGGGATTTATAACTGCTTCCGCATGTTCTATTAAAAAGGAAAGGGTCGGCGATATGTAGTCATGGGATATTGCATTTTAAAATTGACCAAAAATAAGGGATGTGCGCGTGCTTGAGGATCGGGGCGTGACAAATGAGCCCCTCGAACGCTTTCCCATCAATGCTTTGGCCCTCTCTCCTTCATCTTCCCGTCTCTGAAATTGACACCAGAGTTATTATGCTTGAATCAGCACGTTATCGGCATGCAATCAGATCTCCTATATGGTTCAGACCTGTCTCATGGTGTTGTTACAATTCTCTTTCCACATGGAGGACCAGTGGCACTCCGAGATGCCATGTTAAATATGAGAAAGGAAGTACCAATAGTAAGTCAATAACTGAGGAGGCAATACAAAATAGAGGGTACAAACCATACAAAGTATTTCCACTGAAGGAAGGCTGGAACATAAAACAGACAAATTTCGCCAATCATATTTTCAATTCACCAAAACAGAACCAACTATTCAATTTTGTAATAATATTCAACTTGAGCCAAAGATTGTTCCGACAACTTTTTTAGGTGACATTTGTTTTGATTATGCATAACTTTTCAAGAGGAATCTCATGGAAAACATGAAGTTTCTTGAAAATAGGAGGGAGAAAGCTAATAGAGCGTGTCTCTCGTTATTTGTCCTGCTGCAATGGGTTTGAGAGGGCAAAACTATGTAGAGGTAGACTTTGAAACCAACAGAATATATATACACATATATTGGTTTCAGTTTTCACTAGGCAGTCATAATCACAAAAGTGGACAAGATGCCACAGCAAGAAGTTACACAGTCCCTTTTGTTTGATACGCAGCAAATGTCAGGTTTAGAGTGACCAAAAATGGGATGAATTAACAAATCACGAAATTCAGGAATATATTCGTAGTGGCTATTAAACCTAAAACTTCCATACTTGCCATCAAACTGACATTCGCTGATTTCAAATTACGCCAGGAGAAATCCAAAGGCTAAGTACAATGAACAGAATCATTACCATCCACGATCATGCAACTCATTCTTGTCGGTATTTTTTATCCAGAAAAATTTTATTAGATGAGGAATGTTTATATTCTGGTTAAACCAAATAGGTTAAGATAGAATAACTTATCTGGGTACATTGACGAAGACAATCTTTCAATGACTTCGAAGTATCTCAGATACGTGAAGACTTAAATTATGAACCGCATTAAAAAAAAAAAAAACAAAAGGAATTGCATGGCTTATGTACTTCCAATATCTTATTAAAACTAGAGAGTATTCAAATAAATACCGGTTGAAAGTAAGGCTTCTACAACTTCTAGCACCAACTGTGCAGAATCCTAATAAACACTTCGGTATCAGTTGCTAGGACAAAGAGCTTACTGTTCATACACATTTTGTTTGAATATGACGACATCGCCTGTGCATGCATCACCTGCATAAACCCCCTTTATCGGTCCAGATATGACACAGGAATAGAAAGGAAGCTATTTTGTAGCATGCTACTATCTTTTATGTTAACTTACCGAAGAAGTAAAATATGAGGTGATAAGCAGCACATCACAGCAGCATTTCCTTATATTCATACTTTCACAGATTCACAAGAATTGTGTATGATGGGATGGAGAAGGCAGTTTTTCGGTTGGTGCTATGTATATGACAAAAGCTATGAACCATACCAAGAGTAGTCGTAATTTAACAATTTATAAGTTCATGCTATTTTAACTTAGGAATTTGTAATATAGGTACTTGGCTTAGGGCCTGTTTGGTTCGACTTTGGGGAAATGCCCATGGGAGAATGCAAATACCTTTGAAGTAAATGGGTTTTCCGAAATGTTACACCGTTTGGTAAATTGTAATCTCAAATAGCATTAGCATAAATATTGTTTGGCAAAACTCACATTTGTAATGGGCTTTTGCTTTTTTTTTTTTTTTTTAATCTGAAAATCAAATCCGGTAGCCGACCGGATGGCTAGATCTGGCCGTCTGGCCGCGTAAGGTTGCGACCTTAGGCGACGCCGTCATCTAAGGTTGCAGAGGCCAAATCTAGCCGCCGGACAGCCAATTCAAACCGCTTTTAAGGAGTCGAGAAGAAACTTCATCATCCAACGTTATCATAGTGACTGATTCAAACCGCTTTCAATGTCACCCGGTTCAGTCGGTTCGGTCGTCGAGCTCTCTTCAGGAGGAAACCCAATTGCGACGATCTGCTTGGCAATCAAATAAATTTCTAAATGAAATGTTCCCTCGTCTGGTGTTCGTACCGATTTAGTGTGTGAGCTGAAGAGGATTTTTTTTTGCTGTCTTTCTTCTTTTTAGACACATTGCTGCTAGGTACTATTAAAATATAATAGGTGTGCCATGCACGATGTGCATATTCCTCTGCGAACATAAAAAATCTAAATTTCGATTAAAAAAACATCACCACCCAATTGACATAAGTATTAATAAGTCATAATTGCTTTTTATAATTAGATCATTCTCGAAGATGATCGCCGTTTAGAATGCAATGGTCCGCGAAAACATAACAATGCAAGCGCTTGGACTATTCTTTTGGCTTTGTGAAATAATCAATTATGAGGATGTCCTTTATGCTGCATGAGAAAAACCAACTTTTGTAACTTGATGCCGTTACCCTTAAGGACAGGATCCTCTAAAACGTAACAAGATTTAGCCATTCCCCAAGATTTTGAGGATTCATTTCTTACCATCTATGAGATATCAACCCAACCATGTCTAGATGTGAGTAATTTTTCTCCTGGCTAGACTCGATTCAAATCATTTGTGAAGTACTTATCATTCGAGAAGAAGTATTTACCGTCACGAAGGGCATGCGCACAAGGGGTCATCTCCTTGTCTTTGTGCTCTCATTACAAGATCAAATTCAACAGCTTCACGTGAAACCATACAAGATAAGAATCTTTGATTTCAAGACATGGTCGAAACTTGAGGTAAATCCTCCTACACAGATTGCTCCTCAACCAGAGGAAATTTAAAACGAAAAATTATAATATTAAAAGAGAGACGATCCAATCAAATACCATATTAAAACCGAACTTAACATGATTCTCATTAAGAGAATACACCCTCGCTCAAAAGTCCAGAAGCATGCTGATGAGAACAACTGGATAGGAGGGTATAAGCACATAGGAAAATACCAGAAAGATGGAATGATACCCAACGAAGGATGGACAGACCCAAACTGGTGATGAGAGGTGCTCTGTTGCACTAGTATGAGCTATCCATCCACAAAGCCTGGCCTGACTAGTTGCTTGAATGCCATGCTGCATTAGTGACGATCCACATAGTATCCAAAGGTAAAACTGAGCCACCCATGTGGCAGAGATGGATCTGTTCATTCTGAGCAATAAAGATAATCAGAGCCACCTCTTACATCCTCTGCATATGCATAGCCTCAAGCATAGCATGGGGAAAACAATAAATTAGCACATTATTCTTGCAAGGAACAAATCTGAAGCATCACTATTTTGGTGGATTATTCTCTCCCATTGTCCTACAGTAAAAAGCACCCTTTTCATGGGCATTTCGGGACAGAACAATGAACAGCAAGCAACAACCATTCTCCTATCTAATTATGGCATTATTTGCAGATCCAAACTAATAAAGAAAATTGCATATGTTTAATAGGAAATGGAGTAGTGATTCTTGCGAAAAGCAATGAAAAATTCATAATAGAAACTGCATTGGAGGTGCCAACAAATAGGCTACGATGCTGAGTTGTAACCTGCACATGACTATGTAGACAATTTCTCAGCATGTGGAATTTCCGGGACTTTATTCTTTCTTCTCCTGTATGACAAAGAAAAGCAATCTTTTTTTTTTTTTTTTTCTCTGAAGGTTGACAAAGAAAATAATAATGAACTGGAAATAGCACCAACCTTGACTAGGCAGAAAGTTGTGCCTTTGTGAAGAGCTGCCCAACGTTGGACAATTGCACGGCTACAATTCTCAAGGTTTACCACCGAGAGGTTTGACAGAAAATGTAAATGTTGACAGGAAGCGTAATGGAGATTTGGGAAAAAGGCTTTAGTCTGTATATCGTATACACTTACGTCGGTAAATTTATAATGTAAGAGACAAAAGAATAAAATAGGAAAAAAATAATAAATGAATCACTATTTTCATATTTTCCTATTTACCAAAACTAATCCACGATTGACTGAATCATAGTCGATAGAATCGGGATCTTCAAGATATACAAGATATATTTCCAACACTCCGCCTCAAGCTGGTGGCCTGTAAATGTTAAGGATACCTAGCTTGCTCAATAGATACTTATGCTGTCTTCGACATAATGCTTTAGTGAAAATGTCTGCAGGTTGCTCCGTTGTTCCAATTTCTTTTGTCATGAGAACTCCATCTTTGATTTTATCCCGAGTGAAATGACAATTCACTTCTATATGTTTTGTTCTTTCATGAAAAACTGGATTTGCCGCTAATTTAAGTGCAACATCATTATCACAAAACAATTCACTTGGTCCATTAACCTGTACTCCAAGGTCCAAGAGTAGTCCTTGTATCCAAACTATTTCACAAGTAGCCTTTGCCATGGCCCGATACTTTGATTCTGCAGATGATAGTGATACAGTTGATTGCTTCTTTGTCTTCCAAGAGATTAATGATTTTCCCAGTTTTATGCAAAAACCAGTAATAGATCTTCTGGTCATTGGACAAGTAGCATAATCTGTGTCACAAAAAGCTGTCATTTTCATATTACAGTCACGAGATAGAAGTATACCAAGGCTTGGACATCCCTTTAAATACTTCACCACCTTCAATGCAACATTCATATGTGATTGCTTTGGCATATGCATGAACTGGCTGAGTACTTGTACTGCATAAGATATGTTAGGTCTTGTCATTGTAAGATATATCAATTTTCCAGGAAGGCGCTGATATTCAGAAGGATCTTTGAGCACTGGATCCTTGATGGTTGAAGGGGAATTAAGGTCATACTCATGTGTTGTCAATGTGACATTCTGCTCAACTGGAATCGCTGTCGGTTTACATCCTGATAACCCTGCTTCAGAAATAATCTCCAAGATGAACTTCCTCTGACTAAGGCAAATTCCTTCATTAGATCGAGCAATCTCGATACCAAGAAAATATTTTGGTGGTCCCAAATCTTTGATATGAAAAGTGGAGTGCAAATACTTTTTGAACTTGGCAACATTAGAATCATTATTTCCCATAACAAGTATGTCATTGACATATATCAACAAATAAATTGATGAATCCTTTGTAGTTCTTGTAAACAAGGCATAATCATACTTAGAATGCTCAAAACCTGCATTGGTTAGTGCAGTAGTGAATTTGGCATACCATTGTCTAGATGCCTGTTTTAATACGTATAAGGATTTACGAAGACGACATACCCGAGGCTCTCCCTGTTTGTGTAATCATTGAGGAATGTCCATGTAGATTTCTTCCTCAAGATCACCGTGTAGAAAAGCATTATACACATCCATCTGATGGAGGGACCAATTCCGTATGGTTGCAACGGACAAGAAGGAATGTACAGTGACTTCTTTAGCTTCTAGAGAAAATGTCTCATGATAGTCAAAGCCTTCCTTTTGAGTGAATCCCTTGGTGACTAATCGAGCTTTATAGCACTCAATAGAACCATTTGCCTTGAACTTGATCTTATAAACCCACTTGCAGCCAATTGTTTCCGATGTGGGGGCAAGGGAATGATATCCTAGGTGTGGTTCTCTATTAGAGCAGTAAGTTCGGATTCCATCACATTTCGCCATCTTGGATCTCGTGCTGCCTCATCGAATGAAGATAGTTCCTGTTCTTCTAATATACGACTGATACAACACGTGTATCCTGGCGATAATTGATTAAATGACACATATGAGGTAATGGGATATTGTGTACATGAAGAACTTGTGGCTGAACATATGTAATCCTGGGTCCATTTAGGCGGGTGAGTGTGTCGTCCAGAACGTCGAGGCCGCTCGATGACATGTGCTGAAGGATCCGATGACTCGGAAATAACCGGTGAATTAGTTGTTGTTGAAGGAGACTGAGGGATGTCTTTAGATAAACTTGGCGATGTTGTTTCTGGAGGTGTAGTATAGACAGAGATGGTCTTGATGATATAGATGATCCTGGTGCGATAAGGAAGCCTGGAGTCGAAGATAATTCTATGGACAAAAAACGTTTGTCATGCCTTGATGGCAAAGAGGGCTGTGATGGAGAGACCATTTCTTCAAATGGAAACACATCTTCATGGAATACAACATCTCCCCTAATGAAGAAATTTCCTGTAGAAATCTCCATAACTCGATATCATTTATGAAGAGGAGGATATCCCATGAAAACACACTGAGTGGCCCGAGGACCCATTTTATCTCAATGACCCATATTTGTTGCATAACATAGACAACCAAATACTTTAAGATAATCATTATCAGGTTGTTTGTTGTAAAGCATCTCAAAAGGGGTCCTACCATTAAGAATCCGGGTTGGCATGCGATTAATCAAGTAGGCAGCTGTGACCACACAATTTCCCCAAAAATCTTCTAGAATAGAAGCTTGGTATTTAAGAGCATGTGCTACCTCTAACAAGTGCCTATGTTTGCGCTCAACAACTCCATTTTGTTGTGGAGTGTAAGTGCAGGAGCTTTCGTGAAGTATGCCATAAGATGATAATAATATGTTGCAATCAGAAGTAAAAAATTCACGCCCATTGTTTGTACGAATTCGTTGTACAGATTTGTCAAACCGATTCCTAATTATGGAAAGGAAATTTGACAAATTACCAAAAGTTTGGCTTTTCGATTGCATAAGATATACCCAGGTGGCTCGAGTGTAATCATCAACAATTGTGAGGAAGAATCGAGATCCTTCATGGTGAAGGGTATGATAAGGTTCCCAAATGTCCATATGAAGCAATGAAAAATGATTTGTTGCACGAGATGTACTTTTTGGAAACGACGCTCGAGATTGTTTAGCTAAAGGACATATTGGGCATTTTGGATGAGGAAAAAATGCACTGTGACCCAATCATTGATGAGAAATGAGATTTTTATTTTTATTAATGGCATTACAAGAAACATGCTTATTCAATAATTCTAAATCTCCTGGGGAATTGTTCCAGAAATAAAGTCCCTCTGTCATACTACCCAAGCCCATCACTCTGCCAGTCGAATGGTCCTGGAAGAGACAATTATCTAAATTGAATATGGCATGACAAGAGTTATCCTCACATACTCTTGAGACAGATAGTAGATTGAATTCAAATTCTGGAATATATATGACATTTCTGAGGATAAAATTTTGACCAAGATGTATGATGCTGATTTTGGTAACATTTGTGATGTTCACATTTGGAAGACGCACCGTGACAGGGGATTCTTGCATTTTATATATATGAGAAAAAAAAATTTGTTGCATACTATTTGGTCATTAGTGCCTAAACCGATTATCCATACATCAACTGAAAACGAATTCTTATTGTAAAGGAAGGTACCTAAGAATCCCGCACCCTTATCACTAGTCTTGAACTGATCTAGCATCTGTACAATATTCTAATATTGTTCTTGGGTGATCATTTGATGAGGTGATCCACCGGCCTTTTGTGCAGAAACCTGATAAACTGTGGATTCTCTCCTTTTGTCCTTGTCATTAGGTTTTCCATGCAGCTTCCAACACGTTTCCACAGTATGGTGTGGACGTTTACAGTAGTAGCAATATTTATTTTTAAATCATGAATTTTGTCCACTAACCTTTCTTGTTGACGTGGCATTTTGCAGCCCATAGGATCTCTCATAAAATGGCGCTGATGTGGGACGATTCCAACCATTCGATTCTGTTGAAGTTGCGGACAAATGGTGACCGTTCGATCGAGCGCGTCCATCTCGTTTGTCCATTCCAACGCTGAGATCCCAACCATCAGATCTAGCTTGTTTATCTGAGCCGTCCATTCTAGATCGACGATCCCAGCCGTCCATTCTAGATCTATGATCTGAACTGTCCGTTTGCAAAGCTTTAGGGTTTCCTCCGTGTCTTCTTGTCGCAGCCACGATCCTCTCTAGATCTGTAGGTGTTCCAGTGGAAGTCTTCTCGCCGAAGGGGAGGACGGTAAGGCTTATCCTCACCCACCTGAGCGTGTTTGGTAGCGGCCATTCTGTGGTGTTCCTTTTGGACGGCCAACGGATAGATGCAGTTGAGCAACGGTGGAGGGTCCATCGTGAGGATTTGTGACGGGAAAGTCGAGAACGACTCGTTGAGAATCAGTAAGAACCGTGTGGCCTTTTCTCTTTCTCGGATTTCTTTACACTATTTCAGTGTTGCTTTAGGTCCTTTGTAGGCGTTCCTTGGCTGATTCTAGTTCGTTCCATAAGTAGGAGAGACGGTTGAAGCAAGCGGTAACCGAGAGGTTCCCTTGCTTCAACTCAATCAATGCTTGAGTAATGGTGAAGAGCCGTGCTCGATTGAGTTGGCCATACATTTCTTTGATATTGTCCCAGATTTGTTTTGAATCTTCAGTGGGTGGTAGTCCAGCAGCAATGTCGGGGGCGAGGGTGTTACCGATCCAGGTGCGGACCAGTTGGTTGCACCTTTGCCAGTATCGTTGGAGGTGCTCGTTGGTCGGGAATGGAACAGCTCCGTGAATGAAGCCATCTTTGTCTTTCGTTACAAGAGCACATCGGAGATCCCGAGCCCATGAGGAGTAGTTCCTGGTCCGATGAGTTGGAGGCTGGTGAGGCGTAGTTCGAGGCCGTTCGCCGGTGATGTGTAAAGGGGGTCGCCAGGTTTAGGCCGGCCGCCATCGCCAA
This sequence comes from Eucalyptus pumila, assembly GCA_016097595.1. Taxonomy (NCBI): domain Eukaryota; kingdom Viridiplantae; phylum Streptophyta; class Magnoliopsida; order Myrtales; family Myrtaceae; genus Eucalyptus; species Eucalyptus pumila. The sequence continues at coordinate 1,847,352 of CM027852.1, read as the reverse complement.
CCGGAAAAAGCAGCGGCATGTACCCAGGTTGAAAAGTCGAGTAAGGATTCGTCCCTTGACTTGACATAGATCCGGATGCTTGACTCGACATAGATCTGGGTCCTTGGCCCGGGTTTGTCTGGCCTGATTCCTCGATTGGGCCAGTCATGGATGGCATAGGTCCAGAAGGATATTGGGCCCACATCTGTCCTGGCCTAGTAGCCCACTGGTACCAATTAACTAGAGGGAATGTCGGAGGCCACTGAGCTGGGCCGGGAATTTGACCCAATGTAGGAATGGGCCTTGAGGAATCGTAATTTTCTTCTTGTCTTTGAATAGAAGACTGTTCCTCGCTAGAAAGAATAACTAGATCTGATGAGGTGGGTGTCTTCTCTATTAAGGAGATCTTGATGTTCTTGTTCTTTGTCATGATATCAACAAATTGCTGAATTCCTAACCGATTTGCTGGTCTGTTTTGCAAGACAAGAACGCGCAACAACAGCCCAGAAAAGAAACAGAGGCAATTTTAAATCTGCGGAAGCTAGGCCAGGAATATTGGCTTTGATACCATGACAGAAAATGTAAATGTTGACAGGAAGCGTAATGGAGATTTGGGAAAAAGGCTTTTTTCTGTATATCGTATACACTTACATTGGTAAATTTATAATGTAAGAGACAAAAGAATAAAACAGGAAAAAATAATAAATGAATCACTATTTTCCTATTTTCCTATTTACCAAAACTAATCCACAATTGACTGAATCATAGTCGATAGAATCGGGATCTTCAAGATATACAAGATATATTTCCAATAGTTTGTCATCTAAAGGTTATGAATAGATAAAGCTCTGTATCAAAACCTTAGCTTCCTTTTAACGTAAGTCTTTTCATTTTCATGACAAGCAAGCTAAACATATAGTTCAATGAATAACGTTTCTGGTCTAGAACGGTACATATCACAAAGATAAGTCATCTCCGGAAGAGATATTTAAGAGCTATCCAATGCCAAATGAAAGTAAGACTCGGCTGCAACAAAGACAATAAAAACACCCACCACTAAAATGGAAATCCATCAAACCCAAGGTCTTTTCTTAAAGTTATTATCCGCATATTTTTACCCATTATAACATGCACTACATCATACAGTCACGACTTCCCACTACATCATACAGTCACTTGAAGGCAAAGGTTACTTCATTTCCTCAGACCACAACCATTTCAAAGACCCAACTCTGTATGTCTCCGATTGATAGATGCAGCTAAAATATGGAGTACAGAGATCATTTAACGTTTTTCACAGTTTTCTGGAACTCTTCACATTAGAAGATAGCGTTTTGGATCCACGTGAATCCTTCCCATTAGGCGGCTCTTCCTACGCAGAGATTGTTGCCAAATGATGAAATGTCATTAAATATCAGCGAGATAATGCATGCCGACGTATAGAAGAACGTCATGGCAAAGACGCAACTCTATTATGTCCTGAGACATTCTAAAACATTAGAGTAAAATCTCTTAATGTTTTGGGAACAACCGTTTCGAGAGCAGACATTTGCCTGTACTTGAGAAACTTTTGCATTAGTATAGAGGTGATGCATGAATATCTCAAACCCATGTTTTAGTGACTGATTGTTGACTGGCGGTGATCGAGGGTACGGAGGAAAAGGAGGAAAAAATAACGATCAGCCATGTTGGGCCTAGGGGTGCAGAGGAACTTTATTTGCAGGTTAATGAACCTTTTAAATGCAGTCGGTATAAGAATACAGAGCCATATATCCCATCACATGCTTGTGTATAATTTCTATTGCTAAAATAGGTGCAAGAATCCTCCAAAATGAAGCAACAATAGGCAGGTACAACAACATCATCACCTGGCATGGAACAAAGAAAATTCCCGCATTATACATCACTGTGCTCCTAACCGTAATTAGATTTCTCAGGAAAAGCGACGCAATATAACAGGCATACAAAGTCAGGTGAGTTTGTCTCTTTTCATATGTAAGTTCCATTCAGTGAAGCCTCTTGAAATTAACACATTGAAAGATTTGTAGAGACAGCGGACTAAAGAGTCGAACATGCTAGCATAATAAAAGCTATGTTCAGCCATCTCACTTTACCTAGACCTATAACTAAGCAAACGGTTTGTCCCAACCAGACATCAAACTATCTTTCATTAGCCACTGGCCAAACAAAGAAAGCACGAAATATGAAAAAGAAAGAAAGTACTCCTTTCCAAAAGGAACAAAGGAAGCACATGGGAAAGTTCTAGACCATCCATTATATGTACTCAATGATAATTATTGTAAGAACCTTCCTATAGCCCCATATATGAAGTGGAAGCAGGCTATACTCAAATAGATGTATTCCATCTTTCAATTAGTGGAGCACAGAATCAGGTTCTGTTTCATATAGAACATATCAGAATCCGAACTTGGGAAATCAACATTATTAAGCCAATTTCAAATCATAGTACCAGCATATGCTCAAGAAACCTTTATACTCAGCTGTACTCTCCCAAACAGCTGATTATCTCAAAACGAGGGGCAGAGTAGGAAAAGGAATTAGCATGACCACTGGAACAAAATCTAAATGCATTTCTTCAACCTTAAAATTTAATCCATATTGACAAAATTGAAATGGTACTTGTGAAGGTTGAGATAATAGAGTTACCTCAGGATATCCAAAGCTGATCACAGAACATAAATGGATGCTCTAGACAGTAGCCTGCAGATATGTACAAGATAGAATTAGCACCTACCGTTCCCATGCTTTTTACCAAAACAATATATTCAAATAAATTAAGTAAAAAAGTACATGCAAGAGTTAAAGTAGGTCAACCACTATTTGCCTTTGATCAAAAAAAAGAAAAAAAGAAAAAAACAGTATTTGCCTAATTACCCAAGGAGGAGGGGGGAGAAAGCAGCCTAGCGTGACGTTGCAACCATGAGATGCCACTTATGGCAGAATAACTATTATGTTCATTCTATTGGCAATGATTTTAATACAAGGCCTTCGTAAACTGTCAAAGCAACGGAAACTGGCTGTGCCATCACCTTCCAATTTGACAAGTGGTAAATGGAGAAGTTAATAAATGTGAGCACCCAACACCACCCCCCCCCAAAAAAAAAAAAAAAAAAAAAAAAACACTTTATCCCGTCGCTTTCTAAATATTAATCTGATTCTTTATACAACGGGTTAATGGTGCTAAAATGCATTTTTCTGTTAGAGTTCTGCTATGATTTTAGCATTTAAATATAGAATGCTGACCTCCAAATTCACCATTCATAGCACTAGGTAACCTCCATGCTCAGCTGCCCTTGGAAGACAACCTTTACTTGTGGTACTTAAAATACTGCGTAGGGCCAGTCTAGAAAAAAAGTACAGCTGTACAAAGGCTCAAGCTGTCTCCAGAGCTACAAATGATGCAGCCATGGCTTCAGAAATTGAACATCTTAAAATGAGTTAACACACTTTGGGATAAGTTGGCATGTTGATCATACTTCATAAGCCGTCCTCACTCTATCTCCTATAAATGCGAATTCCTATCCAAGGGAGAGTGAACAATTGGTAGAAGCCCTGAAGCACTCCACACACCTCTTTGTAAATCCCAATGCTTGTGGTTTTAGTTCCTCTCAAGGAAGGATTTCTACCCACAGAGTTTACTCAAACTATCTGATAGAAAAGTCTCTCTCCCCCCTCTCATATTGCACAAAAGTCTTCTAGAAAGCTCGTTATTGGGTTGTGAAGAGTCATTATGTTTAATCTTTTACTTCTTTTATTCTGCTATAAACCTAAAAAACCTCGAAGCTGCATCTTCATAAGATGAAAATAGCTTCTATCAAGAATCTAGAATATAACCAATTGGCATCCTCTGCAAAGAATGAAAAACTAGCACTTGATTGATCAACCAATCAAGTGTTTCTTGATCTTTTATTCGTACCAAGCACCAAAAAATGCCACATGTTTTACATTGCATCCATTTCAACTAAAAGGGTAACGTACAATATGACAGAATATCTTTGGAAAAGCTTTTAAAGTTAGAGAGAGAGAGAGAGTGGGTGAGGCACTAGAAACAGGAAATGGGAATAAGAGGCAGAGCAACTGCAATTTTACTCCTGATGTTAAATGAGGGTATACTAGTCGTAAGACATAAATAGAGCCAATTTGGGTGTGGAAATAGAAGCCTTGCATACTTAGACCAATGTACACATACAAAGTATGTACAAGCTACATCATTATGCTAGATCATCTCATCAGATTTTGTTTTCAAGTACTGGTTTTCCAAAAGATACTACAAGGATGAGTCAGAAGCAAAACCAAATTTAATAAACATATAGCATCTCATCGACTTGTGAAGATGATACAGCCCAACTGATAACCTTAATTTGTTCATTTGAATTATGATAACACAACTTTGCCACTTTACCTTCTCAGAGTTTGAGGTGAAAATTACTTTGATGGCCTCAAAGATGTGACAGCCTAAATTTTTATATTTTGTTTTCGATTAAATAAATCAGGTCTTTTATCAACACGCCTATAGTGCTATTCTCTGAGCTAATCACTCATGAGAGAACTAGACTATATGGGGAAACCATTAAGGGATTTTAACGCAATGGATTTGAGAATTCGACCAAGAATCGACTACTCGACTATGCTAGTTTGTAAGGGTCATTACGGCACTGTCGAAATCGATATAGATCAATTCGATAAAGATATGTGATTAGTGTGTGGATGATTCCACTTAATTGCATTCTCGTCGAACGGCACTAGACCGATTTTTCTGTCGTTTTCGTATCCTGTGTCCGTAATTGAAATCTTGAGATTTTCATGACAATCGAAGGTTGCCAATGTGTCAAAGATATATATTATGGCTCGAAAATAATAGACCACGGGTCAATTATACTAAAAATTCATAAAAGCTACCTGGTAAACTAGGTCACGCTAAAATCGCACCAGATTTAAATTAACTGCTAATTTGAACTCGATTTTAGAAATTAAAAGTTTTGTCATGTCACGATTTATTTTAGGAACGTTGACTCATCCTCCGAAAAGTTTTCGGTAAGCTCGGGATTTTTTTCGGAAAATCGATTCGGACGATTCGGAAAAGAAGAAGAAGGAAATTTGGACGGGCCGAATTGAAGAGATTTTTGACTGTCAAACCGAGATATTTGGTAAAAGGAAAGTGTGGAAATTGTGCGAGCCTTTTCTTCTACAAAATTGGACCTTAATTGGGGGATTTGTTAAAGAAATTGAAGCTCAAGTGTGAAATTCAGAGCCTTCGATGGTGGCTGCAACATTTGGATTCAAATTGATTTATTGTGGCATTATCTTGTTAGAAAGTCATTCAATTGAAGGGATGAGATTGTTGACTTTGGGCCCCCCTTCTCTAAGCTTCTTGAGCAAGCTTGCTGCCGATTCCCTCCATCTTCGTGCGTTTTCTTCTCCCCCGACCCACTTCAGTTTCTGCTTTGCTTTTCGTTTTCCCTCCGTTGAAGTCAGCCATCCCCTCAACCTTCATCTCCACTAAGCTAATCTTTCCCTGCATTGATTCTGCTCCTCCACCACCGTTTCTCCCCTTTGACCGAAGCAGCCATGTCTCCATGCTCGGTCAACCTTCAGCGATGAAGACCACTCTGCCACTTGTCCAAAGTCAGCCCCACCGTCCCACTCCATCGTTTCTTCCCCATCTTCGGCCGCGCGTCCTCATCATCGCCTCCTTCGTGTCTTCCTCGCAGCCATGAGTCAACCAGCGAAGCCAGGAGTTGACCGCCTACAGTTCGATTTCTCCGCCAGCACCGTTCGAAGCCGCCCCACGCGTCCGCAGCAATTCCTCTGCATCAACTCCCTCTCTCCTTCGCTGACTCCTTGCCGCGATGCCTTTGTCCATGACTCCACCCACCGAAGCTGCTGCTCGATTTCTTCAGCCCATCTCCACCTCACCAGTCCACGTTTTCAGTCCAGCAGCCCATCTTCAGTTGGATTCACGCTCGTAGCTGCTTCATTTGAAGCCCGCAAGTTTCGGCCCATCTTCACTGAGCCCAACTGCAGCCCATCTTCAGCATCTCAGCCCAAGCCCAGGATCAAGCCCAACACTTGCTGTGGGCTTGCAAGGCCTTTGTGACCCGGTCCAAATGTCCATTGACGCCGTCAAAAGTTCGGGTTTCAGCCGCCGTCGCGCCACTGTCACGGTGAACCGGTTTTCGCGCTAAACCGGTGAGTTTATGCACTTAACTCTACTTAGTAGGCTAATGATTTTTAAGGGGTGTTTAGTTTAAGTTAAATAGGGATTAGGTAGTTAGTTAGATTAGATTAGTGATTTAATTAGTTAATTATGCATGTTAGTGGTTAGAACGGCTTAGTTAGGGACTAGATAAACTGTATTATTTATCCAGATTGGCTCAGAAAATTTTTTGGCCCGTTTTGATATTTAATTTAGACAATTCCGGCCTAAGTTAGCATTTTTAGCATTTAATATATTTATTCAATTAATTTTTGTAATTATTTAATTATTAAATATTTTCCATAAATTAGGCGGGATAGCCGGTGACCGAATTTCATACTGATTACAATGTTGTATTTAATTTCTGCAATTGAATGTTAATTTATGCAAATTGAGTGCTTATTGGATTTTTGGTCATTTATTTAAAAAATATGTGAAATTCGTTATTTATTTAGAAAATCCCAAGTGTCAGATTTTTAACACCGGAAATGGTTTTATATACTATATAAAATAATGGGATTTTAAAGTGGAAGATATCAATTTTTCTGGTGTGAATTGACAGTGCACCCACACACAAATATTTTACCGTGTATTTCTAATATGAAAAAAAAGAAGCCAGGTTCACCATCTTAATTGAGACATTTGAGTGCAATGCATGGTGTCCTTGACCGAGATTAAATGGTTGCGTGTTGGTTAAGAGAACCCGTCCCGGGCTGTTAAGCTGAACGTTACCCCTATATGGGACTCCCCTAGACAACTGGTTGCCGGTCGCAATAAATTCTGGACCTATGCTCTTTTGGGAAAGCCGTCTAGTAGAGACGTTGCTGTGCTCAATGGGGTGAGATGATGCCTGGCTACGCCAGAAAATTGCCGAACAGAGAATAGGTCGTGCTATATGCCGGGATCAAAACTAGGAATGTATGATTAATTGAGTTGAATGCGCTGGATTATGGGACAAATTGTGTAGCACGATATGGGACGTGTCATAACGGTTTGGCTCTATAATCAAGACCCCTGTAATCGTTTGAGATTGAATATTGCGTTCTAATTGATTGAGCTTGAGTACTGCTCTTGTTTGTGATATGAATTGTACTGACATGCAGGGTGGATCTGAGACGAGATAAGTCTGTGGTTGTGTGATTGTGTGGTTAGGACGCCTCTTGGCGTATTACCCTCCTAACCGGGATTTATGGCGTGATCTCGCTAAGATTTATATCTCACCCCGTCATTGGCTCATTTCTTTCAGGACCGCAGAGTGGTGGATTGGGAGCCTAGTTGAGGGGACCTAAAGGGTAGGTCAGATGGACGGTTTTTTTTTTTAGAACTAGTCTTGTGAAATCTTTTGGGTATAGATGCTTGTATATGACTCAGTTGGTTTATAAAAGCATGTTCGTTTGTGAATCTGTTGTCCTGTTTTTCTATCCCAAGCTGTTGATGTCAGGGGATTAGTAATTCGCTTCCACATGTGCATTAAAATGAAAGGGTCGGCGACTCATCTTGGGAAGTCGTAAATTTTATCGACCATAGAGGGATGGGCATGTGCTCAAAGACCGGAGCGTGACAAAAGACCTTTTCAACAGACTTTCCAGCATCGATTTGAATGAAAGTGAATAGAGATAAGCAATCAAATCAAATAAGATCATGCAACTACACCTACAGAAGTATCAAGACATTTAGAGATTTCCTCATATTTCTAACATTTTCCTTGGAATTGTAGTACTCGATAACCGGGAGGCTAGACTCCAAGAACACCTTAAACCTTTTCCTTATTGTTTCTATGTTGTCATCTTCTGTTCCCTTCAAAACCAGTAACAAATAGTGGAAAAGCATCAGATTTCTAAAATGACTACATGAGCTGGAAAGGTGACAAAAGCAAAAAGTCTACTTGTACGGTAAAGGTGGTGAAGAAGTAATCGCCTGACCTAATTCCAATTCAACAAGCGCCTTTCCATCTCTTCCTTAGAACAATAAAAAAACAACACGAATTCTTGCTCAATTTTTGTCTGCAAAAATCTTACTGGTTATCTCTCTTGGAAGGAAGATCAACATGCAATAGCTAATAGGCTCACATTTGAAATGTGAGGGATGATACTAGATTAAAGCATCGCAATTCAAACAAAAATAGGTGTAGCCAAGCTTACAATAGCTTCAAATGCGGCACGATTTTTCTCATTGCGAGCGAAACCATCAATAAGGAACTTGTTATTTACACTTTCCTGCATTGCTTTCTGCAGGAGCTTAACTGTCACTTCTGAAGGCACTATCCTTCCCTCCTTAATCATATTTTGGATCATAGTTCTGCCAATTGAAATAGGAAATTTGGTTGGTCATTGGGCTTTCAAAGAGACAACTCAATTGTAAAAGAACCTAAAAGACATGGCTCCTACAATGCGCATTCATTCATCTCAAGATGGCTTTAGTCATCTCTCTAATTAAAAATAGGCAAAAAAGAATGCCCACCATGTAGTTAGGGCTAACAACTGAAGTTTCCATCTTGCAATTAATCATTAATGCCAATAAGCAGGGGTCTAAATATGTCCAACCCCAAGATGACATATAATTTATTTGCATCAAATTTTCAGAGCACAAAAGGAAATTGAAAAAAGCAAGCTTGTTTAAGAACATTTCTGTAATATTTGGCTAGTGGGGCCCAAAAGAAGAAAAAGAAAAAGGAGTTGAAAAGTCAATAAAGCCCACGTTCAGGCAGCGGAAGAAAAGAGGACCGAAGAAGAAAGAAAAGAAGAAGAAGAAGAAGAAGAAGAAGAAGAAGAAGAAGAAAGAAGAGAGAAGAAGAGAGGGCTTTGTGTGTTCATGCTGTAGGCAACTCACGAAGCTTATTTACAACGCTCGGTAAGTGATCGCACCTTTCGTTCTTCCAATCGGAGTAGATTCGGAGTTAGGGTTTGAAATTCGGAATTTGGAAAAATCGAGCAGCAAAGTCCAATTTTGGAGTTGTTGAGCTGCGTATTTTTGTAGGAATGATAGTTTAGGGTGTTGTGGAGCCGTGGGATTTTACGGATCGTGATTTGAGTTTATGGTTTGTCCGAAACAAAATTTCAAAGTTTTCCCGTGTAGTGAACAGTAAGCGTCCAGCAGCTTTTGGCCCATATTTTGTCATTTTTCGGCTTGATTTTGGGACGGCTAAGTTGGGATTCTTGTAGTATGTTTGTAGGGCTTTCTATTGATTATAAGAATTTTTGGATCGGGGTTCGGAGGAGAAAGTTAAGGCACAATCAAGTTTTGCGCTTAAACTCCATGTTGCAAATGGCTTGAACAATTGCTTTGGTTATGCGATTTATTAGCGCATAGGAATCGTTTTGTTAACATTTAGACATAATATAGCCGATTTATGGTTGACGTAGTGTGTTACCCAAATTTAATGTTGTTTCTCGTTATTTGATAGGACCGCGAGATAGAAATATCAAATAACGTGTGTTATTTGATTTTGGGCATCCCCAGGTGAGTAGTACTAATGTCTTTTTTTTTGTTTTGTGAAACTCATGTACTAAGGTAATAGTAATCGACATATACTTGTATAAAGAAGTGATGACCTATTTGTTGTATAAAGATGGATATAGTGCTTGGTAATTTTGAGTTATTGTGAGATGATTCGGCAAACCTCTCTTGACGGGTTATGCATGCTATCTTGGTACAATTGATCTATGTGATTATGTGATGACTATTGAAAGATGATATGTGTTGTGTTGAGGAAATCAAATGTGTTGTGAACAGGAAAATGACTAAGTGCTATACGACAACGAGACTTCGTGTGAGTTACCTCTAGGGCCTTGTAGTCAAGGACTAAGTGCTACATGGCGACTCGAGTCACATGGGAGCCACCTCTAGCGCCTTGCACTATTGACATGCATAGTAAAGGGCTAAGTGCTACATGATAACGTAACTTTGTGGGAGCCACCTCTAGGGCCTTGTACTATCGGTATATGTGGTCAAGGGCTAAATGCTACACGGTAACATAATTTCGTGGGAGCCACCTCTAAGGCCTTGAGTTTAGATTTTGAGCATGGAATGAACTATCGATATGAGATAGGATGAGTCCGATTATTGAACCAAATCGGTTGTGCTTGTTTTGTTATTATGGACGAATGAGAAATTTTTTTGCTATTTGATATAGCTAGGTTGAGGTAACATATGATGCATTTTGTTCATGTAAATTATTTTATTTTTGTTTGGCAATAATGAGCCATGTCTTGAGTTTTAAATATGTAATGTGGAAGTTTGATATGCTTTTATGATATATATTACTCGCTGAGCTGTGGTTGCTCATTCCATTCATCTTCCATGTTTTCAGGTCCCAGGGTTAGCAATTAGTAGGACGAGAGCATTGCTGGGAAACTTTTGGGAGTTCTATTTTTGGGTATAATTTAAGGAAGTGGTGCACATAATCCTTGCTAGTGGTTGGACTGGTTAAGTTCTAAATGTATATTTCTTTTTGGTGGATTATAGAAACTCTGATGTTGCAACCAATCTGTTGGTTTATCTGATATGTATGTATATACGGTTTGAGATATATATATATATATATATATATATATATATATATAAGTTGATATCAGGTTATTGCTTGTGTTTGAGGCTGCGTCCTTCGCATGGAAGGATGGCCGTGTCATCCCCGTTCTTTGTAGTTTTAGGGTGTGACATCTTTTGGTATCAGAGCCTAAGTTTTGATCTTTCTAGGTAGAGATATGGGACGTCGGGAGATTGTGTGATATGTTTTAATGTGCCAACCTTTTTGATACTAAGGTGTAATTTTATTCTTGAGTTTAGGTGATCATGCGTACCGACTCAGAGACACTTGCCTCGCTTTGAAAGAACAGTAAAGGCAAGCGAGTCGCTATCCCTAATACTAGAGATGTGCCTCAAGCTTCTTGAGGGGCAGCTTTAAGGAGGAGACTAGAGGACCGATTTGATAGGAGTCCTGATTTGGATGAAGCTGGGGAAGAGCCCCAAGAGCCGGTTCCTCCAACTGAGTTCACGCAGGTGATGATTCACTGGTATCATCAAGCGAAAGAATTAAGTGAAGGTGGAGTAGCTGGCTCATGCACCTTTGCCCAATTCAGAATGGTGGATCCACCTAAGTTTGATGGGAAGTTGGATCCTCTCAAGGTCGATGATTGGATTAGAAACATGGAGGGGATTTTCAAAGCCGAGAATGTTCGTGATGACCAAAAGGTCAACTTTGCCACTCGATGCTTAGAAGGCAAAGCTATTAGTTGGTGGGAAGGAACTAGACCGGCTCTTGGAGATAATGATGCGATCATTTCATGGAAGGACTTCACTGAGGCTTTTCATGCCCAATTCTTTCCAGAATCTTTCCAAGTGAAGATGAGAAGCGACTTTGTCATTATATCTCAAGGTAACTTGACAGTTATGGAGTATGCAACTTGCTTTAATCAATTAAGTAAATTTGAGGATGGTTTTGCGGCCAATGAAAGGTGTAGGGGTGAACACTTTCAGCGTGGGCTTCGACCGAATATTCGTACTATACTCATACTGTTTGAGCTAACAACATACAGAGATGTTTTGAATTGAGCAATTAAGGTCGAGCAAGACATTTTGGAGCATGGCACATAAGGAGCGCCTCAACACAAGAGATTTAAGCCCACCGATTATCAAGACAACCATACTAGTGATAGCGGGAAGCGAAGATATTTCAATCGGTTAGGTAGGTCTCGAAATCAAAGTGATCAAAGCCCTTGTGCTACTCTTGAAAAACTTCATGGCGGTCGTTGTTATCGTAAATTAGGAGCATGTTTTCTTTGCGGAAAAATCGAACACATGGCACGTGATTGCCCCATAAAGAGGAATATTCCTACGGATAGTAGGATATGTTATATGTGTGGACGACCGGGACACATCGCACGCAATTGTTCTATGCGGAGGAAGGCTCCTTCCATTGGTAGGCCCCAAGGGAACTCACAAAAACAAAATGCAAGTGGGAAAGTTTTTGCAATGACGAAGGAGGATGTGGAGGCGTCTAACGCAATTGTTGCAGGTAATATTTCTATTACCTCACGACGTGCTTATGCGTTATTTGATTCTGGTGCTACGCATTTATTCATTTCAACTGAATTTGCAAAGAAGCTTGATGTGTTACCTAAACCTCTTGAGTGTGAATTGCGTGTTGATACTCCTACTGGTGATTTCTTAGTTGCTCATCATGTGTTCAAAAGATGTGTGTTTCGGATTAATAATGTTGAAATGCATGTGGATCTAGTGGAGTTAAATATTCGAGATTTCGATGTTATTATAGGGATGGATTGGTTATCTACATATCGTGCTACTGTTGACTGTTTTTTGAAGAAAGTGATCTTTAGACTTCCAAATCAACCCGAATTCTCTTTTTCGGGAGGTTGTCAAGACACTTTTCCAATGTTGATCTCGGCTTTACAAGCGAAGAAACTTTTGAGAAAATTTTGTTATGGTTATTTAGCTTGTGTAAAAGACACAAGTAATGTTATAGGGAAGTTGGAGAATATTCCTGTTGCTAGAGACTTTCCAAATGTGTTTCTTGAGGATTTACCAGGTTTGCCTCCTGATAGAGAAATGGAGTTTTGTATTGAATTGATGCTCGGTACAACACCAATCTCTAAGGCACCATATCGGATGGCACCCGTTGAATTGAAAGAATTGAAAACACAACTACAAGAGCTTTTGGATAAGGGTTTTATCAGACCCAGTGTTTCACCTTGGGGAGCTCCTGTTCTATTTGTGAAAAAGAAGAATGGTAGTATGTGGCTTTACATAGATTACCGAGAGCTTAATAAGGTAATGGCCAAAAACAAATATCCTTTGCCCCGGATTAATGATTTATTTGATCAACTTCAGGGAGCTCAGGTATTTTCCAAGATCGACCTTCGTTCTGGGTATCATCAGTTGAAGATAAAAATAGATGATGTGCCTAAAACTGCTTTCAGAACAAGGTATGACCATTATGAATTTCTTGTCATGCCTTTTGGATTAACAAATGCGTCCGCTGCCTTCATGGACTTGATGAACCGGGTGTTCAAGGAATATCTAGACAAATTTATTGTGGTGTTCATTGATGACATCCTACTGTATTCGAAGAGTTTAGAGGAACACGAACAACACTTGAGGTTTGTCTTGCAGACTTTGCATGAAAAGAAGTTGTATGCTAAATTTAATAAGTGTGATTTCTGGCTTGATCATATAGAATTCTTGGGTCATGTGATCTCGAAGGATGGCATATTAGTGGATCCAAAGAAGGTTGAAGCAGTTGTTAAGTGGAATCATCCAACTAATGTTATAGAAATGAGAAGTTTTCTTGGGCTAGCCGGCTACTATAAGTGATTTATAGAGGGATTCTCAAAGATTGCTAGTCCACTTACCTGTCTAACTCAGAAGAGAGTTAAATTTGAATGGTCAGACCAATGTGAGAGCAGTTTTCAAGAGTTGAAGAGACGGCTGGTGTCAGCTCCTATTCTAACTCTACCTTCAGGAAGTGGCGGCTTTGTAATCTACTGTGACGCATCCAAAAAGGTTTGGGTTAAGTTCTTATGCAAGATAGCAAAGTTGTTGCCTACGCTTCTAGACAATTAAAATTACATGAGAAGAACTACCCCACTCATGATTTGGAGTTAGCGGCAGTTGTATTTGCCTTGAAGATATGGCGGCACTATTTGTAGGGTGGAAAATGTGAAGTCTTTACCGATCACAGGAGTCTAAAGTATATCTTTACTCAGAAAGATCTGAACATGAGGCAAGGAAGATGGCTAGAACTTTTGAAGGATTATGACTTGTCCATTAATTATGTGGCACCCCGAACCCTTCGTAGGTCGCCACCAGCGCCAATGTTACACCTTATTACCTTTCTCCTTAGAAGAAGCGTCGTAATTCCTGGAGACACATTTTTTTTTTTAAAAAACAAAACGGTCCTAGCGCAACTCATTAGCGGAAGCAAATTAGAACATCACCATCTCTCCCCCTACCAATCATGATACAAATACACACCACTAATTACCATAATTTTATAAACAAGCCACGACACTTTATTTACATATATATTTTCAAGATGGGACTTCTTTTGGGTCGGTACATCAAAAGGAAAAGCTAGGACTCAGCCATGTCTAGCCTAAAACCTCAAAAAGAACCCTCGACCCTCTTCATCTCACGTGTACAACCCCCATCATAAGTGTCGGCTAACTATCCAAAAAGAAATAGCCCCTACTCGTCACGCACAGGCCTCACACCCAGTCCGGTGCATCAGGCGGCGGCGGTGGCAGCATCCCTCTCATCACCCCCATCGCGGCGAATGTGGACAGAGACAAACTCCTGGACAATCGGGCCCCCAGCCAGGCCTATGTCGTATGAGACAAAATAGCGCACACGTATGTAGGTGAGTCCAGGTACAGAAGGACAGCTGAACTCCTCACACTCTACCTCGACGTCGGACGGTAACCCATAAAATGCACCCCGCGTGATGGCAGGAAGCGGCACACTACTAATTTGAAATGTTGATCCCCAAAAGGGGTGAGTACAACCACTCGGCAGATAAGGAATCTAATAATAACTCAATGCATCATGCAAATCATACATGCATTGCATTGCAGGCATTACTTACCTTGAAGTCATGCGCATACTATCATGCATCATTACATCACACATGTCATCATCATCATGGCATCATTATATCATATATGTCATCATCATCATAACATCATCATGCCATATGATATATCATCATCATCATCATCATCGTCATGCATATCATCATGCATATCATGCCATGGGTGATCGTCACTATTTCACATCACATATCATCATCATTATCATCATCATTGTCATGCATATCATCATGCATATCATTATGCCATATCATATATCATCATCATCATCATCATCGTCATGCATACCATCATGCATATCATTATACCATATCATATATCATCATCATCATCATCATCATCATGCATATCATCATGCATATCATGCCATGGGTGATCGTCACTATTTCACATCACATATCATCATCATCATCATCATCATCATTATGCATATCATCATGCATATCATGCCATGGGTAATCATCACTATTTCACATCACATATCATCATCATCATCATCATGCATGCATATCATCATGCATATCATGCCATGGTTTAATTTCCACTTTCTGCTTTCAATTTGATCACCACATCATCCATTCCTCAAATCATCAATCTCATCATCCCCTCGGGCAAAGACCTCCGAGGCTTCCGGCATTCAGCCTCCCAGGCCACCGGGCATCCGGCCCCCCCACATTCCGGGCATCTCGCATCCCAACTGGCATCACGAGGCATTCCCTTCGGGCAAAAACCTCCGACAGGGCTTCCGACATTTACACTCCCTGGCCGGGCATCCCGCACCCCAAATCCTAGCATCGCGAGGCATTCCTTCGGGCGAGAAACCTCCGACGGGGCTTCCGGCACCCCACGTTCGGGCATCCCGAATCTCCCAGGGTCATCCGGCAATGCATCTCTATACATTCCGGGCATCATCCTCCACCACAACCACCTCTTCACTTATCATTATCCATATTTACCATTATTTTGATCTCAATTTAACATGGCATATGGCGTGACATCAAACAAGTCATATTTGGCATAGGATTCACACATGCATCTTGATTCAATGTCATACATATACCAAGACTTTATCATACATGCAACAAGATAAATTTAATGAAATTTATGGCCAAGATAAATTTAATGAAATTTATGGCCAATAAATAATCTATTTTATTTTATTTTATTTTTCTTTTCTTTTTATTTATTTCTTTATTTATTTAAATTCCAACTTTTGTCATTTCCATAAATTTAATATCAACAAATTCCCAAAATTATAAAAATTACAGCAAATATTAAACAAGCTAATAGGATGATAATTTCATACAAAATATATGGCCAAATAGCATTTCACACAATTTCCCAATTTTCACAAAACATCATATAATTTTCGGATGAATCCAGAATGCACGGTTTCCGAAGAAATTCGATTAAAATATCCATAAGGCCTCCAAAAATTACGAAATTTTACTACGTTATAGCCAAGACATTTTAGTACAACTTTCATGAAGAATTCCAAGCCAGATTATTTTTATATTATTTTATACAGCCTCACGAAGCTTCTGGATCCATTACCGCATCGTCCAGTGTACACATCTCCCGAAATATTGAGATTTCACCTATCTATTCTCTTTCGTTTCCTCTGAAATTTGGATATGTTATACATACAGATGTCCTATACAAGTTTCATGGAGAGATATAAGTCAAATAACCATATTATAATCATCATATATGTCCACGAAGTCTCGGGTGTCTCGGAATACATCACCAGAATCACCGTCTTCAAGATCTAGTTGATTTACTAGGCTATTCTTGTTTATTTAACTTCAAATTTGATTATGTTGTAGCTTATGATGTCTCCTACAACTTTCATGAAGAAATCAAAGTGAGATTCTCAACACAAACCAACACGCAACCACAAATCCAACCAAAGGTCAGTAAAATCTTTCCAGATCTGGGGTCTCCGTAGGATAAGACTTTAACCCCTCAAATATTCATCATTTTCCACGAAATTTCAGTATGTTTTAGTTAAATATGTTAGCTACAACTCTCATGAAGAAATCGAAGCCAAAATCAGACTCGAAACACACATGCAAGCTCAAACAACATTCTGACTCACATGATCCGAGCAAGAACAGTCATGCGATTCAAGAATAGGCCAACATACCTCGGTTTTTCTCACTTAAACACCCAAAAATTTAACATGAAAACAACATACAAGCATGCAAGAGAAGCTAGAGGACTCCCACTTGCCTCTAGACCGGTCGGTCGACAACATACGGCGGCGAACACGGCGGCACACGGCGGTTCCTCCTCCTTTCTCTCTCAGCCGCTCCCCCTTCTCTCTCGAAATCTCTCTCTCGCACAACTCTCTCTCTCTCTCTCTCTCTCTCTTTGGGTGAGCAAATGACTGGCCACCCTTCTCTCTCTCTCCCTTTTTATACCCCCAAATCCTCATGATTACTTGCCTTAACCAAGGCCAATGCATGGCCTTCTCCCCTAAGCCAATGCATGAGAGTCTTGTGCCACTTGTCCTATGGACTTTTGGGCTTGGGCGTGGGCTTCTATTGGGCCGGTCGACCACTTCTCTTGGGCCTCTATTGGGCCGGCCAAATTGGCCCTTTAAAAGCTTAGGCCAATGGGCCTAAGGCCCATCCCAAAAATTGACCTTTTCCTCTTTCTTTTTTTTTGAAATTCTTTTATAAATATTTTTAAATTTCAATTTTCATCTTGCCCAAAGTCTTGGGGCATCTTGTTTATTGAAATTTAGTTTATAAAGTACATGGCCAAGCATAGATTATTAATCTATCAAATTTAAATTTTCACAAACATATGCACAAATCATCAAATCTTAAAAGACTAATGGCTAAGGTATAAACCTTAGGAAATTTTATCACCTAATTAAAGACTTTAACACACCTTATGGCTTGACATTGAATTTTGGGATGCCACAAATTACCATCCAAGTCAGGCTAATGTGGTAGCGGATGCTTTGAGTCGTAAATCCTTTGGAAATATGGCAACTTTGCTCACTTCTCAGAAACCCATTCTTGAAGATATGATGAAGTTAGACTCGGAGGTGTTGGTGCATCAACTTGGTGCTCAATTAGCTAACCTTCAAGTACAACCTATGTTGATTGACATAATTAAGGCTAAACAAAATGAAGATCCAGAATTACAAAAATTTAGAGAAGGTGTGGAAGCTGGAAGACAAGCAGATTTTAGTTTACACGTAGATGGATCCTTGAGGTTTCGTGGTCGACTATGTGTTCCTGAGGACTCAAAGATGAAAAAGGAGATCTTGTAGGAAGCTCACAGCACTAGATTTTCAATTCATCTTAGAAGCACTAAAATGTATAGGGACTTAAGAGAGAACTTTTGGTGGGTCAACATGAAAAAGGATATTGTAAAATTTGTTGATCAATGTATAGTTTGCCATCAAATGAAAATTGAGCATAAAAAACCAAGTGGATAGTTGCAACCCCTAGAAGTACCTAAATGGAAGTGGGAACATATCGCCATGGACTTTGTAGTTGGTCTACCGAGGATGCCAAGTGGTAAGAATGCTGTATTGGTGATTGTTGATCAATTGATTAAGTCCACTCACTTTTTGTCATATCGATTTGGCCTTTTAATGGAAGATATGGCAAGCGATATGTTAATGAGATAGTGAAGCTTCATGGAGTTCCAGTAAGCATTGTTTCTGATAGGGATCCCAGGTTCGTGTCTAACTTTTGGAAGAGTTTGCAAGAAGCATTGGGCACTAAACTCAACTTGAGTGCAGTTTTTCATCCACAAGCAGATGGACAGTCAGAGAGAACGATCTAGACTTTAGAAGATATGTTGAGATCATGCATCATTGACTTTGGTGGTTCTTAGGATGAACATCTACATTTGGCAGAATTTTCTTATAACAACAGTTATCACTCCAGCATTAAGATGGCACCCTTTGAAGCTTTATATGATTGAAAATGCAGAAGTCCTATTTGTTGGGATGATGTTGGTGAGAAAAGACTAACTGGCCCTGAGTTCATTCAACAGTCAGAAGAGAAAGTTAGGCTAGTTCGGGAATGTCTCAGAACAGCTCAAAGTCGTCAGAAAAGTTATGTAGATCTTAAAAGACGCAAGTTAGAATTTAGTGTGGGGGATCACGTATTCTTAAAAATTTCTCCTACGAGGGTGTATTGAGATCTGACACACGTGGGAAGTTAAGTCCAAGGTACGTGGGACCATTCTTGATCTTAGAGAAAATTGGTGAAGTCGCTTATAAATTGGATTTGTCACCGGTGCTATCAGGTGTCCATAATGTGTTCCATGTTTCTTTATTGCGGAAACATGTGCCAAATCCCGAACATATGCTAGACTTTACCCCCATTGAGATTACGGGAGAACTTGACATATGAGGAGCTGCCTATTCCCATTGTTGATAAGAAGGATCAAGTGCTGCGACGGCGAACTATTCCTTATGTGAAGATACAATGGCAAAACCATACTAAGAGAGAGGCTACTTGGGAACTTTAGGATGAGGCAAGACGCAAATATCCTCACTTGTTTCATGATTGAAGTACATGTAAATTTTGAGGACGAAATTTTTGTTAGGAGGGTAGAATGTAATATTTGGCTGGTGAGGCCCAAAAGAAGAAAAAGAAAAAGGAGTTGAAAAGTCAATAAAGCAAAATGGAGAAGAGATAAAAAGGAAAGGAAAGCCTACGATCAGGCAGCTGAAGAAAAGAGGAAAGAAGAAGAAAGAAAAAAAGAAGAAAAAGAAGAAGAAGAAGAAAGAGAAGAAAGAAGAGAGAGGGCTTTGTGTGTTCATGCCACAAGCAACTCACGAAGCTTATTTACAACGCCCGGTAAGTGATCATACCTTTCATTCTTCCAATCGGAGTAGATTCGGAGTTAGGGTTTGAAATTCGGAATTTGGGAAAATCGAGCGGAAAAGTCCGATTTTGGAGTTATTGAGCTACGTATTTTTATAGGAATGATAGTTTAGGGTGTTGCGGAGCCATGAGATTTTATGGATTATGATTTGAGTTTATGGTTTGTCCGAAACAAAATTTCAAAGTTTTCTCGCGCAGTGAACAATACGCGTCCAGTAGCTTTGGGCCCGTATTTTGTAATTTTTCGGCTTGATTTTGGGACGGCCAAGTTGGGATTCTTGTAGTATGTTTGAAGGGCTTTCTATTAATTATAAGTATGTTCGGATCGGGGTTCGGAGGAGAAAGTTAAGGTACAATCAAATTTTGCGCTTAAACTTCGTATTACAAATGGCTTGAACAATTGCTTTGGTTATGCGATTTATTAGTGCATAGCAATCGTTTTGTTTACATTTAGACATAATATAGCCGATTCATGGTAGACGTAGTGTGTTACCCAAATTTAATGTTGTTTCTCGTTATTTGATAGGACCGCGAGATCGAAGGATCAAATAACGTGTGTTATTTGATTTTGGGCATCCCCAGGTGAGTAGTACTAATGTCTTCTTTTGTTTTGTGAAACTCATGTAGTAAGGTAAGAGTAATCGACATATACTTGTATAAAGAAGTGATGACCTATTTGTTGTATACAGATGGATATAGTGTTCGGTAATTTTGAGTTATTGTGAGAAGATTCGACAAACCTCTCTTGAAGGGTTATAGGTACAATTGATCTATGTGATTATGTGATGACTATTGAAAGATGATATGTGTTGTGTTGAGGAAATCAAATTTGTTGTGAATAGGTAAAGAACTAAGTGCTACACAATAACGAAACTTTGTGTGAGTCACCTTTAGGGCCTTGTAGTCAAGGGCTAAGTGCTACATGGCGACTCGAGTGACATGGGAGCCACCTTTAGGACCTTGCAATATTGACATGCATAGTAAATGGCTAATTGCTACACGATAACATAACTTCATGGGAGTCACTTCTAGGGCCTTGTACTATTGCTATATGTGGTCAAGGGCTAAGTGCTACACAATAACGTAATTTCGTGGGAGCCACCTCTAAGGCCTTGAGTTTGGATTTTGAGCGTGGAATGAACTATCGATATGAGATAGGTTGAGTCTGATTATTGAACCAAATCGGTTGTGCTTGTTTTGTTATTATGGACGAATGAGAAATTTTGCTATTTGATATAGCTAGGTTGAGGTAACATACAATGCATTTTGTTCATGTAAGTTATTTTATTTTTGTTTGGTAATAATGAGCCATGTCTTGAGTTTTAAATATGTAATATAGATGTTTGATATGCTTTTACAATATATACTACTCGCCGAGATGTGGTTGCTCATTCCATTTATCTTCCATGTTTTCAGGTCCCAGGGTTAGCAATTAGCAGGACGAGAGCACTGCTGGGAAACTTTTGGGAGTTTTATTTTTGGGTATGGTTTAAGGAAGTGGTGCACATAATCCTTGCTAGTGGTTGGACTGGTTGAGTTCTAAATGTATATTTCTTTTTGGTGGATTATAGAAACTCTGATATTGCAACCAATCTGTTGGTTTATCTGATATGTATGTATATATGGTTTGAGATATATGTGTGTGTATATATATATATATATAAGTTGATATCAGGTTATTGCTTGTGTTTGAGGCTGAGTCCTTCGCATGGAAGGATAGCCGTGTCATCCCCATTCTTTGTAGTTTTAGGATGTGACATTTTCTGCCACTTATAAGCATATGATCGCGGGTTAAAATGTGTGTAAGAGACAAAGTGTCATGAATAATAGGTGAAACAATCAAATACATATGTCTAAATGAGCTTAATAGACTACCGAGTGTTGACTTGTGTAGGACATGCTTCTTTTTCACATGGACCATTTAGCTGTGATGTTGGGTGCAAAACAGTGAAGTAACTAAAAGTCACAAGCGCTTTATGTGAACAATCCGCATCACAAATTGCAGCTTGCAGTGAGTCAACGACAACACAGTGCTAGCAATTGCTGCCCAAGCAGCAATACTTTGTGTGTGAGTACATGTGCATGCAAACAACCCTTGTCACAAATTGCAGCTTGGAGGTGGTTTGTCATCTCAACCTGAGTTCAAAATCATGAGTGAGTAAATAAAAATACAGTGCAACCAATCACCGCCCAAGTGGCAATCCTCTGCATAACAACACAGTACAACCAATTGCTGCCAAGCAGCAATACCCAACCCCCCATTCTCAAGCACTATGTCACTGTAGCCATTAAAGCAGAGTATCATTACAACTAAAGCGGATGCGAACAACAATATCATCCGCCACGTAACGATTCATGAAACATTATCTCAGTGGAAGCAAAGCTAAAAAAATTGTGAAATGACCAAGAAATCCTGTTTAAGTGAGCATTAAAAATAATTACAAAAGAAAGAAAAATAGCATCAGGTAAAAAACTTCACTTGAACATGCCTGGACTTACATAATTAGGTTTAGCCAAAAAAGGATCCTACCACGTGGAAAATAGAGAATGCACATATTTCTAGCGAAAAGTACAAGTGCAGATACTATCTATACTAGCTTTCTAAAATAATAGAATATCTGTGACAGCGGCATTGTTACCCATTTTCAGAACCAGATTTGATTTCTGCTCGAAGAAGATCACCAGCACTAAGATGAGTGACGCCAAAGTGCTGAACAATATTGGCACATTGCGTGTCCTTACCACTGCCAGGTCCACCTACAAATTAAAGAAAGCTAAATTAAAAAGGATGAAAGAGCCTCCACCTTTTGGCAAAGAAGAACTTAGAAGTCTTCTGAAGCAATGAAATAAAAAACTCCTTCCAATAAGTTCAAAGAATTTTAAAACCCATATCAAAATCTGTAGAAGCAAAATTCGATGTGTATACATTGAATCATACACTCCACATTTAAATTTCCAGCCATTAAAAAGGCAACTCTAATATTCTCCATCCAGAAGACAAACATGAACCCCAGTTTATCGTGAGTGTAAGCAAAAATTATTAAACGTGCATAATAGCAAACGGTCACATATTATGCCCCTTAGTAATAACGTATGATGCATTTCAAATCAATCTTTTGTATTTAGATTAACATTATGGACCTACTGAATGCTCATTCAGTTTTGAAGGAATAGAATATATTGAAATAAAAGAAAATAGAAAGGTAATGCTGAAAAAAGGAATAGAATATAGATAGACTCGACCAGGCCCACCAAAAGAATAGGCCTGATGGTGGAGCCTGGTGCCGGATATGCTAGGCCAGGCCTGCTTTGTTCGGGATGTTAGAGAAAACTCCTTTATTATTTTGAAGTTGACAAAACCTTTCCAAAAGACTATATCAGAAGATCTGAAGACTTTATCGTCAAAGTCCAAAGACCGACATATAGCTAGACTTTATTCTCAAAGTCTATCCTCACTAACAATTCCAAACTGAAGGATGAAGATTTATTCTAACGCAGGATTATTTTCTGTATAAATATAAGTTTTGTTTCGTATGGTTATGGGAATTTCCTATAGCTGGATTTCGCAAATATTTGATTGATTATTCTCTTTGGAAACTACTCCAATATGAAGATTTTTGACAGGCGAGCCAAACTTGGAAGGTTCTACTTATGAAAACTCAAGATCCTGATAGATCCTAATTTGTATGGGCGAGCAGGATTGACGGGCTTTTAACACAAATTATCTAACGACTAGAGATCACCTTAATTGATTTTGTCCCACGAATAGATTGGAAGAATTCCTTTGGAAAGTGCCAACGGTTGAGAAGGCATGAAGGAGTATTTAAGGGTTAAGTCATTGGTTGTTTGATACGGTACTTGAGAGAGAATTCCAAAGTCTGAAGCTTTCTATTCTCTTGCTTTTTCATTCATTGAGCTGAACATTGTATACAAAAGAGAGAAACTCTTAGTGAGACCGTGTGAGAGTTAGATAAAGACTCATCACTATGATAGTCGAGATCACAAGCTGTAACATCTCTTTTGATCTTTAGTATAATCCAGCCAATAAGTTGTCAGCAATGAAAGTGGACGTAGGCTTGGTCTAAGCCGAACCATTATAAACTCGTGTTCATTTTCTCTTATCCCGAACACCTTATATTTATTTATTGTTTGTCCATTTACGTAAAGTTGAAACATAATTTATGTGTAACATCTTCTAAAATCAAAATATTTTCATCAAGTCCTTTGAAAGTTTTATTTACACTTATTCACCCCTCTAGGTGTACTCACTAGCCCTTTCACGAGAGAGAAGTTCGGTTCAGGCCTAGCTTCGCACCGAAACGCATTGTCCGAGCCCACCCCAGCAATCAATCATTAGGGCCTCCCAAAAGCCCAAATGGTAGCACGAGCTTCTCACTGGCTTGTAGCAAAAGTCATCACGAAGTTCTTCTCCTTCATCTCCTCCCCTTCTCCTGCTTCCTCTCTCCTCCATCGGTTCACAACAATAAAGAAACTCGAAAAGACGAAGAGAGAGGGGGGGGGGCGTAGTTTGCTCCCGAACTTGGATGTTCGGTATGGAGAGGCTTTAGAGAATGTTCACCGGCACCCGAGGTGCTCTGGGCCACCCGCCCTCCGACTCCCTGACCCTCGATTCATCCGAGCAGGTCTACATCTCCTTCCTCGCCCTCCTCAAGATGCTCAAGCACGGTATAGTTTTCCCTCCTCCCTCCCTCCCTCCCTCTCTCTCTCTCTCTCTCTCTCTCTCTCTCTCTCCCTTCATCTTTTGCTTGTGGTCGCTCGATTCAACAGTTCAACGTGAAAAAAAAAACCTTAATCGGTAATGCCGGTTGCTTTTCTCTATCGCTGCTGGAGGGTCGACTAGGGTTTCTTGCTGCGTGGTTTCTATTGGGCCTCCATTTTTAGTGTCAAGGGATCAGGAAAGTTTGTGTCTTTGGAGTCAAATTTGAGCTTTCGGATCGGTTTCGTGGTTTTGCATGTTATTAGATATTAGTTGTGGTGTGATGGTTCTTGGCTGGTGTCTTGCTTTCTCTAAATTGGGACTTGGATTTGACTGACCAAGGAGGGCTGGTGTTCTCTCTCTCTCTCTCTCTCTCCCTCTCTGTCTCTCTTTCACTTCGTCTTTCGTTTGTGGTCACTCGATTTGACAGTTCGATGTAAAAAAAAAAACCATAATTGGTAATGCCGGTTTTCTCTACCGCTGCCAGAGGGTCGGCTAGGGTTTCTTGCTGCATGGTTTCTGTTGGGCCTCCATTTTTAGTGTCAAGGGATCAGGAAAGTTTGTGTCTTTGGAGTCGAATTTGAGCTTTCGGATCGGTTTCGTGGTTTTGCATGTTATTAGATATTAGTTGTGGTGTGATGGTTCTTGGTTGGTGTCTTGCTTTCTCTAAATTGGGACTTGGATTTGACTGACCAAGGAGGGCTGGTGTTCTCTCTCTCTCTCTCTCTCTCTCTCTCTCTCACTTCATCTTTCGTTTGCGGTCACTCGATTTGATAGTTCGATGTAAAAAAAAAAAAAAACCCTAATCGGTAATGCCGGTTGCTTTTCTCTACCACTGCCAGAGGGTCAACTAGGGTTTCTTGCTGCATGGTTTCTGTTGGGCCTCCATTTTTAGTGTCAAGGGATCAGGAAAGTTTGTGTCTTTGGAGTCGAATTTGAGCTTTCGGATCGGTTCCGTGGTTTTGCATGTTATTAGATATTAGTTGTGGTGTGATGGTTCTTGGCTGGTGTCTTGCTTTCTCTAAATTGGGACTTGGATTTGACTGACCAAGGAGGGCTGGTGTTCTCTCTCTCACTTACTTCATCTTTCGTTTGCGGTCACTCGATTTGACAGTTCGATGTAAAAAAAAAAACCCTAATCGGTAATGCCGGTTGCTTTTCTCTATTGCTGCCAGAGGGTCAGCTACGGTTTCTTGCTGCATGGTTTCTGTTGGGCCTCCATTTTTAGTGTCAAGGGATCAAGAAAGTTTGTGTCTTTGGAGTCGAATTTGAGCTTTGTCAGAAGTCGAAGCAAGGGATGAAGCAAGATTCGGAAGAGGAAGAAAAAGACGACAAAGGAATAGATTTGGGGAGAATTTCTTTTCTGTGTATTTTCTATATCTCGATAATGTACATCGATGAGTAATTATAATACAAAGTGTACACTAGAAAAGGAAATGTAATATCATACATATCAATATAAATCAATCTAGCTTTTGGATTGATTCTATAAAATCAAGATCGGATCAATTAGTATCCGAAGATATGGAAGATCTTCTGCATATCTTCTAACACTCCCCCTCAAGCTGGTGGCTTGTAAATGTCCAAGACACCTAGCTTGCTCAATAGATATGCATGCTGTCTTTGACACAATGCCTTGGTAAACACATCCGCAGCCGTTCGCTCAGCAGTCCAATCCCTCTCGTCTCAATTGTTCCTTCTTGAATCTTTTCCCGAGTGAAATGACAATCTACTTCTATGTGCTTAGTTCTCTCGTGCATTACAGGATTTGCTGCAAGCTTCAAGGTTGATTCGTTGTCACAGTATAACCTTGTCGGTCCTTTCAATCGTACTCCAAGGTCACTGAGCAATCCTCGTATCCACACAACTTCACATGTAGTTTTTGCCATGGCCCGATATTCTGCCTCTGCTGATGATAGAGAAACTGTTGCTTGCTTCTTGGTTTTCCATGAGAGGAGGGAATCTCCAAGCTTGATACAGAAGCCAATTATGGATCTTCGACTCATAGGGCATGTCGCATAGTCCACATCACAATATGCTGTCATTTCCATATTGCATTTTCTAGATAAAAGTATTCCGAGTCCTGGACATCCCTTCAAATACTTGACCACTTTCAGAGCGGCATTCATGTGAGATTCTTTTGGTTTGTGCATGAATTGACTCAGATTCTGCACCGCATATGATATATCAGGCCTGGTCATAGTCAGGTATATAAGTTTTCCAACGAGCTTCTGATAACTCGTCGGATCCTGTAGTATAGGATCATCCTGAAATGTTCCCCCAGCATGATCTGCTGTAGTTAGCCTAACGTTCTGCTCGATTGGAATGACAGCTGGCCTGCACCCTGATAATCCGGCCTCTGATACGATCTCCAATACAAACTTCCTCTGACTAAAAGAAATCCCTTGGTGAGATCGCGCGATCTCTATCCCAAGAAAATATTTTGGTGCTCCCAGATCTTTTATATGAAAAGTGGTATGCAAGTATTTTTTAAGACTCTCTATTGCAGCTTCATCGTTTCCCATGATAAGAATGTCATCTACATAAATCATCAAGTAGATAGATGACGTACCTTTGGTCCATGTAAACAAGGCATAATCATACTTTGATTGTTTGAAGTTAGCATTGGTGAGAGCATTGGCAAATTTAGCATACCATTGTCTGGAAGCCTGTTTCAGCCCATAAAGGGATTTACGGAGACGACATACTCTATCCTCCCCCTGTCTTCGTAAGCCCTGAGGGATGTCCATGTAAATTTCTTCATCCAGATCACCATGAAGAAAAGCGTTGTGGACATCCATTTGGTGTAACGACCAATCATGGATTGCTGCAACGAATAAGAATGATCGGACAGTGACATCCTTGGCCACCGGAGAAAAAGTTTCGTTATAGTCGAAACCTTCGCGTTGTGTATATCCTTTCGCCACCAATCGAGCTTTGTATCGTTCAATGGATCCATCAGCTCTATATTTGATTTTGTAGACCCACTTGCATCCTATGGACTTCCTATCCCGAGGAAGATTAACTATCTCCCATGTGTGATTATCTGCTAATGCCTGTAATTCTGCTGCTATCGCCTTTTGCCACCGTGGGTCTTTGGATGCCACATCATAACTAGATGGTTCTTTTTCATCGGATATTCGACTAATGCAACATTTATGTTCCGATGAAAGTCTTTCAAAAGAAACATAAGAAGATGTCGGATAGTTAATACCTGGTCCATTAAGCGAGGCACAAACATAATCTTTAGTCCATGTCGGTGGTCTCGTGGCTCTCTTCGAACGTCGTGGATGATCCGTTGGTGGTGGAGGAGAAGATATTTCTGCAGCATTGTTTTCTACATGGTTAGCAGAATCATTCTCAATGTTGGATGAAGCACTGGGTATGCTGTCCAATGTCTTTGTCTGTGGTGACTGATCAAATGATGGTGGGATGACTTGCCCCGGTGATGCAGCTAGAAAATATTCAGGAGATAGATTATCTTCAATTGGAGATTGATGTGAGCTATTTGAGATATTCAAATCCCCTGTAGTCTCCTGGAATGGAAAGACAGTTTCATGAAATATGACGTCCCTGCTCACGAAAAATTCCCCTGTAGATGGATCCAAAACGTAATACCCTTTCTGTAGGTTAGGGTATCCCATAAAAATGCCTTTCCTTGCTCGTGGACCCATTTTATCACGAGGTCCCACCGTCGCAGCATAACATAAACAACCGAAGACTCGTAGATGATCTACTGCTGGTTTTCTTTCATAAAGTAACTCAAAAGGTGACTTACCAGCTAAGATCCGAGTAGGCATACGGTTGATGAGGTAGGCTGCAGTAAGGACACAATCTCCCCAATATGTTGGTGGTATGGATCCCTGAAACTTTAAAGCGCGTGCGACTTCCAGCAGGTGACGATGCTTACGTTCCATTACTCCATTCTGTTGTGGAGTATAAACACAAGAGCTTTCATGTAGAATGCCATGGACCAGGAAGAGTGATCTGCATTCATTGCTAAGAAACTCCTTTCCATTGTCCGTCCTTATTCGCTGGATTGACTTCCCAAACTGATTTTTAGTCAGGATAATGAACGTCTTCAAATGAGATGGAAACTGTGCTTTTGACTGCATCAAGAATACCCATGTGGCTCGAGAGTGATCATCAACAATAGTGAGAAAATATCGTGAACCGTCACGATGTGCTTTGTGATATGGCCCCCAAATATCCACATGAATTAAGGAAAGGACATTACTGGAACGTTTTGCATTGGAAGGGAAAGATGCACGAGATTGTTTTGCTAAAGGGCAAACATGACAGTTAGGGTATGGAAAAGAGGTACTATGTCCCATTCTTGAATGCAAAAGAAAATCTTTATCATTGGCAATGACGTTACACAATGACATTTTATTGAAAGGAATTGAACCATGATGACTTGAAGTGCTGGTCCAGAAATATAGACCTTCAGAAATTTTACCCAAGCCCATCAATTTCCCAGTCGAAAGGGCCTGGAAAAGACATGTGTCAGCATCAAAGAGTATTTGACAAGAGTTTTCTTTGCAGACTTTGGATACGGAAATGAGATTGAACCAGAATTGTGGGACATAAAGGACATTTTGCAGGATAATTTGGGGGCTTAATTGAACTGTCCCTGTCAATGTGACATGAGTAATATTTCCATTTGGAAGTTCTACAAAAATAGGTTCCTCCAATTCCTTATTCCTTTATGAGAAAAAGCTCACATCACAAATAATATGATCACTCGCTCCTGAGTCAATTATCCATGCCCTTTTTGAAATTGAGTTTATCAGGCAGTGAGATATACCTGAGAAGCTCCCCCCTGTTTTTCCAATGTCTGCCTTTTGCAATGCCTGCATTAATTGCTGATATTGCCCATAGGTAATGGGCTGGTCACTACTTATCCCAGTAGGTCCGGTCACCTGGTAAGCTACAGAGTATTCTCTCCTTTTTCCTTTTTCTCCTGGCTTTCCATGTAATTTCCAGCAATTATCTATGGTATGATGCGGACGTTTACAGTGCTCACAGTACATTTTACCTTTCCCTTTTGAATTTTGGCTGAAATTTCGTATGGAAAATATCTGGCCGTCGGATCCCTTGGTTCCCGAATTATCTCCACCGTCCGATCTAGCGAACAGATCAGCTCTTTGTGGACGGTCAGATCTTCGAGATAAATCGGAGCCGTCAGATCTCCTCGAGAGATCTGTGCCGTTAGATCGCTTGATTAAATCCTAGCGGTAGTTTCCGCCCCTTTTAAAGGATCGATAAGCCATTTCGAACAACCCTAGCCCTTCGCGATTCTCCCTAGCTAGGGTTTTCGCCCCATTCTCTCCCGGCGTTCTCCGCGGAGGGCGAGGGCCACGGCGTCGCCTCCTCGTGTCCGTTCGGAGCCGTGAGTCGCCGCTCTCCTCTTGGACGGCCGGCTGGAAAATCCGACCGAGGGCGGCACGGGTCCATCGCCGAATCTGCGATCTAAAGGTCAGGTAAGATTCATTCAAAATCAAGAGAAATCGAGTGGATTTCTCCCTCTCCTTCATCGAGCTGTACTGTCTGAGTGTCTCTGGGGGTCCCTCGAGCTTTTCCTCTGCGGCCTTGAGCTCGTTCCAGAGTGATGAGAGTTTGTTGTACACCGCCGTTATTGACATGTTTCCTTGTTTGAGATCCGTGAGTTCCTGCATGAGGCAGAAAATTTTCGCTCGATCTAACTTTCCGTACATCTCTTTGATGTTGTCCCACATGATTTTCGAATCTTCGGTCGGTGGGAGGCCTGTTGCGACGTCTGGGGAGACACAGTTGCCGATCCAGGTGCGGATCAGGCGATTGCACTTTCTCCAGTGCCTTGCCAGCCTCTCATCCGACGGGATCGGCACGGTTCCGTCGAGGAAGCCGTCCTTATCCTTTGTCGCAAGGGCCCTCCGGAAGTCTTGTGACCATTTGCTGTAATTTTCTGGCCCGGTCAGTTGCAGACTGATGAGTCGCACTTCTGGACCGTCGGCGGTGGACACATGCAAGGGGTCCCCTAGTTCCGGTCGGCCGGTGATAGCCGCAATCGGATACGGAAATAAATTTGGTGGAAAATTTGGGTTCGGGTAGGGATTCGTCCCTGTACCCGACCCATCGAATCCAGATCCATGCCCCGCATTGAAAAGACCCGGGTGAAGGTTTGTCCCTGATCCCGCTTCTCCAGACCCGCTTCTCGGTTCTGTCTCGGTGGCTGAGTTTGCCCCGCTTGCGGTTGGTAGACCTCCATCGAGCTGAACACTACTCTGGTAATTCATTACCCCCGGCAATGATGGATTCGGGCCTTGCCCGACGTACCATGGATAAGGTACCCATTGGTAAGGTTGGCCCGAAATGGGTTGCCCCACGTTTGCCTAAGCCGGGAACATCTGCCATTGTTGCTGTGTTGTGGTATTTGCAGGTACCACATCGGTGTTGCGGCCTTGCGTCTCCACCATCGGTGTGACACTGCCTGTGGAAGGAATTCCAACGCTGACAGGAGGTAGGTTTTCTGGATTCATGGTAAGTAAATCCTCTCCGCTTCTTCTCCCTTCTCACAAAACAATTATCTCGTAACAAGACGCAGATCTGTCTTGCAGTTCAAACGAAAGTAATCTGGTGCGGAAGTTAGAGCTTAGAGCCATAGCTCTGATACAATGTCAGAAGTTGAAGCAAGGGATGAAGCAAGATTCGGAAGAGGAAGAAAAAGACGACAAAGGAATAGATGAGTAATTATAATACAAAGTGTACACTAGAAAAGGAAATGTAATATCATACATATCAATATAAATCAATCTAGCTTTTGGATTGATTCTATAAAATCAAGATCGGATCAATTAGTATCCGAAGATATGGAAGATCTTCTGCATATCTTCTAACAAGCTTTCGGATCGGTTCCGTGGTTTTGCATGTTATTAGATATTAGTTGTGGTGTGATGGTTCTTGGCTGGTGTCTTGCTTTCTCTAAATTGGGACTTGGATTTGACCGACCAAGGAGGGCTGGGGTTCCCATGGAAGTGATGGGCTTGATGCTTGGAGAGTTTGTGGATGAGTACACCATCCGAGTCGTCGATGTATTTGCTATGCCGCAGAGTGAAGGGAGGACTGGAAATTGAAGAGAAGAGCTGTTGAAACAAATTATTATCGTAAGAGAAGAGAGCACACAAAGAACAGAGGAATTCACTATCTTAATCGATTTCCATGCTTCCATTAAAGAGTAACCAATTGAACTGTAGTCCCTCAGCAACTAACTAACAAATAACCCAACTTCTAAACCAAACAATTAATTAACGTGTGTGCACCTCTCGCACTCATAGCCAACCAAATGGCTTGAAGATGACCTGGGCTAGGCTCGCACGGCTTGGGAAGAAAAGTTCGGTTCAGGCCTAGTTCCGCATCGTCCGAGCCCGCCCAAGCAAATCAGCAGCAGGGCCTTCCAAAAGCCCAAACGGCTATCTTGCAGCAAAGGTCATCCGAAAGTTCGTCTCCTTCTTTCCCCCTCCTCCTGCTTCCTCTCTCCTCCATCGGTTCACAGCAACAGAGAAACTTGAGAAGACGAAGAGAGAGAGAGAGAGGCGCAGGCGCGGTTTGATCCTGAACTTGGATGTCCGGTATGGAGAGGCTTTAGAGAATGTTCGCCGGCACCGAAGGTGCTCTAGGCCACTTGCCCCCCGACTCCTCGACCCTTGATTCATCCAGGGAGGTCTACATCTCCTCCCTCGCCCTCCTCAAGATGAACAAGCACCATATAGTTTTCCCTCTCTCTCTCTCTCTTTCTCTCTCTCTTCATCTTTCGCTTGCAATCGCTCAATTCAACAGTTCGACATGAAAAAAAGAAAACCCTAATCGGTAATGCCGGTTTCTTTTCTCTATTGCCGTCGGAGGGTCGGCTAGGGTTTCTTACCGTGTGGTTTCTGTTAGGCCTCCATTTTTAGTGTCGAGGGATCGGGAAAGTTTGGTCTTTAGAGCCAAATTTGATCTTTCAATCGATTCCGTGGTTTTGCGTGTTATTAGATATTAGTTGTGGTGTGATGGTTCTTGGCTGGTGTCTTGCTTTCTCTAAATTGGGACTTGAATTTGACCAACCAAGGAGGACTGGGGTTCCCATGGAAGTGATGGGCTTGATGCTTGGGGAGTTTGTGGATGAGTACATCGTCCGAGTCGTCGATGTTTTTGCTATGCCACAGAGTGAAGGGAGGAATGGAAATTGAAGAGAAGAGCTGTTGACACAAATTATTATCGTAAGAGAAAAGAGCACACAAAGAATAGAGGAATTCAATATCTTAATCAATTTATGTGCTTCCATTAGAGAGTAACCAATTGAACTATAGTCCCTCAGCAACTAACTAACAAATAGTCAAACTTCTAAACCAAACAGTTAATTAACGTGTGTGCACCTCCTGCACTCATAGCCAAGCAAATGGCTTGAAGATGATATGGGCCAGGCTCGCTCGGTTCGGGAAAAAAAGTTCAGTTCGGGCCCAGTTCTGCATTGCCCAAGCTTGCCCAAGAAAATCAACAACAAGGCCTTCCAAAAGCCCAAACAGCTGGCTTGCAACAAAGGTCATCCGAAAGTTCGTCTCCTTCTTCTCCTTCCCCTCCTCTTGCTTCCTCTCTCCTCCATCGGTTCACAGCAATAGAGAAACTCGAGAAGACGAAGAAGAGAGAGAGAGAGGGGCGCAGGCGCGGTTTGATCCCGAACTTGGATGTCTGGTATGGACAGGTTTCAGAGATTGTTTGCCGGTGCCGGAGGTGCTCTTGGCCACCCGTCCCTGACTCCTCGACCCTCGATTCATCCGAGCAGGTTTACATCTCCTCCCTCGCCCTCCTCAAGATGCTCAAGCACGGTATAGTTCTCTCTCTCTCTCTCTCTCTCTCTCGCTTTGTCTTTCGCTTGCGGTCGCTCGTTTGACAGTTCGACATGAAAAAAAAAATAAATCCCTAATCGGTAATGCCAGTTACTTTTCTCTACCGCTGTCGAAGGGACGGCTAGTGTTTCTTGCCACGTGGTTTCTGTTGGGCCTCCATTTTTACTGTCGAGGGATCGGGAAAGTTTGTGTCTTTAGAGTCAAATTTGAGCTTTTTCGAATCAATTCGATCTAATAAATATAATCTCGTGGTCTGCGTATTCAAACATCACTCTTTTTTGGCAGTACAACAAATGCGCGGAACCCTAATCGGCGATACTTCTTGCTCTTCCATCTTTGACCATTTAAGCTCGTCATGGTCTTAGCGTTGCTACTTTCCTAAATAGCATAGTCAATGTAAAACTTAAGAATTGAATCACGTTTCTAAACGTTGCTTCTGGGATTTTCTATTCCCCCTTAATGGATAAATGAACTCATTATGCAGAAAGTAGAATAGATGCGGGAAGAGGCGCAATCAGCCACAGGAGATTTGAAGTGGGTGGTCTGGTCTGGTCTGCTCATCCTATTGGTGAAGAACTTCGTCATCATTCACAACCGAGAATCATAAGAACAATAGAAGGTGTTGTGTTAGGTTATTTGATGGTATCCGCTGCATCCACCAGTCTTCTGAGTTTGTGAGGAGCTTGACTATTATAACACTTTGCTCGTGATGATTGTAGGTGATGGCTCTGCTGAAACTCTTACGTGTATTGGCCTCTAGGGTGAATCAAAAGCTTTTGTTTCCATTCAAGATGGAACCAAAATGGATGATTTAACTATGCTATTTTCGAAAATAGACGGTGTGACTTCCTAGATTTTTACTTATGCTTTCAATTAAATTAATCGCGCATTTCATCAACGCGCCTATAGGGCTGTTCTCAGAACCAATCACTCTCGAGATAATTAGACTATCTGGGGAAGCAATTAAGGAATTTTAATGCAATAGACTTGAGAGTTCAACTAGGAATCGGCTACTCGACCATGCTCATCTTTAGAAGTCATTACGGCACAATTAAAAATCGATTAGAGATCAGAGATAGGTCGGTTTGATTGAGATGTGTGGCTAAACATGGGTGACTCCACTAAATTGGAAAATTCTCGTCAGCCGACACTAGGCTGATTTTTCTATTGTTTTGGTACTCTGTTTCTGTATTTGAATCATCGAGATTTTTACGACAATAGAGAGCCACCAATATATAGAATAGGTTTATTGTGACTCGAAGAAAATCGACCACAGGTCATTTGCACTAAAAATTTCCGAAAGCTACCCGGTAGCCTAGGTCATGCTAAAATCGTGTCGAATTGAAATTAACTGCAAATTTGAATCCGATTTTAGAAATTGAAAGTTCTGTCATGTCAAAATCATTTTAGGAACGTCAACTCAGTCTTAGAAGATTTTTCTGCAAATTGAGACTTTTTGGGAAAAAGTTGGCATATGGCCATTTTTGTCCAGAAAATGTTGGAGATCGTTTTTTATTGCGAAATTGGGATGCAAGTGGGATCAGTTGGTGAGGAAAAATACCAATTGGATCAATGAGGTGTTGGTTAAATTTATAGAGGCCAAATTATGTTGAATTAAGAAGGAAATGAAGTCCAATTGAAAAGAAACCAAGTGAAATTCGTAGCCACCCACCACCCATGACTATTGGACCATTTCAAGCTTCTAAAAAGGGCATTTTAGGCTGGGAAATTGATGTGCAAGCTAGCTGAGGTGATGAGGACAACCAAGGGGGACAAGAAGATGAGATAGGAAGCCAAAGTGGCCCCCCTTGCCCCCTCCTTATCCCTACCGTCGGCCAGCCCCTTTCCTTCTTCTTCATTGTGCTTTGCAAGCTTCTAAAAACCTGCAAAGGAACCAGCAAGCTTCGAGCAAGCCAACAAGCCGCCAAAGGAGTCCTTGCCGTCGCGTCGGACCGCCGCTCGCCCTACCGCCCTGTCTGTCACGCGCCTACTAGCCACGCCCAGCTCGCCATCGTCCCTTGTTGTGCGAGCATCGTCCAGCACCGTGAGGCTTGGCTAGAGCCGTTCAACCCATCTCCGACTGCAATGGAGCCCCATCTAGGCCCGGTTCGGTCCCCTCAACCTTTCTCGACCCGTTGTCGCCTTAACTAAGCCTTCATCTTGCCTTTTCAGCCACCAACCAACACAGAACATAAGCTATAATTTGTGGGTTTCCAGCACGGTGTAGGCCTATTTTAGCCTACTTCCTGACCTCGAAACCCAAGCCCGTTTTGGAGAAGATCGTCCCCCATCGTGTCCCCGTTGAATTGAACTGAGCGGTTCGATAAACAAGTGAGTTTAACTCATTAATTCTCGCTTAGTAGGTTAATGACGCTTAAGGGTTGATTAGTTTATGTTAAGTATGGATTAGATGGTTAGTTAGATTTGATTAATGAATTTAATTAATTGTTGATGCATATTAGGTGGATAGTTAGTGCAATTAAGGCCTAGACAAGCTCTAGTATTTATCTAGAGTGGTTCAGAAATTTTCCGAGTTCGTTTCGGCATTTAATTAGACATTACGGGCATAAGTTGCTATTTTTAGTATTTAATAATTAATTTACGTAATTATTTAATTAATTATTTATTTTCCGGAAATTAGACCGGGATAACCATTGATTGGAATTTTATGCTAATTGCTGTGGTGTGATCTGTTTATTTAATTGAGCCCAAATTTGCGTTGAATTGGTGTGATTGTGATTTTAGGAATTTATTCCTAAATTGATTTAATTTCAGTATTTGATTGGAGATTAACTAAGCATTGGTTTACAACGCCAAAAATATTTTGGTGGACTATATAAAATGGTGAGATTTATGGAAGGAAATTTATTATATTTTGGCAAAGGCCGACCGTGTATCCACAAACGATATTTTATCGTGTATGATAAAAATGATGGAAATGTTGGATGGTCAGGATGGTATCCTATATCAGCCTATGAGCGATATATCAACTTTAGGTGAGTAATATACCGATATACTATATTAACTTGCGGGTTTTGATATGTTAGCTTTGGACGAGTAGTATACATTGTTATCAGTTTTGAGTGAGCATTATTAGTATACTATATCAGCCTACGGGCGATATATCAACTTTAGGTGAGCAGTATACTATATTATCAGCTTTAGGTGAGTTATACTATCTTCAGCTTAGGGTGAGCAGTCCTAGACTATGGTTGGACTTTATAGATAGTATTGATTGAGATGACCGGGGAATGGTCTTGTTGACATGGAATTGACTGAGTCGATTGATCGATGATTCATTCTAATTGGTTGAAATGATTGATTAATTGTTTAAATTATATTGACCAACAGGAAGGGACTGAGGCCAAGTTAAGTCCTCTAGCTTGTGTTTGCGGATAGGTAGCCCTTAGGGCATATTTGCTTCCTAGTCGGGTCTTAGGGTGTTGAACTTGCTGAGACGTCGTCTCACCCCGTTGTCGGATAACATTTCAAGGCCATAGATGGCAGCCCCTCCAGCTCCTTCCGAGCATTTTTGCGAACTGAAGAAGTTCATAGAATAGACCTATCACATTCCAATACATGGGCACCCTAAAGGTCTGGAATATGTATTGGTGAAATCCATAATCTGGGTTGATGCGGGTTTACTCGAAAAGGTGCCCCATCAATACAGGGCATGGTATCGCTATTACAGTGATGGACGAAGGGAGGGCCCCATACCGGAATCCATGATTCCTCTGTATGTGATGGAGGTCGCTTTTGGAAAGGGTACAACAGACCCTAAGGGTCGATCAATGCTGGACGCAAATGATTCCAAGCTTGATAATCCAAACTCTCCGATGTACTCAACAGTGGGCTCCAGCTGGAGCGTGGAAGGAGAGATCGAAGATGAGGATGACCCGGAGTAGATTGGAAACCCGCACCCCTATTTGTAGACTTTGTTTTCTGAATAGCTTGTGTAGAACCTGACCTAGTGGTTTGTATTGTGATATATACATTTTGGTTTGCAATATATATATATATATATATATATATATATATATATATATATATGTGTGGTTGTTTCAGGTTCAAAATTTATGATCCTACTTTTCTGTTCCATTTTTTTATTGTCTAGGGATTTTATATTTACTTTCACATGCGCATTAAAATGAATGGGTCGGTGATACGTCATAGGACGTCGCTATTTAATTGACCAGTGAGGGATGGGCGCGCGCTCGAGGATCGGAGCGTGACAGACCGATCTTTTTTATTTTCTTTTTCTTTTTTCATGCCAGTCTAATTTTGAAATAGTGATTAAGTGTAAAAAAAACTACTGCAAAAACAAAACCATTGGTTTACTAATTTGTCCATAATTTGATGGTAACATATTGACATATTTATGAACTTACCAACAATTTTTGAAAGTTTTTAGACGAGCAAGTTTTCTTATTTTTCTTACCAACTTTTCCTTGCATTTCTTATTACGTTGGTTTTCATTACAAAATTTTATTTGAGTTAGTTACCAATATATATATTTTTTAAAGCTACCAACTTGTATCATCGCTAAAACAAAGAAATCGTTATGTTTTACCCACTTTTATTCATCATCCTTATCAATGTCTTTAAATTTACCAGTTGTTCCATAAAACTTAAAAAATTTTAATGTGACTTTCCAAATTTTTTCCATCTAAATTGCTAACTATTTATTTGATTTGCTGGCTAATATATATTGTAAACTTACTTGCATTTTGATCTTTTTTCTACCATTAATTTACCAATACGTGTTGTGTTATCTAACTCTTATTTAAGTTAATCACCAACATTTTTCATTTTTCTAAGAGGTAATACCCTGAAAACTCTAAACAGGTACACGTGTGACAAATTTATCCAAAGTTAATTCTTTGATCACAAAAAACATAAACTGATACACCTTTGACAAATTTACCCCAAGCTGGTATACTTGTAATAAATTTACCTAATATTAATTTTAGTTAAGTTTTACTGTCAAATTGTTAAATTGGATATCACTTGATAGTTGACTAGTGTACGTGTTTAGGAATTTATTTTCCGTTTGTCATAGTTACATAATTTTTGTGATTTTTTGTGGTATTAATCTAATTTAACAAAATATATATTTGTCATAAATATACCACTTTGGGGTTTTTTGGCAGTCAAACAAATTAAATTGGGATAAATTTATCATAAAGTGTACCCGATTTGGGTCTTTTGTGGTCGTTTGGAGTAAATTTGTCAAAAGTATACTGGTTTATGATTTTTTGTGGTTAAAAAATTAGTTTGGATTAAATTTGTCACAAGTGTACCAATTTTGGGTTTTTCAGGTTATTAACCCTCAATCTAATTTACCAAGTTCTCTTACCTCTAATAAAAGATTCTTTTTTTTTTTTAGGAACTTTTATTCGCATTTCTTTCCAACTTCTAGAATTTACAAAGAATCGATTAGAGACGAACTGATGACTTTGTGGTACCAGGTCACAAGCTTGAGGCAATGAGAACTTTTATTCCTTTGATCATGCTGTACAAGCTCAGACCAGTTAAAAACATACAAAAAAAAAAAAAAATCATCTGAAAGTATAATATTGAAAAAAGCTACATCCAATGATGCAGCAAAGTTCCCTTCGGAATTTAATGGAGAAGAATGGAAAGAATAAAAGAAGTCCATAAAATGCCTATACACAAAAACAATCAAAGAATGGATGACGTGTCCCCTAAGAATCTTCAAGACTGTAGAAATATTCCACGACTAGCATCGTTTCAAATTCGTGGAATTATGTCCATGTGGCGACCTCGCATGACGAAGTTGTCTCTCATTTAAAAGGAGCTTGGCGAACCTGAAACCAAATTGGATAATCGCACTTAAGTAACCTCGACCGGACGACTAATAAACCCTAAACCTTTAAATACATGAAAAAATTTGATTTCATTGTTCTAATAGTTCAATACCTTCTAAGAGCCTCTTCATTAGTCTCCACTTTACACGAATCGTATTGACCCGTCTCCAAATCCACCTTTGAAACCGGCTTCTTCAATAGTGCTTCACCGGTTTTGACTAAATCATTCAGATTCTTCTTTGTAGCGATATTGACAGATGCCATTGAACTGTTTAATGTGTCGTCCTGTGAGTTTCATTTACAAGAATCAATATACAGTGTGTCGGCTACAGCTAGGAAATCATCGATGAGGACATCAAGGTCAATGTTATGCAAGTGAAATTCGAAAGTCTTAATTCTATTATACCTGGATTCGGAGGTAGTTGGCTTCAAGGTGTAATGCCTGGAAGACCGCAGAGAGGTGGAAATCGACCATATCGGCGCTCGCTTGCATGAACACATCGACCAACGGGCTCCCACCATTGCTACTCAACCAGCCCAGCACTCCCCATTTGGCAGCTTCCCTTGCGTCGTACTTCCCTTCGACTTTTTGCGATCCGGTCCCGAGTGATATCACCAGAAACCTTCTGTAATCCATCGGCTTTATGGAGAAGAAATCCGAGCTTCCTCCCATGATCTCCTTCGTCACTTCGCCAATCGCAACCAAGGTCTATTTTGAGCAACGTCAAATTAGTGATTTAATACTATGTGTCGTCAAGTCACGATCCATATTAAACAACAATAGGGAAAATTAGCTTTGCATACCGGGTTGTCCGCAGCTACGCCGCCATCTATGAGATTGAATTCTCTAATTTTTCCCGTGGAGTCCTGGGTCTCAAAGTAATGAGCTGGGAGATAAGTTGGTGCTGCTGAGGTTGAGATGCATATGTCCGAGAGGTAGGCGTTTATGTTTGGCTTTCTCTTTACCTGCTTATTTATCCAGAATTAAAAAACATATCTATTTAATTACTTTTCTACATGTAACACGCAAGAAACCATATTTAGAAAAAGCGAGTTATATCGCAGGGACAAGAAAGATGAACCTCGTAGCTAGAAAAGATGGTTGGCTGAAGACTCTTGATGTCGAATGTTGGGATCACAACATTTGTTAATGTTTGATGCAATCGTCTGTTTCCCAGTTTCTCTTGGACAAGCTTATGAAGGTATTTTCCATCATATTTTGATCCCGTCACAGCTTTGATCATCTTCGTAGCAGGAGCAAACGGGCAACTGTGTAGTTTCAAAAAAGATAGAAGTTATGTAAGAAGAGTTATTACCATAGACAAACAATCATTCATAAATGCAACACCTAATAAGGCCTTGATAATTTTGAATCGGCCAGCTGAGTTAACCTGTCCTGAGGGAAGATTTTTGGGCAGTTATCGAGGTAGAAATCCTTAATATCTTTTGCGGCGAATAAGGGGCGGTTGTTCTCGTCAGGGCTAGTTAACATGGCGGTGACTAGACCTCCAGTGCTTGTTCCAGCAATAACATCAAAATAATCTGCGATCCTTGCGTCTTCACCATCTAGTTTCTGCACAGTCCACAAAGATATATATGTTCTCTAATTAGGAATCACAGGTTGCATGGGGCACGCATGCGTCAAAAAAGTGAACTTTGTTCAAGTACAAACCTGAAGCTCAGACTCTAAGAAAGCGAGAATGGTTCCCGGAATCAGCCCTCTTATCCCTCCCCCATCGATACTAAGAATAGTTATGAGATTTCCGTAAGTCGGAGGTTGAAGTGGCAAGCTCATTGCCCTTTCCATGGATGTCTTTGCTAACTAAATGGACACCAAGTAGAGAAGAAATGGATTCCAGCGGACCAAAATTCAGACAAAGTATGTGCCTTTCTTATTTCCTAGAGTGAGAAACAGAGAGAGAGGCTTTGAGGAAAATATTGAATTGCAAATGTGCTTGTACCGTGGAAAAGCTGGAAATGAGAGTT
Organism: Eucalyptus pumila; assembly: GCA_016097595.1. Lineage (NCBI taxonomy): Eukaryota > Viridiplantae > Streptophyta > Magnoliopsida > Myrtales > Myrtaceae > Eucalyptus > Eucalyptus pumila. Next base: position 1,806,296 of record CM027852.1, on the reverse strand, counting down.
CCGTGATGGCCTTAGTCTGTATAAGAGGCACGTATTTATAGGCTATGTTTCGTTCAAAAATTGACCGAAATGGAACGTACGATCTTGCTTGGAATCATCATAGATTGGACCGATTCCAAGAAAATCGTTGAAAAGTACAATTTCAAAGCTGATGCAAAACATTTATTGCTTGAGTCCGAGAGGCCTTTCTAGTCACCATGCGGAGTGAAAAATAGTCGTTGAGATTTTCAACATTCGGGAGACGTTTAGGTTTGAAAATTCAAAGAAAGATTTGATGGGGCAACAGTTAGGGAGCAAGAATCTTTATTCGTGATGAAGATACAGCATACATGTAAGAATTTAGATCCAGATACATCACTCTTGAATGGTTTTTCCAAATTCTTATATATATATATATAAATAATGGCTTCTTTCCAATTCATGTCTTCTACAATATATTAAATCAACCATCTTTGCTTGATATACACAATGATGAACCTTATTTGAAAAGATAATGCATTGGCAGTGGCTCAAGAAATTCAAATTGAAAATATCTTTTTAGTAATCTTGAATTGCTATCGACAAAACTAGTAATGTAAACAATGTTATGCCCAGCAGTGGAGATATGTTACGGTAAATTGAGAGATGTATAGGCGAGGAAAGGAGTACACTAGGATTTAAAATGGCCATTAGAATATGAGGTAACTAAGGTGATTCTTTTCTTTCATCTCTCACATATATTGGGTTTTATCTAAATGTAAATTGATTAAAATAGAAAAAGAGATAGCATGGTTATTTCTTTGGACAAACCCATCTACTTATTATGTCAGAATGAATGGCGAATGTTTAAGTTTTGACTAAAAAAGAACGGCTAGGTTCTGAGCGGTAACTACTCCAAGGCAAATCGGTTGACTAGTTCCAATTTAGGGTTTCACGCGTGAAGCAAATAGTAATTAATGCAAGTGTAATTTGTAGGCTCCTTCTTCTTGGGGCTGTATTTGATGAACACGTCGAAACCCTGGCTTTAAATAAAGCAGTTTCTTGCTCTTCTGCTTTTGACCGGTAAAGCGAACCTCGTTTCTCATCCCCGTGTCTTCGCATGCTTTCAAAGTTGATTAATTAATTGAATCACGCGTGAAGCTGTGCTTCTGGGTCGTTTTTTTTCCGGACTTCATGGGAGAATCTGGTCCTGAGCAAGACCTTAAAAGGGTATGACCACCAGGAAAGTCCGGGTAAACCCAGGTAGGGGGTCGAGAAAGATTCCCTCCCCACGGGGGGGCCGCCAAGGGGCCTGAAAGGGCTACCTCGCCCCCAGGCTGGAGAGGCAAGTCCCTCGTGGGGGTAAAACCCCACTGGAATCCTACCTCGATGAAGGTTCCGGGACCTCAGAAGGGTCCCGGGTGGCGGCGGGTAATTAATGCAAGTGTAATTTGTAGGCTCCTTCTTGGGGCTGTATTCGATGAACACGTCGAAACCCTGGCTTTTTTTTTTTTTTAACAGGAAAACCCTGGCTTTAAATGAAGCAGTTTCTTGCTCTTCTACTTTTGACCGGTAAAGCGAACCTCGTTTCTCATCCCCGTGTCTTCGCATGCTTTCAAAGTTAATTAATTAATTGAATCACGTGTGAAGCTGTGCTTCTGGGTCGTTTTTTTTCCCCGGACTTCATGGGAGAATTGCTAGGCAGAACCAATATAGATGCGAGATGACAGGTCATTCTGTCAGAGAATAACTTATTCATCTCCAATCAAGCAACGAGAAATCACTGGGGTTCGCCCCAGTGGCTACCCTTCCAACTTGGAAGGAGGAGGTTGGGGGTTCAAATCCCCACCTTCTCAGGGGGGATTAGGGTGGGGACGATTTCATTTCAGGAGTGGGTTTCGACTCCCATACCCTGCAAGGAGGTAAGGGCAAAAGTCTGAGAGTGAGTGTTATAATAGGATTAGAGTAGGACCGACCAAAAGAAAAAAGAAATCAAGCAACGAGAGGGTCGATGGTGGAGGCTTTTGGTGATTCAAAGATGGCCGAAAGTTCAGTGGTAATTAAATGTTATGGATAAAAAAGCAATGAAAGGGACGAATGTCCTTTGATGAGACCCTTCCCGTTAGCTACAGGTAACATGAAAATTAAAAAAAAAAAAAACAGATATATTAGTTTGATTTTAAATTTTGAAAACCAAGTTGTATTCCATCTTCAGTAAGTATGCATAGGCTAACAATCAAATTTCAAGAATTTGTGCGTTTGACACTGCTCCTACTAAAAAGACACAAGTTCCCATTCAATTTTTCCACCAAGATCGGTTCATCGCACCACATTCCTCATAGATTATCTATGCAACTTTTATTCATCTTCATTGTACCTAATATAGGTTTCCCTTGGAATTCCACATTGCTCGACGCACACATTTATAGAATTGTGAATGATCTAACCTAACACTGTAGTATGTTAATCATTGATAGTTGTGATGAAAAATGAGTAATCTTGACAAATCTAAATGAATGATACATTATATCAAAATGAGTAATCTATCTAAAATTTTTTAGATAATACTTTTTATGAATAGAAAAATTTACATAAATATCATATAGATTGCCTTATGAGTTGAATACATAATGTCAATGAAAAAAATCACAATTTATTACAAGAAAAATAATATGAAGAAATAAATAACATAATTTAATTAATCTTTAAGGCATACAAGGTAAGATCTAACATCATAATATTAAGCGAATGTTTATAGTAATAAATGACAAATGAAATAACTAAAAATATTTTTTCGTAACTTATAGCTCAATTTTAAATATATTTAATATGGAAAATAATTATTCTAGATGTAACTATTTTGTAATCCACTTAAAATTTAAAGAAAGATCACACTTTCTAAAAAAGAATTAAACAAAATGTTTGCATCTATTTCGAAGAAGAAAATCCAAAAAGTTTCGATTTTTACAATTTATGGATGAGAAATCATCTTTTTGATTCGAGACATTTCATTCTTATCTAATCAATTTACATTTTTGCCCATTGAATACGATATCAAATTGCAATGCGTTGACTGAGAATTTGGAATATAATGTAATAATTTTAACTTTGCATGTTCTTAGTAATATTGACAAATAACCTCACATGTTTGTCAATTTTAAATCACGTCCTATTTAGCTACACGGCGCTTATATACTGGCTTCATTCTAATTTTCCTATTTTAGTTCCCTTCAGAATGGGTAATTAGCAACTTTATAATCCAACGTTCGGAAAGAAACCAAATCAGATCTCTAAACTTTTTAGGTTTGGCACTTGGACTTATAGTTGCATAGCCCAACACTTTATGTGTTTTGATATTCAAAGTAGACCTTGCCATGTTCAATTGATATCTAGCATCATCCTATGCACCCTGCAAATTCTTAACTTTTTAAGCTGGTGATGCGTACATTAAATAGAATTTGAGTTAATTGACTCACTCTCTTGCGAGGCTTGTAATTAGCAGATTGATCTCTTTTTACAGAAGGAACATTTTACAAACTATATGTAATGATTTTTCATAAAATATGATATCTTCTTGGGAAAGTAAAATTCAAAAAACTGTGTTTATAGGGAGGGTTTATGAGTAGATTTTCAACTAGGGTTAGAGACTTCTTGCTGATCTCATCTCATATATTATTAGAATATTTTTCGAGTTTAAGTCTGTGAATGGATCTAAAATGTACGGAAAACTCAAAAGCAAAGTGCAAATTGTTGCCAATTTCGATAATCCGAAACTTTTTTGACTGATATTCGAGAAAAGAGTATTCTAGAAAAATTCATAGAATTGGAAGAACTCTTATTCTTGAACGAAATGATAAAAGAATACCCAGAAACACATCTACAAACCCTTCGTATAGGAATCCACAAAGAAACGATCCAATTGATCAAGATGCACAATGAGGATCATATCCATATGATTTTGCACTTATCGACAAATATAACCTCTTTCATTATTTTAAGTGGTTATTCTATTCTTGGTAATGTAGAACTTGTTATTCTTAACTCTTGGGTTCAAGAATTCCTATATAACTTAAGTGACACAATAAAAGCTTTTCTATTCTTTTATTAATTGATTTAGGTATCGGATTCCATTCGCCCCATGGTTGTGAACTAATGATTGGCTATGTCTACAAAGATTTTGGATTTGCTCACAATGATCAAATTATATCAAGTCTTGTTTCTACTTTTCCAATCATTCTAGATACAATTTTTAAATATTGGATCTTCCGTTATTTAAATCGTATATCTCCATCACTTGTAGTGATTTATCATTCAATGAATGATTGATCTAACTAGAATATTTGTTACTTTGTAACATAAGGTACATAAGCAAAGCATTTCCATTTTAAGACGTACTTACTCTTTCTACCCTACAAGGATTTCTCCTACTCCTTATATTCTAGTAAAATGATTTCAATAAAGTAAATAGCAAAATTGTGGATAGGGAACTATACAAGCGACCTACCTAATTTTATTGTAGAACCTTTCGGGATCAATGATTGGACCATGCAAACTAAAAACACCTTTTCTTGGATAAAGAAATAGATTATTCGATCTATTTCCGTATCGCTGATGATATATATCATAGCTCGGACATCCATTTCAAATGCATATCCCATTTTTGCATAGTAGGGTTATGAAAATCCACGAGAAGCAACTGGACGTATTGTATGTGCCAATTGCCATTTAGCTAATAAGCCCGTGGATATTGAGGTTTCACAAGCAGTACTTCCTGATACTGTATTTGAAGCAGTTGTTCGAATTCCTTATGATATGCAAGTTAAACAAGTTCTTGCTAATGGTAAAAGGGAAGGTTTGAATGTGGGGGCTATTCTTATTTTACCTAAGGGATTTGAATTAGCGCCTTCCGATTGTATTTTGCCCGAGATGAAAGAAAAGATAGGCAATCTGTCTTTTCAGAGCTATTGCCCCAATAAAAAAAATATTATTGTGATAGGTCCTGTTTCTGGTCAGAAATATAGTGAAGTCACATTTCCTATTCTTTCCCCGGACCCTGCTACTAATAAAGATGTTCACTTCTTAAAATATCCCATATATGTAGGCGGGAACGGAGGAAGGGGTCAGATTTATCCCGATGGGAGCAAGAGTAACAATACAGTTTATAATGCTACAGCGGCTAGTGGAGTAAGTAAAATCATACGAAAAGAAAAAGGGGGGTACAAAACAACCATATCGGATGCGTCAGATGAACGTCAAGTGGCTGATATTATTCCACCGGGGCCAGAACTTCTTGTTTCCGAAGGCGAATCTATCAAACTTGATCAGCCATTAATGAGTAATCCTAATGTGGGTGGATTTGGTCAAGGAGATGCAGAAATAGTACTCAAGATCCATTCCGTGTCCAAGGCCTTTTGTTCTTCTTGGCATCTGTTATTTTGGCACAAATATTTTTTGTTCTTAAGAAGAAACAGTTTGAGAAGGTTCAATTGTCCGAAATGAATTTCTAGATTCGCGGATTTCCAATATCAAATTCGTAAAAAGAATCAAATTTTTGTTTTGACAATTCAATTATATTATGTATGATTAAAAATTATGAAAAGCTTTTTGCTTGTTTCTATTCCAGATGTCGATATCGGGAATTATTTCTACCGCATTACTAGTCATAGTATGTATATTGTGAAAAAGATTATTTTACTTTATTTCTTCTTTTTTTAAAGCCAAATTAGAGCGGTGTCACTAGGTCACTCTTGTGAGATTGAAATGTCATAGAATGGATCAATCGTTTTCTATTATAATCGAATAAATCAAATCAAAAATTTCACTAGATACTAAACATAAAATAAGTACGTGGAGAATAGAAAACAAAGGATTATTTGCCTTCTTCTTCTTAGTCTTTTCTTTGACACAAGAAAGGAATGCAGAAAATTCCTTTCTTGTGTCAAAGAAAACCGGTTTTTGATCCTTTGTTAGTAAAAGATTACTATCTTTAGTTTATATTTTTCCAGGTTTATCATAACCCCTACTTTATATTTATTACGTATACATATATAAAGTAGTGAACAAACAAAAAATAGAGGGAAATCTTTTGATAAAATAGTTATTCTAATGAACTTAGAAAAAAATTCAACTTTGATGAGATACTAAATAGAGTAGAGTAAGGATCTATTCGAAAAGGATTTGCTTTGGGTAATATCTGATTGACAGAAATATATATTGTAATTGTGTCATTTAGGAAAATCAAATCGAGCGATTCCTTCTTTCTTCAAACTTTGAAAGATAGATAAGATACTATCAGCGAATAAGAGATGTTCTAAATCAATTAATGAAATTTTCAAAAACATTATCAGAAAAAAATGAAATGAAGTTTTTTTTTTCAAAATCGGGAAAAGTTATTTATTTTTTATTTAGACTAAAAAAAATATTATGAAAGCTTAAGAAGGATCCCCTTGCCTTATTAAGCTTTTATGTCTCCAACTTAGTTCATCTTATTATTAGATTATTATAGAGATGAACCCAACCCGGAGTATTTGAACCATAAAAGAAAATATCTATTAAACCAATAACAAGAATACCAGTTACAGTACCTATTATCCAAAGAGGAATCCTTCCAGTAGTATCGGCCATTTATCCCGCTTCCCTCCACCATTTCTTTCATCAAAGTTGTCATGCTAAAGACATAAACAGCCATAGATAATTATGAGATGTGATCCTTCCGAATGGGTTAAGATAATTCTTATTATGATTTAGTATCATACTATTCTTTTTCTTCTCTTAATTGAAGAAATAATTAGAAAATAAAACAGCAAGTACAAAAATGAGTAATAACCCCATTAGAGACTGGTACGATTCAATTCAATATTTTGTTCATTCGGATTTGATTGTGTTGTAGCTCTATAATTTTTATTAGGTTTATCGTTGGATGAACTGCATTGTTGATATTGACCCTAAAAAAGAAGCGGTGGGTATAGCTAGTCCATGAACAGCTAACCATCACACTGTAAAAATTGGATAGGTTTGATCTATGGTCATTGGGTCCTCCTAAAAAGATCTACTAAATTCATCGAGTTGTTCCATAGGGTCAAAACAACTAGTTATTAATGGAATTCCTTGTCGGCTCTCTGTAAAATATTCGTTTGGATGAGGGCTTCCAAACACATCATAAGCTAAACCCGTGCTGACGAATAACCAACCCGCAATGAATAGGGAAGGTATAGTAATACTATGAATAACCAGTATCGAATACTGGTAATAATATCAGCAAAAGAATGTTCTCCTATGCTTCCAAACATGCTAAGCTCCACATATTCTTGTACAATTAAAGGGGGGATCAATTCCATAAAAGATGATATCAGTAAATGGAAATTCACTGAAGTTCCATCCTTGTTAGATCGTCAATACTGTACCAAGGGTGTTTTTCGAGTATACTGAATCAGTATAACTATCCTTATTCTGACATAGCAACGCAATTTTAATTAGTATGAAAATGAAGTACTCGATAATTTCTTTATTCTTTTCTTGTTGCTTGTCGATGTAGAATCATGCATGTATTATTCAATATCGAATTTCTCCAATTTCTATAAGGTTTCTTTCTCTCCATTTTTTCCACAATTCAATTCGACGCGAAATTGAAAAATCTCCTTTTCAAAGATATAAGCTTAAACTGTAGAAATTTTTTTTTGTTGGAATCTTTTTTTTTTTTCATTTTACATTTTAAGAGGAATTGTTTCCTCATAGAGTAACAAGTAAGGGGTAGATAGTATTGAAAAAAAAAAAAAGAGAACAACAAAAAAATAAAAATAGAATTGAAATAATCAATATTCGTGATGCACACATTGTTTTCTTGTATTAGATCGAAAGGTTCTTTCTGGAACTAGCTGTGAGGATTGGAATTTATGATATGAAAAGACAATTTCTATTTCTAATAAATATGGAAAAAAATGTAGAACCTAGAAAAGAAAGAAAAAAAATATAGGAATTACTAGTCTTAGAATCGAGTTGGACAAAAATAAAGATTTGATTTTTCGAGTGATTTGATCAGTTATACGATACCTTTGTTATTTTTACTTTATTTATTTTCATTTTTACTCTTTAAATTTAGGAGTAGATTCATTCACATAATATCTCAAATGACAAGAAAAAAATGTGTTATTGTTATAAGGTCACTCTTTATTCTAAAATCCAAAAATATTAGTCTCTTGAAGAATTATCTAATGAATCACGATTAAAAAAAAAAAAGATCAAAAGAAAAGATAAATGATTTTCAAATTTTGTTCTATATGGATTCAAATTTCTTACTATTTTATTATTTTAATATTAGTCTACTGAAGAATTATCTAATGAATCACTTGATTCGAAATTAAGGGATAGGTAGATATTACAAATGATTAATTGATCTCTTTTTCTACCTCCCTTACTCTATGTTTTTGTTAATCCTATCTGTAATGATTGATGAATTAACAACTATCAATTGAACTTATTCTTTCATTTGAATTGGTATTTTTGCTTATCTTCGTATATTGAAACTTAGGGAAGTGCTTTCTAAACATATGTATAAAAAGAACACATTTCATTTAGCTTCTGGATGTAACATTGCGACTACTTAAATAATATTGACCTTTTCGACCAAAAAAAAAATTCCCTTTGACACTCTGGATGGGATCTACCACTACTGCAAACGCACGCTGATTTAGAGCCTCAAAACTCTGATTTTATAAGAACACAGCACAAGTAAAAAGCAGCCCTGTTAACAATTGGATCAAACTGGAAACCTATAAGCAATTATAATCTAGCAAAAACAGACAAAAGAAACCAATCACATGATTATCAACCAAGGGTGAAAATATTTGAAATATCCTGAGGTACAACTTTCTGAGTGAATTCCCAAAGCCACAACCTTCAACCGGGGGTGAGCATGGTTCCAGGGTAAAATCAGGAATTGAAGAACAAGACTCGTCTAGATTCTGGTGGAATTCAGTCCGGTTCCCTGTCCCATTTTTTTTTTAACCTGTACTATGTTGCTCGGTTCTCAGTTCCCAGGTACAAACCAAACTAAACCGGATCGGGATTCAAAAATCAGACCACCTACGTAATGCCCAAACCAAGTCTAATCACAGATCTCTCTTCCAACCACAGATGAGAGCTAAACTCTAGCTCATTTCATTAGCTAATCTCTAGGTGATCAGTCCTTAATCTGCCATCTCGAACAGTAAACAAAAACAAGAGACTATAGATCAAAAACAGCATAAACTCTTATTTTCTAATCGAACTCTTAGACTTCCTCATTGAAGCACCATAGCAATATTAACTGCCGCTAACGATGGGCATGTAATCAATTGCGAGCTACTGATAATGTCAAATAAACTCTTTTTTCATGATTGCTATTGACAAATGGAGAATCTTCATATTTGTTTGTGTTCACTTTCATTTTGCTTAACAAAAAATAAAATGATAAAAAAGGAAATTGGCCAGTTTCCGGATAGACTCTAGAATCGACTCTAGAACTTGTGACAAGATAGGTTTTTGGTTCTAGGATATGCAGAGTAAATTCTAGGTTCCAAAAATTTAGGGAACCGATTCCAACAGATTGGTTCTAGGACTTGGACCAACCTAGAAGAAGCCGCCCCCTCCCCCCCTAAAAAACAAAAAAAAAAAACAAAAAACACCTACGACAAAACCATCTACAAACCAAGACTTGACTTCAGGTAACTTAGAGAATAATGCCAGGTATCTAAAGACTGGTCCACTAAATTGGTTCACTGACTGATACAGCAGAATATGGCCTCCTTGTTCACAAGCCCAGCTACAGTCTATCACCTGACTTAGCAAATCAATTTAGTAGCTTGGTCTTAACAGATCAAATGTTACTCTAATTGGAGCAACCTGATCCAAACATCCATCTCCATCAAGATAAGAACCTAAGTATACAATTAAGGAAATTCATAAAGTTGTTAATTATCATGTCAATGCGTTACCCATTTTTAAATCTATCAATACGTCTACTCAATATAACCGAGTTCATTTGGCTGTGTTGCAAAACGGCATTGTTTTCATAGAGGCAAGGGACAAAATGATATAGGTAACAAGTTGATGAATAAAAGATACTCCATACTTATACTTACAGACTCACATGCCGTACTATCATAACTCTTAACTACATCACCAACCAATAGTTGTTGTAAGGCCAAAAGGTCATACCATTTGTAACTACAATTTACATGCTCCCTATAAGAATGAAATATAGAGTAAAAGAGATGACCTGCTGAGTGTTGATGTCCACACCAGAAAGCCAACATCCAAAGCCAGGATGAGAGTGGTACCAACCTACCACCATCTCTGGTCTGCAATGCAGAACACATAATAAGCACATAATACATAAACATATGTCGCAACATATATGCATATAGAAAAAAACCCAGACTAAGGATGACCGACATTGATAGATAAGGCAATTGAAATAAAATATAAACCCTAATCACAGGTTACGAGTGGAGTTTCATGCTGGTGCCTATCTGACCTGTTGCATGATAGCGTTTGATGATAAAATAGCCAGTGTTTAGCTCAAGAACCATCCACAAAAATTCAGCCGAAGATAAATATATACAATTAGAAAATTGAAGTTCTACCTAGTCAAAGAGGCACATCCTTAGAACATATATATTGTAATGGTGAACAGTGACTACGATAAACAGCTAGGACGGAAAGGGACAAAAATGTCTCATTTTCAGAAAAGATCGTGAAACCTCATGTCGATTGACCCAGAAAGCCTTGAAAAAAAAAATTCGTTGTTTGTCAGTCACAAATGTAGAATATCTAGCATGAGAATCATCACCATTCACTTTCTGAGTTAATCGAAGCGTACAATCTGGCAGATGGAAGATCTATCATATAATATATCAAGCCCATCATGGCCATGACATCCATAATTTTATGCTACCATACCACTTCTTAATTGGAGAGAGAATTGGAGACTATTAATCATTGTTCAGCACATAATTAGATAAACATTCACATATGTATTACACAAGCATTACCATGCGTTATAAACAGAGAGCCATGAATTTCAAGGAAAATCACATCAGCAGATTACCATGAAGTTCGTTCAACATGGAAGTCATCTTTAAAAAAGAAAAGAAAAGTCAAACTTCGTTTTTACCAGCAATTAGAATTTTCTCATAACTACCATCTACATAAAACCTCATCAACTTTTCATGTCACGCCCCGATCCTCCGAGTGCATGCCCATCCCTCGGTGGTTGATTAAATAGCGACGTCTCAGTATGTGTTGCCGACCCATTCTTCTTAATGCGCTTGCGGAAGCGAATAAATAAATCCCCAAACAACAAGAAGATGGGATTGAAAAGTATGGCCACAAATTTTCGAAAACCAAACCACATCTTTATACATATCAAACCTATGTCATATACAATATTAGCCAACTATATACAAAGTCTACAAAAAGGGGGCTAGAGTGCTACAGCTCCTCAAACATTCGAGTCTTCCACAAAATACATCGGGGACTCTAGATTCAACAGACTCGGGTCTACCACTGAACCACTAGGAGGATCTGCCATGCCTTTTCCAAAAGCAACCTCCAGCACCGACATAGGAACCTCAGATTTCGGTATGGGACCCTCTCTCTATCCATTCCGCTCACTACAGTACCACCACGATCTGTATTGATGTGGTACCTTATGGGATAGGGCCTCATCAACCTAGACCACGGACCTCACAAGCTCATAGACCCAACCCACATGTAATGGAATATAAGATGTCTGCTAGGTGACCTTCTTTGGTTGTCCAAAATGCTTAGGAGGAGCTGCCATCTAAGGACCTGTAAATATTATCCCACAACGGGGTGAGATGACGTCTCAGCAAGTTCACCCCCTAAGTCCTGACTAGGAAGGGATTACGCCCCAAGGTCTACTTAAGCACAAGCACAAGACAAATGACTTACCTTTGCCCTCGCTCCTTCCTGCAAGTCAATACGATTCATATATTCAACAAATCACATTAACCAATCAAATCATCAAATCTGATTGAGCCATCAATCAATGGATCCAATTGATTCCATATCATTAAGACCATCTCTTGGTCAACCCACTCAATACCATTTATCAAGTTCGATCATATCAAGAACTGCTCACCCTAAGCTGAAGATAGATAGTATAGCTCGCCAAAAGCTAATAATTAATATATCTTGCCAAAAGCTGATAATAGAGTATACTGCTCACCCTAAGCTGACATATCAAAGCTCGCAAGCCAATATAGTATACTCATAATACTCACTAGAAACTGCTAAGGTATACTGCTCACCAAAAGTTGACATATCAAAGCTCTCAGGCTGATATAGTATACCGGTATACTGCTTACAAAAAACAGACATATTAAAGCCCTCAAGCTGATATAATATATTATCCTGATCAATCAACAATTTCATCACTTTTATCATACCCGATAAAAATAATGGTGTGTGGATACATGGTTGGCCTTAGCCAAAATACAATATTTACCCTTTTGAAAAATCCCACAAATTCCAATAGTCCACAAACCTATTTTTGGCATTGTAAATCGACACCCGGTATTTTCTAATTAAATACTGAAATTATTAAATTTTGGGATAAATACCCCCAAAATTACAATTCACACTTAAATTGCACAAACTAGAACTCAATTAAATAAACCAATCATACCATTGTAATCAGCACGAAATTCCGGTCACCGGCTATCCCGGTATAATTTTCAGAAAATAATAATTAATTAAATAATTACCAAAATTAATCAATAAATACTAATAAATGTAACTTAGGCTGGAAAAGCCTAAATAAAAACTGAAAATGGGCCCAGAAAAATTCCGAACCTATCAGATAAATACTACAACTTATCTAGTCTTTAATTACGCTACTCTAACCACCTAACATGCATAAACGAATTATTAAATTGTTAATCCATTCTAACTAAACCACCTAATCCATACTTAGCCGAACTTTAAGCATAATTAACTCCCTAAGTGGAGATTAGTGAGTAAACTCACTAGATTTGCAAGTCAGTGAGTTCACTTCGACGGGGACGTGAAGACGGGCCACAAACTCCAAAGCAGGGACACATTTCGAGGTTCGGAAGCGGTCCAAAACTGGCCAAACAGTGCACGGCTAACCCAAGGGCTTTCGGTTTCTGTGGCTGGGCTTAAAGAGGCTGGACGGTGTTGGCTTGGGCTGGAAACGGTGAAGGTGAGGCGGACAGGTTGCGGTAGGGCTTGGCGAAGCTCAACGGTGGCAGGACGGGCGGCCAGGAGCTTTGATGGGCTGGACGGCGGCTTGAGGGGTCTCGAATAGGGCGACACGGTGATGAAAAGGGTTGGACGACGCAGCAAGGACGTGGTGCTCGCACGGGGGCTTGTAGTGGCAGCAATTACACTCAGTGGCTCTAGGCGGGAAGCAGGGGGGTCGACGGTGGAGGGGGGTATGCTGGCCGGTTCTATGCAACTTCTAGAGCTTTAAAAGGTTGGAAATGGAGAAAGCAAAGGCAGAGGAAGAAGAAGGGGACCAAACAAGCTTGGAGGGGGCCACTTGGTCTCAATCTATCTCTTTATCCCCCTTAGCTTGACCCCACCATGGCCGGCTAGGTTCCACAGCCAAATGCAGCCACAAAGCTTCCCTAGGAAGCTAATGAGATGGTCTAAAAGGTTGAGGGCATGGAGGGTTACGAATTTTGCAACATTTTCCCTCCATTAAGATTCAATCTCTCTCCAATTGAAGTCAATTTCGGCCCTATAAAATCCACTGTGGTATCCTTGATCAAATTGACATTTTTCCTCGCCAATAGAACCAACTTACACCCCAAAAACACGATAAAAAATGGTCCACTGAATTTTCTGGACAAAAACAGTATTATTTTGATTTTTTGCTAAAAATCTCGATTTGCAGAAAATTCTCCGGAGGATGAGTCAACGATCCTAAAATGACTCGTGACATGACAGATCTTTCAATTTTTTAAATCGGATTTAAATTCTCGGTTGATTTCAATCTAGCGTGATTTTAGCGTGACCTAGCCTACCGAGTAGTTTTTAGAAATTTTTGGTGCAATTGACCCACGGTTGATTTATTTCGAGCCACAACGTACCTCTTCAACACATTGGTGACCCTCGATTGTCGTAAAAATCTTGAGATTTTAAATACGGATACATGGTAACAAAACGACAGAAAAATCAGTTTAGTACCAATCGGCGGGAATTTTTTGATCTGGTGGCATCACCCACACTTTGATCACCTATCTCAGTCGAAACGACATATCTCTGATCTCTGATCGATTTTTAACTGTGCCATAATGATCTCTCCATATGAGCACGATTGAGTAGTTGATTGCTGGTTGAATTCTCAAGTCTTTTGCGTTAAAATTCATTAATGGCTTTCCTAGATAGTCTTGTTATCCCAAGAGTGATCCGCTCTAAGAATAGCACTATAGACGCGTTGACGAAAGGCTTGATTTATTTAATTGAAAGCATGACTGAAATTTCAAGATGTCACATATCATAACTTGAAGGCCTTGTAAAGATCATCATATCCTTTAGAGAGACCATAATATAAACAACCAAGTCTTTATCAAGTGCAATACCCACCGTTGCCAGTCCCTAAACCACCTACTTAATATAGAACTATACTTCTTCAGGATATATGTGAACAACAAAGTTTGATTTGGTAGGTGTGAAATTCTCAATGAGAAAGGATAAGAAGATAACTAACTTCTTAGGAGAAATGCAATTGACTAATGAAAGCCCTATAAAATTGTGGCACCCCTCGACGGCCCCTGATCCGTTAGGGTCGCCACAGTTCGCTTCTCCTTTCACTTTTCCTTATAACATGTCACTCTGATACCATTTCAATTGCAGTGGGTCCATACAACCTGAGGGTTTACATTTTTTTTTTATCTGTCCCTTGCGCAATTCATATAGCAGAAGTACATCCATTAACTCCCTTCCCTATATACAGAAAACGATGCACACCAACTAAACATTTATAGGTAAAAGCCATACACTTTTATTTACTTAAACCAGATGGACATCATTCATTGGTACATCAAAATGTCGTAGTCTTCTATACTCGACTACACTTCAAAAGATGACCGACATCTCCTCCAACAGTCATATACTTAAAGTCTATCGATCAGTGTCGGCGTCCAAAAGCTCCTTCCTTTGCTATCCTCCTCCTCACGGTCATATCCAATCACTCGATCCGTCTAGTGGTAGCAGTGACAGCAGAGGTATCTTATCTAGTCTGAAATGTTGATCTCCGAAGGGGTGAATACAACCACTCAGCAAGTAAAGGACCCAATAAACCACTCAATGCATCACACAATACAATCATAACAATCATAGCATAAGATATATCATTCAAGCATCCATGCAAAATTTACCTTGGAGCCATGCATATGTCATCATACCACATGTACACACATCCTCATGTAATCATCACTATCATATCATACATGTACCATCATGCCATAGGTGCACATACATCCATGCACTTACCATTATCATGTCACACATACCATCATGCCATAGGTGCACATACATCCATGCACTTACCATCATCATGTCACACATACCATCATGCCATAGGTGCACATACATCCATGCACTTACCAACATCATGTCACACATACTATCATGCCATAGGTGCACATACATCCATGCACTCATCATCATCATGTCACATATGCCATCATGCCATAGGTGCACATACATTCATGCACTGACCATCATCATGTCACACATACCATCATGCCATAGGTGCACATACATCCATGCACTTCCCATCATCATGTCACACATATGCCATCATGCCATAGGTGCACATACATCCATGCACTCATCATCATGCACTCATGCATACATGTTGCCATACCATGCATAATTCAATTTAAGTTTTCCAATTTTATTCTTTCATTTTGGGCCGCCACATTTCTCTTTCCCGGGACCAACATTTGCATCCCACATTTATCGCTCGCGCCCAAACTGGCATCGCGAGGAACCTCCAGGCATGTATCCAAGATACAATCGGGCATCTGGCACCCCCACATTCCGGGCGTCTCGTATCCCAACTGGCATCACGAGAAACATCCGGGCATGTATCCAAGATACAACCGGGCATCCGGCATTTACACTCCCTGGCCGGGCATCTCGCATCCCAATTAGCATCATGAGGCATCCCCCCACGGGCACAAACCTCCAGGGCTTCCGGAATTACGTACCGCCATACCACCAAGGCACTCCCCCTGGAATTACGTACCGTATACCACCGGGCATCTCGAAACTCCCAAGGACCCTCCGGGCATGCATCATGATACAACCGGGCATCCAGCACAAACCTCCGGGCATGTATCATGACACAACCGGGCATCCAGCACTCCCTAGCTAGGCATCCCGACACTCCCGGGGCATCGTCGGCTCACACCTCCGATGGCATTCTCATTTATCATAGTTTATATTCACAATTGTGGCTCAATTTCGACATGACATATAATGTGATGGCAAACAAGATCATTTTCATCATTTGATTTATATATGCATTTCCAATCATCAACATACATGCAGCAGGATCCAAATCACTTATGTCAATACAATCCATGGGATCCATGCAACATAGAATAATCCATACATCACGACATTTTTGAGATTTACCAAATTCCAGCTTGCACAATTTCGGAAAACATGTAAATTAAATATCCATATGATCTTCGAAAATCATGAAATTAGAGCATGTGATAGAAAAGACATAAAGGTAGCAATTCCATGAAGAACACATGCCCAAAAGAGCTTCACACAAGAAGATATAGCTCACACAATACAACATGCAAAATTCGGATAAAGTCAGATTGTGCAGTTCTTGAAATATTTCGATTAAAATACCCGAATGACCTCCAAAAATTATGAAATTTTACCAGGTTATATTCAAGACCCTAAGGTAGATTTTTCATGAAGAAATCCAGGCCATATTCGTCCTAGATAATTTTCTATAGTCATCCGAAGTTTCTGGTTCTAGCACCGAAACGTCCAGTGTAGGTATCTCCGAAATATCGAGTTTTCACCCCCTTATTCTTCTTCATTTCCACTGAAATTTGGATATGTTTTACTTCAAGAGGTCCTCTAAAACTTTCATTAAGGGATCTAAGTCAAATTTCCAAAGAATAAGGGTCCATGAAGTCTCGGGTGTCCGGTACCGTGTCTCCAGATTTACCGTCTTCAAGAGTAAGTCGATTCACTAGGCTAACCTTGCTCATTTTACTTAAAATTTTATTATGTTAATCTTTAGGATGTTCTATACAATGTTTATGAAGAAGTCGAAGAGATAATCTTGGTAAAAATCGACATGCAACCCACAAAACTACGAAAAGGTCAGTAAAACAGTTCCAGATCTAGTGTCTTCATAGGAAGAGGGTTTGACCCCTTAAATCTCCACCATTTTGTCCCAAATTTTAGTATGTTGTATTTTAAGATGTTGGCTACAACTTTCATGAAGGAATCAAAGTCAATATTCAACTCGAAACATGCATTCAAGCCTCCACAACATTCTGGGTCGAGCGGTTCACACGAAATCAGCAAGCATTTTCAAGAACAAGTCACATTCTAGCTTCGGTTTTGCTTACCCTAACATCCGAAATCTACCACCAACAAATCACACATGCAAGACACACATGCAAGAGTGGAAATCGATCCCAACTTGCCTTAATTCAAAGGAAGACACAGCAAGAACGACGGCGGGACTAGGCGGGCTCGACGGCAGGACATGGCGGCAACGAACCTCCTCCTTCCTTTCTCTCTTCCCTCTTCCTCTCTTTCTCTCTTTCTCTCCTCTCTCTCAGCACCTAGACCGACCACTCCCTCTCTCTCTTTCTTTTTGGTTGTATATATATTTGCATGCACTCTTATTTTGCATGGGGGACACTTGTCCCTAAGAAGGAGACAAGTGTCTCCTTTGTTGATGACACTTGGAGGCCATGCGGCTCCTCCTCCTCCCCCTCCATGCATCGACATGGGCCGGGCTTATGGCCCACTTTAGGCCCATCTCACTTGGGCCTAAAGTCCAAACTTAAATGGCCCAAGTTTCTTTTTAATAATACATTTTAATTCTCATTTAAATAAATATCTAATTGCATAATAAAATGGCCAAAAGACTTTGTGACATTAATCCATCAAATCTATAAAGTGCATAGTCAAGAACAAAGTCTTCTTTATCAAATCGTCCTATGTCCAATTTAAATAGCCCATAGAAAAATATCGATAATAAGCCCATAATTCCTACACACTTTAGGGCATTTGATTTTGATTTTTATTTATAGAAATCAATTAACATTCTCATAATCAATTAACATTTTCATAAGGGGTTCAGTCCAAGAGATAAAATATCATGACCGATGATGTAATTGTCCCTATGGCCATTCAAAGACAAATATCGTTTCCCTCAAAATCAATATTTCGGGTTGAAATTCCCGGATGCCACAAAAATTATCTGCTCTAGAGAAACTTCTACTAACTTCTTGAAAACGAATGCTGTTCACTTCTGTAATACATCCATTGCTAAGCAAAGTTATAGGAATCAAATTCTGATATTCTTTTTTCGCAATATCATTATGCGTCCCCCGGTCTCGACTCAAAAAAATTCCAGACATGGTATAAAAGGATAAGTTAAGCAGCTTCATCTTTAACACTAAGTATCAAATTCAAAATCCATCCAGAAGCTAAGATACATCATTGTCACTAAGTAGTAGTTACTAAATTCAAATTGCATATGATTTTTCTAAAATTCACTTTCTCATCAAAAGTTAAGGAATCATCTGAAGAACTACTCTACATTAAAGCTTGATGAAAGGGCCTTGATACAATTAAGCAAAAATAGATCGAGAACTGTCCATCTAGTCAGCCAAAAAAATAAAAGCCAGTTGACCATCTTGAGGAGGGTGAGGGAGGAGATGTAGACCTGCTCGGATGAATCGAGGGTCGGGGAGTCGGGGGGCAGGTGGACCAAAGCATATCCAACGCTAGCGAACATTCTCTGAAAACCTCTCCATACCGGACATCCAAATTCGGGATCAAACCGGGCCCACGTGCCCCCCTGCCACTCTCTCTCTCTCTCTCTCTCTCTCTCTCTCTCTCTCTTCGTCTTCTCGAGTTTCTCTATTGCTGTGAACTGATGGAGGAGAGAGGAAGCAGGAGGAGGGGGAGGAGAAGGAGGAGACGAACTTTTGGATAGCTTTTGCTACAAGCCAGCGAGAAGCCGTTTGGGCTTTTGGAAGGCCCTGCTGCTGATTAGCTTGGGCGGGCTCGGACGATGTGGAACTTGGCCTGAACCGAATGTCAAAACATTGTTTTGCAAACCGTGCTGTACAAGACAAATTGATTGATGGAGGTTTGCGGTCT
Organism: Eucalyptus pumila; assembly: GCA_016097595.1. Classification (NCBI taxonomy): domain Eukaryota; kingdom Viridiplantae; phylum Streptophyta; class Magnoliopsida; order Myrtales; family Myrtaceae; genus Eucalyptus; species Eucalyptus pumila. The sequence continues at coordinate 1,786,928 of CM027852.1, read as the reverse complement.
CGAACTAAAGGTTCGTTTACTTTAAGTAAAATTGTTTTTGTGAAATCGGCTCTTTATTTTTCAGCATTTAAATGATGGAAAACTAATCAATTTACGGAAAATATCAAGCTCATATCGGAAGAAAATGACTTTCTTAAAGATCATTTTCCCCCAATTACCAAACTAATGAAAACTAAGCACTTTTCTTGAAAAATTATTTTTTTTCCTTTGTCATGAAGGTTTCAGGGTGTGCCTATTTGAGTGAATTTTTTTTTTAAAGAATTAGTATTTTGGACTTTTTACACATTTTGTTTGCTGAAAATGATCGAACGATAAAAAACCATTTACTATTGAAGTAAATGTACATACTTAAAGTTATGAAAATGAATTCCCTAAACATAAAGAAGATAATATTTGTGATATTTTGATTTTCGGGTTCTGTTTTTGATATAATAAGTTAGGCTTTTCATTGACGCGCCTATAGTTATTTTCTCTGAATTGGCCACTCAGGAGATAACTAGCCTATCGGGTGAAACCGTTAAGGGATTTTAACGCAATAAACTTAAGAAATCGACTAGGAAACGACTACTCGATCGTGCTTGTCTACAAGGGTTACTACAGCACTATTAAAAATCGATCAGAGACCGGAGATAGGTTGATTCAACGAAGGTGTGTGATTAAGTGTGGGATTCCACTTGATTACAAAATTCTCGTCGATCGGCACTAAACCGAATTTTTTGTCATTTTGGGTACCCTGTGCCCGTATTTAAAACCTTGAGATTTTCACGACAACCAAGAGTCACCAATAGGTCGAGAATATACATTGTAACTCGAAATAAATTGATCACGGGTCAATTGCACCAAAAATTTCTAAAAGCTACGCAGTAGGCTAGGTCACGCTAAAATCGCATCAGATTGAAATTAACCACGAATTTGAACCCGATTTCAGAAATTGAAAGTTCTCTCATGTCACGATTTATTTTACGAATGTCGACTCATTCTTGGAGAAATTTACGGCGAGTTCGGGATTTTTACGGAAAATCAATTGGGACAATTCAGAAAAGAACGGAAGTTTGGAGGGGCCAAATTGAGTGGATGTTTTACCTCCAAAGTGAGCTACTTAGTGAGGGAAATCGTGGAAATTGTGTGGGTTTCCTCCTCAGCAAAATTGGACATCAAACTAAAGAAATGGAAGTCCAATTGAGTGAAATTCGTAGGCTTGTATGGGGGCTGCAACGTGTGGACATCAACCTAGCTATTTGTGGAATTTTTATGTGTATAAAGGCTTAGGGGGGACCAAAGGAATTTGTATGAGAGCTTGTGGGACCAAGAATTGTGAGTATAAGATATTTTATCTAACTTTTTCCCCTCCCCCTCCTTCGGTCTCTTCCTCTCACACGTTCCCCTTTCAGCTGACAACCCCCCTATGGCAGTCTTCATTTCTCTTTTCCTCCTTTGACTTTGGGTCTTCCTTTATCCACTCATCCCATGCACGTTTCTCCCTCTCTCTCTCTCTCTCTCTTTTCTTTATTTTTCTGCACGTTTCTTTTTCCCCCCTTGGCCGACACTTCCTGCTCCCTTATCCATTTCCCCCCTTCGGTCTCTCTCTCTTGCACACGCTAGCTCCATCGACTTCTCCTGTTTCTCCATTTTCATTTTTCTTTCTACCCGATCGTTCATCCTATACCAGAACCACCGAACCTCTCTCTTTCCCCCTTGCCACGCTGCCACCTGCTATCCCAACCTCCACCGACTGCCCTATCTTCTCCTTTGTCCACGTACCCCCACCAAGTCAACCACCAACTACACCTCCTTTGAAGTTGACTCCATTAGCACCCATCTTTGACTGAATCTACTACTCCATCGTGGCTCATCTCCACCGCCCGAAACTTCTCCATTGTCTGCCTACTCCAGCCTATCTTCACGTGCAGCCACACCACCAAAGTCACTCACGGCCAGCCTATTCAAAGCCCAAGCAATAGCTTTGTTCCAGCGATCCAGCGAGCCCTGTAGCCGCAACTTAGCCCTGTACTCGGCCGTTCCAATCACAGCCCGCACCACCACCTGCGGCAGCCAAGACCAGCCCAAGTTGTGCTCGTTCAACCACAGTTTTCACTCCCACCGAACCGAAGCAGCAAGACCAGCTCAACCATGAGCTTCCTTGGCCATTTTCAACCCGATTCGAGTCTCCGTTGGCGCTGTTGTAAGCCCGAGTTTCTGCCGCCATCGCGTTGCCATCGCCGTGGACTCACTGGCTCGCTAACCCAGTGAGTTTACTCACTAAACTCTGTTTAGGGAGTTAATTATGTTTAAGGGTTTATTAGTTTAGATTAAGTATGTATTAGGTGGTTAGTTAGAACATATTAGTAATTTAATTATTTGTTTATGCATGTTAGGTGGTTAGAGTAGCTTAATTAGCGACTAGATAGATCGTAGTATTTATTTAGATAGGTTTAGACTTTTTCCGGACCAGTTTCGGTATTTAATTAGGCTTTTCCAGCCTAAGGTTGTAATTTTGGTATTTATTGGTATTTATTTAATTAATTTTGGTAATTATTTAATTATTTATTATTTTCCGAAAATTAGACTAGGATAGTTGGTGACCGGAATTTCGGGCTGATTGCAATGGTGTGATTGGTTTATTTAATTGAATGTTATTTTGTGCTAATTTGTGGAATTTGTAATTTTGGGAATTTATCCAAAAATTGAGTATTCTCGATTTTTAATTCAGAAACACCAAGCGTCGGTCTATAATGCCAAAAATATTCTGGTGGACTATATTAAATGGTGGGATTTTTTTTTTTTAAAAAAAGATATTGTATTTTGGCTAAAGACGACTGTGTATCCACACACGATTATTTTTCTCAGGAATGATAAAAATTGTGAAATTCTCAGTTGATGAGAACATTATACTATATTAGCCTATGGGTCTTGATATGTTAGCTTAGTGTGAACGGTATACTTTATCAACTTAGAGTGAGCATCATCAATATACTATATCAGCCTAAGGGTTTTGATATATTAGCTTAGCGCGAGCAATATACGTTATCAAATTAGAATGAGCTATATTATTTATCAACTTAGAGCGAGCCATATTATTTATCAGTTTCGATCGAGTTATATTATTTGTCAGCTTGGATGAACATTGTTGGTATACTATATTAGCCTACGGGCCTTGATATATCAGTTTAGAGTGAGTAGTATACTTGAGCAGCTTCGATGAGCTATACCATCAGTTGTTAGCTTAGGTTGAGCAATGTTCGACTTGATCGAATTGTGTGGATGGTACCGATAGTATGGAGTCGAGTAAGTTGACTGATTGATGTTTGATGTGATTTGAATTGAAGTGATTGGTTAAATATACAAATTGTACTAACTTGTAGGAAGGAACTGAGACAAAGATAAGTCCTCCGTCTTATGCGTGCATAGATAGCCTTTGGGCGTATTTTCTTCCTAGTCGGGGTTTAGGAGGTGGACTTGCTGAGACGTTGTCTCACCCCGTCATGAGCTCAACATTTTCAAGTTCTTAATGGAGAATCCTCTAGAATGGCATGGTGGTCCCATGAGGGTTATCGAGCGGGTTTCTAGTTACCCCGATCACGGAAGTTTTTGGGTTTATGAGCTTATTGTAACCATTGTCTGGATCGAAGAGGTTCCACATCATGAGTTATCTAATCGATTCAGAGTGTGGTTCTGCTACGCTCCCGATGGTGTCAGGCTAGGTCCCCTTAGGACTCTTGATATCCCCGCGATGGTAATTAATGCTATTCTGGAAGAGGATCCAACTGACCCTCCTAATGGCATGGTGGAGAACCCAACGTCCTCCCCGGCTCCTGTGGACACCAAAGAATTGACGAATGAGTCCGGCTAGTTGGTTACAAGACAGCTCGTTTTGAGAATCGACCCTTGTAAACTTTTATGAGTATAGACTAGCTTGTAAATGACCTAGTTTGTGTTGTAGAAAGGTGTTGTGGTTTTAAAAATTATCGCCCTGCTCTTCTATCCCATTTTGATGTTGTCTGGGGATTTATTTATTCGCTTCCGCTTGTACATCAAAATGAATGGGTTGGCGACGCGTCTTGGGATGCCATAAACTTTATCGACCGCCGAAGGATAGGCACGTGCTCGAAGTTCGGGCGTGACATCCCTGCCTAGAGTGGTATCAGAGCCAGGTTGTTAGTTGGAGTGATAAGGTGCGATAAGTTTATGGGATAGTTAGTAGGATTAGCCTTTATTTCATGCTGGTGTATGTTTGTGATAGTTGTTTGGTAAATTGTTCGTCTAGGATCACTCAACTTCTAATTATATGTGGAATTGGAAAGCAGGCTTCTTTAAAGAATCTGCAGAATGAGCGATCAGAAGCATAGGACTCCTAGAAGGGAAAATCACATCATTAGATTACCATGAAATTCAGTCAACAAGGAAGTCATCTTTTTTTCTTTTCTTTTTTTTAAGTCAAGCTTTGTTTTTACCAGCAATTAGAATTCTCTCATAACTACCATCTGCATAAAACCTCATTAGCGTATCATAACTGAAGGCTTTGTAAAGATAATCGAATCCTTCAGAGAGACCATAATATAAACAACCATGTCTTTATCAGGTGCAATACCTACTGTTGCCAGTCCCCAAAACCACCTACTTAATATAGAACCATACTTCTTTAGGATATATGCAATTCACGGAGAAAGCTTGGTAGGTGTGCAATTCTCAACGAGATAGGATAAGAAGATAACTAACTTCTTTAGAAGAAATGCAATTGACTGATGAAAGCCTTGTAAAATTATTTGCTTTAGAGAAACTTCTGCTAACTTCTAGAAAACGAATGTTGTTCACTTCTGTAATTCATCAATTGTTGAGCAAAGTTACAGGAATCAAATTATGATATTCTTTTTTCATCATATCTTTCACACTGAGTATCAAATTCAAAATCCATCTAGAAGCTAAGATACATCATTGTCACTAAGTAGTAGTTTCTAAATTCAAATTGCATATGATTTTTCTAAAATTCACTTTCTCATCAAAAGTGAAGCAATCCTCTGAAGAACTACTCTACATTAAAGCTTGATGAAAGGGCCTTGATACAATTAAGCAAAAATAGATCAAGAACTGTCCATCTAGTCAGCAAAAAAAAGAAAAAAAGAAAGCAAATCGCACCAAGCTTGTGAAGAATTACCTTCAAGTTTGTTTGAGCATGTCAAGCAAGTTGGTCTGGAACACATGATCAACCCCCTTGACATTGACACCAGTATCGCTCTGCTGTTTAGCAGACACATCGACAACTCGGATGCTGTACTTGTCCACAAACTGCCCAATCATCAAGCCCATCACTTCCATGGGAACCCTAGCCCTCCCTGGTTGGTCAAATCCAAATCCCAATTTAGAGAAAGCAAGACACTATCCAACGATCATCACACCACAACTAATATCCAACAACCCGCAAAACCACAGAATCGATCCGGAATCCCAAATTTGAATCCAAGACACAAACTTTCCCAACCCCTCAACACTAAAAATAGAGGCCCAACATAAACCATGTGGCAAGAAACCCTAACCGACCCTTTGGCAGCGGTAGGGAAAAGCAACCGGCATTATCGATTAGGGTTTCTTCTTCTTCTTTTTCCATGTGGAACTGTTGAATTGAGCAACTGTAAGCAAAAGACTGAGAGAGAGAGAGAGAGAGAGAGAGAGAGAGAGGGAAAATTATACCGTGCTTGAGCATCTTGAGGAAGGCGAGGGAGGAGATGTAGACCTGCTCGGATGAATTGAGCTTTGGGGAGTTGAGGGCGGGTTGCCCAAAGCACCTCCGGCACCGGCGAACATTCTTTGAAGCCTCTCCATACCGGACATCCAAGTTCGGGATCAAACTGCGCCCATGCCCCCCCGGCTCTCTCTCTCTCTCTCTCTTTTCGTCTTCTTGAGTTTCTCTGTTTCTGTGAGGCCCGATGGAGGAGAGAGGAAGCAGGGGAGGGAGGGGAAGAGAAGAAGGAGAAGAACTTTCGAATGGCTTTTGCTGCAAGCCAACGAGAAGCTGTTTCGGCTTTTGGAAGGCCATGCTGTTGATTTGCTTGGGCGGGCTCGGACGATGTGGAAGCGGGCCCGAACCAAATGTCGAAATGTTGTTTTGCAAACTGTGCTGTACAAGACGAATTGATGATGGAGGTTCATGGTCTTAAACTAAAGGTTCATTTACTTTAAGTAAAATTATTTTTGTGAAATCAACTCTTTATTTTTCAGCATTTAAATGATGGAAAACTAATTAATTTACGGAAAATATCGAGCTCATATTGGAAGAAAATGACTTTCTTAGAGATCATTTTCCCCCAATCACCAAACTAATGAAAACTAAACACTTTTCTTGAAAAAAAAAATTTCCTTCGTCATGAAGGTTTCGGGGTGTGCCTATTTGAGTGAATTTTTTTTTTTTTTTAAGAATTTTGGACTTTTTACACATTTTGTTTGCTGAAAATGATCGAACGATAAAAAAGCATTCACTATTGAAGTAAATGTACATACTTAAAGTTATGAAAATGAATTCCCTAAACATAAAGAAGATAATATTTGTGACATCCTGATTTTCGAGTTCTGTTTTCGATCGAATAAGTTGAGCGTTTTATTGACGCGCCTATAGTTCTTTTTTTTGAGTTGGCCACTCAGGATAACTAGTCTATCAAGTGAAGCGGTTAAGGGATTTTAACGCAATGGACTTAAGAATTCAACAAGGAAACGACTACTCGACGATGCTAGTCTGCAAGGGTCACTACGGCACTATTAAAAATCGATCAGAGACCGGAGATAGGTTGATTCAATGGAGGTGTATGATTAAGTGCGAGTGATTTCACTTGATTACAAAATTCTCGTTGATCGGCACTAAACTGATTTTTCTGTCGTTTTGGGTACCTTGTGCCCGTATTTGAAACCTTGAGATTTTAACAACAACCGAGAGTCGCCAATAGGTCGAAGATGTACATTGTGATTTGAAATAAATCGATCACAGATCAATTGCACCAAAAATTTCTAAAAGCTACGCGGTAAGCTATGTCACGCTAAAATTGCGTTAGATTGAAATTAATTGCGAATTTGAACCCAATTTCATAAATTGAAAGTTCTGTTAAGTCACGATTTATTTTACGAACGTCGACTCATTCTTCGAGAAATTTACGGTGAGTTCAGGATTTTTACAAGTGGGATGATTCGAAAAAGAATGGAAGTTCAAAGGGGCCAAATTGAGTGGATTTTTTACCTTCAAAGTGAGATACTTAGTGATGGGAAATCGTGGAAATTGTGTGGGCTTTCTCCTCAACAAAATTGGACATCAAATTAAAGAAATGAAAGTCCAATTGAGTGAAATTCGTAGGCTTGTGTCGGGGCTGCAACTTGAGAACATCAACCTAGTTATTTATGGAGTTTTTATGTGCATAAAAGCTTAAGGGGGACCAAAGGAATTTGTATGAGAGCTTGTGCGACCAAGAATTGTGAGTATATCTAACTTTTTCCCCTCCCCCTCCTTCGGTCTCTTCTTTTCGCACATTCCCCCTTCAAACGACAACCCCCTACATCAATCTTCATTTCTCTTTTCCTCCTTTGACTTTGGGTCTTCCCTTATCCACTCATCCCACGCACGTTTCTCTCTCTCTCTCTCTCTCTTCTTTATTTTTCTACACGTTTATTTTTCCTCCCTTGGCCGACACTTCCTACTCCCTCATCCATTTCCCCTCTTCGGTCTCTCTCTCTTACACACGCCAGCTCCATCGACTTCTCATCCTTCACAGCTCCTATTTCTCCATTTTCATTTTTCCTTCTGCCCGATCGTTCATCCTCTGCCAGCACCACCGAACCTCTCTCTTTCCCCCTTGCCGTGTTGCCACCTGCTTTCCAACCTCCACCAACTACCCTGTCTTCCCCTTCGTCCACGTATCCCCACCGAGTCAACCACCAACTACACCTCCTCTAAAATTGACTCTATCAGAACCCATCTTCGACCGAATCTACTGCTCCATCGTGGCCCATCTCCACCGCCCGAAACTTCTCCATCGTTCGCCTACTCCAACCCATCTTCACGTGCAGCCATCTCACCGAAGTCACTCATGGCTAGCCCATTCGAAGCCCAAGCAGCAGCTTTGTTCCAGCAATCTAGCGAGCCCAACAGCCCCAACTCAGACCTGTACTTGGCCATTCCAGTCATGGCCCACACCATTACCCGCGGCCGCTAAGACCAACCCAAGCCGTGCCCATTCAACCGTTGTTTTCACTCTCACCAAACCGAAGCAGTATGACCAACACAACCATGAGCTTCCTTGGCCTTTTTCGGCCCGATCCGAGTCTCTGTTGGCGCTGCTGTAGGCTGGAGTTTTGGCTGCCATCACCGTGGACTCACCGGCTTACTAATCCAGTGAGTTTACTCATTAAAATCTACTTAGGGAGTTAATTATGCTTAAGGGTTAATTAGCGACTAGATAGATCGTAGTATTTATTTAGATATGTTCGGAATTTTACCGAGCTTGTTTCAATATTTAAATTAGGCTTTTTTGGCCTAAGGTTGTATTTTTGGTATTTTTTGTATTTATTTAATTATTTATTATTTTTCAAAAATTAGATCGAGATAGCAGGTGATCAGAATTTCGTGCTAATTGCAATGATGTGATTAGTTTATTTAATTAAATGTAATTTTGTGCTAATTAAGTGGAATTTGTAATTTTGAGAATTTATCCCAAATTTGAGTATTTTCGGTTTTTAATCGGGAAACACGGCGTCGGTCTATAACGCCAAAAATATTCTAGTGGACTATATTAAATGGTGGGATTTTTTAAATTAAAAATATTGTATTTTGGCTAAGGCCGACTGTGTATCCACATGCAATTATTTTTATCGAGAATGATAAAAATTGTGAAATTCTCAGTTGGTGAGAACAATATACTATATAAGCCTACAGGCCTTGATATGTCAACTTAGTGTGAGCAGTATACTTTATCAACTTAGATTGAGCAACATCAATATACTATATCAGCCAAAGGGCTTTGATATATCAATTTAGCGCGAGCAGTATACTTTATCAGCTTAGAGTGAGCTATATTATTTATCAGTTAAGAGCGAGCTATATTATTTATCAGTTTAGAGCGAGCTATATTATTTATCAGCTTTGGTGAACATTGTTAGTATACTATATCAGTCTACAGGCCTTGACATATCAGCTTAAAGTGAGCAGTATACTTGATCAGCTTCGATGAGCTATACCAGCGGTTGTCAGCTTAGGGTGAGCAACGTTTGACTTGATCGAATTGTGTGGATGGTATTGATAGTATGGAGTTGAGTAAGTGGATTGATCGATGTTTGATGTCATTCATATTGAAGTGATTGGTGGAATATACAAATTGTACTGATTTGTAGAAAGGAAATAAGGCAAAGGTAAGTCATTTGTCTTATGCGTGCATAGATAGCCTTTGGGTATATTTCCTTTCTAGTCGGGATTTAGAGGGTGGACTTGCTAAGACATTGTCTCATCCCATCGTGGGCTCAACATTTTCAAGTTCTTAATGGAGAATCCTCCAGAACGTCATGGTCATCCTATGAGGGTTACCGAGCGGGTTTCTAGTTACTCCGATCCCGAAAGTTTTTAGGTCTATTAGCTTTGTTGTAACCACTATTTGGATCGAAGAGGTTCCACATCATGAGATACCTAATCGATTCAAAGCGTGGTTCTGCTATGCTCCCAATGGTGTCAGGATAGGTCACCTTAGGACTTTTGATATCCCCGTGGTGGTAATTAATGTTGTTTTGGAAGAGGACCCAACTAACCCTCCTGATGGCGTGGTGGATACCTAATCGATTCAAAGCGTGGTTCTGCTATGCTCCCAATGGTGTCAGGATAGGTCACCTCAGGACGTTTGATATCCCCGTGGTGGTAATTAATGTTGTTCTGGAAGAGGACCCAACTAACCCTCCTGATGGCGTGGTGGAGAGCGGAACGTCCCCGGCTCCTATGGACACTGAAGAATCAGCGAATGAGTCTAGCTAGCTGGTTACAAGATAGCTCGTTTTGAGAATCGACCCTTGTAAACTTTTATGAGTATAGACTAGCCTATAAATGACCTAGTCTATGTTATAGAATGGAGTTGTGGTTTTAAAAATTGTGGCCCTGCTTTTGTATCCCATCTTGATGTTGTCCGGGCATTTATATATTCGCTTCTGCATGTGCATTAAAATGAATGGGTCGGCGATGCGTCATGGAATGCTGCAAATTTTATCAACCATAGAGGGATGGTCACGCGCTTGAAGATCAAGGCGTGACATCCCCACCAGGAGTGGTATTAGAGCCAGGTTGTTAGTTGGAGTGATAAGGTGCGATAAATTTATGGGATAGTTAGTAAGATTGGCCTTTATTTCATGCTGGTGCATGTCTGTAATAGCTGTTTGGTAAATTGTTTGTTTGGAATCGCTCAGCTTCTAATTTTGTGTGGTATTGGAAAGCGGGCTTCTTTAAATAATCTGCAGAATGAGCGATTAGAAGCATAGGACTCTTAAAAGGGAAAATCACATCAGTAGATTACCATGAAGTTCGTTCAACATGGAAGTCATCTTTAAAAAAAAAAAAAAGTCAAGCTTAGTTTTTACCATCAATTAGAATTTTCTCGTAAATACCATTTGCATAAAACCTCATCAACTTATCATAACTTGAAGGCCTTGTAAAGATCATCAGATCCTTTAGAGAGACCATAATATAAACAACCAAGTCTTTATCAGGTGTAATACCCACTGTTGCTAAACCACCTACTTAATATAGAACCATACTTCTCCAGGATATATGCAATTCACTGAGAAAGCTTGGTAGGTGTGAAATTCTCAATGTGAGAGGATAAGAGAAATGCAATTAAGTGATGAAAGTTCTGCAAAATTATCTACTCTAGAGAAACTTCTGCTAACTTTTTGAAAATGAATGTTGTTCACTTCTGTAATTCATCGACTGCTAAGCAAAGTTACAGGAATCAAATTCTGATATTCTTTTTTCGTCATATCATTATGAGTCCCCCGATCTCGACTCAAAAAAATTCCAGACACGGCACGAAAGGATAAGTTAAGCAGCTCCATCTTAACACTGAGTATCAAATTCAAAATCCATCTAGAAGCTAAGATACATCATTGTCACTAAGTAGTAGTTTCTAACTTCAAATTGCGTATGATTTTTCTAAAATTTACTTTCTCATCAAAAGTTAAGCAATCCTTTAAAGAACTACTCTACATTAAAGCTTGATGAAAGGGCCTTGGTACAATTAAGCAAAAATAGATCGAGAACTGTCCATCCAGTAAATCACAGCAAGCGTGTGAAGAATTACCTTCCAATTTGTTTGAGCATGTTAAGCATGTTGGTTTGGAGCACAAGATCAACCCCCTCGACACTTACACCGGTATCACTCTACGACATAGCAAACACATCAACAACTCGGACGGTGTACTCATCCACAAACTTCCCATGCATCAAGCCCATCACTTCCATGGGAACCCCTGCCCTCCCTGGTCGGTTAAATCCCAAATCCCAATTTAGAGAAAACAAGACACTATCCAACGATCATCACACCACAACTAATATCCAACAACCCACAAAACCACGGAATTGATCCGGAAGCCCAAATTCGAATCCAAGACACAAACTTTCCCGGCCCCTTGACACTAAAAACGGAGGCCCAACAGAAACCACGTGGCAAGAAACCCTAATCGACCCTCCAGTAGTAGTAGAAAAAAGCAATCGGCATTACCGATTAGGGTTTCTTTTTTTTCCATGTGGAACTGTTGAATCAAGCGACCGCAAGCAAAAAACGGAGAGAGAGACGGAGAGAGAGAGAGAGAGAGAGAGAGAGAGAGAGAGAGAGAGAACTATACCGTGCTTGAGCATCTTGAGGAGGGCGAGGGAGGAGATGTGGACATGATTGGATGAATCGAGGCTTGGGGAGTCGGGGGGTGGGTGGCCTAGAGCACCTTTGGCGCCGGCGAACATTCTCTGAAGCCTCTCCATACTGGACATCCAAGTTTGGTATCAGACAGCGCCCGTGCCTCTCTCTCTCTCTCTCTCTCTCTCTCTCTCTCTCTCTCTCTCTTCGTCTTCTCAAGTTTCTCTGTTGCTGTGAACTGATGGAGGAGAGAGGAAGCAGGAGGAGGGGGAGGAGAAGAAGGAGACAAACTTTCAGATGGCTTTTGCTACAAGCCAGTGAGAAGCCGTTTGGGCTTTTGGAAGGCCCTGCTACTGACTTGCTTGGGCGGGCTCAAACGATGTGGAACTGGGCCCGAACAGAATGTTGAAACGTCATTTTACAATACGTGCTATATAAGACAAATTGATTGATGGAGGTTCGCGGTCTCGAACTAAAGGTTCGTTTACTTTAAGTAAAATTGTTTTTGTGAAATCAGCTCTTTATCTTTCAACATTTAAATGATGGAAAACTAATCAATTTACGGAAAATATCAAGCTCATATCGGAAGAAAATGACTTTCTTAGAGATCATTTTCCCTCAATCGCCAAACTAATGAAAAGGAAGCACCTTTCTTGAACTTCTCGGAACTTCTCCATAGTCCACCTACTCCAGCCCATCTTCACGTGCAACCACCCCATTGAAGTCACTCACAGCTAGCCTATTCGAAGCCCACGCATTAGCTTTATTCCAACGATCCAGCAAACCTAACAGCTGCAACTCAGTCCTATACCTAGCTGTTCTAGTCACGGCCCGCACTACCACTCGAGGCTGATAAGAGCAGCCCAAGTCATGCTCGTTTAGCCACCGTTTTCACTCCTACTGAACCGAAGCAGCAAGACCAGCTTAACTATGAGCTTCCTTGACCATTTTCGGCCTGTTCCTAGTGTCTGTTGGCACCGCCGTAAGCCCGAGTTTTGGCCGTCGTCGCGTCACTGTCACCGTGGACTCACCAGCTCACTAATCTAGTGAATTTACTAACTAAACTCTGCTTATGGAGTTAATCATGCTTAGTTTAAGTTAAGTATGGATTAGGTGGTTAGTTATAATAGATTAGCAATTTAATTATTCGTTTATGCATATTAGATGGTTAGAGTAGCTTCATTAGCGACTAGATAGATCATAGTATTTATCTAGATAGGTTCATAATTTTTCCGGGCCCATTTCGGTATTTAATTAGGCTTTTCCAGCCTAAGGTTGTATTTTTGGTCTTTATTGGTATTTATTAAATTAATTTTGGTAATTATTTAATTATTTATTATTTTTCGGAAATTATATCGAGAGAGCTAGGGCGCACATGACAAGCATTCTATTCCGAAATAGTTTTAGAACAGAAATATATTTTTCTAAGACTATTTCTAGAAGAGTTTCTAAGCAAAAATAATAGTTTGACAACGACACAAAATTTCTACTCTAAAAATAGAAATTCATTTGATAACGACACAAAATTTCTTTCTTTCGCAGGCGGACAGAGGATAGCGGTGACGGCCCGCTGATCGCCGATCGCCGGTAACGAGTGAGCGGCAGTGGATCGACAAAGCGGTGGCGACATTAAGGGCAGACCGCGGCGACCGCATGGGCGGCGACGGGGCAGCTAGGGTCGGAGGCCACGGGGGCTGGCGCAGCAGCGGCAACCGACGGACGATGGTCGGCAAGCAATGGATAAATGGCGGTTGACAAACGATGAGAAATTTTTTTATTTCTCATTTCTGTTCCAGAAATAGAGAAGTAGGAAATTTTTACTTCTGATTTCTATTCCAAACCTATTTTTGGAATAGAAATCTATTCCATAAATAGAAAAACGGAATAAGTTTATCAAACAAATTTCTATTCCGAAACAAGTCTGGAATAGAAAATTTGTTTCTAGAACATAAATTCCGGTTTGTCATGCACCCCCTACTGACTGGATTTCGTGCTGATTGCAATGGTGTGATTGGTTTATTTAACTGAATGCTATTTTGTGCTAATTGAGTGGAATTTGTAATTTTGGTAATTTACCCCAAAATTGCGTATTTTCGATTTTTAATCGGGAAACACTGGGCGTCGGTCTATAACGCCAAAAATATTCTAATAGACTATATTAAATGGTGAGATTTTTGAAGAGGAAAATATTGTATTTTAGTTAAGGCCGACCGTGTACCCATACACGATTATTTTTATTGAGAATAATAAAATGTGAAATTCTTAGTTGGTGAGAACAATATACTATATTAGCTTACGGACTTTGATATGTCAGCTTAGTATGAGCAGTATAATTTATAAGCTTAGAGTGAGCATCATTAGTAGACTATATCAGCCTGAGGGCTTTGATATATCAGCTTAGCGCGAGCAATATACTTTATCAACTTAGAGTGAGCTATATTATTTATCAGCTTAGAGCGAATTATGTTATTTATCAACTTTGGTGAACATTTTCAGTATACTATATCAGCCTACAAGACTTGATACATCAGCTTAGAATGAGCAATATACTTGATTAGCTTCGATGAGCTATACCATCAGTTATTAGCTTAGGGTGAGCAATGTTCGACTTGATCGAATTGTGTGGATGGTATCGATAGTATGGAGTCGAGTAAGTCGACTGATCAATGTTTGATGTGATTTGAATTGAAGTGATTGGTTGAGTATACAAATTGTACTAACTTATAGAAAGGAACTGAAGCAACAATAAGTCCTCTGTCTTATGCGTGCATAGATAGCCTTTGGGCGTATTTCCTTCTTAGTCGGGGTTTAGAGGGTGGACTTACTGAGACATTATCTCACCCCTTCGTGGGCTCAACATTTTCAAGTTTTTAATGGAGAATCCTCCAGAACGTCATGGTGGTCCCATGAGGGTAATCGAGCGAGTTTCTAGTTACCCCGATCCATGAAGTTTTTGTGTCTATGAGTTTGTTATAACCACTATCTAGATCAAAGAGGTTCCACACCATGAGATACCTAATCGATTCAGAGCGTGGTTCCGCTACGCTTCCAACGGTGTCAAGCTCGGTCCCCTTAGGACTTTTGATATCCCCGCGGTGGTAATTAATGTTGTTATGGAAGAGGATCCAGCTAACCCTCTTGATGGCGTGGTGGAGAACCCAACGTCTCGCCCGGCTCCTATGGACACCGAAGAATCGGGGAATGAGTTCGGCTAGTTGGTCACAAGACAGCTCGTTTTGATAATCGACCCTTGTAAACTTTTATGAGTATAGACTAGCTTGTAAATGACCTAGTTTGTGTTGTAGAATGGTGTTGTGGTTCTAAAAATTGTGGCCCTACTTTTCTATCCCATCTTGATGTTGTCTGGGGATTTATTTATTCGCTTCTGCATATGCATCAAAATTAATGGGTCCGCGACACGTCTTGGGACGCCACAAATTTTATCGACCACCAAGGGATGGGCACGCGCTTGAAGATCGAGGCGTGACATCCCCGCCCGGAATGGTATCAGAGCCAGGTTGTTAGTTGAAGTGATAAGGTGCGATAAATTTATGGGATAGTTAGTAGGATTGATCTTTATTTCATACTGACACATGTCTATGATAGCTGTTTGATAAATTGTTTATTTGGAATCGCTCAGTTCTAATTTTGTGTGGTATTGGAAAGAAGACTTCTTTAAAGAATCTACAGAATGAGCGATCAGAAACATAGGACTCCTAGAAGGGAGAATCACATTGGCAGATTACCGTGAAGTTCGTTCAACATGGAAGTCAACTTTTTTTTTTTTAAAAAAAGTCAAGCTTCGTTTTTACCAGCAATTAGAATTTTCTCATAACTACCATCTACATAGAACCTCATCAGCTTATGATAACCTGAAGGCCTTGTAAAGATCATGAGATCATTAAGAGAGACCATAATATAAACAACCAAGTCTTTATCAGGTGCAATACCCACTGTTGCCAGTCCCCAAACGACCTACTTAATATAAAACCATACTTGTTCACGATATATGCAGTTCACTGAGAAAGTGTGGTAGGTGTGAAATTCTCAACCAGATAGGATAAGAAGATAACTAACTTCTTTAAGAGAAATGCAATTGACTGATGAAAGCCCTGTAAAATTATCTTCTCTAGAGAAACTTCTGCTAACTTCTTGAAAACGAATGATGTTCACTTATGTAATTCATCGACTGCTAAGCAAAGCTACAAGAATCAAATTCTGATATTCTTTTTTCGTCATATCATTATGAGTCCCCCGGTCTCGACTCAAAAAAATTCCAGACACGGCATGAAAGGATAAGTTAAGCAGCTCCATCTTTAACACTAAGTATCAAATTCAAAATCCATCCAGAAGCTAAGATACATCATTGTCACTAAGTAGTAGTTTCTGACATCAAATTGCATATGATTTTTCTAAAATTCACTTTCTCATAAAAGTTAAGCAATCCTCTGAAGAACTACTCTACATTAAAGATTGATGAAAGGGCCTTTAAACAAATAAGCAAAAATAGATCGAGAACTGTCCATCCAGTCAGCCAAAAAAAAAAAGCAAATCACAGCAAGCGTGTGAAGAATTACCTTCCAGTTTGTTTGAGCATGTCAAGCATGTTGGTCTAGAACACATGATCAATTGCCTTGACACTGACACCAGTACCACTCTGCGACATAGCAAACACATCGACAACTCGGACGGTGTACTTGTTTACAAACTCCCCAAGCATCAAGCCCATCACTTCCATGTGAACCGAACCCCAGCCCTCCCTGGTCGGTCAAATCTAAATCCCAATTTTGAGAAAGCAAGACACTATCCAACGATCATCACACCACAACTAATATCCAACAACCCGCAAAACCACATAATCGATCCGGAACCCAAATTCGAATCAACGACACAAACATTCCCGACCCCTCGACACTAAAAATGGAGGCCCAACAGAAACCACGCGGCAAGAAACCCTAATCGACCCTCTGGCAGTGGTAGAGAAAAGCAAACGGCATTACCGGTTAGGGTTTCTTTTCTTTTCTTTTTTCCATGTGGAACTGTCGAATCGAGCAACCGCAAGCGAAAGACGAAGTGAGAGAAAGAGAGAGAGAGATAAGGGGGGGGGGAACTATACTGTGCTAGAGCATTTTGAGGAGGGCGAGGGAGGAGATGTAGACCTGCTCAGATGAATCAAGGGTCGGGGAGTCGGGGGGCGGGTGGCCCAAAACACCTCCGGTACCGGCAAACATTCTTTGAAGCCTCTCCATACCGGACATCCAAGTTCGGGATCAAACCGCGCCCACATCCCTCTCTCTCTCTCTCTCTCTTCGTCTTCTCGAGTTTCTCTGTTGCTGTGAACCGATGGAGGAGAGAGGAAGCATGAGGAGGGGGAGGAGAAGAAGGAGATGAACTTTCGGATGCTTTTGCTGCAAGCCAGCGAGAAGCCGTTTGGGCTTTTGGAAGGCCCTGCTGTTAATTTGCTTGGGTGGGCTCGAACGATGTGGAACTGGGCCCCGAACCGAATGTCGAAACGTCGTTTTGCAAACCGTGCTGTACAAAACGAATTGATTGATGGAGGTTCACAGTCTCAAACTAAAGGTTCGTTTACTTTAAGTAAGATTGTTTTTGTGAAATCAGCTCTTTATTTTTTCAGCATTTAAATGATGAAAAACTAATCAATTTACAGAAAAATATCAAGTTTGCATCCGAAGAAAATGACTTTCTTAGAGATCGTTCTCCCTCAATCACCAAACTAATGAAAATGAAGCACTTTTCTTGAAAAATTATTTTTTTTGCTTCATCATGAAGGTTTTGAGGTGTGCGTATTTGAGTGAATTTTTATTTTAAGAATTAGTATTTTGGACTTTTTACACATTTTATTTGCTGAAAATGATCGAACGATAAAAAACCATTCACTATCGAAGTAAATGTACATACTGAAAGTTATGAAAATGAATTCCCTAAACATAAAGAAGATAATATTTTCCTTCATCATGAAAATTATCCTAAAACAAATGCATCCTAAATGAATTTCATCTCATTCAAGAATCAAATGCGTTGAGAAAATGAACTTGGTTCGATATTAATTTGTCGACACGTTGTGTTCACTTGTCCGCTCTTCCACTATTTTATGTGAAACAGAGCAAAAAAAAGGTCCTGCGCGTTATGTTTGGGACTAATCTTGATTAATAGTCAATTGAATTTCAATTGTTGTTGTCCAATAGACTAAACTCTGAACTCGCTTAATTATCGATGCATCATTAGTGGTTTAGTTCATTTCGCGGAAAATAATTTCCAAAAAACATTTTCCAAATTTTCCTTGATTTACAAAAATTGAATTGATTGGGGAAAACATTTTCCATCAATGAAAAAAGTATTCTAAGATAGGAGAAAATGTTTCCATCTTTCAAATAGGGAAAAAAATTTCCGCATTTTCTTTCACCTCACTTTCTTTCATCAAACATGTTTTTCTTTTATTTTTATTTTTTCTTCTTCTTTCTTGGCTTGGTCAACCGCTAGCCATAGCAACTAGCCTTAAATGAGCTTAGCAAGGTCGAGCCTAGCCCGATTTGGCAAAGTTAAGCTCGCTTGAGGTTGACAAGCTAGGCAAGGCTCGGGCCTCGTCGAGAGGTCACCAAAGCCTCGCTAACCTCTAGTGGCTTCGGTGAGGCTCGACCTTGCCATAGGGCAACCTATGGTGAGGCTGGAGCTCACCTATGGCAGGTCACCATGGCCGATGACCGGCCAAGGCGAAGAAAGAAGAGGAAAAATAGAAAATGAATAGGAAAAATTAAACTAAAAACTCGATTTAAAAAAATAAAATAACAAAATAATTATTGAAAAGGAGTCGATGGAGGAAAATATTTTCTTTACCAAGTGGTACAAAATATTTTCAACATTATTTTAAATTTCAGCCGAACATTGGAAAATATAATTATTTTCCTAAAATATAATTTCCGGAAACGTTATATTTTTCGCGTAACAAATGAAACCTTAGTTTTATCCTGTTTTCTTCAATTTTTCATGGCAATTAAGGGTAGAAATCTCGTTTCCTTCAAAAAATTTGATGAAAATTTACTTTTACTCCCAAAATCCTTTGTTATTGGAATGAAATGAAAGTTCATGAGGCTATTTTATAGATTGGACCGGAAGACCGACCGGTGCCAAGTTGAGCTGATTGAATCGGCCGGTCTAGTACCAAAACGTTGGTCCATGGATGAAAGGGTGGATAATCGTAGATCTGGGAGAGGTCCATTGTTGGTTAGGGAGAGCTCAATAGCAGTGATCGTATTTTTTGAAATCGTTGTCTCACTACCCATTTTTCCTTAAGATGTAATGGGCTTTCATACGAAAGTGGACATGAAGTTTACTTCTTATATAAGTAGAGTAAAGTGAGAGAAGACAAAGATGTAAATATGCTTATTGACAGAAGCTCACTCGAACACAAGATGGGTGAGAGCATATAAAACCCAGTATGGTTTTAAGAAGGCCAAAAGAGTTCACATTGACTTATATTATAACATCTGTCTTTTGTCAAGTGAGGCAACCTAAATTAATCTCATACACTATCTCTACTATTATTACTACACTATTATGAAGAGAACATTTATATTTGATATCCACCCCCAAAATTATCAAAAAATAAACCCCAAGATTTGTCATTCATATTAAAAGAAAATCAAAAGGGCAATTTCATGCATTCGATGAGGTAGTTTTTCTGTTGATCAATATTAACTTCGGTAGAACTCCCCTTCGTTATCGTACCTCTAAATAGCCGCTCACTTCTTCAATGTAACTATCCACTTTCTTGTTAACTAATAAAAACAAAGTTGTGCACTTTCTTTTCAAGCATAACCACCAAACTACAGTCACATGAATAGCGCGTATATTGCCTGTAGTCCAATATATAAATTGTAAAATGAGTTTGGTCTCCCTCCAAAACTACCATCTGGATGAAATAGTGACGAGAAAAACAAAAGACATGATGAGGACATATCTCTCATAACTTCCTATTTCTTCCATAATCTCGTGTGACCTTATAATTAATCATCTTCTTCTACCGATAATCACTTCAATCTAGTAAATGAAACTTGGATGGTTGACTTTTTAAATACCCGACAAAGCAGAGAGTACCCTTCCCTTCCTACCCTCAACTACTTCAATATTTCCCTTTTCATTTGATGGTACCTACTCCATTTCTTTTATATTTAATCATTTGGAGATTTGTACATACATATATATGTCATATATTTTTCATTTTGTACTGTTGACAAGTCGTTACATGGTATTAAATACCACAAAAACGCAATCTAGTCTCACAGAAAATCAACGAAGTTAATTTATTTTAATCATAATTGAAACCGAGTATT
The DNA here is from genome assembly GCA_016097595.1 of Eucalyptus pumila. Taxonomy (NCBI): domain Eukaryota; kingdom Viridiplantae; phylum Streptophyta; class Magnoliopsida; order Myrtales; family Myrtaceae; genus Eucalyptus; species Eucalyptus pumila. The sequence goes on along the minus strand of CM027852.1, from coordinate 1,766,719 downwards.
TTGGTACTTTTACTCAGTGTTCTTATTATGTGTACATTTATACTAATCCTTGCTTAGTAGGTTAATGATGCTTCAAGGGTTGATTAGTTTAAGTTAAGCATGGTTTAGGTGGATAGTTAGATTAAATTAGCAATTTAATTAATTATCGATGCATGTTAGGTGGATAGTTTAGTGCAATTAGGGCATAAACAAGCTCTAGTATTTATCTCGAGTGGTTTGGAAATTTTCTAGGCCCGTCTCGGCTTTTAATTAGGCTTTACGGGCCTAAGTATCCATTTTCTGCATTTAATAATTATTTTTCGTAATTATTTAATTATTTATTTATTTTTGGAAATTAGATTGACATAGATAGTGACCGAAATTTTATGCTGATTTCAGTTATGTGATCTGTTTATTTAATTGAGTTCTATTTTGTATTGATTGTGTATGAATTGTGATTTTAGGAATTTATTCCTAAATTAATTAATTTCGATAATTAATTAGAAAATCACCGGGCGTTAGTTGACACCACAAAAAATGAATTTGTGCACTGTAATAAATGGTGGGATTTTCAAGTGTGAAAATATGGCATTTTGGCTAAAGCCGGCCATGTACTCACACACGAGTATTTTTATCAGGAAGGATAAAAATGATGATCTGATTAGATGATCAGTATTGATAATTGCAATAGAGCTATAGTATACTATATTGATAATTGCGGTAGCTTTTGATGAGCTTTAGTATACTATATTGATAATTGCGGCACCTTCTGGTGAGCTATAGTATACCATATGAGCATAATTGCGGCAGCTTCTAGTGAGCTAAAGTATATTATATTGATAATTGAGGCACCATCTAGCGAGCTATACTATCTATTATTGGCTTATTAACTGAGATGACCGGGGAATGGTCACGAGGATATGGAATTGACTAGGTCAATTGATATGATGTTATGAATTGATTGGTTGATGTGATTTGATGCATTTGTGAATTGTACCGACTTGCAAGGAGAAGTGGGGGCAAAGGTAAGTCCTCTGACTCATTAATGTGCTTAGGCAACCCTTAGGGCGTATTTTCTTCCTAGTCGGGTCTTAGGGAGTGGAGCTCACTAAGACGTCATCTCACCCCGTTGTGGGATAACATTTCAGGTCCCTAGATGGCAGCCTCTCCAAACCCTCCCGAATATTTTGGACACCCTAAGAAGTTCACAGAACAGAGTTACCACATTCCAATACATGGGCACCTTGAAGGACTAGAATATGTGTTGGTGAAATCCATAGTCTGTGTTGATGTGGGTTTACCCAAAAAGGTGCCCCATCAATACAAGGGCATGGTATCGCCATTATCATGATGGATGAAGGGAGGGCCCAGTGCCGGAATCTGAGGTACCTCTATATGCGTTGGAGGTTGTGTATGGGAAAGGTACGACAAATCCTAAGGGTGGTTCGGTGGTGGAAGCAAAGGACTCTAAGCTTGATGATCTAGATTCACCGGTGTGCTTGGTAGTAGGCTCCAACTAGATTGTGGAAGAATGAGAAATCAAGGACGATGAGGACCCATAGTGTATTGGAAACCCCACCCTTGGTTGTAGACCTTGTTTTTTGTATGGCTTGAGTAGAACCTAACTTTTGTAGGTTGTATTGTAATATATACATTCTAGTTTGCAATGTATATAAGTGTGGTTGTGGTTGTTTGGTTTAAAATTTGTGTCCCTACTTTCCTATCCCATTGTTTTATTGTATGGGGATTTTATATATGCTTCCGCATGCATATTAAAATGAATAGGTCGGTGATGCATCCTAGGATGTCGCTATTTAATCAACCAAGCCCGGATGGGCACGCGCTTGAGGATCGGGGCGTGACATCCCCGTTTAGTGGTATCGGAGCATGGTTTAGGAATGGAGTGATAAGGTGCGATGGTTTATGGGATAGTTGTAGGAATGGCCTTTAAATTCATGCTGGTGCATGTCTGTGATAGCTGATTGGTAGAATTACTTGTTGTTATTGCTTGACTTCCAATTCGGTGTTGAATTGGAAGGACGATTTTTGTAGAAAGCATGTAAAATGACCGATCAGGAGTAGAGGACTCCTAGCAAGAGAACCGTGAGGCCTATAACTCGGGTAGGATGCCGACCAAGGTTGGTCTCCAAGGAGGCAGAGGTAGGGCGCTAACATAGGCTAGCGCTAGTGGGGTAGCACCACTTCCCATTGGTGATGGAGTCGCCACCCTAGGCGATCAGGGAACTATTAGGATTGTGCAAGCATTGGATGCTATGAGGGACATGTTGGGGCAAGAGGCCCAAAATCATGTTGCTGTCTTCACCGCCGCTGTTACAAACGCCGCTACCGCCGTCGCCAATGTTGTTGTTGCTGCTGCACCGATTATTACATCCGCTGAGGTTCCGCCAGGAATCGTGGTCGCTGGGAGACTGATTCACAAACTGGTGGAACAGTTCTTGAAGTTGAATCCACCTAAGTTTACTAGGGCAAAAGACCCCGAGGCCGCCGCTTTATGGATTCAAGGACTGGAAAAGACTTTTGCACTATTGATGTGCAATGAGATTGAGAAGGTAGTCATTGCAACTTACCGGTTAGAGGAAGTTGCAAATACTTGGTGGAGAACCACCCAAGGAGCGGTATTCCTTAAATGTGTCATCCCGGAGTGGAACGCCTTTGTTGAAGCCTTCAGTAATAAATACTTTTCAGAGACTGCCAAAGAGATGAAGATGGCAGAGTTTCAGCGCCTTCGCTAAGGCTCCATGATTGTAAATCAATATGAGCGAAGTTCGCTTAACTATTGCAATATGCTTTTGAACTGGTAGAGAATCCAGCAAATCGAGTGAGAAGATTCAGAGATGGATTCATGCCGAACTTGAAGAGTATATTGATTTTGCTGAATCTGAGAAATTACAATGACTTGTACGAGAGGGCCCAGATGATTGAGAGAGATCAAAATGACAAAGCCACCGCATTTGGATCGCGGTTTGGATCGAGTCGGGAAGGGATCGACATGGGAAGGGGCCCATGATTGGAGGAAGATTTCGGTACCACCCAATAGGAAGGGTGGAATTGGAAAGTCAAGGCCGAGCCAGAGTGTTGTGTGTTGTCTATGTGGAATGCGACACGGTTCAGCCCCGTGCCCCCGAATGACGGGTGCTTGTTCTGAGTGTGGCCAACTAGGTAACTTAGCCAGAGATTGTCCGAGGAGACCAAGAGGACAACCGCAGTTGCCGCCGCCACCACCATAGAAGGGACAGATTAGAGGGTACGCACCTCAAAATGCACCATCAGGAGAATAGCTCAGACCTCCAGTTCAAGGCATGGTGTATGCCATTACTCAAGGTCAGGCAGAGGCTGTGCCTGACGTGATCACAGGTATGGTTTCTTTGAACAACCATCCTAGTTACGCTTTATTCGATCCAGGAGCAAGTCATTCTTTTATTGCCGAGCAATTCATTAAGTTGATATGATTAAGTCCTGTATTATTGGAGTCAGGAGTTAGCATATCTACACCGTTAAAGGATAAGGTGATAGTTGCTTTGGGTTGTTATGGTTGCAAGTGAGCAATTGGTGAGCGAGAGGGGAAAATAGACTTGTTAGTCCTAGCCATGTATGACTTTGATTTGATAATTGGCATGGATTGGCTTACCAAGCAATGAGCTAAGATGGACTGCCATCGCAAGGCGATTCAATTTGACCCGTTAAAGGGTGGGAGCTTCGAGTTTGTCAGGAATCAAGAAGGACCCTCGATTACTTTGATCTTGTCGCTAGAGGCAACCCATTTGTTAGACGAGGGTTGTCAAGGTTACATGGCAACTGTCGTGGATATGACAAGTTGAGGAGCTGAAAATGGAAGACATTGCCGTGGTACAAGAATTTCTAGATGTTTTCCCAAAGGAATTGCCAAGATCACCATTAGAGAGAGAAATTGAGTTCATGATCAAGCTAGCACCCGGACAGAGCCAATTTCTAAGGCTCCTTACCAAATGACGTTATCGGAGTTGAATGAACTGAAGGTGTAGATGCAAGAGTTATTGGATAAGGGATTTATACGTCCCAATGCATCACCTTGGGGAGCACCAGTTCTGTTTGTAAAGAAGAAAGATGGTTCGTTGCGTTTGTGCATCGACTATCGCCAACTCAATCAAGTGATGATTAAGAACAAGTATCCACTCCCGAGGATCGATGACTTGTTCGATCAGTTGCAGGGAGCGTCGATATTTTCGAAGATCGACTTGAGGACAGATATCATCAATTGAGGATTAGGAAGGAGGATATTCTAAAATCAACATTTCGTACTCGTTATGGTCATTTTTTACTATAATGCCATTTGGGTCGACGAATGCTCTAGCTGCCTTCATGGATGTAATGAACCGAGTGTTCAAGGAATATCTAGATCATTTGTGATCTTGTTCATTGATGATATTTTGGTGTATTCGAGAAGTGATGAAGAGCATGAGAGTCATTTGAGATTGGTACTGCAAACTCGAGAGTTCATCAAATGTATGCCAAGTTTAACAAGTGCAAGTTTTGGTTGACTCGTGTTGTTTTCCTAGGTCACGTGATTTAGGCGAAGGAATGTCCGTGGACCCAAGTAAAATTGAAGTAGTGATCAACTGGCCAAGACCAACTATCGTGACAGAAATTAGAAGTTTTTTGGGTTTGGCAGATTATTACAGAAGGTTTGTGGAAGGGTTTTCATCTTTAGTGTCGCCTTTGACAAGACTCTTGAAGAAAGAAGAAAAATTTGTGTGGACAGAAAAGTGCGAGCATAGTTTCCAAGAGCTGAAGCAAAAGCTAACTACCGCACCGGTGCTGACCATTCCATCTGGTCCTGGAGGATTTAAGATCTATAATGATGTGTCGTTTAGAGGATTGGGTTGTGTGCGATGCAACATGGCTAAGTTGTTGCATATGCCTCCCGTCAGTTGAGACCTCATGAGCAGAATTACCCAACGCATGACTTAGAACTCATGGCAATCATTTTCGCCTTGAAGATTTGGAGACACTATTTGTGTGGAGAAAGATTCTAGATCTTCACGGACCATCAAAGTCTCAAGCACCTATTCTCTCAGAAGGAGTTGAATATGAGACATCGCCGATGGATGGAACTTTTGAAAGACTATGACTGTGATATTCTATATCACCTGGGAAAGGTGAATAAGGTCACCGATGCTTTGAGTCGAAAGTCTTTAGTCACTCATATATTGATTAAGGAGTGGAACCTAATCAAGAGAGCTCGAGGTTCGGTGTTCAAATTTGAGGTAGGCCACTTTTCGAGTCTTATGGCCACCCTCAGAATTGAACCGGATGTCCATATCAAAATCAAATTACTCCAGCCGACAGATCCAAGATGTTAGAAGATTCTACACGAAGACACCGAGAAAAGAAAAGTTGACTTCCAGATTTCTGATGATGGAACATTGAGATTCCGAGAACGATTGGTTGTACCTGACGATGTAGGGTTTAGAGAGGATATTCTATCATAAGCACATCGTAGCAGCTACAACATTCATCCTAGCAATACCAAGATGTATTAGAATCTGCATCAACACTATTGGTGGTCTGGCATAAAGGTGAACATCGCCAAGCATGTCGCCAAGTGTTTGACGTGTCAGCAAGTCAAAGCACAACATTGCAAGCCAGGAGGATTTCTGCAACCTCTTGAGATCCCAAAGTGGAAATGGGAGCATATCACCATGGATTTCATGACCGGACCAAGGAGTCAAAGAGGTAATGATTCCATTTGGGTAGTGGTTGACAGATTGACAAAGTTAGCCCACTTCATTGCAGTATGAAAGGACCTTAGTTTAGATTGACACGTAGAGCTGTATGTGCATCAAGTAGTTCGTTTGCATAGAGTACCGGTGACGATAACTTCAGATCGAGACCGTGGTTTACAGCTGCATTTTGAAAAAGCTTGCAGGCTGCCTTAGGAACCAAGCTGTGGTATAGTACGACATATCATCCTCAGACGGATGGTCAGTCTAAGAGGATAATTCAAACCCTTGAGGACATGTGCGAGCTTGTGTGCTAGATTTCAAGGGAAGTTGGGAAGAACAGCTTCATTTGGTGTAATTTGCCCACAACAATAGTTATCAACAGAGCATCTAGATGGCTCCTTTTGAAGCGTTGTATAGCAAAGTGTGTAGGACACTAGTGTGTTGGGATGAAGTTGGGGAGAGAAAGATTAAAAGGCCCTAGAGTTGGTTCAAGAGTCAGTGGATGCCGTTACAGTGATAAGAGACAGACTTAAGGCCGCTTAAAGTAGACAGAAAAGTTACGCAAATAAGTGCAAGAGACCTTGGAATTCCAAGTTGGTGATAACGTCTTGTTGAAGGTGTCACCAATGAGTCTAAGGTACGTAGGTCCATTTGAAATTCTAGAGAGAATTAGGATCATAGCATATCGTCTTGCGTTGCCGCCAAGACTGGCGCCAGTGCACAACATCTTTCACGTGTCAATGTTGAGGAAGTACAAGCCTGACCTGACCCACGTGCTTAATTTTGAAGAAATGGACGTGGATGACCAAGTGTCATACATTGAAAGCTTGGTTCAAATTGCGGAGAGAAAAGAGCAAGTTTTGTGTACAAAGACCATCCCATTGGTCAAAGTGGTTTGGCAACACCACGCATGCTTGAAGGAGCAACTTGGGAGACTGAAAATTCGATGAGACGTTTGTACCCCCACCTTTCTCCTTAAGTATTGTAATGGTTTAACTTTCGAGGGACAAAATTTTTATAAGAGGGGAAGAGTTGTGACATCCTGGATTTTTCACTTCTGCTTTCAATTATATTAATCGAGCCTTTCATCGACGTGCCTATAGGGCTATTTTCAAAGTTGATCACTCTCGATATAACTAAACTATCAGGGAAAGCCATTAAGGAATTTTAATGCAATAGACTAGAGAATTCGACCAGGAATCGACTACTCAACCGTGCTCATCTAGTCATTACGGCAAAGTTAAAAATCGATTATAAATCAGAGATAGGTCAGTTGGACCGAGATATGTGGTTAAACGTGGGTGACTCCACTAAATTGGAAAGTTCTCGTCGACCGGCACTAGATTGATTTTTCTATCTTTTTGGTACCTTATGTCCGTATTTGAATCCTCGAGATTTTCATGACAACCGAGAGTCGACAATATGTCGAGTGGGTTCATTGTGGCTCGAAGAAATTCGACCACGGGTCATTTGCGCTAAAAATTTCTAAAAGCTATCCGGATAGCCTAGGTCACGCTAAAATCGCGTCTAATTGAAATTAATCGTGAATTTGAATCCGATTTTAGAAATTGAAAGTTCTGTCATGTCACGAATCTTATTAGGAATATTGGCTTAGCCTCCGAAGATTTTTCTGCAAACCGAGACTTTTTGAGAAAAAGTCGAGGTAGGGTCATTTTTGTCTAGAAAATGTTAGGGACCGTTTTTTATAATGCAATTGGGATGCAAGTGGGATCAATTGATGAGGAAAAATGCAATTTGATCGAGGACTCGATTGTTGAATTTATAGAGGCGGTTTGTGTTGATTAAAGGAGGAATTAAGGTCCAATTGAGAAGGAACCAAGTGAAATTCGTAGCCCCCTCACCCACAACATTTGGACCACTTCAAAAGCCATCTAGAAGGATTTGAAGGCTGGAAATTGGTGGTGGAATCCAGCCATGCATGGGGGATAAGGTCAAGGGGACAAAGAGAGATAAGGGAGACCAAGTCTCCCCTTTTTTGATGGTGACAAAACTTTCTTGCAGATTTAGATATTTTTGACATGCAAGACAATACTCAAACAAACATGGATATTTCACAAAAGATAAATGGCTTAGTAAAGATAGCATTAAATCTGCATCCATAGGAAATAAGAAAGTTAGTCCTATAAATAAACAACTATCTTTGCCATGAAATACCAACAGTGCTTAAGATACTGCAGCAAACATTTAAACGATCAAACAATCCAAATCCAGTCACAACCAATCATCCAAACAAAAGTAAAGTCAATCAAAAGTCAAGTCAAACAAGATTCAAGTCTCAAATCTGCACCATCTTCCCCTTTTTGTCAACATGAAAAAGGTAGAGACGAAAAGATAATGAAATTAGGATTGCTTTGGAATGCAAATAACTTGAAAATCTCCCATTGACTGGATAATTCCTTCCAGCTTTTTCAAATCCTCCTTCAGTTGAGCCACTTCTTCACCCTTGGCATTTGCTTGAACTTGAAGAGCAAGGGCATGAATTTGATCATGCAAAGAAACTGAAGAGGCTTGACCTGCATTTTGCAAATTCTGAACTTTGCATCCCAAGGCATAAATCTAGCCTCGCATCTCCATAAGAATATCAAGCGGTCTTTGAAAATCTGGTGAATTATTGGTCTGAGTGCTAGCTTTTGCATGATCAGTAGGAGTATTAGCAAATGATGGCAAGTCAGCATGAGCATCTAGATTTGGCAATGAAACCTCATGACCTTCCTTTGGAAATTGAGAGGCATAGATGTCTTCTAGATCTGTAGGTGAACAGCTAACATCTTCACTAGTAAAAGCAATTAAAGATGTATCTCTTTTCTCAGCAACTCCCCCTGTTTCATTGCCTTCAGGCGGTAAGAAGTACTCTTCATGCTTTGTTTCCTCTTGGTCACCTCTGCCTTCTTCTTCTTCTACAGTCCTTTCTTCCTCTGCTTCTTTTCTCATCGATTCTTTCTCTCCACTCCTTTGTTCAAACTCTTCTCTATCTTGATCCTCTCTCTCCTCTGTCTCTAGAACAGAATGTTGTAGGTTTCTCAATGCGAGAGCTGAAATGGTGATATCGTCTTCATCTTCTTCATCCTCCAAGATAAGTGCTCTTCTTTTCCTAGATGGAGTAGTCACTGGCTCTTTCCTTTTCTGTTTTGCAGCTGAAGAAACTTGATGAGTCTTGACAAGGGTTTTCTCCTTAAATCGCTCCAAAGCTTTGTTCAGCTCCTTCAGATGCATTTTGGAAACCATTTTTAGTCCCACCACCATTTGTTCACAGTTACGAACACATTGAATCCTGGGAGGCTAAATATTCAAATGTCTGAATAGCTTTGTAACAAGCGCTGAGCAAGGAAGTTGGCCCTTGTCTTTCACCATCGTTCGATACATATGAAACATGATTGTGTGAGGCAGAGAGAACTTTTTGCCAGTGTTGATAGCATATATCAGCTTTGCTTCTGAGTTGGAGACGTCGGTCTTCGAAGTTGATTTGGGTTTAAGGCAATTGATCACGATCTTGTGAAGCAAAATATTTGAGGCATTCATCCTCAAGTACGAAATTCGCCCTTCTGCCATTCCATCTCGAACAAGCTCTACCATCGCACAACCAACAGACACACTAATTGATTGGAATGCCCCTCGCTCTACTCCAATCACATCCGCCAATGTGTCCATATCAACAATGTAATTCTGGTCTCAAACACTAAAAGAAAATCTATTCGCATCCAAGAAACTCATATTAGAATAGAAGTATGCAATAAGCTCTGGATGAGTCACCATTGATTCAGAGCAAAATTGTTCAAGTTGAAGTAGCGTTGAATTTCTCTCGCAACTTCACATTCAAAGAATCCAGAAAATCAAAGTCCACACTTCTTGGATTGATCACCCCTCTCTTTAGCAACTTGGAGTATAGTTGCTTGTGTTCCTCCGAGTGAAACAAATCTGTCCTTTTGCTTCGAATATTCGCCGCAACACCCATTTTAGGCTTAAAATGAGTGTACATTTTGTCATCATCATTCCTATCAGGCTGACTAAGACCTCCAACATGTGGATCGCTTGGAATATTCGTAAATGCACGTTTTGCTGACCCCTAAGGAGAGATTCCCAAACGTTCCATCGTTCGCAAAAAAAGTGGGTTTCATTTCTGTACCCTTTTTCTTTCAAAAATTCATAAATAAAGTTAAATGCAAAACCTCCTTCCTTTAAGGTAGAGTACAGTTTGAAGACAAAAGCAGGCTTTAGAGTTCTTACTGGTTCAGTGTGACATCCTGAAATTCGACCCCGTTTCGATAAAGTGAAATGGGCATTTCGTCAACGTGCCTATGGTCCTTTTTCTTTGAGCTGATCACTCACGAGTTAACTAACCTATTGGGTGAAGCCGTTAAGGGATGTATCCGCGGTAAAATCCCTAAAAGTTACCTAATTGGTTGGATTAGACTAAAATCGCGTCTGATTGATTATAACTAGGAAATTGAATTCGATTTTGGGATCGAATATTCGAGCGTGTCACAATTCGTTTTTAGGATCATGTCTCATCATCCGTCAAATTAGTTACAAGTCTGAAATTTCAGAAAAGAAATTATCGGAGGAAAAATTGATGACCGAAAGAAAATAGAAAGGGAAAGAGAAAAGAAATAAAATAAGATTGATGGTATTATTTTATTCTTCTCTCTCTTCTTTTCTCTCTCTCTCTCTCTTTCTCTCTCTCTCTCTCTCTCTCTCTCCTCTCCCCTCCCCTTCGTGCGAGCACCCCATCGACCGAATGCCTTGCCAATTTCAAATTGGCTTCTCTTCTCTTCTCTCTCTCTCCCTTTTTACTTTTGACTAGTCAAACACTTATCCTCTCTCTCTCTCTTCTCCCTCTTCTTCCCTCATCTCTCTCACGGAACCGACTTCTCTCTCCCCCTCACTGTTCAAACAGAAGACAGAAGACAGAGGATAGAAGCAAAAATAACACAAAGACAGGAGCTGCTCACTGCCGCTCACGCTCCGCCACCCGTGCGCCGTTCGCGCTTCGCCGTCCACCGCTCGCCGTTCATCTCCGCTTCTCCCTCACCCCTTGAGCCATCGTCACCGCCCTTCTTCTCTTTCCCTTCTGTTTGTGCAAAGCCCAGCAGAAGCGGAAGCAGCGAGCATCATCGCCCGAAGGAGCAACAGCCAGCTGCTCGGACGCCGTCGCACCGGAGTTGCCGCGTCCGCCGCTCGTTGCGCGCTCTGCCACCGCCCCTTCGGGCCTCACGCCCGCACTGCCATCCCTCCCCCGTGCGATTCCAGTCGTTGCCCAGCTTGGTCTAGCGCCTCTAGTCGCCACTCGCCGACGTCCCGACCTCCCCGGCGTCCCCCTCACCCTCCGCCGGCCCCGCCTTGCTGTTTTGGCCACCGGACTAGCTCCGACCAACCAAGGACAGCAACCCACGAAGTGGGTTTCTAGCAGCTTTAGGCCCGCTTTTGGGCCGTTTCCGGGCCCCTAACCCGAGCCGTGCTTTGGGGTTTATCGTCCTCACGTCGTCCCCGTCGGATTGATCCGATTTGCGCGCGATTCCGGTGAGTAATCTCATTAATCCTTGCTTAGTGGGCTAATTACACATAAGGGTTGTTTAGTTTAATTAATTAGGTGTAGGTGGTTAGATTAGCATGAATTAGTCTTTATTAGTCAATTGTGATGCGAATTAGACAAATTGAATGTGTATTTAGCAAGTAGACATGGTCTACTATTTATTGATGGTAGCCCAGGATTTTTCCCAACCCTAATCGGGCTTCAATTAGGCAATTCGGACCTAAGTGGAATTTTTGGTATTTAAATATTATTTTTTCAGAATTAAATTAATTAATTAATTAATTTCCGAAAATTCAACTAGGATGGCCCATGACCGAATTTTTATGCTGATGATCATGGTGAAATCCGTTTATTTAACTGAGTTGCAATTTGAGCTAAATTGGATTTATTGTAATTAATTATTAATTCTCGAAATTATTTATTTATTTATTTATTTTCCGGAAATTCAACTTGGATGGCTAGTGGCCGAATTTTTATGCTGATGATCGTGGTGCAGCCCGTTTATTTAATTGGGCTTTAGTTTGAGCTAAATTGGATTGATTGTAATTAATTATTAATTTTTTAAATTAATTATTTATTTATTTATTTTTTGGAAATTAAGGTTGGGTTAGTCGACGACTGAAATTTCGTGATGATTATCGTGGTGAAGTCCGTTTATTTAATGGAGCTTTATTTTGTGTTGAATTGAATTATTTGCGAAGGACGAGAATTATTCTTTAATTGGAAAATCATTGGTTATTAACTGAAAAATAACCGGGCATCGGTTGATAATGCCAAAACTATTTGAGCGGACTATAGAAAATGTGGGAGTTATGGAAAGGAAAATATTAGATTTTGGCTAAGACCAGCCGTGTGCCCATGCACGATATTTTATCGGGTATTTCTAATACGAAGAAATGAGGCCAAGACATTACTTTAATTGAGGAAGTTAAGTGCGAGGCACAATGTCATTGGGCCATGAGGAATTAATCATGTGTTGGCTTATAGTTGAAGCAAGATGATTATTGGAAGTTGATGTGATGTGTGTTGTGTTGAGGGAAACCAATGGATCATGAGCAGGTAAAGAACTAAGTACTACACAAGTAGAAGACTTCATGTGAGTTACCTCTACCGCCTTATACCATTACTTATTGTAGTTAAGGGCTAAGTGTTACATGGCGACCTGAGTCGCATGAGAATTACCTCTAGTGCATGCAGCATTGTTATGCATAGTGAAGGGCTAAGTGCTACACGATGGCAAGATCTCGTGTGAGTCACCTCTAGCGCCTTACCCTATTACATTTTGTAGTGAATGACTAAGTACTGCACGATAGCGAGATTTCGCGTGAGTTACCTCTAGCGCATTATACTATTGTTATTTGTGGTCAAGGACTAAGTACTGCATGATGACGAGACTTTGTGTTGGGGTCACCTCTAGCGCCTTGAGCCTATATTTGAGTGGGAATGTTGAATTGGAATGTTGAGATTAATTATCGAGTATAGATGAAATCATCGATATGATTTGATTCGTTTGTCATGGATTGACTGATTGAACTGAATTGGCCGGGGAAGGGTCATCGTTGACATGCAATTGACTAGGTCGGTTGATCATTGTTTTGATCTGATGTTGTGAATTGCTTGATTGAATGGAAATGACCGTAAGTGGTCTTGTTGACATGTAATCGACTGGGTCGATTTAATCGATGCTTCGATCAATGATGTGATTGCTTGGATGCCTATCTGATATGTGTTAATATGCAGGTGGAAATTGAGGCCAAGGTAAGTCCTCTGACTCATGTTGTGCATAGACAGCTGAGTAGTGTATTGGTTTCCTAATTGAGTCTTAGTGGGGTAGAACTCGCTGAGACGTAGTCTCATCCCGGTTTGGGGAAAACATTTCGGACCCCTATTAAGGAGCTGAGGAGGAATCTAAGAAGGAGTACTCTGAGGTGAAACCTAAGAAGAAGGATTTTTGGAAGAAGAAGATAATACCGAGAGGGGCCTTGAGTATGACCCGGATGGACTGAGATTCCATCTTCTTTTGGGAATCATGTTTTGATATGATTAGAGTAAAGTAAAAAGTTGTGAATAATTGTGAAGTACTTTGGTTTGCGTTTTGTATAAAAGTTTGGTTATAAGTTTCAATCTGAAAAATATGGCCCTGCTTTTCTATCCCATCGATTTACTGTCTAGGGATTTATAACTACTTCCGCATGTGCTTAATAAATGAAAGGGTCGGCGATATATAGTCCTGGGATATCGCATTTTAAAATCGACCAAGTAGAAGGATGTGTGCGTGCCCGAGGATCAAGGCGTGACATTCGGCATCCTCAATGATTTCTTCCTCCGCTTGTTGCTGAATATTCTGTGGTCTAGCCTGAGGAGAATGACGCGGTTGCGAATGTTGTGGGCTCTGCTGTTGCCTTGGAGATTTTTCTTCCTTGGTGAGGTCAAAATGTGTAGGACCCTCATGCATATGTTGTGGTCCCCTGTTCGCGATCCTTGAAGACTTTCTTTGGGAAGCCATTCTCACAGTCTTTGAGAGATTCCAAACTCGATTCGCGAGAAAGGTGAGAACTTTGAAGATTAAACTAGAGAGTAAAAGTAAGAAAGTGATGTTCTATGCTTTTAGGGTTTGAGAGGAAGACGATCAGTATATAAGACAGTCGAAAAGAAGTATACGGAACGTCGTAAAAGGAAAAATAGAAAATGCCTTTTCAAAAAATAACTGCCTTTTTGAAATATAGATAACCGTAATTTCAAAAGATAACTTCTTTTTCGAAAAGGAATGATTGCAATATTCACGAGAACTGGGGAAGATAACATCAATCAATTATAGATTAATAGATGAACGTACCTTTTCGAGATTTTATCCGACAGATAAAATTCTAAAACAGAAATAACTTACAGTCGTGAATCTTGATCTTCTGAGTCTGAGTATCTCTAGACTTTTATCCCTGAGTCTGAACTTCTTCAGATTTTAAGATATTAAGTCTAAAACGAATAAGCTCGAATTGATTTTTCTCCAAAGGCTTTGTAAAAATGTCCACTAGTTGATTCTTTGAGTCAATGAATTGGATCAAGATTTCTCCATTTTGAACATGGTCTCTAATAAAGTGATGTCGAATCTCTATATGCTTTGCTCTTGAATGAAGAATTTGATTCTTGGTGAGATTAATCGCGCTGGTGTTGTCACATTTAATCTCAGTGCATGAGTCTTCGATTCCAAAGTCTCTTAGATGTTGCTTTATCCACAAAATTTGTGAACAACAACTTCCAATAGCCACATACTCTACTTTTACTATTGAAAAAGCTACAGTACTTGCTTTCTTGAGAACCAAGATACTGTCCTGTTCTCAAGTAATTGACAAATGCCCAAGGTGCTCTTTATATCAACTCTGCATCCCGCTAGGTTTGCGTCTAAATATCCAAGGAGAGTAAAGTCTCCTTCTTTAGGATACCAGAGACCGAAATTAGAAGATAATGCAACGTATTTGATGATACGTTTTGCAGCACTTAAATGAGATTCTTTGGGATTTAATTGAAATCTGGCACAAATACAAACACTGAACAAAATGTCAAGTCTAGAAACAGTAAGATAAAGAAGTGAACCAATGATACTCCTTTATAGCTACTAGTCAACTTTCTTTCCTCCTTCATATTTGTCCAGTTTCGAGGAACTTGACATTAGTATATAAGTCTTCTTACAATTCTCCAAGCTGAACTTTTTAACAAGTTCTTTAGCATATTTTTCTTGGTGGATGAAAGTTCCTTCCTTCAATTATTTTATTTGAAGTCCGAGAAAGAAGGATAGTTCACTCATCAAGCTCATTTCAAACTCATCATGCATAGTCTTAGAGAATTTCTTACACAGATTTTCATTAGGTGATCCGAAAATAATATCATAAACATATATTTGAACAAGTAAAAAAATTTTGCTTTCTCTTTTGATAAACAATGTAATATCTACTTTACCTTTAACAAAGCCATTTCGAATTAAAAACTTACTTAATTTGTTGTACCAAGCTCAAGGTGCTTGCTTTAAACCGTATAACGCCTTTTTCAATCTGAATACAGAGTCTGGTTTTCTTGGGTCTTCAAAACCGGGAGGTTGTTCCACATAGACTTCCTCTTGGATAAATCCATTTAGGAAAGCGCTTTTGACGTCCATTTGGAATAACTTGAAATTCTTATAGCAAGCAAAAGCCAGTAATAATCTAATTGCTTCTAACCTTGCTACTGGTGCGTAAGTCTCATCATAGTTTATCCCTTCTTCTTATGTATATCCTTTGGCCACGAGTCTTACTTTGTTCCTTACAACTTTCCTTTCTTGTTCATCTTGTTTCTAAAAACTCATTTAACTCCAATGATAGATTTACCTTTTGGTTTAGGAGTCAATTCCCACACATCATTGATACTGAATTGCCTAAGTTTTTCTTGCATAGTTTCAATCCAGCTTTCATAAGTTAAAGCTTCTTCTATGCACTTGGGTTCTATTTCAGAGATAAGAGCCACAACATTAGACTCTTCACGCATTTTGGATCTTGTACGAATTCCTTCATTAATGTCACCAATAATGAGTTCTTT
Source organism: Eucalyptus pumila (assembly GCA_016097595.1). Taxonomy (NCBI): domain Eukaryota; kingdom Viridiplantae; phylum Streptophyta; class Magnoliopsida; order Myrtales; family Myrtaceae; genus Eucalyptus; species Eucalyptus pumila. The sequence goes on along the minus strand of CM027852.1, from coordinate 1,750,900 downwards.
GGGATGACTGGACTTGTGCTTGCAGTTGCTGGTTGGATTGTCAGACTGTTAATCTTTTTCTTCATTTAATTCTTCAATGATCATTCGTTGCTGGTCTTACGAAGTCGATTTGCTTTTGGAGATTTAGACTTTATAGAGTTTGGAGCAGGTTCAGATTCTTCAAGTTGAGTCTAAATCGATTGATTTTGCATAAAGTCTTGAAATTTGACATTCATCGATTCCTCCACATATTGATTCTTTTTGTTGTATACTTTGTAAGCTTTGCTGATGGTTGAATATCCAAGGAAGATGCCTTCGTCTGATTTTTCTTCAAACTTACCAATTCAATCATTTGCATTTTTCAATATAAAACATTTGCATCCAAACACATGAAAATATGAAATAATTGGCTTCTTTCATTTGAACAACTCATAGGGAGTTTTCTCCATAATAGGCCTTAAAAAGACTATTAATAATATAACACGTTATAGAAACTGCTTCAGCCCAGAAGCGAGAGGAAATGTTACTTTCAATTAATAATGTTCTAGCCATTTCTTGCAATGATCTATTCTTCCTTTCCACAACTCCATTATGTTCTGGAGTATATGGTGAGGAGAACACATGCTGAAAACCAAATTCATCACAGAATTTAGCAAAGTCTTGATTTTCAAACTCACCTCCATGATCTATCCGTATACTTGAAATAACATACCCTTTCTCATTTTGAACTTTTTTAGCAAATTTCATAAAATAGAAAAAGGTTTCAGACTTACTTGCCAGGAAATATACCCAAGTGCATCGTGAATAATCATCCACTATTACTATGCAATATTTCTTACCTCCAATGCTCTGTGTTCCAGTTGGTCCGAAGAGATCCATATGCAAGAGCTACAACACACGATTAGTGGAAACTTGATTTATTGGTTTGAAAGAGTTTCTAACATGTTTGCCCAATACACACGGTGTGCATAATTCGGATTTTTGATATGTCAGGTTGGGTAGTCCACGAACAAGCTTCTTTGTAGAGATATTAGCTATTTGCTTCATATTGGTGTGGCCAAGTTTTCTATGCCAGAGATTAGCTTCCTCTTGAATTGAAATTAGACATTGGGATTTTTCTAGTTTGATATCCAAGAGATATATATTCCCATGTCTTCGCCCCTTGAATGTCTGAGAGGAGTCTTTACTGGTTCCTGAACATATTCCTTCTTGAAAGTTGATTTTGTAACATGTGTCGCACAATTGGCTGATACTCAACAAGTTGTAGTTGAGTCATTCTACTAAGGAAACGTTACTGATTGTGAGACTTCCAATCTTTACGGTTCCGTATCCCACAATTTTTCCTTTGCCATTTCCTCCAAAAGAAACTTTTCCACTACTAACTTGCATAAGCTTCATGAAACAACTTGAGTCTCATGACATATGTCTTGAGCATCCACTATCCAAGTACCATTTAACCTTTTTCTTGTTAGTGACCTACATTTAAAAAAGAAACTCAAGCTTTTTTTGGTACCCATACTTTCTTGGGTTCAATAGTGTTAGTGCAATATACAGTCTTTGCCCAAGCATTCTTAACAGGTTTCCAAACCATAGGACATTCTTTCTCAAAATGTTATGAGCTATTACACTTAGAACATTTAAGAGCACTACAGCCTACAAGTTTTACAAAAAATTTTCGAAAATGATTTCTATAAAAATCTTTTGTAGGTCTTTGTTTAATTCTTTCCTTTACTTTTGGAAAATCAATTAGAGGAATGGTTTCAGCAGTCATTCCCAAGCCTAATTTGTTAAAGTAAGGTCTTTGTGCTGAAAGAATCTTTTCTAATTTCTCAGAACCTATTGAAATTTTTTTTGAAATGCTTGAGATATCATTTTTCAAAAGTGCATTTTCTTTTGAAAGTGAGTCTGCATTTTCTTTCAGAGTAATAACACTTATATCCAAAATTTTTACTTTTTCTTTCCTAACAATTTCCTGTTGCCTCAGTGCAGAATTTTCCCTTTTTAGTTTGGAAATCCTATTGAGAGAGGTTTTGAGACTAAGACACAATTCATCAATATATTTAGAGACTTTAGTAGGAATTTTTAAATTACTTACCTTGATTTCACTGTCTGAGTCTGAGTTTATCTCGAGTCCGAATCGAGTCGGTGTGCCATTAGACAAATATTAGCATAATCATCATCACTCTCTTCACATTCGGTATCACTCCAAGTTTTTGCTTTGAGAGCTTTTCTGTATTTCTGAGCTTTTCCTTTCTTTTTCTTCAGTAAGAGACAGTTGGGTCTAATATGTCCATTTTTCTTGCATTCAAAACAAATCACATCTTTATTGGAATCATCATCCTCAGCTGATTTATTTTAAAACTTTTAAGAACTTTGTTTCTTCGAACTGAATCTTCTTCCATTTTTGTTAAGTTTTCTGAACCTTCTTATCATGAGAGCAAGCTTTTCATCGTGCATATCGTCTTCTGAATCTGTAACATCATAATCATCATTAGATTTTAATGCAATGGATTTTTTACCTTTGGGATCTTCATCTTCATTGATTTGCTCTACTTCATAAGATTGAAGAGTGCCAACCAATTTGTCAACAGAGAGTAGCATAATTTTTTGTGTCTCCCTTATTGAGATCTTTACGTGATTCCAATATTTGAAAAGCCCACACAGTAAATTGTTAACCTTCATGGGTCCAGAGATTGGTTGACCTTGATACTCAAGACCGTTCACGATTTATGTAAAATGACTAAACATGTCAATGATAGATTCTCTTGGTTTCATCCTAAATGCTTCATATTGACCAAGCAGATTATTGATTCTGGTTTCTTTCACTCGATCGGTTCCTTCATAGGTGATGTGCAATCTATCTTAGACTTCTTTAGCTGTTTCACAAGAAAATATTCTGTTCTATTCAGTGGGAGATAATGCACAATATAAAGAATAAATTGCTTTTGCATCAAGAGCTTGTCTCTTGGTAATCTCTTCTTGAGTCATATCACTGGACTCAACAGCTTCTTTTCCCCTTTCTGAGATTGTTGTAGTTTTAGGAATAATTTCTTTATCTACCACATCCCATTCAAGAGAGTCTTTCGATCTTAGGAATACTTTCATTTTGTTTTTCCATATATTGTATTTCTTCCCATCAAAGTAAGGTGGTCTGGTGTTGTTTTGCTCTTCAACCAAACCTGGAGTCAACATACTAGTCATGGATCGTTAACTCTGAAGTAAAAACACTTCAATTTAAATGAGTACACAGGCTTTGATACCAATTGTGAATGCTAGTATGAGCACCTAAAGGGGGTGAATAGGTGTGAAAACAAACTTTTACGAAGTATAGTGTAAAACTTTACTTTTAACCTAAGTCTGTTTAACAGTAGACTTTAAAATAGAAACGAGACTCTAACAATTAAATAAAGTTACGAGTAAAGTAAAAGAGTTTAGGGAAGAGAATAAGAACACAAGGTTTTAAGTGGTTCGGCTTAATCCAAACCTATGTCTACTCTCCCGCACTAACAGCCCACCGGCTGGATTTCCCTATGAATCAAAAGAGTCGTTACAGTATCACGTCCTTGATTCCACAGTGTAGAGACTCTGCTACACTTCCTCAAGGTCTCACAAATGTATAAACTCCCTTTTGAGTACAAGTTTACGCTCAACAATTGAATGTGACAAAGAACAAAGAGTTTCAGACTTTGGAATTTATCTATCGCGCACACACTCAAATAACCAGAGCATCTTCCTTGTATACTCCTCCATACCTACATAACCGTTGGCACTTCCAAAGGAGCTCTTCCAATCTACCTGTTGGACAGAATCAATTAAGGAGATCTCGAGCTATTTAAGAAATATGACGATAGCCCACCAATCATGTTCGCCCATACAATCAGGATCTAGGTTTCCATAAGTAAAACCTTCCAAGTATGCTTCGCCAATCAACGGATCTAAATTACCCGAATTAAAATCAAAACGAATAATAGATTCCGAGATGTTATATCCAGCCGAGAGATATTCTTCGGTCGATAGAGTCAAATCCTTAAAGAAATACTCAACTCTAGATAAGTCTTCTTCGACGGTCTAGAAACTGTCAATAAATGCAGATTTTAAATCTTGAGTTTGGTGGTCTGGCGGTCTTCAAACTTTGATGATAGAGTCTGCAAGTCTTCAGACTAGACTGATGGAAACGTTTTGTTAGCTTCAAAATAAATACGGAAGTTTTCTCCAACACGTTTGGCTAGCCTGCTTTGGAGTTTCTCATTCCTCGCCGCGTCCCTATCGATTTGATCCGAGCGTATCATCAAACAAGTGAGTTTAACTCACTAATCCCTGCTTAGTAAGGTAATGACGTTTAAGGGTTGATTAACTTAGACTAAGCTAGGATTTGGTGATTAGTTAGAATGGATTAGTGAATTAGTTAATTATCGATGCATGATAGGTGGTTAGTTTAGCGCAATTAGGGCCTAGACAAGCTTTAGTATTTATCTAGAGTGGTTTGGAAATTTTTTAGGCTCGTCTCAACTTTTAATTAGGCTTTACGGGCCTAAGTTGCTATTTTTGGCATGTATTAATTATTTTCCGTAATTATTTAATTATTTATTTATTTTCCTGAAATTGTTAGTGACCAGAGTTTTATACTGATTGCAGTGATGTATTTGTTTATTTAATTGACTGTTATTTTATGCAAATTGATTGTGATTGGTGATTTGGGGTATTTATCCCAAAATTAATTAATTTCAATAATTAATTAGAAAATCACCGAGCGTCGATTTACAATACCAAAAATATTTTGGTGGACCATATAAATTGGTGGGATTTTTAAGTGGCAGAAAATTGTATTTTAGCTAAGGCCGACCGTATACCCACACACGATTATTTTTGTCAGTATGATAAAAATGGAGAAATGGTCGAATGATCAGATCAGTTTATCTAGCAGCCTTTGGCAAACATATGTAGTATACTATATCAGTTTATCTGGCAGCTTTTGGTGAGCATAAATAGTATACTATATCAGTTTATCTGGCAGCTTCTGGTGAGCATAAATACTATATTAGTTTATTTTGCAGCTTCTGGTGAGCATATTTAGTATACTATATCAGTTTATCTAGTAGCTTCTTGCGAGCATATTTAGTATACTATATTAGTATATCTGGTAGCTTCTGGTGAGTTATACTATTTATTATCAGTTTAAAGTGAGCAGTCATAGATTATGATCGGACTTTATAAATAGTATTGGTTGATATGATCGAGGAATGGTCTCAATGACATGGAATCAACTAAGTCAATTAATCGATGACTTGATCTAATTGGATGAATGGATTGGTTGAAATGATTAAATGGTTATTCAAACTGTATCGACTTGCAGGAAGGAAATCGAGGCTAAGGTAAGTCCTTTAACTTGTGATTATGCTTGCCCTCAGGGCGTATTTTCTTCCTAGTCGGGTCTTAGGGGATTGAACTTGCTGAGACGTCGTCTCACCTCGTTATGGAATAACATTTCCGAACATTTTGGACAATTGAAGAAAATCACAAAACAGAGGTCCTATATTTCGATTCATGGGCACTCTAATGGGTTAGAGTACGAACTGGTGAAGTACATAATCTGGGTTGATGCGGGCCTACCTAATAAGGTGCCCCATCAATACAGATCATGGGTAATGGACTAAGAGAGGGCCCCATACTAGAATCTGAGATACCTCTATATGTGATGGAGGTTGCTTTTGGAAATGGCACTGCAAACCCTAGAGGAGGTTTGGCGGTAGACCCGGTGGACCCCGAGCTTGAAAATCCAGGATCTCCTGTGTATTCCGCTGTAGGCTCCAGTTGGAGTATGGAGGGAGATGATGAGGAGGACGAGGATCTGTAGTTGTTTGGAAACCCCCCTTGTTTTGTAGACCTGGCTTTTATATCTTAGCTTGTAATATATACAACCTAGTTTGTTATATATAAGTGTGTTGTGGTGTTAGTTTTCAAAACATAACCCTACTTTTCTATCACATTGTATTATTGTCTGTGGATTATTATTTGCTTCCGCATGTGCATTAAAATGAATAGGGTTGGCAATGCGTCCTGGGACGTCGCTATTTAATCGACCAAGCCAGAATAGGCACGCGCTTGAAGGATCGGGGCATGACACTTCACACCCCTCTTACGTGCCTAAGATGGCTCAAATCGAAGAAGAAGGCAATTTAGCAAATGAGACATCATCTAGAAGCCAATCCAAATCGGAAAACACAAAAAATGAAGTAGAAACTGTGTAAATGTTCATCCTCTTTCTCATCAATCTTTATAAGAAGCTTGCTCGTTGGTCAGCATCGTCACTCCAATCAACGTTTTTTTTTCCTGTTTCTACGCGATTCCCGCGAACAGCTCCATCCAGTTTTGCCCAGGATGGGAGATGAGAGGCCATGTACTGAGAAACTTCTTATATAATTCTAGCTCATTTAAAAAAATTTATGGTGCAAAAGAAAAGAAAAAAAAAACAAAGGATTTATAAGATTCGTTTTTTTTTAATTCTCTTTTTTCGGTTTTTATAGTTTCGTTACCTTTGTCACTTTATCGTCCGTATATTATTCGTATTATATTGTGTCTTGACATATAATAAAATAATCACTTCAATTTATCTTTAATATATATATATATATATATATATATATATTTCACACTAAAAGTGGAAAGCACCGGAGAAATGCAGATAAAAAATGCAGATAAAAAAAAGGTATCATAATCCATTTGGAATAAAAATAACACTAACCCACGTAATTCATCTCGCTTACACGATTTGACTAATTTGGCATAGGAGCTTGTGGATCCATGAACGATCATGAAACACAATATATCAGCCACGTAACTATTTGAATAAGAGCAAAATGTTTGTTCACCACGCATGCATCGGAGTCAATCATATATAAAACAAATTGTTGAAAGATCTTGCATTCCTCCCCCTGCCACCCCCCCTCCCCCGAAAAAAAAAAAGACACGTTCATAAACTAAAAATAATAGTCAGTGATCAATGGAATAGGATTATTGATTAACAAACATTTTTTTTTTTTTTTGATAAAAACTACTAAACACGTAGAGAATTCTTATTGTCCTTCGATCATTTTTTTGGGAGGGGTCTAGTTAATTTTTTTATGTCCGTCAACTATTTTTTAACAACTCTCTACTTTGAGTCGGTAGCTGGTACGATGAAAATAAGAGATCAAGACGGGCAAAGAAGGATCCATAGTTGTCTACCTTCTTGGTAAATTTTAAGAAAACATGAAGAAACAAGAATACTACCAATAGATCTTGTGCTTCTCCGTTCTTCGAACCGAACAAATATTAGATTTAATCCCTTTTTTTTTTTAGGCCTCACCCCTTTCTTTTCCCCTCGGTGGGGCCCATCCACAGCCGGGCTTCTTTAGGCGCGAGCACAGGAGGAGAAGAGATTCAAGGTCCCCCCCTCCTCTATTCGATTTCTACTTGTTTTCATTGGCTTGCCTTCTGCTTTCGACTTGCCCTCGTTACAAATTCCCAGTTTTTCACTTAATAGATTTTTGGCGGATTGCATGCGTACGTTGCATCTCATTCGGGTGGGTGAGAGTCTTTTCTCGTCCTTCCATTGGATTGTGTTAGAAATCTGGCATTTTTAGAGCAGCCCATATAATCCATTGGATTAGGATGACAACGGTAAAGTTGCGTTGGTTGAGACTTTGGGACAATGTCTTCTTTTTCAAGCGAGGGCTGTTTGGTGTTACTACATTAGTAGGGTCTGTTAGCAGGGTCTGCTTACTACTACATTACTGGGTAAGTTTTAGATTCAGGCCAAGTAGCAGCATTGTGTTGATATCTAAATTTCGGTTAAGTATTTAATATCAAATTGCATCAAAAAATTAGAGATCAATTTGATCCTAACAAAAATAATTTTCGCATAGCCTAGTATTAATATCTTTTTTTTTACAAATTTTTATTTTCTATTTTATTTCCCTCATTTTACGCTATTTTCGGATAATTATTTTTATTTAAAAAAGGGAGAGGCCCACGCGGGCTGGGCGTTCGCACCTAGCCCCCTTTTTCTTCTTTTTCTTCCGTGTGGGCCCGGGCCTATCTCACCCCCTCACCTTGGCGTCCCGGCCCGGCCCGGCCCGGTCCGGCCCCCTTCTCCTCCTTCTTCATCTTCTTCTTCGTCTTCCTCTCTTCTCTGCAACACTCGCGCGGCGACAACGAGGTGCGCCTGGACTGCGCCCGCACGTGGAACAGTGCGCTGGCCGGCGAGAAATCCGGAGGAATAGAACGCAGATCGCACGCCTTCAATGCAGAGCAGGGCGTGGAGAGACGGCCGAGGTGACGCCGGTTCAACCAAGAGGAGGCCCGGTTGGAGCGCCGAGGACCGGCGGCCGACCTCCATCGACGGGACCCTCCTCGCCTACAGATTAGGATCTGTTCTTCCTTTCACCTTTGAACTTCTCTATATTTCGGCCGTAAGTTGCACCAGCTATTTCCTTGGTGGAGTTACCAGGATCTGACATTACCAGGGTCAATATATGCATTTGATGAACTTTGACCGGAACCAGTCTCTTTTCCGGTAACATCAGTGATGTGTCTGAAGTGAGCAAGCCGGAGAGAGAGAGAAATCTGAGGGGTGTTCTCAGAGAGAAAAATCCGACCCGTCCCTGTTTTCCCTTTCATTTGCGCCCTAATCGGGCTAGCCGGACCGGGCCACCGTTGCCCGGTTTACGTGAATCTCCCGACCCTGTTCGTGTGTATAGGCTGCTATTCTTAGATGTTACTCGTGCCATGCCGGTTCCTTCCTCCTTTGGCCTTTGCGTCTTAGGTGCTCGATAGAATGCCCGAGCGTGTCGTATTATCTTTCTCTCGGGAATAGTCCGTTCTGGGTGTTGGTTGGCCTCTCGACCAGCGACGTTGGGGTTGACGAGAGCTGTCGCTGCCATGGCTGGCCTCAGGAGCAACAGTGTATTACCCTTCAGGTATCCAGTGAGCAGAGATCGCGGCAGCCGTGAGGGTGGAGAGGAAACGTTGAGGCCAGGAGTGGTGGTGCTGGGAAACGTCCGTCTAAGTTGGCCAAAGCGACACCGAGCCGGCCAAAATCGTGAAAAACAGAGGGCGGCGAGAGGTTGAGAGGGAGGAGAGGCGCTCGGGTTGCATAGGGAAAAAGAAAAGTAGCAAGATATAAAATAAAATAAGAAATAAAATAAGAAGAGATTTTTTTTTTTTTCAAAAAAGGGGTGGGCAGCAATTTTACAGAAATGAAAATGGCAATTTTTTTTTTTTTCAACCCTCGTACAACCCAAGAACCGGAAAGAAACCGGTGATCTTAGTGGAGGACCCACCACCCCGACATCACGCTTTTAAGATCTCGTCGGACAATGGATTCAAACTCCTTCTCTCTTCGCAAAGGGTCATGGGAGTCTTATTCAACTAAGCCATCGCAGGTGGTGATGAAAATGGCATTTTTTTTTTGTCTCTCGATCAATAAAGTACAAATAGGGGGGCTACTATCTCCTCTAGTCTAACCACGCGCAGAAAGGGAAAGGAGAGAAGTGAGGAAAACACAAAAAGATATGTAAGAGAGAGCCTGGATTAAGCCTAATACTTAGCAACTATAAGCCTCCACACATAAGATGCCCACAAAGGAGGTTGCGACACGTTGTCGTCAGCTGTTTTTCAGTCTGGATCTTCACCGATTTCCTCACTTCTTCCAATTGCAGGCAATAGCAATGTATCCCTTTTGTTGGGTCATCGGTTAATCGGCTCGTCACTGCAAATCTTGATCAAGATTTTGCACTACCTTGTACAAGCTAAAGCACCAAAACAGTCCTGCTCATTATGTCGTCTAATAAATATGAGGTCAAGTCAGATAACCAACCTTTCGACTGTTCATTCTAGTGTGAAATGAATATACCGCAACATATAGAACCCAAATGCTTCTGTCATTCAGAATCTTTCTCCAAGCATGTGTATTGGTGGGATCATCTGTTTGGGATGTTTGGAATTTACTTTATGACTCAAGGGTGAGGGAGGGTTGACCGTTAGGCTCATTCAAAGCTCCTACTTGAATAAGTTTTCCATACCATCGAATTGGTCTTCTTTCTCGTCAGCTCCCATAAAGTTTCTATGTTGCAAGTACTTGGCTTGCAAAACCTTAACTCCCGACTTTGTTTTCATCAACCAACATCCTCCAACCGAGTTTGTGTAGCAAACATTGCCTTGGTTTTAGAGCTAGGAACTGGGTTTTTCTCGAGTCTTGAGGAATGTTCCATCAAAACTTTCTAACTACAGCATCTATTATTCAACATACAGAAACTGGTTGATGAATTGTTGACAGGTTGTAAATCGTTATTACCTGAGCCACATATTTGATTAAGGTTCATCTAACCACCCAGAGGTAGTAAGTCCAATTCATCATGAAAACTGAAACCATACATGTCCTATCTTGTTTGTTTAAACTAGACTAGTCTGAGCTTGTGAAGCAATATTGCACGCATTGCATTTTCTCTCCACTTAAAGATGTTGTCTTTCATAAAAATATTTCTCTCTAACTTGATATCGTAACATCACCACATCTTTGTTAATTCTTTCCGGTCTCTGAACTACACTATAACTTTTTGCATTTGTAGGATCCACTCCGCAAACAATAGTAGAAGTAGACTGATGCACAATCATTGGCCAAGTGATTGTGGGGAGGTGAACTTCACTCATTTCATTTTCTTCTACTGTGTTCCAAGTTCTTTAACCTGCTGGTTTGGGCTAACGGGGGTAGAAGTATAAGCTAATTAATAGTAGTCCCAAGGCCGCGGGAGCAGAGCAGAGAATGAGTAGGCGCAAAAATGCCTTCTCAAGACTTGCACGACCATAGGAGCTTCCAATTCATTAATAATAACTTCTGAAAAGCTCTTATGTTTGTACTTAATTTTACCCAGCCTTCTGGTGGTGGGGAAGAATTGTTCTTCCACGTCACTTAGGGGGGCATTCATGATGACACTGACTTGACAAAGTTGATTGGAAGGTATTAGAGTTGGAAGATGCGTATCAATTTTATGTCTTATAGGGATTTTTTGATCAAAGATAGTGACATTCATATCTGATGCAACAATGCATAAAATAGTGGTCTAGCCACCTCAATGATAAAAGAAAAGGAAGAAGATGAAGAAAGCCAAGATCATATGTACAGGTAAATGAGGTCGAAGTTCCTTGGTGATCTACCAAAAGTTTCAAAAAAAAAAATCCAAATCAAGCCAGCATATAAATGGCACCTGCAAAAAAAATAAAAATAAAGAACTATATCCAAAAAAAGTAATGACCCTTGAGTGAAGAGCTTAGAGGTATAGCTCTTGTTTGAATGTCCAATGGACGTAATTCTTGCATCACTCTATTGAGATTTCGTAAAACTACTTTCGGTTATTCAAATATTGGGAATTTGAGAATCCTTACTTTGGTATCATAAACAATTTCATGAAATTACTATGGACTATTCTAAAGACTTAAAATTATTTGATGATTATTAGACGTTAATATTTAGATATTCTGACAATTCGTGTATCCATGACGACGACCAAGGCAACAACATGTGTGAAATGAAAGTTCAAGCTGCTCCTCCTCTCTCTTTTGAGGCCTCCTTCGGGGTCTTCTAACCCCCTTTTATCGAGAGCGTCAGTATGGAGTTTTCATATATTTGAGTGGACCACCTAAGCGTCCGTGGTCCCCACGGATGACGTCACAAATCGGGGTCCGGTGACGCAAGCAAGGCATCGTTTCCATCTTCTATTTATGTGTGCGCGCGCAAAAAAGGAGGGAGGGATTGGGGGCCGAGCTTTGCTTTTTGTTGTTGATGGGCCTACGAAAGTAAGGAAAACGGGAAGCTGGGTGTCTTGGGCCCGAAGATTTATTAAATGAGTGGGCCGAACAAGCTGGCCTGCTCAATCTTTTTGCAAAATAAATGGATATTTAAAATATCAACAAAAATTCGGTTGTCAATACATGTAAAGATGATTGCACGTTATTAGAACACAATTGAATTTAAGGCATGAATTCAGATGTTTACCTATTGGCAAAATTCCCTTGATGGTCCCTGAACTCCTCAAATCTTAAGTGCGAAAAATCCGAACATTTCTTCCCAAATCACTCTTCCATGGGATTGATTCGTATCAATCTTGTCCCTCTCATTCCAATCTACATTACCACCGTCAACAATTCTCATTTCTAGGCCTGCAGTTTTACAACAACAAAACTTAAGACCTCGGTCCTTGCACTCGAGTTTCAAATGCAATATCAAGGTCTTTGGCATGAGGACTACGGCCAACACTTTCTTTTGGTTTTTGAGTTTTACCAATCGACTTATTATCTGACATGGCTTCAAGTATGACACTATATATATTTAAAATAATAATTTTTTTAAAAATACACGAGATCCCTCCCTGCCACATAAAAAAATGTGGGCCGAATGGTGCATCGAAATGACTTAATTACACAATATTTAAAGCATTTAAGATTGAATCTTTGATTTCGAGACATGGTCGAAACTTGAGGTAAATCCTCCTACATAGATCTCAACCAGAGGAAATTTAAAACGAAAAATTATAATATTAAAAGAGAGACGATCCGATCAAATACCATATTAAAACCAAACTTAACATGATTCTCATTAAGAGAATACACCCTCGCTCAAAAGTCCAGAAGCATGCTGATGAGAACAACTGGATAGGAGGATATAAGCACATAGGAAAATATCAGAAAGATGGAATGAATCCCAACGAAGGATGGTCAGACCCAAACTGATGATGAGAGGCACTCTGTTGCACTAGCATGAGCTGTCCATCCACAAAGCCTGGCCTGACTAGTTGCTTGAACGCCATGCTGCATTAGTGACGATCCACATAGTATCCAAAGGTAAAACTGAGCCACCCATGTGGCAGAGATGGATCTGTTCATTCGGAGCAATAAAGATAATCAGAGCCACCTCTTACATCCTCTGCATATGCATAGCCTCAAGCAAAGCATGGGGAAAACAACAAATTAGCACATTATTCTTGCAAGGAACAAATCTGAAGCATCACTATTTTGGTGGATTATTCTCTCCCATTGTCCTACAGTACAAAGCACCCTTTTCATGGGCATTTCGGGACAGAAGCTACTAAGAAATATTGGTTGGAGATAATTTGACAGTCAGAATATTTCGTCAAAATTTTAGCTCTCTCTAATTGAAGCAAAGCCCCTTCACCAGCCTGCTCACAGAAACTGCTACAGCTATATGGTAGAAATTTTGTATTCAGGTTGTGAATCTCTAACTCCTCGTCATTGGATATCTCCTGCAGAAGCTGCACCGGCTTATCTGATGGGCCATTTTAACATACAAAGATGCAGAGCCACAAGAATGACAACCATCATGCCATCTTAGGCACACGTGAGTCCCAGAGGTCCTCCATTCAATCAGCTGAATGAACAGCAAGCAACAACCATTCTCTTACCTAATTATGGCATGATTTGCAGATCCAAACTAATAAAGAAAATTGCATATGTTGCCACCGAGCTACATCTGGCACTTTAATAGGAAATGGAGTAGTGATTGTTGCGAAAAGCCATGGAAAATTCATAATAGAAACTGCATTGGAGGTTGCAACAAATAGGCTACGATGCTGAGTTGTAATACCTGCACATGACCATGTAGACAATTTCTCAGAATGTGGAATTTCCGGGACTTTATTCTGTCTTCTCCTGTATGACAAAGAAAAGCAATCTTTTTTTTTTTTTTTCTTCTTGAAGGTTGACAAAGAAAATAATAAAAAAATGGCCAAATCCTCAAAGTTCTGGACCGCTACTGTTCATCTGGGTGCTCTCAAGCTGCTCCCGCGTGCTCTGTTCACCGGAAGGGGCTGCTGTTGATTCCGATCAATCCAGCCATCCGGTGAGCCAAATTTTTTGAAGGCGAGCTCCATCCAGAACTATTCTTCCCCTTCACCGAGCGATTTCGCCTGGTATGTCTCCTCCTGTCAAGAATCGCATCATGCTCTTTTAGGGCTTCAATCTGCAATTCCGCCCCTGCTGCATATGGCGTCTTCTTCGACTACACCAGCTGGTTTATTGGGCAAAGGCCCTCAAGCGAACCCTAAAGATGGGTCTGTTCCTTCCCCCCCTCGCCCCTCCCATGCTCGGTTCTCTTCGGTTGTTCGTGGTGCTCGTGGATGCTCGCGAAGTAGAGGACGTAGTCGAGCAAGAAAGGCTCGAGCTCTCCTGGGTAATATGCCCCCCCCCTCCTCGAATGTTGATGGCTTCTCCTCCTCTTTGGGCCAGAATGCTAAGAATAAATGGATTGCTGGTGGTGATTCGATTGCTGCCCCTTTTTTATCATCCTTTGCTCAGCGTGAGCAAGGCGAAGCTCCGGTGGTTGGTGCGACTAGAGCAGGGCTAATCCGTCAAGCCCCCTCCTCTGATGTTGCTGATCAAGCTCCCACCCGTTCGTGGGCTGCTGTCACTCGTTCGGCTACAAAAGGTTACAACCTTTCCTATGTTCCGCCTGCTACCATTGATAATAAGGTTGTAGTGCAAATTTCTGATGAGATTCTGCAAGCTGCTCACCCTAAATGGGATGATTGTCTAGTCGGCTATTATATTGGGAAGAGACTCCCTTTTAAAATGACCGAGGATGCACTAAGCATGCGTGGGGTAATCACCTAGTTGAAGTCATTGTTGCTGATCTGGGGTTTTATTACTTTCACATTCCTGACAAGGAGTTTAGGAGGAAAGTGCTGGAAGGGGGGCCAATTATGGTTGCCAAAATACCACTTGTCCTTCAGCAATGGCACCCTTTGATGAAGCTCGAGAAAGAATGTCATAAATCAATTCCAGTTTGGGTCCGCCTTAGAAATATTCCTGTTAACCTGTGGTTTGCTTCTGGTATTAGTGATCTTGTGAGTGCACTCAGCAAACCCCTCTATGTTGACAGCCGTACTAAACAAATGGCTATGGTGGCTTATGCCCGGGTTTGTGTTGAGATTGAAGCTTCAAGTTCCTTCCCTGAAGTTATTGAATTTCTGCTGAATGGGGACCCTAGATCAGTGGATGTCCAATATGAATGGATGCCGATGCTCTGTCCCAAGTGCTGTACTTTTGGCCATAGATGTGCTGACCCTCAAGCACCGCCCTCCCCAAAGATGGATCTAAACTTTCTAAGGCCCCGTCGGCTATTCCATCTAGTGAGTGGCGTGAAGTTCGTGGAAAGCGGAATGTTAGAATCCATGATCCGAGATGAAGCCCCCCTCCCCGCTCGCTCGACCGATCCTCCTCTCCGTGGAATAGAATCTCACCATTCGCACCGCAAGTGGTGGCTCCTAAGTTAAAGACGGCGAAAGACAAGGAAGAAGGTCCTCCCCCTCTTTCTTTTGACCTTTTCCATGGTACGTCCCTAGTCCCTCCTCTTATGGGCCAAGTAAATGTGCTTGAAAATATTGTTCCGGAGCTGTCTTCATCCTCGGATGAAGAAGTTTTGGGGGAGATCAATGCTGGTGGTAGTGACACAAACTCCCCTCCAATGGTTGCTTCCTCTATCCCAGAGGAGACTCTCCCTCCTCAGATCCCTCCGGAACCCTCGGGGGGTGGCCTGGCCCGCCAGAAAGGTACTTCTCGATCTGCCTTTGCTGATGCGGATCTACCCCTGCACCCCAAACCTTTGCCTACTTCGGTGAAGAATCGTGGGGGCAAGAAGCGGTAACTATCCTCCCTCTTTTTGAGTATGCTTTTTGGAATTTGGAATATTAAAGGTCTTGGGGCTCCTCTCAAGCAAGCTGAGATCCGGCATTTTGTTAAGTCCAATCACCTTAGCTGTATTGGTATTTTGGAAACTAAGATTTCTCCTGCGGTGTTCCATGTGGTCTCTGAAGCCCTTCTTCTCGGTTGGAGTTGGTGCACAAATAATATCCACTCTCCTAGAGGTAGAGTGTTGGTGGGTTGGAATCCTTTTGCTACCTCTTTTACGCTGTCTTCTTGCTCGTCCCGGGCTATCCATGGTCGTTTGGTTTGTCCGAATAGTGGTATTTCCTTAAATCTTACAGTGGTGTACGCGGAAAACTCTTTTGTCCTGAGAAGACCTCTTTGGTCTGATTTGATTCGGACTAGTATCCACCTCTCGGACTCACCCTGGATCGTTGCAGGCGACTTCAATGCTATTCGGTATCCTCTCGACAGGCCGATAGATCCAACTACTTCGGATCCCCGTTTAATGAGTTCGGAGAATGTCTCACCCAAGCCGGGCTAGATGATCGAGGTATGTGGGTAATAGGTTTACTCCGGGCAGCATCCTCCGGACCTCTTCGTCGTCAAAGAAAAATTGACAGAGTCTTGGTTAATGCTTCATGGAACTCGGTTTTTTCCTTCTCGAAGCCTCGTTTTTGAATCCTGGAGTCTCGGATCACTCCCCAATGGTTGTCAGGATCTTGCCTATCCCAATCTCTCGTAAGCCTTTTAAATTTTTCAACTTCTGGATGTCCCATCCCAAGTTTTCTGATTTGGTCTCCCAGGTTTGGGACGCTCCCTTCTTGGGTTCGCCAATGTTTAGTCTTTGTTGTAAGCTTCGAGCTCTCAAGCTCAAATTAAAAGGTCTTAATAAGGAAGCGTATGCGTACATTTCGGCAAAAACATCTCGAGGCTAGAAGACGGCTTTCTTCCGCCCAATCCGCCTCTCTTATGGACCCTCTTAATCGGGATCCGCGACTCGGAGCAGATTGCCTTCGTATGTTCTCTCGAACTTCGTCTTCAGGAGGAATCATTCTTTAGATAGAATTCTAGGGTGTGTTGGCTTAAGGATGGAGATCGTAACACGAAATATTTTCATCACTCGGTCAAGCGTAGACACCTCCGAAATCGTATTATATCAATCCAAAATGGGGACAACCTGATTTCTGACCCTTTTGAGGTACAACAGCTTTTTGTATCTCATTTTCAAGCCCTTTTGGCGGCTTCCTCCCCTTCGTGTGTTCCCATGATTGAGGAGATCCGAGCTAAGTTGAATCGTACCCTTGATGATGCCCAAATTTGTGGTATATCCCGCCCTATTACTGACCAGGAAATTAAAGATACTCTCTTCTCCCTCGCAAGTGGCAAAGCTCCTGGCCCTGATGGGTTTAATGTGGACTTCTTCAAGCATTCTTGGGAGATTGTAGGCCCCTCGGTTCTATTGGCAGTTCATGACTTCTTCAATTCTGGTCAGCTTCTTAAAGAGATCAATGCCACTATTCTGACCTTAATTCCGAAGACCCCTAATGCGTCGAACGTCAATGACTTCCGACCCATTGCTTGCTGCAACACTTTATATAAATGCATCACCAAAATTATGGCTAACGGGTTAGCGTCTGTTCTTCCTTCGATCATTAGTCCTTCTCGTAATGCTTTTGTCAAAGGAAGACGCATTAGTGATAACATTATGCTAGCCCGGGAGCTCTTTTGTGGATTCCATCATGAACCTTATCGACCCAAATGTATCATTAAGGTTGATTTCTGCAAAGCATATGACTCAGCTTGATTGGAACTTTATTGAGTTAACCCTATTAGCCTTCCGGTTTCCTCCGGATTTTGTCAACCGCATTATGTCGTGCATTCGCTCTCCCAAATTCTCCATCTCCCTTAACGGTGAACTCCATGGATTTTTTTCGAGTGGAAGGGGTATTCGACAAGGTGACCCAATATCCCCCTATATCTTCACGCTAGTGATGGAAGTGTTCACCGGAATTCTCAATGCTCAATCCGAGAAACCAGGTTTTAAGTTCCTTTGGAGATGTAAAAATACAAGGCTTTCTCACCTTTTTTCGCAGATGATGTTCTCCTTTTTCGGAAGCTAATATGAATTCCCTACGTCTTCTTATGGATGGAATTCATTCCTTTCTTCGATTGGTCTCGGGATTAAATCCTAATCTCAACAAAAGCGAAATCTACCTTTCGGGTGGCCCGGATTCTTTAAGAGATGCCCGGTAAGTACCTCCGGCTTTCATCTAGGGTCTCTCCCATTTAGGTACCTTGGTGTACCTATTATCTCATCTAGATTGGGCAAGGAAGATTGCATCTCCTTGGTCAATGCAATAACTGCAAGAGTTCAATCCTGGACCAATCGGTTTCTATCCTTAGCTGGTAGACTTCAGCTAATTAAATCGGTCCTCCACTCTATTCGGGTTTTCGGGTCTCTTGTCTTTATCCTTCCCTCCTCGGTCACTAAACAAATTGAACAGATCTTCCGGCAATTTCTTTGGAGAGGCCCTAACCCGGGATCCGGCGGAGCAAAGGTTGCTTGGGAAGAAGTTTGCCTACCCAAGGAGGAAGGTGGACTAGGTATACGCTCACTTCGAATCAGCAATGTTGCTGTTATGATCAAACACCTTTGGCTCCTCTTTACCGATAAGGAATCACGGGGTGTAAATGGATTCACTCAAATTTCTTGAAGCGCAAAAACTTCGGATTGCCCCAAGACCCACCTCATGCTCTTGGGCGTGGAAGAAGTTATTTGGCCTCCGTGATCTTATTCAGAATCACTTTAAGTGGCGTATTGGAAATGGTCTTTCGGTTTCCTTTTGGTTCGATCACTGGCACCCTCGTGGGCCTCTATATAAACTCTTCTCTGATCGTGAAATTTATCGCTCTGGAATTCCTCGCCTCGCATCTGTTGCAGCTGCCTTAACATCATTGCCGCTACCCTCTCCGTTGTAACCACCATTGTAAATTGGGATGATCCTTTACCGGGCCTCAATGAGACTAATGACCATCTCCGTTGACCGGCCATTCTTCAGAGTATTCTCATCGCCTCGGCTTGGAGCCTTCTAAGGCCGAGGGGTCATACGGTTTCCTGGTCAAGACTTGTGTGGAACTCTTCCCTTATTCCTCGATACCAATCCCACCTTTGGTTGATAGCTCGCAATCGCTTGCCTACTCAGGTTTTGTTGCTAGCTTATATCAGAATACCGAATGCTTCTTGTGCATTTTGCTCAGCTAGGCCAGATTCGGTGGACCACCTTTTCTTTGATTGCCCTATTACTAGCATCCTTGCCTCCTTTTGGGCGGCCAATTGTAATCTTTCTTGGCGTAATCAATCTGCGAAAGATAATCTCCAATGGGTTATTGATCACCTGTCGGATGCTACCTTTCACCATTCCCTCGCTCGCTTTGCCTTTGGGGCCTTATGTTATCTTATTTGGAAGGAGAGGAATAATATCCTATTTCGCAATCAAAGGTTATCTTTCCCAGCGCTAAAAGAGCACCTCCGTAAAGCTATCAAAGACAAGGCTTATACTTTTGACAAGATCCCAGATATTCCCGCTAATAGGAGTCTTCAATTGAGTTGGGGCCTTCACCCTTCCTTATTTAATTGAGACCGCAGCTTGACGTGTGATCTTCGCTGCTTGTGTTCCCCTTGCTATGTATCTTTTCGCAGCTTTTTCTCTCCCCCTCCTCCCCCCGCCCCGGCATCCCTCCACTCATTGCGACTTTCTCTTCGACGCAAGGTGGTGCCGGGGTCCCCCCCCCTCCCCCCCTTTTGCTGTACTATTGTCTTGCGATTTGCATTAGCTAATATATCTCTTACCTTTACCAAAAAAAAAAAAAAAAAAAGAAAATAATAATGAATTGGAAATAGCACCAACCTTGACTAGGCAGAAAGTTGTGCCTTTGTGAAGAGCTGCCCAACTTTGGACAATTGCACAGCTACAACTCTCAAGGTTTACCACCAAGAGGTTTGTCGTCTAAAGGTTATGAACAAATAAAGCACTGTATCAAAACCTTAGCTTCCTTTTAACATAAGTCTTTTCATTTTCATGACAAGCAAGCTAAACAAATAGTTAAATGAACAATGTTCCTGATCTAGAACGGTACATATCACAAAGAAAAGTCATCTACGGAAGAGATATTTAAGAGCTATCCAATGCCAAATGAAAGTAAGACTCGGCTGCAACAAAGACAATAATAACACCCACCACTAAAATGAAAAACCCATCAAACCCAAGGTCTTTTCTTAAAGTTATCATCCGCATATTTTTACCCATTATAACATGCACTACATCATATAGTCACGACTTTCCACTAGAGCATTTGACAGCCTTAATGAGTTTGCCTTATATTAAGCAACAAAGATTCTCTCACGTCAAAGCAATATCTAGTCAATGAACCACTAAATCAGTGAGGTCGCCACAGTCACATACAGCTAGGAACAGACAAGGTCAATTCAATACACTCACAATCACTCCTTCACTCCCACCAAGTAGTTATAGCCTCCCAAAGTATCTACCTTCTAAGATCCACCACTGGAATAATGAAGGAGTAACAAAGACATTCTGCCAATATCATAACTTGGCTTTAGGTACCAAAAAAGTAACAAAACATTAATGTAAGTACATATAAGATTTCATACTGAGGAGTCATTTAGGTTTTACCCTCAAGAAGATTGTTACTAAGAGAGAGAGAGAGAGAGAGAACAAAGGATTGGCAGAGAGTAAATATCATCCTGTTCCATGAAAAGTTTTTGCAGAAAACTAATCCAGGTTAACTTACAAAGAAAACAGTTTCGCAACTGACTGCGGTCTCTCATAGCCATCCTCCTTTTGTTCAGGGTACTGACCCAATAACTCAGCAATGCCTGTTGCCATAGCTTCTGCCTTCTTAACATATGGAAAAGTTTACTCCTCAAAGAAGTGAGACAACCACAGATACATAGACAAGCACCTGATGTTTGGTCTCCAGATCCAAAAGCTCAGCATCATTTCGAGCAGAGCCCTTAGGCAGGCCCACTGCTAATTAACAGGTAAGTTTTGACTATAAGCTGTGGCAAACCTCAGAAGATGATACATTGATTTTGAGTCTCTGACATTAATTGGTGCAAAACAAATTTTGAAGCGATCTTCAAGAGATAGCCCTGGGACCTTCTCCAACATGTCTATCACCCTCTTAATATGGTCATGCCGACACAAGAAGTATGAGCCATCAAGACGGCAATTTTCACCAAATTTCTAGAGTAGCTTGCAGAACGTAACATTGGGAAGTTGGCAAGCAAAGAGCTCAACCTGCTCAAAGAAAGGAAAGAGACCCACCTTCTTAACTTCTTCAAATGGCTGCTTCAAACACTCAATGAGGTACTCTAAATCATTAAGCTCAAAGGTAGTTGTAAGCCCATCAGGATATCAGCTTCCTCTTCTACCAGCTCTTCCGGCAATCTGCTTCACCTGTGAAGCGGGAACTGGCACCATCTTATCACCGTTATACTTCGAGAGAGTGGAAAACACAACCCTTCTGATATTCAGATTGAGACCCTTGCAAAGATCTCCCCAATATCTTAGGTAAGTCAAGGTTTGTGTAATCTCATTTAATATTTTGGTTTAATATATAGTTATTAGATATGTCTCAAGTTTGAGCTAAAAAAGGAAAGCTTTCTACTTCAAGTAAATTTCCTATTTTGAATAGATTTCCTGATTGAATGGTTTTCGTAGTTGGAGAAGGTTTCATAAAAAGCGGTAGTAGATTACCTATTTTGAATAGATTTCTTGATTGAATGGTTTTCGTAGTTGAATAAGGTTTCATAAAAAGAGGTTTCCTACTTTAGATTTGATTCTTATCTATATATAAAAATTTGAGACAGAAAGAGTCTAAACTTTTTAGAGCCAGTTTTTGTAATATTTGATTTCTATAGTGGATTTTGCTTTTTTTTTTTGTTTTGTTTTTGTTTTTTATCTTGTGGTTTTTTCCACAAGGCTTTCCACATAAAATCCGGCATTCCTCTATTCTTCTCAATTTCAATTTTGTTATAGTTTTCGCATTCACCATAACAAATCTAGTTTCGGAGCCTTAGGTCCTTTATTTATTTATTTTATTTTCTCTAGATCTTTTGGTTATGACTTCAAGTTCAACAACGTGATTTGATATTGAGAAGTTTGATGGGAGTAGCAATTTCAACCTATGGCAAGTTTGTTTGTTGGCTATTCTTATGCAATAGGGTTTGAAGAAGACTTTGTTTGGAAAAAGGGAAGAAACTGTAAGGCACATAAGATGAAACATGTGAAAAATTAGATGAAAGAGCTCTATCTGCTATTTCGTTGTGTCTCACAAATGAAGTTCTATAGGAGATCCTAGATTAGAAAATAGCTATAGGTTTATGGAATAAATTGAGGAATTTTTTTTTTTTAAATCCCTCATCAATTGGTTGAGGCTCAGACAACGACTCATCATTCTTCGTATGGCTGAATTTGCTTCTCTTAAATATCATATTTCTGAATTTATTGCTATTATCTTTGAATTAAAAAGTATTTGTTGACACATAAATTTTGCCGACCCTGTAATTCATTTATTGCATAAAAATCAGGGATTAATTCTTAACCTCTAAAAAAAATATTAGAATTAGATTGCATAGCATATAGCTTTAAGAGTATTTTTTTTTTTATCACATTTGCATTGGATCGGTGACGGATGAGCTTTAATTTGACAAGTTGGGAGATGAGTACATTTTGAAAAAGATTTGCATTATTCTTTTAATATTCCATGATATGGCACTTGATTTTCTATATATTCTTGCAATATATGGAAAATAAAAATAGAAAAATGAAAGGCAAGTGCGCTAAGACGTTATCGGTTGGCGTGAGGCATATATTTGGCAATATTAAAAAAAGTATCAACACAAGGAAAGGGATATTTTGAACATGCGTGAGTAGAAAGGAAAAAGGGTGAAGAAGAAAATGAAATGTTTTAAAAAGTGCTCACAATAGGAAAGAAAGTCTACACTCTTCCTTTGAGAGCCCCAGTCCTCTCACCTATAAAAGCTATCTCACTATAGACAAAGGAAGTGGGGAGGCCACACAATTCAATACAAGGCCAAATGAGGAGATATATGTGAGAAAAGAGAGAGGAGAGAACGAGAGTTCCCTTGGCCAAGCTTTGGCCGAGACCCACGTCGTCGCTACCGTCATGCTCTCATCATCCACAACAACTTGTCGACGAGCTGCAAGGCTTGCTGTGCCGAGCTCACTGTCGTCAACCTTGACGACGCTGCTGCTCTAGTCTAGCTGCGTTGATGACAAAGCTACTCTTCACTCCACGACAATGCGGAGTTGCTGATCTTGCCGCTTGCATCACCCGTGCTGTACCACTTATGCAATTCAATTAAATTCAGCCACCTCCTAATTGAACTATGGGTTAATTAAATGGATCTAACGATCAATAGCCCTCGATTGTGTCGCATGATGGCATGACCGGTTGTAGGTTGGAGGTGACTAATGGAGGTCTCTAGAGGGCGTCGGACGGGAATCTTGCGAGAAGGAGAAGAACTCACGCCCTTTTTTTGATAAAATCGCGCTCACCTCTTTCTCTCCCTCCTTTGCAAATCCCTCTGACATCCTCTAGCGATAGCTAGCTAGAGAGAGGGGCTTACATTGCTTGAGAACGGAAACCCATGGCTCTAGTGGAGGGACAATGGAACAACCGAGGCTAAGGAAAGTTAAAATCCCAACTAATAGTGGAGTTAGAGCTTGTGATGATCAACAATGGAGGTTCATTCGTTGTTTCTCGGAGCTCCAAAGCTCTCTCCTCTCTTCTCTGTGTGCATTCCCTTTGCTCAAGAACGACGTCCTCGCTTGCTCTCTCCTTTTCGAACGTCTTGTGTGAGGCCAGCTCCGGCACGAAGCTACGCCTACTTCCTTCTTCGTGCGTTAGTTTTCTTCAGCCTCGGCGAAACAAGAGAAGTGCAGGGAATGAGCCGGGCCGAATGAGAGAAATGTAAGGAACGGTAGATTGGAGTTTTGGGCCTCTTATTCTTGATGGGCTTGAGAGATGGCTTGAGTCTGATTTTGTTTAATGTGGCAAAGACACCAATTTGGGTAGACGTAATGGGTCTGAATTGGTCTTAGGTAAAAAGACGATATTTAATTTGTCAATTAAAATTCAGGTGTTAACATCATAAAGAAGAACAATGTAGCTAAAACGGGTTGGATAAAAAATAAATAAAGCTGGTTTTGTTATCATCATCTCTCTGTTTAGCAAATTGTGCTATTGCTCAATCGAAATTTCCTTCTTGTGATTTGCGATATTGTAATCATTAATAAGACAAAGTGTACAATAGTAATAGTAGTACTTGCGTTTTGATAGTGGGATCTATTTTGTAATAGGAGTTGCACGATTGTAACTTTTTTTGAAGATTACTAGAATCTGTCCAAGTTATGGTTGTTATTCAAGAAAGCAAACATACGTTTGGGAACAAAGTTGAACTGCTATAAATTGTCGCATATTATTTTATATCTGCTCATTATCGTCTATATCTATTTAATAGTTGCACTGGCCTACTTGATACTTTCAACTTGGTCTCTGGTACTGTCTAGATACGACTTGCTATCTTCCACAACAAAAAAATTGTGGAGTTTAGTTGCTCTCTTCCACACGAAAAAATTGTGGAGTTTAGCAAATAATTTATTCACCACTCGTAAGTTATCTTATTAATCTCAACATGTTTTTCCTCAATAAGGTGAATAAAAAAAATTAAAAATAAGTTGCTGCAGTTATCAACCGAGTGATCCTAGATTACGTTTGCAAGTCGAAATGCACAAGGTCAATTCTCTAGTCTGTTCTAAGTATCTTAATTCGTTCATGTAATGCATGGAAACATTGCTAATCATGGGCTTTGCGTTTGTATTCTCGGGGTGGGAGCATGATGACTAGTACAGCGGGCAAAATTTGTGGCCCTAGTTTGAACATTCTCCACCAAGTAAACCATGGTCCATCCACACTAGACATCACTTTTATGAGCCAAAGAAATAAAAAAAGAAAAGAAAAGAAAAGAAAAGAAAAAGAGCATCCCGTAACATGATGAGTTCGATTATTTTCAAATTAACGCTTACCTATTAATTCTATTATTTGAGTTTTTCAAACAATCTATTTGCCTCCCTTTAAGTTACATTGTTAGATCCAATATTTTTTTCCTCAATGAGGTTAATATAAAAAAAACAAAATACAATGTTGTAGTTACAAACTGAGCCATCTTAGATTTGGTTTGTAAGTCGAAAAGCATAGGCTTAATTCTTTTGTCTATTCTCGATATCTTAATGGCCCCAATTTTAACATTCTCCACCAGGTAAATTGTGGTTTATCCACACTGGACATCATTTTTATGAGCCCGAAAAATAAAAGAAAAAAAATCAGGTAAAATGATAAAAAGTAAACTTAAAAGTCAACATTTTGAATTTTCAGGTAAAAGTGAAAATGAAAGGAAAATGTGGTGCTAATGCTGGACAAAGTATTAAATGACTCTTTTTAGTTGAAAAACAGGCTCTATCGCAATCAAAAATCTTAATATCAAATTTTTAATTTTATATGATGCGTTAGTTAAAATCAAATGTCAATAGTAGCCATCGATTCACTTTAACTCTGCCAAGCCTGGCTTTGATATCAATTGTTGTGGAAACAAGCAATTGACCAATAGATAGACAAAATAAGAAAATAAATTGAACTCTGGATTTATGTGATTTGGTCAATGTGACTTACGTTCGTGGGGAGAATAGTAACGAATATCACTGCAAATCAAGCATTATAATGGAGATTATAACCACATTCGAGTCACTTAAGTACTTAGTGTTGACACTTCAATTTTAATTAGGTCTATTTTATTAATTAAGTTTTTATTTTATTTTGCCTTTTTCGGAATAATGAACAAAAACCAAATAAATAGCAAAAACAACAAAAAATAGTAAAAATAAAAGAAAAGAAAAACAAAAACAGCAGCCCCCCCTTTTTTCTTCACGTGGGCTCGTGCGGCTTGGCCCCACCCCCCCTTTCTTCTTCTTCCTCCTGTCTTCTTCTTCCTCAGTCGCTTGCATCTCACGCGCGGTGGCCGGCGACGCGCGCGAAGGACGGCCTACGGCCGAGGAGTGTAGGGCGACGTCGGCCGGAGGGGATAAGATCGCAGGCGCCATTAATGCTGAGCAAGCTTCGTTGGAAAGCTCGATGGGACACCGGTTCAGCCGAACGGAACCGGTGGGCAAGCCGGAGGCCGGTGACCGAGCCCCTCCATCGACCGGAGTTCCTTCGCCTATAAATAGGTGGCCGCAAGCATCGTCGGAGGGTGTGGCGAGCTCGGAAATCCTTCACCGAGAGACATCGGGAAGGGTTGAAGGGCGAGCGCGGGGAGAGAGCTCGAGTCGCGAGCTTAGCCCACCTTTCACCGAGAGACTTCAAGGAAGGCGGGCGGCGAGTGACTTCGAGAAGGTCAGATCCGGCCGGTGGAGGCTCGGATCTGGCCTGAGTGAGGAGGAATCAAGGCCGAGGAGGGTCCGGCCTAGATCTACGCAGTAGATCTGGTTTTTTTTGCTGCTGTTGTTGCCGCCGGACGCCGTGCCGCAGCCGTTCGCCTCAATCCCGACGCCGTTGCTTCGACGGCTTGTTGTCGTGCCTCACCTCGCGGAGCCATTACCGTGATCGATCCGCCGAAGCCGCGCCAGATCGGGAAGCTAAGTTGCTGCCGTCGTCGCCTCCACCATCGCGAACCGCTCTCCTGCCGTCGTCGTCCCCATCCGAGAGAAGGTAAAAAGGGGGGCGTTATTGTTCATCGCAGCCGTTTTCCGTTGACCTAGCCGTCGTCGCCGTCGACGTTGTCACCGCCGTCGTGGCCGCCGTGGTTGCCTCCGCTGTTGTCACCTTCGACGTCGCCGCCAAACACCTCGGTTCCCCCTCTTCGGCGCCGCGGATTCGCAAACCCTAGGGTTTGCAATTTCCGGGTCGTCGAATCGGATCCGGGTCTCAGAACCGGGTAGGGTTTCGCGAGATTCCGGGGCGGCGGAAGCCGGGTTGCGAATTCGGATCCGGGTCGTAGGGTTCGCGGGGTGCGGGTCGCGGAGTGGGTCGTGGACCGGGTCGTCGAGCCGGGCCGGGCGTCCCCAAACGCTCGGCCATGGCGTCGTTTTAACGAAATAATAAAAAAAAAAAATGAAAAATCCAAGTCGGGCCCGCAACGCGGGCCCGTCCGCGTTGGGTCGCCGACCGGTCGGACAACTCCGGATCCGACCCGGGTCGGTTTTATTTTATTATTTTAATATAAAATAATACATATTTTATTTTCAAAAAAAAAAAATCAAAAAGTGTTTTATTTTCAAAAAAATATTAAAAAATATTTTAATTTCAAAAAATCGAAAAAATATTAAAAATTGTTGAAAAATGTTTTATTTTCTAAAAAATCGAGAAAAATAAAAATAATTTATTTTCCAAAAATATCAAAAAATATTAAAAAATATTTTATTTTTCGAAAAATCAAAAAAATCAAAAATATTTCATACTTTCCAAAAAAAGCTAAAAATTCAGAAAAAGCCAAAAAGACTTGTATTTTTCCAAAAAAATACGAAAAATACCAAAAAATCCCTTTTATGTCCAAAAAAATGAGAAAAATACTCAAAAAATGTTTTTCCTCCCAAAAATGCATGGAAAATCTTTCAAAAATCCAAAAAGCCTTAGGGTTTAAACAAGATTAGGTACCGAAAGGGAATTAGTGATTAACTAGTGTAATCAAGTCCCCGATCCTAATTTCTCGGTTGCGCAGAGTGAGTATTTCTCCCGATACTTCACTTGGGTTTCTAATCAACCCACCCCAAATCGATTAGTGGCGACTCCATTTTAAAAATTGATTTATAGGTTAAAAACTCAAACTATTAAAGTCGTGAAGTGGTGGACTTGGGAGAGTCCGGGCTTAATAAATTCAGCCAAGCCATTAGCCTCCTTAGCGCCCGTACCCGATTGCGGGAGCGAAAAAAAAAGAGGTCGCGGACTTGGCGACTCACGCCGGGGACATTGAGGACTTAGGCCATTTTATCTTTGTTTAAATGCCTTGCTTACTTGGTTTTTTTTTCTTTTGTGCAGGGTAATAGCTTAAAGTTATATTCTGTTAAATAAAATGTTTTGCGATTATAAACTGCTGTGTATCCTTAAATGTTTTAGCACCGCACATGACACACACACCCCCGGCCGCCGGACCGGGCCGCCATAGGATTTCTAGGATGGTGTTAAGAAAGATACGACCTCGAACGCGAGACTGCGATGTAGAGGTTGCCTTTCTTTTCCCCGAATTTCTTAGCCGAGGTTAAGGGGGTATGCTGCTAACGCGAGACTGCGACAGGCGGATACCTTTTTAATTTCATCAAGCCTTCTGAGTTAGAAATCGAGCCGCATGTCCCATGCGCATGTCTTTGTGCTTGCCATTTTTCTTTAAAAGCAAAGTGATTTCTTTACTTTTACTCGTCTTTTTATTTTGGCCCATGGCAATTTAGGATAAGCTTTTCAAGTCCCAGTTTATATGCGATGGGGAAAGACGATATCCAGTTCATTCCTGCTCCCAAGGCGGAGCTCTTCAGATGGTGTGGTCAATTAGATCAGTTTGCCCAAGAGCGCGTGAAGGCCAAAGTCGGTCATCTCCTATCGTTGATTCAAATCATTGTTCGTGCCGAAGTCATACAGGCCATGGCACATTTCTGGTGCTTGAAGACGACTACTTTTATGTTTGGTGGGTTTGAGCTAACCCCAACTCTGGAAGAATACAGCATCATCACTGGAATGCCTCTTGAGAAAAAGCTTGTTAAGCCATCGACAGGCTTCCTCCCGTGGCAAGGGTTAGCGCGACTTTTAGGAACTAAAATCCATATCATGAGACAAATTCTTGAAGGCAACCATAATATCTGCCCACTAGAATTCATGAATGCCTGTTTTCAAAATCAGCCTCTGACCCAAAAAAGCGAGATTTTCCTCCTGGGCTTTTTTGGGTTCATCATTTTCCCTCATCAAAGAAATGTCATAAGTCCTAAGATGGCATGGATAGTTGATCAAATCTTGAGGGGGCAAAATTATGTCAATATGATTTTAATTTAACATTCTTGTCCTTTAATCGTTTTAAAGACAACACGGAGAAAATCATGCGAGCCTCTCCTGAAATTTTACAAGTCTGGTTCTTTTCTCACCTAAGCGAATTCCAAGGCTTCATGCGATCATCTGGAATGAATGACTTCGAAAATCCATTACAAAAATTTATGGTTTTAGGACCATACATTCCCAATCAAAGCTATTTAAATTGGATAAATTTCCTAAGAGACCCGGCTCCTGAGGCATTCCAATGGTGTGCTGGTTGGTTCTATGAAAAGAGAGCTCGCTTTGCTTTCAAGCGCCGCCATCCAATTCCGCTGCTCGGCCTCACCGGCGCTTTTTCCTATCTCCCACAACGGGTGGCACGACAGTATGGAGCCCTTCAGGAGATCCCGCCATCTTTCAAGAAGAGGACCCCTCCACTTCTCTTCACTCATCAAAATTTTGAATACATGGTTGACATTTATGAAGAAGCATGGAACAAGTGCCATCGTAAAAGGATCGTGGTACCTGAAGGGCTTGAGGGAGAAGAAAAAGCCCACCACGCCTCAATGTCCTACATCCACAACCATTGTATCCCGACAAGATGGAAGCCATCAGTCCCTCACTCAATCAGCGAGAGCAGCCAGCACGAGCAAGCAGAGCTCATGGAGAGGGATTTGGGAATGGACTGGATGCACACCTTAGAGCCAGTTCAAGGAAGCAGGCGTTCTCGCAAGAACAAGGCTCCCCGTCACATATAAATTGGCAATCATGTGCCCCTTAGTGTAAACAGTGTGAAAGTTCTATCCCATTGTTTAGGGACTCTTGTTTAATATCTAGTATTTCATCCTATTAGGAGTTGGCAGTCTATAAATCCTCATTTGATAAATAAAAAAGCAGTTAGACCATTGCCATGGGTCAATATTTGTTTACTTTCGTGCTCATTCATTGTTTTCGCAACGAACAGGTAACTATGAATCGCCAGCCACCAATCGCTCGCGAATGGCCTCATACAATTGGGCCTGATCGAATGATGTACAAAATCGCCTCATTAACATTGAAGATGGCGTAGGACGGATGTCCATTGTCCTTCAACAACTCTCGAGACAAATGAAATCCACTCAAGCCGAGCCCAACTCTATAGTTGCCTCAAACACCGTCATGACACCCGCAAATTTGCCGGAAAATAGCCGCACCATAGACGGTTTGAAAGGATCATGAAAAAGTTAAACCCAGTGCAGGAGCGTAATCCCATGGACTTATCCAATTACGCCGGCATTGAGATCCCTGAAAAACTCAAAGCACCTGAATGCGAAAGGTATGCTGATACCTCCCGCCCAGAGACCTACTTGCAAGCCTACCTAGTTCGAAGGATGATTCAATCGTACCAATCGAGCTTGACTGGCCCTGCCTTGCGATGGTACATTGTCAGGAAGATTAGTCTCCTTAAAACCTGGATGGAACTAATTCATGTTTTTCACCAAGAATATGATATTGACATCAACCCTGACATAGCCTTGCCTTACGAAAAACTGATGATTGCGGAGCACGAGGAATCGTTAGTCGCTGAGATAGGAGAAGATCATGTTAATGAAGCCTTGCATGATAAATGGGCAGCTGAACAACACCCTGTTACTGGAAAATTTCTCACTAGGAAAGGCAAGGAGCCTTTGTACGAGATCAAAGACACAGAGCCTGTTCAAGACCGGGGCACGACTGGACGACTCCCCAAGCTTACTCCAAGAGCTAGGGTCCAAAGAATACCAACCCCTATCAACTTGGGAAGTGAATAAGATAGTGAAACTCCGATGTCTCTCACTTCCTTTGACAGAATCGAGCTGGCAAAACGAAGGGCCTTACTCAAAAGGTCTGGACCAGAAGCCAAGAAAAGAAAGCCTAAGCAAATCAATGCAGCGTCTGTCGACGAGCCACCACACCCAAGCTTCGAGCATTCCCAAGAATACAGCTTTGAAGACTTCCCGGCCCTAGAATACAATCCTAAGGACTTCCAGCGTTATTTCGACAATGAAATTGACGATTCATCGTATAACTGTTTCCTACTCTCATCCGGGGATGAAGGCCCGTCAGAAGAGGAAGCATACGTCTTTATCTGCTATGATCCTAACGAAGTACTAAGCTTGTCCTCTGACCATGAGGATAGCTTCAATACTTTATCCTCATTCGGAAATTTTGACCAAGAAGAAAGCAATGGGGTAATCTCGGTAGAATCCAACTTCCCTGAAACAGAAAAATTCACCACTACAACAGATATGCAGTGGGAAAACCAGTGGCCTAACCAGGATACATCAAACCCGTCTTGCCCTCATAGGATCATGAGCCCCATAGAAATGTGGATACCTAATCTCCGCAAGTATAGTGGCACGACTTGCCCCGTGGCCCACTTGCAGTACTTCCATGCTAAAATGAGTCGATACTATGGCCCGATGTCATTCACAACTCAGGCCTTTCAAGAGAGTCTTACGGGGTCTGCATTACAATGGTTCATCATAGCAGATATCTACCTCATGAGAGATTGGAATGAGTTGTCTTCTGCATTCTTGCTTCAGTATCAAAGCCAGATTGGGAATGAAGTGCCTTGTCAGAACTTGGTTCACTTCAAAAGAAGACCAATGGAGGATTTCCGAGTGTATGCAAGGAGGTGGGAGGCTTTTATGATGCAAACTTACCCTTAACTGGCCGAAGAAGAAACGATAAAGCTGTTCATAGGGGCTTTACCTCGCAAACATCGTTGTTGGTTGCAGGGGTTGCATCTCCATAGCCTCAATGAAGTGGTCCTTTCATGTGAATACTTCGAGTCTACTGGAGGCGAAGAATTCAAAGACGCTTAACTTCAAGACCAGCACTATCAAAGCGCTCCTTTACACAGGGGTTTTCATGAGTTTTACTTGTTTTTATAATTTCATGTTTCTTATCTTGTCTAGTGTGCTACTGTTGTATTTTCCATTCCGAGTACTCTATTGTACAGTTCCAATATTTTGTTTTGAGAGCATGATGCGGTACTCCAAACCTGCCCGGTGATGCTATCCAACCATGAAAAAAATATATCATCCAAGGAGAATACTGAGGGCTGGGCTTCCTCATGCTTTTTCTCCCCTAAAGACTTATTTTGAAAATAAAAAATATTTCATCACCCAAAAGCTTTTGTTAAAACAAGACGATAAATTTAATCATGTTTGTCTTTCTGACTCACTCATTTCATGTCTCAGAAGATCATTCCCATCCCCTCTGACTTAGTATGACAGGGAGGCATTTGAAGCTGGCACATCATGTGAACTAGCTAAATTCAAAGATACCTTGCGAAGAAAACATGGGCAAATAGAAAAAAATCATCTTATTCTCTGAATATAATTTAGAAATGATGTCCTTTCTCTTCTATTTACAGGAAACGAAAAATAGGACGTAATAGGTACAGGCATACGGTTGGAATCAAGCCGTTCCCAAGAGCTCTATACACCCCACCTTACTCATACCCAACTCCTTCACAAGCCAGAGCAATATCCTTTCCCCACAATGTGCCTGAGCAACCAGATGCTGTGATTTCATCAACGGGACTTCCAGCTTCGACAAGCCCAAAAGCACAAGGAATGGATCTTTTCTTTCTTTGAATTGGCTACTCCCAACAGGGAAGAAATCCAGACAGTTGAAGCGGTCTCTAGCCCCTATTCAAAATGAAGACCTAGAAACCCGACTTTCTATTCAGACGCATGCTCTCCCAAGAAATAATTGCCATCAGAGAATTGGAGGTTTTGATTGTCCATCTCGAGTCCATAGAAGCTTGAGGTACATGACTTTTGCCCAATGATGCTATAGTTAAAGACAGAAGGAGAAATTCCATGAAGGAAGGCGTTGAAGATGAATCAATGACCAGCAATCATGCATACATGGTCACAAGTGAGGAAGGCCAATCGAAAGAAATGTCAAACTATGCCAAGACGAAAAGGCTGTCATCAACATTCAAACATTATCAGGAGTCAGCAAATACAAACTTTGGAGAAGAGTAATTTGGTATCGTTTCCAATACTCCCCCTTCTTTGAATTCACTTTTGACATATTCCCCCTATTGACAGGGAGCATCACAACTCAAGAACCAAACTCAATGGTTAGGCAAATCAATATTGGCCAAGCTAGTACGTGGAAATGACCCACATCAAATTCACCTGGCTTCGTGTAAAAAGACATGTCATCCAGGAGCTAATTCAGAGAATAATTGACCTAATGAAGCAAGGGACATAGGACTTCGTGTCCCCCTCTCACTTCAGGTTCACCCAATCATCTCGCAAACCGGTGAAGGGTAAAGTTGTATCGATTCCAGTTATTCGACTCTTGAAAGAGTTCATGACTAACACATTCCCTCTTGTTTGTTGCAGAATTAACTGACTGTCAAAAACAAAGATAACAAATCAATGAGAGGCATGACAAACTCTCCCAAGCAAAATGGCGTCTCAAGTATTGCCAAAGCAAATGACAGAAAATCTTCAGGCCTCAACTCACATTTAATTTTGGCCAAACTAATTGATCTACTTGTACATCTTCTCTTGTGCAGGGGCAAAAGCAGAGATGCCCGAGCAGATTCCCAACCCCGATCGATCATTCATGTGTCATATTCCTAATCAATAGGGACAACCATCGATGTCCGTTTGCGAATAACCCTTTTGATGTTCAAAAATCTAACATATTTGGAAACACCATTATGTTAACTCTTAAAGTTGTCAATAGGGTCTTTTTTGAGTCAAAACCATTCACTTGTTTTGAAAAGTTCAAACTCTATCATATTCAAAATGTGGCATGTCATTTCCAGATGAATTCCGCATGATGATTTCGTCTGTCTAAGTCACTGATTCCACTGAGGATTATTAGAATAGATAGCTAAGTGAAGAATACAAGATTAATTGAGCATCTTTGGATGAGGTACGTCAGAATGATGAAAGGCAAGCCATATCCTACACACAGTCCCCCATCTATACACTTGTGAGATGAGTGCAGAAGATTCCATGGCTGCAGGGTAAAGAGTTCTCTCGCGAATGGTACGATAACCAAAATAGTGAGAGGCATTCCATCGCTCACCCCATTGAGCCCCATACACTGACAAATTCCTGCTATTCTCCCGTCAAAGAACTACCCCACACTGGGGCAAGTCGAAAGCAAGTCAACATCACAAGGTGAGAAGAGAGATAGAAATTTTCTTGCTTGCACTTGCATCAATCTTTGGGTGTCTTTATTGCATATGAACACTCGCGTTAATTTAAGTGCCCTAGAATGATGAAGAGCAATTCTTTCTTTACGCACTTGTATCTATTGTACAACTCAATTGAGTCTGTAAATTCACCCTCACATGGAGGCAAAACAGAAGTTACTACCATTTAAACAGCATAGCTTGGAGCGCCTACTGAAGATGAAGACTCAAGAGTCTAATAACGGTGCTTCGATTGAATTTGTCAAGATCAGCTCTCAAGCAACAAGAATGAAAAAACAGGGGCATAAAAAAGCAGTGTACCTGGTAAAAGCAAGGTCAATGCCCATAAAAAAAGAACTGGAATAAAAAAATAGGGGCATGAAAAAGCAGTGTGCCTGGTAAAAGCAAGGCCAATGCCCTCCAGTAAAAAACGCAGCCAAGAAAAGTTGTTGTTGTGGTCCATAGAACCTCCGTTCGACAAGAAAGACTAGTAACAAATGCCAAGGCAATCACCAGCTCTACCTTTTTACACATGAATCAAGCCTACTTTGCATCCCATTGTAAAAGTCTCTTCAGACTAGGGGCACTTCAATTAACGTAGGATTTCATATGTTTATAAGCATCGCTCGAAGAAGTACGAGCAAGATTACTCTATCTCTTTTCGCAGGATTCTTGACTTGTAAACCCGGAGATGATCGTGCAGCATTTTCGTCCATCAGCTTCAACCTTGATGGTCCCCTTTGATGAGCCGCTGACCAAGACTTCATCACAGTTTTAACAAAGACCTCTCACATTGGTAAAGTCGTACCGTTTGCGAGAATACTCAGACCCCTGCTGACATGATGACAGTGAGATAGTGTGGTCCTTATGAATCCCGCATCAATGCTCGGGATAGCCTTTTCCATGAGAGTGAGCGGAAAGTCCTTTCGCATCGAAAGTCCTCATCATCGGCATGCTCAAGACATCTACATTCTAAATGAAGGTTGTCTTTCAAAATCTTCCCTAGTGGAAATCAAAAGATGCAGAACTGACAAAATTATCATGCATGAATCTCATTTGAACTCATGAATTTACAGCATATACAATCATGTGTGCCTATTGTGCAAATAGTAGACATACTCTCAGAAATCAGAGATATTGCCAGGTAAGCATATCCCTGTCCCCATTTGTCTTAAAGTACCTATCACTGTCTAGGTACCCTCTTCTTGACACTCGACCTATTCGAGTTGTCCCTTGAATTTCGATGCTTACTGTTGTCTTAGCATCCCATTGTTTTTAGGTACCGGCCACTGTTCGGATACTCCCTTTTTCTGACACTCGACCTGTCCGAGTTGTCCCCAGAGTATTGATACTTATGACTAACCAAGTATCTTTTGGAATACCTACTGCTGTCTAGGTATCCCCATATCGTCAAGTACCCACCGTTGTCTAGGTACATCCTTTTCATGACACTCAACTTGCCCAAGTTGTCCCCAAATAATAGCAGTTGTTCAAACATTCCACTGCTTCGTGTGCCTGCGCCTACCCAGGTATGCTTTCTTACACTTGGACCAACTGAGTGGTCCCATGTTGTATCATTAAATACTTGTGTTCATCCAAGTATTCCAGTACTTTGTACACCTGTAGCTATCCAGGTGTTCCACCCCTTTTAAGTGCATGCGGCCATCCAGGTAAGCCTCGTGTTACATTCAAGTTTATGTTACCAGGAGGTGAGAAACCTTCACAAATATGCGGGGCACGTCCTCGATATTCCCATTACCAGGAGGTGAGAGACTTTCACGAATATGCGGGGCACGTCCTCGATATTCCCATTACAAGGAGGTGAGTGACCTTCACGAATATCTCAGG
This sequence comes from Eucalyptus pumila, assembly GCA_016097595.1. Lineage (NCBI taxonomy): Eukaryota > Viridiplantae > Streptophyta > Magnoliopsida > Myrtales > Myrtaceae > Eucalyptus > Eucalyptus pumila. The sequence goes on along the minus strand of CM027852.1, from coordinate 1,715,070 downwards.
TACTCCCTCGATATTCCCCTTTACCAAGAGGTGAGAGACCTTCATGAATATGCAAGGTACGTCCTCGACATTCCCATTACCAAGAGGTGAGAAACCTTCACAAATATCCAAGGTATGTTCTCAATATTTCCAATTATCAAGTACTCTTCGATACTTGTGAATGTCCAAGTATCCCCCAAGAATTCATAATTGTGATCATCCAAATACCCCTTCAAAGCCTATGGTCAGCCAAATACCCATTTCGACGCCTGCAAAGGCCCAAATATCCTTCATGTTAGTACTTGTGAATATCCAGGTACTCTTTGATATGCTTGTGAATGTCCAGGTATCTTCCAGAATCGATGCCCTGAGAAAGGTCGGCGCATCCTCCCGAGAAAGGTCGAGGTTCCAACTGGTGTCTTCGACAGAAGTCAGACACCCCACAAATCGATGCCCTAAGAAAGGTCGGCGCATCCTCCCGAGAAAGGTCGGGTTCCAACTGGTGTCTTCGACAGAAGTCAGGCACCCCACAAATCGATGCCCTGAGAAAGGTCGGCGCATCCTCCCGAGAAAGGTCGGGTTCCAACTGGTGTCTTCGACAGAAGTCAGACACCCCACAAATCGATGCCCTGAGAAAGGTCGGCGCATCCTCTCGAGAAAGGTCGGGTTCCAACCAGTGTCTTTGACAGAAGTCAGACACCCCAGCAAAACAGATGCTCTGAGAAAGGTCGGTGCATCTCCCGAGAAAGGTCGGGTACCAACTAGTGTCCTCGATACAAATCAGGCACCCACAAATGAGATGCCCTGAGAAAGGTCAGTGCATCTCCTGTCAAGGCGACCGAAGAAAGGTTCGGGTCCTAGACAAATCATGGATTGTTTTAACAGGCGACCGAAGAATGGTTCGGGTCCTGGAGAAGCAACTTCCCGTCACGGTGACTGAAGAATGGTTCGGGTCCGAGACAAACCACTGATTACTCCAGCAGGCGACCGAAGAAAGGTTCGGGTCCTAGAAAAATCATGGATTGTTTTAACAGGCGACCGAAGAATGGTTCGGGTCCTGGAGAAGTAACTTCCCGTCACGGCGACCGAAGAATGGTTCGGGTCCGAGACAAACCACCGATTACTCCAACAGGCGACCGAAGAATGGTTCGGGTCCTAGAAGAGCCGTCTCCCGTCAAGGCGACCGAAAAAAAAAGGTTCGGGTCCTAGACAAATCATTGATTGTTTTAACAGTGACCGAAGAATGGTTCGAGCCCTGGAAAAGCAACCTCCTCATATTACCGGGTAAGATGACGCCTTGATACTTGCCAAAACTCGGGGTTCACACCCTATCTCACTCACTCTCGGTAAGTAACTACAGGTATTTTCTTATATGTCTTAGTATATGTAAAGTTATATTGCTCTTTAGAATAATAAGTTCCAAATAAAATATAATCTACTACGCATGCATGGATAAAATTGAGGCATCAGTCTGTCTTTGAATGCAACCTCTGCGAACTCACCTTCAAAGAGGGGCAGCTGTTGACACCTCAATTTTAATTAGGTCTATTTTATTAATTAAGTTTTTATTTTATTTTGTCTTTTTCGGAATAATGAACAAAAACCAAATAAATAGCAAAAACAACAAAAAATAGTAAAAATAAAAGAAAAGAAAAACAAAAAAGTAGCCCCCCTTTTTTCTTCACGTGGGCTCGTGCGGCTTGGCCCCACCCCCTTTCTTCTTCTTCCTCCTGTCTTCTTCTTCCTCGTCGCTTGCATCTCACGCGCGGTGGCCGGCGACGCGCGAAGGACGGCCTACGGCCGAGGAGTGTAGGGCGACGTCGGCCGGAGGGGATAAGATCGCGGCGCCATTAATGCTGAGCAAGCTTCGGAAAGCTCGATGGGACACCGGTTCAGCCGAGCGGAACCGATGGGCAAGCCGAGGCCGGCGGCCCGAGCCCCTCCGTCGACCGGAGTTCCTTCGCCTATAAATAGGTGGCCGCAAGCATCGTCGGAGGGTGTGGCGAGCTCGGAAATCCTTCACTGAGAGACATCGGGAAGGGTTGAAGGGCGAGCGCAGGAGAGAGCTTGGGTCGCGAGCTTAGCCCACCTTCCACCGAGAGACTTCAAGGAAGGCAGGCGGCGAGTGACTTCGAGAAGGTCAGATCCGGCCGGTGGAGGCTCGGATCCGGGCCCGAGTGAGGAGGAATCAAGGCCAAGGAGGGTCGGCCGAGATCTACGCGATAGATCTGGTTTTTTTTTGCTGCTTTGTTGTTGCCGCCGGACGCCGTGCCGCAGCCATTCGCCTCGGTCCCGACGCCATTGCTTCGACGGCTTGTTGTCGTGCCTCACCTCGCGGAGCCATTACGTGATCGATCCGCCGAAGCCGCGCCGAGATCGGGAAGCCGAGTTGCTGCCGTCGTCGCCTCCACCATCGCGAACCGCTCTCCCGCCGTCGCCGTCCCCATCCGAGAGAAGATAAAAAGGGCGGCGTTATTGTTCATCGCAGCCGTTTTCCGTTGACCTAGCCGTCGTCGCCGTCGACGTTGTCACCGCCGTCGTGGCCGCCGTGGTTGCCGCCGCCGTTGTCACCTTCGACGTCGCCGCCATAGTCGCCGACCCGGGTCGGACCCAACCCGCGGATCCGACCCGGGTCGGTTTTATTTTATTATTTTAATATAAAATAATAAATATTTTATTTTCAAAAAAAAAAATCACAAAGTGTTTTATTTTCAAAAAAAATATTAAAAAATGTTTTAATTTCCAAAAAATCGAAAAAATATTAAAAATTGTTGAAAAATGTTTTATTTTCTAAAAAATCGAGAAAAATAAAAAAATAATTTATTTTCCAAAAATATCAAAAAATATTAAAAAATATTTTATTTTTCGAAAAATCAAAAAAATCAAAAAAATTTCATATTTTCCAAAAAAAAGCCAAAAATTCAGAAAAAGCCAAAAAGACTTGTATTTTTCCAAAAAAATACGAAAAATACCAAAAAATCCCTTTTATGTCCAAAAAAAAATGAGAAAAATACTCAAAAAATGTTTTTCCTCCCAAAAATGCATGGAAAATCTCTCAAAAATCCAAAAAGCCTTAGGGTTTAAACAAGATTAGGTACCGAAAGGGCATTAGTGATTAACTAGTGTAATCAAGTCCCCGATCCTAATTTCTCTGGTTGCGCAGGAGTGAGTATTTCTCCCGATACTTCACTTGGGTTTCTAATCAACCCACCCCAAATCGATTAGTGGCGACTCCATTTTAAAAATTGATTTATAGGTTAAAAACTCAAACTATTAAAGTCGTGAAGTGGTGGACTTGGGAGAGTCCGGGCTTAATAAATTCAGCCAAGCCATTAGCCTCCTTAGGCACCCGTACCCGATTGCGGGCGCCAGAAAAAAAGAGGTCGCGACACTTAGTGTTTTTCAGCTCTCAATTACACCTAATAACTTCAATGATATTTAGACTCATCATTTCTCACGAAATACTCCTCTAATTTCATAGAAGAATTAACAAATCTTATCAATTGGTTTCAACACATAAATCTTGGTGTGATTCCATGAACAAAATCCACGGAGAAAACCCACTATCAAGCACTCATATGGCGCTTCAACGACCACTTCTTCATAAATCCCACGATCTGAATATATATACCACCGCTTTTGGAAAAAAGGTCCAAGATTGGAACATGTGAGAAGTCCACGCCAAGTGAAATCAGGATCTTTTTTTTCTCCTTTTAATTTTCCTTAGCCGATTCCACTTCTACGGGGAATATTTCATGTTCACAAGTTACCAAAATTAAAATCCTGCACCAGCTGGTTGCGCATCTAAAAAATGAACTTCATGCTTTATTATAGTTCAGTTTGAGTTAAATTTCGTTCACGGACTCCTCGAGATATTTTTTAACATTATGCATCCGTTACTCGGTGATCCGTGCTGAAATTTCAAGGAGAACACCTATAGATGTAGTTCCTCAGCGACCAAAAGGACAAACGTGGAGACACAGAAGATTGATTTTCACCACCAGATTTCAAGTGTTCCGTTAGTTGAAAAACCAATATGACAGCCTGACCAAAAGGACATGCGTGGACACTCGGAAGATTGATTTTCATCTCCAGATTTCACTCTAGATTTCAATTGGTCCGCTTCGTTTCCTTGTACCTCGATGCTCTATGTTCGTCCATCGATTATTTCTGTCAACTGCGTACAATGGATCCTTATAAACGTTGCATATGGGAACCGGTCATTATCTAATGCGAGATAAACTTTAATAGCTTGGAGATTGGGAAGTCTCAAGCCATTATTGCTTTTACTGTACAGCGGAATAGTCATGCTTTATTCACTCTCTCGTGAATTAGTTTCATTCGTGCTAACCCATATTTAATGATTGAACCGGCTTTAAGTTTGTTTAGTGTGTGTTCAGCAAATTTAATTTCAGAAAATTATTTCAAACAACTCATTTCAGAAAATTTAATTGCCATAGCCATATAGTGGAGTTGATCCTCTCAAGCCACAAACCAATTGGGGGGAAGAAATCTAATGTCTACAAGAGGAGCAATGAGACGTGGAACAATTGCATTGTGGCTATCTGTCCTGTATCCCCTCTCGAGGCCACTTATTGATAGCTATTCCTTTTTTTTTGGTAAAAGGTAAGAAATATATTAAGGAAATGCCAAATGTACAAAATATCTCAACACCAGGAACTTGCACTCCAAATGTAGGAACAAAAGAAGTGAAAGGGTGACGAGATGTAAAAGCCGCAAAGACGGCGCAAGCACTACAACAACAAGACCAAACTAAGCACGGCTAGGTCGACTGGCTACCAAACAGAAACAAAAGCATGGAGGAGGCCACCGTCAGATCGAACGACCTACGGGTCCCCAGTGATAGCTATTCATATTTTGTAATACACTAAACGTGTAAAAAAAAATGAAAAGATTATAATTTTTCTATTGGATTCTCCTAAAAAGAATTATTTTTTGTGCCTCTTAACCCTTATAATTAACTATAATAGAAGCGCAATATTGGATGAATCATATTTTCTGTGTTCTATGTGCTTAGAAACTTGTAATTTTTTTAGAAGATTTGCAAATCCGCCCCTCAAGTTGTTACTTACTTTCTTGTCTAACAAGATAGAGTCACATTAAAAACTATAAGAAAACGTCACTTTGTTTCTTATGCTTTTAACATAACCTTTTGAAATGACATCAAATGATGGTTTGATAATCATACATTCATCTTTACCAATCACATGAATATGTAATTAACGTTGGCCAATCTTGCTATCTATATATAGAGTAAAGTAAAGAGGGCTTCTTACTTTTAAGGTTTTCTAAGAAAAAGAAATCCCCAATTATATAATAATCTCTGAATGGATAAATGTATAAATTAATAATCTTGTATAAATCTCACTTTGATTAAGCCAATATAATTGGGATGACTTCTTACTTTTGAGTAAAGAGGACTTCAACATAATATATGATCTATCATGACCCCTAAGCAAAAAAAAAAATTAATTAAATTATATATATGTATATATACATATACATATATATATATGTATATATAAAGAGCATTTTAATTGAGCCCATATAATTGCGTCGAAGTTGAGCTAAAGGACTCAAGGGAGGGAGGTTTTTAGCTTAATTAGATTAATTGGACTGAGCCGACATAAGTTATATCAATATTTGGTGAGATCAAATAGGGAGGCCTTGAACTTAGTTATATTTTTGGATCAAGTATTGGTCAAGCCCTTTGATCTCATATTATTAAATAATATCTCAAGTTTGAGCTAGCGTGCTAAACCTAACTTGAATTGAATTATTAATTGAAGCCATTTTTAGTGTTGAAGAATCTTTATTGTGGCATTATCTATTAATCCTAAGAAGACGTGTATTGGATGACTGCTCAGAAAAAGCTTCTTTGCTGGACTTGCTTTCGTCCGCACAAAAGAAAGCAAATGGGGCCCATGATAATTAGAGTAAAAAAAAAGTACAAAGAAGAATTTTGTGTTTTTGAGTTCTTTTCCCTGGCTGCACATCTCATGAAAAAGCCACGAGAGGGTTTCCTCAAAATAGAACCGCACAGAGAAATAGGGCTGCATAGTGACGTCCGAAAGGGCATGTTTATTTTTACTCTAAATAGTGGCTGATTCTGTTCTTTTATTCCTTGGAACAAAAAAAAAAAACAGAAATCCGTTCGGTAAAATTTTTGTTCTCGGAACAAAAAAATAGTTTTTTGTTCCAGGGAATAGATTTGGAACAAAATCAAGAAGTAAAAAAACGTTACATCTTGTTCTCGAGAACAATTCCTAGAATCAGTTCCTATGTTTTTCTTTTCTTCTATCTTTTTTTCTCTTCTTCTCTTCTTCTTTCTTATTCTTCCCTTTGGGCGGTCGCCGGCCTTGGCTATGGTTAGCAATCGGTCAAACGAGGGCCGGCGACCTCGCCGGACTCGCCCAGTAGGTCATTGGCCACTACCGTTGCAGGCGATTGGCTACAAAGAAGAAGGAGGAAGGAGAGAAAAAGAAAAAGAAAAAAGAAGAAGAAAGAAGAGAAAAAAGAAGAAGAAAAATATAAGAAAAGTATTAAAAAATTAAAAGAAAAAAAAATTAAGAATTTTACCAAATGCATTTATATCATGAGAATAGAAATTTGAGATAGTTAGCAAGCGCGTTCTTTTGCTCAGAAATTGTTTATGGGAGAAGAATCAGAAAAGAAAAAATCATTTTGATGAAAAATTATTCCTCGGAGTAGAATGGTTACCAAATATGCCCATAGTGACGTCCGAAAAGTTGAACAGAGAGCACTTCCATGAAAAAGGGGGAACTCTTGAATACAAGACGGGGATTTTGTACTGTGAATTTATGTCCAAATTAATTTGTTTATTTATAAATATTTTAGATTTGAACTTAATTTAAGGTGTAGGAAACATTCGAGCACATAAGCATTTATAACTCAAATTCTCTAATTATAGGGGATTATTTGCTGCCGGCTCTTCTATTAGATATAAATATTAATATTTGAACTGAATCACGTCAATTATTTTTGTCCTTTATCGTTTCTGGTTTATTTCTTTAGTATTTTCGCATTGACTTAATTTGTTAGATCCTGATTAGTTTCCACGTACATATTTCAACAATCGGTATCGAATTTCTAGATTGAAACATGAGACTCTTGCTTGTCAGATTATTATCTAGAAATTTTGTTATTATAATTATGTCTTGGGTGAAGTTGAAATCGAGAAGTTTAATGAAATGGACAATTTTAGTTATGGAGAGTCAAGATGTGTGTGCTATTGACAACCCAATATTTGGCCAAGGCATGAGATGACAAAGATGGGTTGCTGATTATAATGCTAATGGAGAAAGCAAAGCATATAACCTTGTTGAATCTGTCGGATGACGTGTTAATAAATGTGGCGGAGGAGAAGGATGCCGTGGTTTTGTAGGTAAAACTTCAAGCACTCATAATATATAATGGAGGGTTTAAATAATTACTCGTGCATGTTAAAGATGGTGTTTTAATTTCGACGAATTGAAGGTATGTTTATCAAATCCCATCTAGATGAGTTTAATAAACTCTTGATGGATTTGATACTTGATGTTGAAGAACATGGCGTGTTGTTTTTAGCTTCATTACTAGAGTCACGGGAGCACTTTATTGATTCATTGCTACAAGAATGTATTACGATTATTTGGGAAGAGATAAAATCCACTTTCTTCTCTAAGGAATGATAAAGAAAGTTGCGAGGCAGAGACCAACATCGAGGATCCATTAACAATAGAGGTAAAAGCAGGTCAAAGTCACACCATAAAAAGTCCACTGGACACAAGAAGTCTTTTGTGTTTCGCGAGCAAATCAGTGATTCCAGTGTGCAATCTCATGAGTTCGAGGAGTGCACTGGTTCGACACATTACTCTTGAGTTTGTCACGTAGATATGACAACCAACACAAAAGTATTCCTTTGAGGAATGACTATATGACTCATAGGTGTATATCACACAGTCATACGGATTTGGTGATTTGCATCCGTTACTCATTGATTCATGCTGAAATTTCGAGAACATCTATAGATTTAGCTCTTCAGCCTGACCAAGTGGAGACTTGGTAAATTGATTATCGTCACGAGATCGCGGCTGGTCTGATGGTTGAAAAACCAATTATGACTCGTTCTTCGTTTCCTCATTCTTGGACTGTTTGTGTTCGTCGGTTTCGGCGATTATTTCCCATGCCGTTATTGCTTTTACTGTACAGTAGAATAGTCACGCTTTATTCACTTTTTCGCGAATGCAGTGGTCTCAAGGAGTCTATTCTCTAACTCCGGAGGCCTAAACTCAGGCTAGGTATCCCCCTACCAAACCGGCTGTAGGTGTGGTCAGTGGGCTTTTAGCAAGTTCTCGGTTCATTTTGAACCATCCCCAAGTTGGTGGCAACCATTTATCCTTATGTGTTTTAGGGTCTGTTTTAGATAAGTTCTAAAACTTAATTGTGGCCATTTTTACCAGAGTATATATGGTGAAACGTTTTAAGCTAATTTAATTTTATAAAATTATTTTAAACGGAGGGCATGTCACTAGTTCATATTATATATCAAACGTGGGATTGAAAGTCAAATTGGAAATAAGTATTTTCGTTTACAGATAATTCTCTTCAACCAAGTAACTCATTAATACTTTTTTTAATGGCAAATGATTGAACTGGAAAAAAAAGTCAAATGACAAGGCCCTCAATCATTGCATTTATTGCCAGAGAAATAATTTTACACGTTTCCTACATAAATTTCTGAATCTTAACTGATGAATTGATTTCATTAATGCACTACTTCCCTTGAGCTATATAAGTTCTCATCTCTAGATCAACTGCATCATCAAACGATCAACACTCTCAGACAATTTTCTAACCCTTCTATCCCCAAAAGACCATAATGGCAACGCCAAAGAACTTGTCCGCTCTTATGATCTTGTTGGTTGTCCCTATTGCATTGCTTCCTACGGCTACCTTCGCCAAGGTCGGAAACCCTGATTGTGGAAAGGGAATAAGATCTGATTGTGGGTCTGGATTCTTTCAATTCATATTCCTTGCCGACACCTTTACACCCACCAATGAATGTTGTCGTGAGCTCTTGAAAGCGGGGAAGAACTGCCACAACCAATTTGTGGAGTTGAGCATCTCGAGCCACAAGTCAATTAGGGGGACAAAATCTGATGTCTATAGGAGGAGCAATGAGACATGGAACAACTGCGTTGCGGCTCTCAGTCCCGTATCCCCTCCCCAGCCGGCTCATTGAGAGCTATTCCTATTTTATAGTACAATAAACGTGTAATATAAAAAGAACCAAAGAATTATAATTTTTGTATTGGATTCTCCTCAAATTTTTTATTTTATTTTTCGTGCCTCTTATTATGGTTAACTATCACAGAAGCACAATTATGGATGAATCATATTTTCAGTGTTTAATGTGCTTATTAAACTTGTAATTTTTTAAAACGATCTGCAAAATATAATCAGCCCCTAAAGTTGTTACTAGCTTTCGAGTCTACAAACATAGTCCCATACAAAACTATAAAGAAACTGTCACTTTATTTCTTATGCTTTTAACACAACCTTTTGAAACAAATACCTAAGCGATAAAAAGATTAATAGATGGTTTAATAATCATACATTCATCTCTAATAATCACATGAATACGTAGTTAAAGCTAGTCGATCTAGCATACTATTCCATAAAGTAATGTAAAGACGACTTCTTACTTTAAAGGTTTTCTGACAAATTAAATCCCCGATAGTTGTTTTATATAACACTCTATCAATGGATAAATGTATAAATTAATAATCTTATATAAATCTTACTTTGAATCTTTTTAATCTTGTAAGCAATCATAAAAATAAAAAATTCAAATCTCGAAATATATTTCTCTATTTATATATGTACGTATCCAATTGCTCCATTAGTAATTTCTTTCTTTCCATTAACTGATAATTCAAATAGCCTATATTGGACGATTTAGCAAAACCTTCAAATGTTAACTATATGTTCATTCGAGAATGCACGTACACTTTTGCTACTCATATACTATGTAAACTTGACTTTTGAACAAGAATTTAGAAATATTTATGGCCCAACATCTTATGTAAAATGAGTTCGTAATAAGTCTGACCCTGTTATTATGCAAGAGTAGGTTTAATTTAATCAACCCAAACGTAATGAATGTATGTTGCTTGGCGCGGAAGATGACGACGAAGATTATTATTATCGACTTGGCCCCTCTTCATTTAACGAAACCTATTAATTATCACAATTTTTAATAATTTTTAATAAAGAAAAAATAGTTCCACCCCAATAACTACTCCAAAGGTTAAATGATCAATCAATGAGTTCAGTAAATCTGGAAAACCAAAACCCAAATCTTGTTAAAGGATAATTACCTAATGAATAATTTGACCAAAAAAATTCAGCTTTTAAATAATCTCAATTAATCTAGAAAACCAAAGCCAATTTTGGTTTATAGATATAAAGGAAAAACAAGACTAGTAAGAACTTTGTACATATAAACTTGGCTCCTTTTCATTAATTAATGAGACCTATTGATTATTTAACTTTTTTTTCCACAAGTTGTTGAAAAATAATTTAATGAAGAGCAAAATCACACTAAAATATCTGGGCAACTCATTAATTAATTAATTAATTAATAAGTTCGCTAAATATAACAAACCAAAACCAAATTATTTGATCAAAGGTTTAATTTATCAATTGTTGATACTTAAATTTTGGCTTCAAGTGTAATCATTTGCATAAAAATTAGGGCTTATATCACGAAAAACCCTAAATGAGGACACTTGTGTCAACCTAAATTGGTATACTTATGACAAATTTATCTTTTGCTAGTTTCCGTTAAAATTTTTTATGAAATTCCTGAGTTGGATGGATGATATGTGGTAGTTGATGGGTATTTGGTTTATCCTCCATTTGTTACAAGGATATCGGTTTTGTGATTTTTCGTGATATTAATACAATTTAATAGAAACTAATTGAGACTAAATTTATCACAAATGTATCGGGTTGGGATTTTTGTGGTAAAAAAATTAGTTTGGGAAATTTGTCATAGGAATACTAGTTTGGAATTATGGCGGTTAAAAAATTAGTTTGAGATAATTTTGTCATAGATGTACTTGTTTGATAATTTTTGTGGCATTAATCCTAAAAATTAGGGATGGACACTTACCCTAAATAAAAGGTATCATTAACATAACGTGCTTTTGCATTATAGATGTTTGAATTTCTAAGATGAATTATGCTTGATCTGAAACAATGATACATGATCAGAGTTGAAGAGGGAAAATCAAGAATGAGATCAAATTCTAGGATGTTGAAGGAAATTTTTGCACAATAAAAGGGGGACGTCTTCTTCCCAGGGGATGATCATGGCTTCTGGAATCAATTCGTGAATTTGTTTGGTAATCATTTCGTTCCTAAATATAATTATTGTTTAAAAAATTTTCTTTTAGTTTTTTTTTTTTTGCTTTAGTTCCTTGGTCCGAAATAGAAAAAGAACATGAATGCATTTGGTACAACTCTCAAATTTTTTTGTGACATAAAATTTTCTTTTAATTTTTAAATAATTTTATGAGATTTTTTTTGTTGCTTTTTTTCCTTTTCTTCTTCTTCCTACTCTAGTTGTTAGCGGGCCATTGCGATAGCTGGCGATCGGCTAGACGAGAGTTGGCAACCTCACTAGCCTTGAGGGAGCCTTACCTAGCCATCAGTGAGACCTAACCTCACATGGGCAAGGTTGAGCCTTGCTAGCCAAGGCTAGGTTGACCTCGCCCAGCCAAGACCAGAAGACCTCGTCGTGGGCCATTGCCGAGCGTAGCAACCAACTAAAAGAGGAAGAGGAAGAAAAGAAAAGAGGGAGAAAGAAGAGAAAATGACTTGATTCTAGAGTTTTCCTCGGGAATAATGAAATAACTTTTTTTCTACTTTTTGATTCTATTCTAGTTTTATTTTGGGAACATTGTTCCCTACTGATGTTGGATGGGTCAGGTAGGGTTTGGGTCAAGTCATAAATGGTCCGACCCAAATTAATGCATTTAACCTGTTTATGACCCATTTATCGTAGTGTAAAACTTTTGACCCATACCTGACCTGACCCATTTAACTAAACCTATGAAAGCTTAATTCTTATAATTTTTTTTAAATGGTGTTGCTAAAATACTTTTATGCAATTCAAATTTGATGGACAATTTATATATATATATATATATATATATATATATATATATATATTAATTAAGATTTTAAAAATCGAATTTTTAATTAATTTACAAAATAGAATTTTTAGTTATTTTTATTTTTTAAAAATATTTTTTTAATTGGTTGTATTTTTAAAAATATAATTTTTCTTTTTCTCTTTTCTCTTTTTCTCTTTCTTCTTCTTTAGCTGGTCGTCGGCCATGATGACGATCAACACTCGCCACAACGGCGAGCCTCCACTGGCTCGATCGTTGAGGCTTAAGCCTCGTTAGACATCGTGAGGTTCGAGCCACACCGGTGTTGGGTGAGGTCGAGCCTTGTGTACATTTGGCAACGCCTTTGCCTCGCGGGATCCGGCTAGCTCGAGCCTTGACGACATTTGGTGAGGCCTCTACCTTGCCAGATGCAGCTAGCTCAAGCTCACCCGATGCCAGTGAGCTTGAGTCTCACCTAGTCGATCGCCAACCGTTGTCGTGTTGGCCACTGGCTAAAGAAGGAGGAAGAAGAAAAGGAAGAAAAGGAAAGAAAAAAGAAAAGGAAAAAAAGGAAAGAAAATTGAAATATAAAAAATAATTATAATTTTGATTTTTATAAAAGATATTTTTATAAAGTTCAAGAGGGAAGAGAAATATTTTGAGGCTTTAGTTGAAAATGGGTTCTTAGTCGAATCAATTTAACAGCCATTTATCTTAAATCTTCAATTTTTAAACCCGTATAATTGGTTTCTTTAAAAAATAAGTGACCCATACATTACCAATTTATGATTTAAATGGATCATATATATGAGTTTAAGACCCATTTTGCCACCTGAAATTGACGTTATCAAATAGATTAATCCATAACCATTGCGCCTATTGGTCTCTATCCTTGTTCTCAGCGACCTAAAGCTCTTGCAGTCATGGTAGATTGACCATCAAACCTCCCACTTCCATGCATCATTACGTCTCACCCCTCCAACGTTGCGATTTGTCAGTTGCCGCATGTTGACGCCTCAAATTTTAATTAAGTTTATTTTATCTTATTAATTAATTTTTTATTTTATTTATCTTGTCTTTTTTCAAAATAAAAACAGCAAAGCAAAGCAAAAGAAAAACAAAAAGAAAAAAGCAGCCTTTGTATGGGCCCTCGGCCCATTTCGTCCTCCCCCCCCCCCCCCACTTCTTCTTCTTCCTCGCGCAGTTGCAGCGCACGCGCAGAGGGCGCAACGCCGGAGCGGAGGGGAGGAGCAACAATGACGCACGTGGAGCAGGGGGCGGCTGGCGTCGGATAAGAACGTGGGAGGGGCAGCTGGCGTCGGATGGGACGCCGGTTCGGCCGGCGGAGGCCGCTTGGCGCATGGGGACCGGCGGTCGAAGCTCCGTCGACCAGCTTGGAAACTTCTTCCTGAGAGACTTCGGAGGAGGTTGAAGAGCGAGCGAGAGGAAGGCGAGCGAGAGAGAACTCGGGTCGCGAGTTCGGCTGACCTCCCACTGAGAGACTTCGGGGGAGGCTGCCGGCGAGCGAGTCTGAGGTGGTCAGATCCGGCCGGAAGAGAGAGAGGCCTGCGAGCTCCGAGAGATCCCCTGAGAGACTTCGGGGAACTCAAAGAGCGAGCAAGGGCGAAGCGGTTGGGTCGCGAGTTCAACGACCTCCCACTGAGAGACTTCGGGGGAGGCCGCCGGCGAGCGAGTCTGAGGAGGTCAGATCTGGCCGGTGGAGGCTCGAATCTGGCTGTAGAGGGAGAGAAGGGAGAACGCGAGCGACGAGGAGGGCTGGCGAAGGCCCAGATCTGACTAGATCTGGGATTTGTTGTCGCCAGCGCAACCGCGGCTCCGCCACCGTTCCGACGCTGTTGCCGTAACTAATTCGCCGAAGTCGCACCAGATCCACGAGTTGCGGGGAGAAAAGGGCTTCGACTCCGTCGACGGCCCACCGGACCAGCCACCCGATGCCGCATCCCCTGCTGCGTTGAGCTAGGGTTGCTCACCCTTCTTTTTTTGTGTTTGTCTGTGTGTATTGGGGTCGTCGGGCCGGGACTCGCAACCACCGGTTTCACGCGAGTTCCGGACCCCAACCGTTCGTAACCTGCCTCCCTCGCCAGTCCCCACCGTCGCCTGCTCGGAACTCCGTCGCGGTCCCGAGCCCGAAGCGCCCGCACCTTGTCTTCCTCGACCGGTGCCCACTAGGCGTTTAATGGAAATCCCAGGTGAACGCCGGATCTGCAGTGACCGGTGGTGACGGGTGGGGACAAACGACGGGGTCGGCTACAACGACCGGCGGGATGGGGGTCAAGGCGGTGCCGGCGGAGGCCCGAGCTCAAGCCGAGACGGGCTCGATCGCCTTCGCCGGAATCGTCGGATCTCGAAGGCTCCAAAACCAGTCGCGAGGTCGGAGCCGGGTTGGGCGCGGATCGGTCGGGTAGGGTTTCCGCGATTTTGGGGCGGCGAGAACCGGGTCGACGAGTCGGGTAGGGTTTCGCCGAACTGGGTCGTCGGGTTGGCTCGGTTCTTTTTCAAAAATGGGCTCCCGGCCACGACGTCGTTTAAAAAAAAAAAAAAAAGTCGGGCCCGCTACGCGGGACCGTCTGCGTTTTGGGGTTGGCCGGGTCGGACCCAACCCGCGGATCCGGCCGGGTCGGCTCTTATTTTATATTATATAATATTTTAATAAGAAAATAAAAAATAATAATTTAATTTTGAAAAATATTACAAAATGTTTTAATTTCCAGAAAGTCGAAAAATATTTAAAAAAATGTCGAAAATGTTTTATTTTCTAAAAAATCGAGAAAAATAAAAAATAATTTATTTTCAAAAAAAATTTTGAAAAATATTAAAAAATATTTTATTTTCCAAAAAAAAATCAAAAAATCAAAAAAATTTCATATTTTCCAAAAAAGCCAAAAATTCATGAAAAAGCCAAAAAATTCAGAAAAGCCAAAAAGACTTGTATTTTCCCAAAAAAAAATCCCTTTTGTGTCCAAAAAATTAGAAAAAGACCTAGAAAATGTTTTTCCTCCGAAAAATGCATGGAAAATCCTCAAACATTCAAAAAACCTTAGGGTTTAAACAAAGATTAGGTACCGAAAGGGCATTAGTGATTAACTAGTGTAATCAAGTCCCGATCCTAATTTCCCTAGTTGCGCAGAGTGAGTATTTCTCCCGATACTTCACTTGGGTTTCTAATCAACCCACCCCAAATCGATTAGTGCCGACTCCAATTTAAAATTTGATTTACAGGTTAAAAACTCAGACTATTAAAGTCGTGAATTGGTGGAATTGGGAGAGTCCGGACATAACTAATTTCAGCCGAGCCATTAGCCTCCTTTAGGCGCCCGTACCCGATTGCGGGCGCGAAAAAAAAGAGGTCGCGACACCGCATTGTTGAATTTCGCAGCTACACCTTACGCCCTAGCACTATCCTTGTCAGTGAAGCAAACCTCGCTCGACGTCTAGCTATGTTGATTTTTGAAAGTTGTGCTTTCTTGCGCCCAACTCCTCACCGACACTTCAGTAAAACTTCTGTCACTCCCCAAGGTCCTTGTAAACGTCATTTGTGGTAGCCTAGCCGTAATCCAAAACATCTTGCCGTCCTTGCACCCACGCCGAAGGAGCCACTGTTCCTGAGTCTAGAGAATTTCCATGTCATGCCAAGACCATTATGTGACCGACTCCCAGCAGATCTAGGCACACCCAAACTAGTCTACGACCGCCTCTGCACGACAACATTGTAGCCTTCAGGTGCCTGACAAGCAACTCTAGTGCTTGCAAAAAAGTCATCAATTTATTTAATCTCTGCAAGCTTCCGAGTGACTCCTCGGCAACCGTTAGTCCAGCAATGCCAGCGGGCCACCTGGAACACCCAGCTACCACGACTCTAGTCTCAACAACCCCCACCACTACCATCCTGCGCTACTCCGCGAGGTCATTGTCTAGCCCTTTAGCCGTCCTTGCCCTTGCGGAGATCTCCCCGAAATCTTAGGTTAGTCAAGGTTTGTGTAATCTCATTTAATATTTTGGTTTAATATATAGTTATTAGATATGTCTCAAGTTTGAGCTCGAAAAGGAAAGCTTTCTACTTCAAGTAGATTTCCTATTTTAAATAGATTTCTTGATTGAATGGTTTTCGTAGTTGGAGAAGGTTTCATAAAAAGAGGTTTCCTACTTTAGATTTGATTCTTATCTATATATAACAATTTGAGATAGAAAGAGTCTAAACATTTTAGAGCCAGTTTTTGTAATCTTTGATTTCTATAGTGGATTTTGCTTCTTTTTATTTTTCTCATGGTTTTTTCCACAAGGCTTTCCACATAAAATCCGGCATTCCTTCATTCTTCTCAATTTCAATTTTGTTATAGTTTTCGCATTCACCATAACAAATCTAGTTTCAGAGCCTTAGGTCCTTTATTATTTATTTTATTTTCTCTAGATCTTTTGGTTATGACTTAAAGTTCCACAACGTGATTTGATATCGAGAAGTTTGATGGGAGCGGCAATTTCAACCTATGGCAAGTTTGTTTGTTGGCTATTCTTATGTAATAGGGTTTGAAGAAGACTCTGTTTGGAAAAAGGGAAGAAATTAGAAGGCACATAAGATGAAACGTGTGAAAAATTAGATGAAAGAGCTCTATCTGCTATTTCATTGTGTCTCACAAATGAAGTTCTATAGGACATCCTAGATTAGAAAATAGCTGTAGGTTTAAGGAATAAATTGAGGAGTTTTTTTTTCTTTAAAAAAAATCCCTCACCAATCGGTTGAGGCTCAGACAACGACTCATCATTCTTCGTATGGCTGAATGTGCTTCTCTTAAATCTCATATTTATGAATTTAATGCTATTATCTTTGAATTAAGAAGTATTTGTTGACACATAAATGTTGCCAACCCTGTAATTCATTTATTGCATAAAAAACAGGGATTACCTTTGAACCTCTAAAAAAAAATATTATAATTAGATTGCATAGCATATAGCATTAAGAGTATTTATTTTTTTATCGCATTTGCATTGGATCGGTGACGGACGAGTTTTAATTTGACAAGTTGGGAGATGAGTACATTTTTCAAAAAAGATTTGTATTATTCTTTCAATATTCCATGATATGGCACTTGATTTTCTATATATTCTTGCAATATATGGAAAATAAAAATAGAAAAATGAAAGGCAAGTGCGCTAAGACGTTATCGGTCGGCGTGAGGCACATATTTGGCTATATTAAAAAAAGTATCAACACAAGGAAAGGGATATTCTAAACATGCATGCGTAGAAAGGAAAAAGGGTGAAGAATAAAATGAAATGTTTTGAAAAGTGCTCACAATTGGAAAGAAAGTCTATGCTCTTTCTTTGAGAGCCCTGGTCCTCTCACCTATAAAAGCTATCTCACTACAAACAAAGGAAGGGGGGAGGCCACACAATTCAATACAAGGCAAGATGAGGAGATATATGTGAGAAAGGAGAGAGGAGAGAACGAGAGTTCCCTTGGCCAAGCTTTGGCCAAGACCCATGCCGTCGCTACCGTCATGCTCGCATCATCCATGACAACTTGTCGACGAGCTGCAAGGCCTACTATGCCGAGCTCACTGTCGTCAACCTTGACGACACTGCTGCTCTAGTCTAGCTGCCTCAACGACGAAGATAGTCTTCACTCCATGACTATGCGGAGTTGCTGATCTTGCCGCCTGCATCACCCGTGCTGTACCACTTATGCAATTCAATTAAATTCAGCCACCTCCTAATTGAACTATGGGTCAATTAAATGGATCTAATGATCAATAGCCCTTGATTGTGTCGCATGACGGCATGACGGGTTGTAGGTTTGAGGCGACTAATGGAGATCTTCGGAGGGCGTCGGACTAAGGAGAAGAACTAACGCCCTTTTTTTTGATAAAATTGCGCTCACCTCTTTCTCTCCCTCCTTTGCGAATGCCTCCGACATCCTCTAGTGACAACCAGTGAGAGAGAGGGGCTTACGTCGCTTGAGAACAAAAACCCACGGCTCTAATGGAGGGTTGATGGAACAACCGAGGCCGATGAAAGTTAAAATCCTAACTAATAGTGGAGTTAGAGCTCGTGATGATCAACAATGGAGGTTCATTCGTTGTTCCTCTGACCTCTAGAGCTCTCTCCTCTCTTCTCTGTGTGCGTCCCCCTTGCTCAAGAATGACGCCCTCGCTTGCTCTCTTCTTTTGGAACATCTCTTGTGAGGCCAGCTCCGGCGTGAAGCAACGCCTGCTTCCTTCTTCATGCATAGTTTCCTTCAGCCTCGGCGAAACGAGAGAAGTGCAGGGAATGAGCCGGGCCGAATGAGAGAAATGTAAGGAACGGTAGATTGGAGTTTTGGGACTCTTATTCTTGATGGGCTTGAGAGATGTAATGGGTCCGAATTGGTCTTAGGTAAAAAGACGATATTTAATTTGTCGATTAAAATTCAGGTGTTAACATCGTAAAGAAGAACAATGTAGCTTAAACGGGTTGGATCAAAAATAAATAAAGCTGGTTTTGTTATCATCATCTCTCTGTTTAGCAAATTGTGCTACTACTTGATCGAAATTTCCTTCTTGTGATTTGCGATATTGTAATCAGTAATAAGACAAAGTGTACAATAGTAATAGTAGTACTTGCGTTTTGTTAGTGGGATCTATTTTGTAATAGGAGTTGCACGATTGTAACTTTTTATGAAGAGTACTAGAATCTGTGAATGTTAAGGTTGTTATTCAAGAAAGCAGACATACGTTTGGGAACAAAGTTGAACTCCTATAATTTTTCACATATTATTTTATATCTGCTCATTATCGTCTATATCTATCTAATAGTTGCATTGGCCTACTTGATACTTTCAACTTGGTCTCTGGTACTGTCTAGATACAACTTGCCATCTTCCACAAGAAAAAAATTGTGGAGTTTAGCAAATAATTTATTCACCACTCTTAAGTTTTGTTATTAATCTCAACAAGTTTTTCCTCAGTAAGGTGAACAAAAAAAAAAATGAAAAATAAGCTACTGCAGTTATCAACCGAGCGATCCTAGATTACGTTTGCAAGTCAAAATGCACAGGTTCAATTATCTAGTCTGTTCTAAGTATCTTAATTAGTTCGTGTAATGCATGGAAACATTGCTAATCATGGGCTTTGAGTTTGTATTGTCGGGGAGGGAGCGTGATGACTAGTACAATAGGCAAAATTTGTGGCCCTAGTTTGAACATTCTGCACAATGGACTTCACTTTTACAAGCAAAATAAAAAAAAAAGAAAAAAAAAGAAATGAAAAAGAGCATCCCGTAACATGATAAGTTCGATTATTTTCAAATTAAGGCTTACCTATTAATTCAATTATTTGAGTTTTTCAAACAATCTATTCGCCTCCCTTTAAGTTATATTGTTAGCTCCAATATTTTTATCCTCAATGAGGTGAATATAAAAAAAAAAAAAAAACAAACAAAATACAATGTTGTAGTTACAAACCGAGCCATCTTAGATATGGTTTGCAAGTTGAAAGGCATAGGCTTAATTCTTTTGTCTATTCTCGATATCTTAATGGCCCTGATTTGACCATTCTCCACCAGGTAAATTGTGGTTTATCCACACTGGACATCATTTTTACGAGCCCGAAAAATAAAAGAAAAAAATAAGGTAAAGTGATAAAAAGTAAACTTAAAAGTCAACGTTTTGAATTTTCAGGTAAAAGTGAAAATGAAAGGAAAATGTGGTGCTAATGCTGGACAAAGTATTAAATGACTTTTTAGTTGAAAAACAGGCTCTATCGCAATAAAAAATCTTAATATCAAAATTTTAATTTTATATGATGCGTCAGTTAAAATTCAGATGTCAATAGTAGCCATCGATTCACTTTAACTCTACCAAGCCTGGCTTTGATATCAATTGTTGTGGAAACAAGCAATTGACCAATAGAACAGACATAATGAGAAAATAAATTGAACTCCGAATTTATGTGATTTGGTCAATGTGACTTACGTTCGTGGAGAGAATAGTAATGAATATCACTGCAAATCAAGCGTTATAATGGAGATTATAACCATATTCGAGTCACTTAAGTACTTAGTGTTTTTTGGCTCTCAATTACACCTAATAACTTCAATGATATTTAGACTCATCATTTCTCACAAAATAATCCCTTAATTTCATAGAAGAATTAACAAATCTTATCAATCGGCTTCAACACATAAATCTTGGTGTGATTCCATGAACAAAATCCACGGAGAAAACCCACTATCAAGCACTCATACGGCGCTTCAACGACCACTTCTTCATAAATCCCACGATTTGAATTTATATACCACCGCTTTTGGAAAAAAGGTCCAAGATTGGAACATGTGAGAAGTCCATGCCATGTGAAATCAGGACGTTTTTTTTTTTTTTTTTTTAAAAAAAAATTTCCTTAGCCGATTCCACTTCTCTGGGGAATATTTCATGTCCACAAGTTACCAAAATTAAAATCCTGCACCAGCTGGTTGCGCATCTAAAAAATGAACTTCATGCTTTATTATAGTTCAGATTGAGTTAAATTTCGTTCACGGACTCCTCGAGATATTTTTTAACATTATGCATCCGTTACTCGGTGATCCGTGCTAAAATTTCAAGGAGAACACCTATAGATGTAGTTCCTCAGCTAGACCAAAAGGACAACTTGTGACAAATTTAACTTGAAAAACCCCAAACTGGTACACTTAAGACAAATTGACATCAAACTATTTTTTTGACCACCAAAAACTCTAAACCGGTATACCTTTGACAAATTTACCCCAAACTGGTACACTTGTGACAAATTTACCCTATGATAGTTTTCATTAAATTTTACTGTCAAATTATTAAGTTAAATTACACGTGACAGTTGACTAGTATATCGATTTAGGATTTTACGCATCGTTGTCACAATTTACAATTTTTGTGTTTTTTTGTAGCATTAATCTAATTTAACGGATGGTATATTTGTCACAAATTTAGAAGTTTGGGTTTTTTGCAGTTGAATAAATTAGTTTAGGGTAAATTTGTCGTAAATGTACTAGTTTATGGTTTTTTATGGTCAGTCGGGGTAAATTTGTCACAAGTGTACTAGTTTGGGGTTTTTCATGGTCAAAAAATAGTTTGGGGTAAATTTATCACAAGTGTACCAGTTTGGGGTTTTTTAGGGTATTAACCCCTTTTTTTTTCCTTTTAATTTTCCTTAGCCGATTCCACTTCTCCGGGGAATATTTCATGTCCACAAGTTACCAAAATTAAAATCCTGCACTAGCTGGTTGCGCATCTAAAAAATGAACTTCATGCTTTATTATAGTTTAATTTGAGTTAAATTTTGTTCACTGACTCCTCGAGATATTTTTTAACATTATGCATCCGTTACTCGGTGATCCATGCTGAAATTTCAAGGAGAACACCTATAGATGTAGTTCCTTAGCCAGACCAAAAGGACAAACGTTGAGACACAGAAGATAGATTTTCACCACCATATTTCAAGTGTTCTATTAGTTGAAAAACCAATATGACAGCCTGACCAAAAGGACATGCGTGCAGACCCGGAAGATTGATTTTCATCTCCAGATTTCACTCTAGATTTCAATTGGTCCGTTAGTTGAAAAACATATTCTGAATTGTTCTTCGTTTCCTTGTACCTCGATGCTTTGTGTTCGTCCGTCGATTATTTCTGTCAACGGCGTACAAGGGATCCTTATAAACATTGCATATGGGAACCGGTCGTTATATAATGTGAGATAAACTTTAATAGCTTGGAGATTGGGAAGTCTCAAGCCATTATTGCTTTTACTATACAGCGGAATAGTCATGCTTTATTCACTCTCTCGTGAATTAGTTTTATTCACACTAACCCATATTTGATGATTGAACCGGCTTTAAGTTTGTTTAGTGCGAGTTCAGCAAATTTAATTTCATAAAATTATTTTAAACAACTCATTACAACTTTTTAAATTCAAATGATTGAACAGCGAAGAAGGTGACATAACAAGGGCCTCAATCCTTATAGTGAGAAGAGTTTATTGCAAGAGAAATAATTGTAGATGTTTCCTATATAAATTTATGAATCATAACAGATGAATCTATTTTATTGATGCACTACTTCCCTCAAGATATATAAGTTATCATCTCTACATGAATACATCATCAAATAATCAACGCACTCAGACAATTTTCTAACCCTTTTGTCCCCAAAAGACCATCATGGCAACGCTTAAGAACTTGTTTGCTCTCATGATCTTTTTCGTCATCACCATCGCATTGCTTCCTAGGACTACCTTCGCCACAGTTGGAATCCCTGATTGTGCAAAGGGAATAACTAACGATTGTGGGTTTTGGTTCTTTCAAATCGTAGTCCTCGGTGACACCTCTGCACCTATCGATGAATGTTGTCACAAGCTCGTGAAAGTGGGGAAGAATTGCCATAGCCAATTCATGGAGTTGATCCTCTCAAGCCACAAGCCGATTGGGGGGAAGAAATCTAATGTCTACAAGAGGAGCAATGAGACATGGAACAATTGTGTTGTGGCTATCAATCTTGTATCCCCTCTCGAGGCCGGTTATTGATAGCTATTCCTATTTTGTAATACACTAAACGTGTAGAAAAAAAATGAAAAGATTATAATTTTTCTATTGGATTCTCCTAAAAAGAATTATTTTTTGTGCCTCTTAAGCCTTATGATTAACTATAATAGACGCGCGATATTGGATGAATCATATTTTCTGTGTTCTATGTGCTTAGAAACTTGTAATTTTTTTAGAAGATTTGCAAATCCACCCCTCAAGTTGTTACTTAGTTTCTAGTCTAACAAGATTGAGTCACATTAAAACCTATAAGAAAATGTCACTTTGTTTCTTATGCTTTTAACATAACCTTTTGAAATGACATCAAATGATGGTTTGATAATCATACATTCATCTTTACCGATCACATGAATATGTAATTAACGTTGGCTGATCTTGCTATCTATTTATAGAGTAAAGTAAAGAGGGCTTCTTACTTTTAAGGTTTTCTAAGAAAAAGAAATCCCCAATTATATAATAATCTCTGAATGGATAAATGTATAAATTGATAATCTTGTATAAATCTCACTTTGATTGAGCCAATATAATTGGGATGACTTCTTACTTTTGAGTAAAGAGGACTTCAACATAATATATGATCTATCATGACCCCTAAGCAAACAAATTAATTAAATTATATATAAATATTAAGAGCATTTTAATTGAGCCCATATAATTGCGTCGAAGTGGAGCTAAAGGACTCAAGGGAGGGAGGTTTTTAGCTTAATTAGATTAATTGGACTGAGCCCACATTAGTTACATCAATATTTGGCAAGATCAAATAGGGAGGCCTTGAACTTTGTTATATTTTTGGATCAAGTGTTGGTCAAGCCCTTGATCTCATATTATTAAATAATATCTCAAGTTTGAGCTCGCGTGCTAAACTTGACTTGAATTGAATTATTAATCGAAGCCATTTTTAGTGTTGAAGAATCTTTACTGTGGCATTATTTATTAATCCTAAGAAGACTTGTAGCGGACGACTGCTCAGAAAAAGCTTCTTTGCTGGACTTGCTTTCAGCCGCACAAAAGAAAGCAAATGGGGCCCAAGATAAATAGAGTAAAAAAATAAGTACAAAGAAGAATTTTGTGTTTTTGAGTTCTTTTCCCTAGCCGCACATCTCATGAAAAAGCCGCCAGAGGGTTTCCTTAAAACAAAGCCACATAGAGAAATAGGGCCATATAGTGACGTCCGAAAGGGCATGCTTATTTTTACTATAAATAGTGTTTGATTCTATTCTTTTATTCCTCGGAACAAAAAAAAGAACAGAAATCTGTTTAGTAAAATTTTTGTTCTCAGGAACAAAAAAATAGTTTTTTTTTTCTCGGGAATAGATTTGGAATAGAATCAGCAAGTAGAAAAAAGTTACATCTTGTTCTCGAGAACAATTCCTAGAATCAGTTCCTATTTTTTTGTTTTCTTCTTCTTCTTTTTCTCTTCTTCTCTTCCTCTTTCTTCTTCTTCCCTTTGGCCGGTCGCTAGCCTTGGCCATGGTCAACGATCAGTCAGACGAGGGCCGGCGACCTCGCCCTAGCCCGGTGAGGCTCTAGTGTGGTCGTTGGACGTCGCCCAGTAGGTCACCGACCACCGCCGTGGCAGGCGATTGGCTACGAAGAAGAAGGAGGAAGAAGAGAAAAAGAAAAAGAAAAAAAAAAAAAAAGAGGAAAAAAAGAAGAAAAATATAATAAAAGTATTAAAAAATTAAAAGAAACAAAAAATTTAAGAATTTTACCAAATGCATTTATATCCCAAAAATAGAAATTTGGGATAGTTAGCAAGCGTGTTCTTTTGCTCAGAAATTGTTCTGGGGAGCAGAATCAGAAAAAAATCATTTTGATCAAAAATTGTTCATCGGAGCAAAATGGTTACCAAATACACCCATAGTGACGTCCGAAAAGCTGAACAGAGAGCACTTCCATGAAAAAGGGGGAACTCTTGAATACAAGATGGGGATTTTATACTGTGAATTTATATCCAAATTAATTTTTTTATTTATAAATATTTTAAATTCGAACTTAATTTAAGGTGTAGGAAACATTTGAGTACGTAAGCAGTTATAACTCAAATTCTCTAATTATAGGGGATTATTTGCTGACGGCTCTTCTATTAGATATAAATACGAATATTTGAACTAAATCACATCAATTATTTTTGTCCTTTATGGTTTCTGGTTTATTTCTTTAGTATTTTCGCATTGACTTAATTAGTTAGATCCTGATTAGTTTCCACGTTCATATTTCAACAATTGGTATCGGATTTCTAAATTGAAACTTGAGACTTTTGCTTGTCAGATTATTATCTAGAAATTTTTCTATTATAATTATGTCTTTTGTGAAGTTGAAATCGAGAAGTTTAATGGAATGGACAATTTTAGTTGTGGAGAGTCAAGATGTGTGCGCTATTGACAACCCAATATTTGGCCAAGGCATGAGATGACAAAGATGGGTTGCTGATTATAATGCTATTGGAGAAAGCAAAGCATATAACCTTGTTGAATTTGTCGGATGACATGTTAATAAAAGTGGCGGAGGAGAAGGATGCCGTGGTTTGGTAGGTAAGACTTCAAGCACTCATAATATATAATGGAGGGTTTGAATAATTACTCATACATGTTAAAGATAATGTTTTAATTTCGACGAACTGAAGGTATGTTTATCAAATCCCATCTAGATGAGTTTAGTAAACTCAAGATGGATTTGATACTTGATGTTGAAGAACATGGCGTGTGGTTTTTAGCTTCTTTACTAGAGTCATGGGAGCACTTTATTGATTCACTGCTACAAGAATGTATTACGATTATTTGGGAAGAGATAAAGTCCACTTTCTTCTCTAAGGAATGATAAAGAAAGTTGCGAGGTAGAGACCAACATCGAGGGTCCATTAACAATAGAGGTAAAAGCAGGTCGAAGTCACACCATAAAAAGTCCATGGGACGCATGAAGTCTTTTTTGTTTCGCGAGCAAATCAGTGATTCCAGTGTGCAATCTCAGGAGGTAGAGGAGTGCATTGGTTCGACACATTACTCTTGAGTAATGTCATGTAAATATGACAACCAACACAAAAGTATTCCTTTGAGGAAAGACTATATGACTCATAGGTGTATATCACACAGTCATATGAATTTGGCGATTTGCATCCATTACTCGTTGATTCATGCTGAAATTCGAGAACATCTATACATTTAGCTCTTCAGCCTAACCAAGTGGAGACACGGTAGATTGATTATCATCATGAGATCGCAGCTGGTCTAATGGTTGAAAAACCAACTATGACTCGTTCTTCGTTTCCTCATTCTTGGACTGTTTGTGTTCGTCGGTTTCGGCGATTATTTCCCATGCCATTATTGATTCTCTGTAAAGCAAAAGAGTCATGCTTTATTCACCTTTTTGCAAAAGCAGTGATCTCAAGGAGTCTATTCTCTAACTCCGAAGGCCTAAACTCAAGCTGGGTATCCCCCGACTAGATCAATCGTAGGTTTGGTCAGTGTGCTTTTAGTAGGTTCTCGGTTCATTTTGAACCATCCCCAAGTTGGTGCAACCATTTATCCTTATGTGTTTTAGGGTCTGTTTTAGATTTGTTCTAAAACTTAATTGTGGCCATTTTTACGAGAGTATATATGGTGAAACGTTTTAAGCTAATTTAATTTTACAAAATTAAATTAAACTGAGGGCATGTCACTAGTTCATATTATACATCAAATGTGGGATTGAAAATCAAATTGGAAATAAGTATTTTCGTTTACAGATACTTCTCTTCAACCAAGCAACTCATTAATACTTTTCTTTTTTAATGGCAAATGATTGAACTAGAAAAAAAGTCAAATGACAAGGCCCTCAATCATTGCATTTATTGCAAGAGAAATAATTTTACACGTTTCCTACGTAAATTTCTGAATTTTAACCGATGAATTGATTTCATTAATGCACTACTTCCCTCGAGCTATATAAGTTCTCATCTCTAGATCAACTGCTTCATGAAACGATCAACAATCTCAAACAATCTTCTAACCCTCCTATTCCCAAAAGACCATAATGGCAACACCGAAGAACTTGTCCGCTCTTATGATCTTGTTGGTCGTCCCTGTTGCATTGCTTCCTAAGGCTACCTTCGCCAAGGTCGGAAACCCTGATTGCGGAAAGGGAATAAGATCTGATTGTGGGTCTGGATTCTTTCAATTCATTTTCCTTGCCAACACCTTTACACCCACCAACGAATGCTGTCATGAGCTCTTGAAAGCGGGGAAGAACTGCCACAACCAATTTGTGGAGTTGAGCATCTCGAGCCACAAGCCGATTAAGGGGACAAAATCTGATGTCTATAGGAGGAGCAATGAGACATGGAACAACTGCGTTGCGGCTCTCTTAGTCCCGTATCCCCTCCCGAGCCGGCTCATTGAGAGCTATTCCTATTTTATAGTACAATAAACGTGTAATATAAAAAGAACGAAAGAATTATAATTTTTGTATTGGATTCTCCTCAAATTTTTTATTTTATTTTTCGTGCCTCTTAAGCCTTATGGTTAACTATCACGGAAGCACAATTGTGGATGAATCATATTTTCAATGTTTAATGTGCTTATTAAACTTGTAATTTTTTAAAATGATCTGCAAAATAAAATCCACCCCTAAAGTTGTTACTAGCTTTCGAGTCGAAAAACATAGACCCATACAAAACTATAAAGAAACTGTCACTTTATTTCTTATGCTTTTAACACAACCTTTTGAAACAAATACCTAAGCGATAAAAAGATTAATAGATGGTTTAATAATCATACATTCATCTCTAATAATCACATGAATACGTAGTTAAAGCTAGTCGATCTAGCATACTATTATATAAAGTAATGTAAAGAGGACTTCTTACTTTAAAGGTTTTCTGACAAATTAAATCCCCGATAGTTGTTTTATATAACACTCTATCAATGGATAAATGTATAAATTAATAATCTTATATAAATCTTACTTTGAATCTTTTTAATCTTGTAAGCAATCATAAAAAAAATAAAAAATCCAAATCTCGAAATATATTTATCTATTTATATATGTACGTATCCAATTGCTCCATTAGTAATTTCTTTCTTTCCGTTAACTGATATTTCAAATAGCCTATAGTAGACGATTCATCGAAACCTTCAAATGTTAACTATATGTTCATTCGAGAATGCGCATACACTTTTGCTACTCATATACTATGTAAACTTGACTTTTGAACATTTAATGAGGTTTTGTTGGTACCAAGAATTTAGAAATATGTATGGCCCAACATCTTATGTAAAATGAGTTCGTAATAAGTTTGACCCTGTTATTATGCAAGAGTAGGTTTAATTTAAACAACCCAAACATAATGTATGTTGCTTGGCGCGGAAGATGACGATGAAGATCATTATTATGAGCTTGGCCCCACTTCATTTAAGGAAACCTATTAATTATCACAAGTTTTAATAATTTTTAATAAAGAGAAAATAGTCCCACCCCAATAACTAGTCCAAAGGTTAAATGATCAATTAATGAATTCAGTAAATCTGGAAAAGCAAAACCCAAATCTTGTTAAAGGATAATTACCTAATAAATAATTTGACCAAAAAAAATCAGCTTTTAAATAATCTCAATTAATCTAGAAAACCAAAGCCAATTTTGGTTTATAGATATAAAGGAAAAACAAGACTGGTAAGAACTTTGTACATATAAACTTGGCTCCTTTTCATTAATTAATGAGACAAATTGATTATTTAACTTCTTTTTCCACAAGTTGTTGAAAAATAATTTCATGAAGAACAAAATCACACTAAAATATCTGGGCAAATCATTAATTAATTAATTAATTAATTAATTAATAAGTTCGCTAAATATAACAAACCAAAACCAAATTATTTGATCAATGGTTTAATTTATGAATTGTTGATACTTAAATTTTGGCTTCAAGTGTAATCATTTGCATAAAAATTAGGGCTTATTTCACGAAAAAACCCTTAATGAGTACACTTGTGTCAACCTAAACAGGTACACTTGTGATTTTTCGTGATATTAATACAATTTCATAGAAACTAATTGAGAGTAAATTTATCACAAATGTATCAAGTTCGGATTTTTTGTAGTCAAAAAATTAGTTTGGGAAAATTTGTCATAGGAATACTAGTTTGGAATTATGGCGGTTAAAAAATTAGTTTGAGATAAATTTGTCATAGATGTACTTGTTTGATAATTTTTGTGGCGTTAATCCTAAAAATTGGGGATGGACCCTAACCCGAAATAAGAGGTATTATTAACATAACGTGCATTTGCATTATAGATTTTTGAATTTCTAAGATTAATTATGCTTGATCTGAAATGAGGATACATGAGCAGATTTGAAGAGGGAAAATCAAGAAAGAGATCGTGGCCAGCCAGGAGGAGATTTGACGATATATTTGACTGGAAATCATGACAAGAGAGGGCGAAAATTCTAGGATGTTGAAGGAAATTTTTGCAAAATAAAAGGGGGACGTCTTCTTCTTAGGGGATGATCATGGCGTCTTGAATTAGTTTGTGAATTTGTTTGGTAATCATTTCCTTCCTAAAAATAATTATTGTTTAAAAAATTTTCTGTTAGTTTTTTTTTTTTTTTTTTGCTTTAGTTCCTTGGACAAGTTTTTGAGGATCCATTTTATTTCCGAAATAGAAAAAGAACATGAATGCGATCGGTACAACTCTCAATTTTTTTTTGTGACATAAAATTTTATTTTAATTTTTAAATAATTTTATGAGATTTTTTTTGTTTTTTTTTTTCCTTCTCTTCTTCTTCCTACTCTAGTCCTTAGCGGGCCTCCACGATAGCTGGTGATCGGCTAGACGAGAGTTGGCAACCTCACCAGCCTTGAGGGCCTTGCCTAGCCATCAGTGAGACTTGACCTCATCTGGGCAAGGTTGAGCCCTGCCCAGCCAAGGCCAGGTTGACCTCGCCCAACCAGACCAGAAGACCTCGTCGTGGGCCATCGCCGAGCCTAGCAACCAACTAAAGGAGGAAGAGGAAGAAAAGAAAAGAGGGAGAAAGAAGAGAAAATGACTTGATTCTAGAATTTTCCTCGGGAATAATGAAAATAACTTTTTTTTACTTTTTTCTATTCTAGTTTTATTTTTGGGAACATTATTCCCTTTTTATTCTATTCTAGTTTTTTTTTTGGGTAAAATTTTTTACCCATACCTGACCTGACCCATTTAACTAAACCTATGAAAGCTTATTTCTTATGATTTTTTTTAAATGGTATTGCTAAAATACTTTTATGCAATTCAAATTTAATGGACAATTTATAATTTTTTTTTTAAATTTTACATTTTAAAAATCGAATTTTTAATTAATTTTAAAAAATAGATTTTTAAATTATTTTTTTTAAATTAAATTTTTAATTATTTGTATTTTTTAATAATATAATTTTCCTTTTTCTTTTCTCTTTTCTCTTTCTTCTTCTTTAGCTGGTTACCGGCCATGACCACGGTCAACAACCTGCCACAGGCGAGCCTCCAGCTCGCCCGATCGTCAAGGCTTGAGCCTCGTTAGATGTCAGCGAGGTTCGAGCCACACTGGTGTCGGGTGAGGTCAAGCCTTGCGGACATTTGGCAAGGCCTTTGCTTCGCAGGATCCGGCCAGCTCAAGCCTTGACAACATTTGGTGAGGCCTCTACCTCGCCAGATGCAGCTAGCTCGAGCTCGCCCGATGCCAGTGAGCTTGAGTCTCGCTCGGTTGGTCACCAACCATCGTCGTGCCGGCCACTGGCTAAAGAAGGAGGAAGAAGAAAGGAAAAAAAAAAAGGAAAGAAAAAAGAAAAGGAAAAAAAGGAAAGAAAATTGAAATATACAAAATAATTATAATTTCGATTTTTATAAAGTTCAAGAGGGAAGTGAAATATTTTGAGACTTTAGTTGAAAATGGGTTCTAAGTCGAATCAATTTAACAGACATTTATCTTAAATCTTCAATTTTTAAACCCATTTAATTGGTTTCTTTAAAAAAATAAGTGACCCATACATTACCCATTTATGATGTAAATGGATCATATATATGGGTCAGAAGACCCATTTTGCCACCTCTAACTGACGTTATCAAATAGATTAATCCATAACCATTATGCCTATTGGTCTTTATCCTTGTTCCCAGTGACCTAAAGCTCCTGCAGTCATGGTAGATTGACCATCAAACCTCCCGCTTCCGTGCATCGTTGCGTTTCACCCCTCCAACGTTGCGATTTGTCAATTGTCGCATTGTTGAATTTCATTGCTGCACTTTACGCCCTAGCACTATCCTCGTCAGCGAAGCAAACCTCACTCGACGTCCAGCTATGTTGATTTTTCAAAGTTGTGCTTTCTTGCGCCCAACTCCTCACTAACACTTCAGTAAAACTTCTGTCGCTCCCCAAGGTCCTAGTAAACATCATATGAGCCATAATCCAAAACATCTTGCCATCCTTGCACCCATGCCGAAGGAGCCATTGTTCCTGAGTCTAGAGAATTTCCATGTCATGCCAAGACCATTGTGTGACCGACTCCCAATAGATCTAGGCACACCCAAACTAGTCTACGGCCCCCTCTGCACGACAACATTGTAGCCTTCAGGTGCCTGACCAGCAACTCTAGTGCTCGCAAAAAAGTCATCAATTTAATGCTATTATCTTTGAATTAAGAAGTATTTGTTGACACATAAAGTTTTCTGACCTTGTAATTCATTTATTGCATAAAAATTAGGGATTAATTTTTAACCTCTAAAAAAATATTAGAATTAGATTGCATAGCATATAGCTTTAAGAGTATTTATTTTTTTATCGCATTTGCATTAGATCGGTGACGGACAATCTTTAATTTGACAAGTTGGGAGATGAGTACATTTTTTGGAAAAGATTTGTATTATTCTTTCAATATTCCATGATATGGCACTTGATTTTCTATATTTTCTTGCAATATATGGAAAATAAAAATAGAAAAAATGAAAGGCAAGTGTGCTAAGACGTTATCGATTGGCGTGAGGCATATATTTGGCTATATTAAAAAATGTATCAACACAAGGAAAGGGATATTCTGAACATGCATGAGTAGAAAGGAAAAAGGGTGAAGAAGAAAACGAAATGTTTTAAAAAGTGCTCACAATTGGAAAGAAAGTCTATGCTCTTTCTTTGAGAGCCCTAGTCCTCTCACCTATAAAAGCTATCTCACTTCAGACAAAGGAAGGGGGGAGGCCACACAATTCAATACAAGGCCAGATGAGGAGATATACGTGAGAAAAGAGAGAGGAGAGAATGAGAGTTCCCTTGGCCAAGCTTTGGCCGAGACCCATGCCGTCGCTGCCGTCATGCTCTCATCATCCACGACAACTTGTTGACGAGCTGCAAAGCTTGTTGTGCTGAGCTCACTGTCGTTAACCTTGATGACGCTGCTGCTCTAGTCTAGCTACCTCGACAACAAAGATACTCTTCACTCCAAGACTATGCGGAGTTGCTAATCTTGCCACCCACATCACCCGTGCTGTACCACTTATGCAATTCAATTAAATTCAGCAACCTCCTAATTGAACTATGGGTTAATTAAATGGATCTAACGATCAATAGCCCTCGATTGTGTCGCATGAGGGCATGACGGGTTACAAGTTTGAGGCAACTAATGCAGGTCTTCGGAGGGCGTCGGACGGGAATCTGCCAAGAAGGAGAAGAACTGACGCCCTTTTTATGATAAAATCGCGCTCACCCCTTTCTCTCCCTCCTTTGTGAGTCCCTCCGACATCCTTTAGCGACAGCCAGCAAGACAAAAGGGCTTATGTCACTTGAGAACAGAAACCCACGGCTCTAATGGAGGGACGATGGAACAACCGAGGCTGAGGAAAGTTAAAATCCTGACTAATAGTGGAGTTAGAGCTCGTGATGATCAACAATGGAGGTTCATTTGTTGTTCCTCTGAGCTCTAGAGCTCTCTCCTCTCTTCTCTGTGTGCGTCCCCTTTGCTCAAGAATGACGCCCTTGCTTGCTCTCTCCTTTTCGAACGTCTCGTGTGAGGCCAGCTCCGGCGCGAAGCAACGCTTGCTTCCTTCTTCATGCGTTAGTTTTCTTCAGCCTCGGAGAAACAAGAGAAGTGCAAGGAATGACCCAGACCAAATGAGAGAAATGTAAGTAATGGTAGATTGGAGTTTTGGGACTCTTATTCTTGATGGGCTTGAGAGAGGGCTTGAGTCCGATTTTGTTTAATGGGGCAAAGACACCAATTTGGGTAGACGTAATGGGTCTGAATTGGTCTTAGGTAAAAAGACAATATTTAATTTGTCAATTAAAATTTAGGTGTTAACATCGTAAAGAAGAACAATGTAGCTTAAACGAGTTGGATCAAAACTAAATAAAGCTAGTTTTGTTATCATCATCTCTCTGTTTAGCAAATTGTGCTACTGCTCGATCGAAATTTCCTTCTTGTGATTTGCGGTATTGTAATCAATAATAAGACAAATTGTACAATAGTAATAGTAGTACTTGCGTTTTGATAGTGGGATCTATTTTGTAATAGGAGTTGCACGATTGTAACTTTTTTTGAAGATTACTCGAATCTATCCATGTTAAGGTTGTTATTCAAGAAAGTAGACATACGTTTGGGAACAAAGTTGAACTGCTATAAATTGTCGCATATTATTTTATATCGGCTCATTATCGTCTATATCTATCTAATAGTTGCACTGGCCTACTTGATACTTTCAACTTGGTCTCTGGTACTATCTAGATACGACTTGCTATCTTCCACAAGAAAAAATTGTGGAGTTTAGCAAATAATTTATTCACCACTCTTAAGTTATGTTATTAATCTCAACACATTCTCCTTAATAAGGTGAACAAAAAAAAAATAATAAGCAGCTGCAGTTATCAAACGAGCGATCCTAGATTACATTTGCAAGTCAAAATGCACAAGCTCAATTCTCTAGTTTGTTCTAAGTATCTTAATTAGTTCGTGTAATGCATGGAAACATTGCTAATCATGGGCTTTGCGTTTGTATTGTCGGGGAGGGAGCATGATGACTAGTACAACGGGCAAAATTTGTGGCCCTAGTTGGAACATTCTCCACCAAGTAAACCGTGGTCCATCCACAATGGACATCACTTTTACAAGCCAAAGAAAAAAAAAAGAAAAAAAAAAAGAAAAGAAAAAGAGCATCCCGTAACATGATAAGTTCAATTATTTTCAAATTAATGCTTACCTATTAATTCAATTATTTGAGTTTTTCAAACAATCTATTCGCCTCCCTTTAAGTTATATTGTTAGTTCCAACATTTTTATCCTCAATGAGGTGAATATAAAAAAAAAAAAAAAAAACAAAATACAATGTTGTAGTTACAAACTGAGCCATCTTAGATTTGGTTTGTAAGTCGAAAGGCATAGGCTTAATTCTTTTGTCTATTCTCGATATCTTAATGGCCCCAATTTGACCATTCTCCACCAGGTAAATTGTGGTTTATCCACACTAGACATCATTTTTACGAGCCCGAAAAATAAAAGAAAAAAATCAGGTAAAGTGATAAAAAGTAAACTTAAAAGTCAACGTTTTGAATTTTCAGGTAAAAGTGAAAATGAAAGGAAAATGTGGTGCTAATGCTGGACAAAGTATTAAATGACTCTTTTTAGTTGAAAAACAGGCTCTATCGAAATCAAAATTCTTAATCTCAAATTTTAAATTTTATATGATACATCGGTTAAAAATCAGATGTCAATAGTAGCCATCGATTCACTTCAACTCTACCAAGCCTGGCTTTGATATCAATTGTTGTGGAAACAAGCAATTGACCAATAGAATAGATAGAATAAGAAAATAAATTGAACTCCAGATTTATGTGATTTGGTCAATGTGACTTACGTTTGTGGAGAGAATAGTAATGAATATCACCGCAAATCAAGCGTTATAATGGAGATTATAACCATGTTCTAGTCACTTAAGTACTTAGTGTTTTCCGGCTCTCAATTACACCTAATAACTTCAATGATATTTAGTCTCATCATTTCTCATGAAATAATCCCTTGATTTCATAGAAGAATTAACAAATCTTATCAATCGGCTTCAACACATAAATCTTGGTGTGATTCCATGAACAAAATCCACGGAGAAAACCCACTATCAAGCATTCATACGGCGCTTCAACGACCACTTTTTCATAAATCCCACGATCTGAATATATATACCACCGCTTTTGGAAAAAAGGTCCAAGATTGGAACATGTGAGAAGTCCACGCCAAGTGAAATCAGGAAACAAAGTCGAAATCAGGACCCTTTTTTTTTTTTTTCCTTTTAATTTTCATTAGCCGATTCCACTTCTCCTGGGAATATTTCAAGTCGACAAGTTACCAAAATTAAAATCCTGCACTAGCTGGTTGCGCATCTAAAAAATGAACTTCATGCTTTATTATAGTTCAGTTTGAGTTAAATTTCGTTCATGGACTCCTCGAGATATTTTTTAACATTATGCATCCATTACTCGGTGATCCGTGCTGAAATTTCAAGGAGAACACCTATAGATGTAGTTCCTCAGCCAGACCAAAAGGACAAACGTGGAGACACAGAAGATTGATTTTCACCACCAGATTTCAAGTGTTCCGTTAGTTGAAAAACCAATATGACAGCCTGACCAAAAGGACATGCGTGGAGACTCGGAAGATTGATTTTCATCTCCAGATTTCACTCTAGATTTCAATTGGTCCGTTAGTTGAAAAACATATTATGAATTGTTCTTCGTTTCCTTGTACCTCGATGCTCTGTGTTCGTCCATCGATTATTTCTGTCAACTGCGTACAATGGATCCTTATAAACGTTGCATATGGGAACCAGTCATTATCTAATGCGAGATAAACTTTAATAGCTTGGAGATTGGGAAGTCTCAAGCCATTATTGCTTTTACTGTAGAGCAGAATAGTCATGCTTTATTCACTCTCTCGTGAATTAGTTTCATTCGTGCTAACCCATATTTAATGATTGAACCGGCTTTAAGTTTGTTTAGTGTGTGTTCAGCAAATTTAATTTCATAAAATTATTTTAAACAACTCATTACTACTTTTTTTAATTCAAATGATTGAACCGTGAAGAAGGTGACATAACAAGGGCCTCAATCCTTATAGTGAGAAGAGTTTATTGCAAGAGAAATAATTGTAGATGTTTCCTGTATAAATTTCTGAATCATAACAGATGAATCCATTTTATTAATGCACTACTTCCCTCAAGATATATAAGTTATCATCTCTACATGAATACATCATCAAATAATCAACGCACTTAGACAATTTTCTAACCCTTTTGTCCCCAAAAGACCATCATGGCAACGCTTAAGAACTTGTTTGCTCTCATGATCTTTTTTGTCATCACCGTAGCATTGCTTCCTAGGACTACCTTCGCCACGGTTGGAATCCTTGATTGCGCAAAGGGAATAACTAATGATTGTGGGTTTTGGTTCTTTCAAATCCTAGTCCTTGGTGACACCTCTGCACCTATCGATGAATGTTGTCACAAGCTCGTGAAAGTGGGGAAGAATTGCCATAGCCAATTCATGGAGTTGATCCTCTCAAGCCACAAGCCAATTGGGGGGAAGAAATCTAATGTCTACAAGAGGAGCAATGAGACGTGGAACAATTGCATTGTGGCTATCAATCTTGTATCCCCTCTCAAGGCCGCTCATTGATAGTTATTCTTATTTTGTAATACACTAAACGTTTAAAAAAACATGAAAAGATTATAATTTTTCTATTGGATTCTCCTAAAAAGAATTATTTTTTGTGCCTCTTAACCCTTACAATTAACTATAATAGAAGTGCAATATTGGATGAATCATATTTTTTGTGTTCTATGTGCTTAGAAACTTGTAATTTTTTTAGAAGATTTGCAAATCCGCCCCTCAAGTTGTTACTTACTTTCTAGTCTAACAAGATAGAGTCACATTAAAAACTATAAGAAAATGTCACTTTGTTTCTTATGCTTTTAACATAACCTTTTGAAATGAGATCAAATGATGGTTTGATAATCATACATTCATCTTTACCGATCACATGAATATGTAATTAACGTTGGCCGATCTTGCTATCTATATATAGAGTAAAGTAAAGAGGGATTCTTACTTTTAAGGTTTTCTAAGAAAAAGAAATCCCCAATTATATAATAATCTCTGAATGGATAAATGTATAAATTAATAATCTTGTATAAATCTCACTTTGATTGAGCCAATATAATTGGGATGACTTCTTACTTTTGAGTAAAGAGGACTTCAACATAATATATGATCTATCATGACCCCTAAGCAAACAAATTAATTAAATTATATATAAATATTAAGAGCATTTTAATTGAGCCCATATAATTGCGTCGAAGTGGAGCTAAAGGACTCAAGGGAGGGAGGTTTTTAGCTTAATTAGATTAATTGGACTGAGCCCACATAAGTTATATCAATATTTGGCAAGATCAAATAGGGAGGCCTTGAACTTAGTTATATTTTTGGATCAAGTATTGGTCAATCCCTTTGATCTCATATTATTAAATAATATCTCAAGTTTGAGCTCGCGTGCTAAACCGGACTTGAATTGAATTATTAATCGAAGCCATTTTTAGTGTTGAAGAATCTTTACTGTGGCATTACTTATTAATCCTAAGAAGACGTGTAGCGGATGACTGCTCAGAAAAAGCTTCTTTGCTGGACTTGCTTTCGGCCGCACAAAAGAAAGCAAATGGGGCCCAGGATAATTAGAGTAAAAAAAAAAGTACAAAGAAGAATTTTGTGTTTTTGAGTTCTTTTCCCTAGCCGCACATCTCATGAAAAAGCCGCCAGAGGGTTTCCTCAAAACAAAGCCGCACAAAGAAATAGGGCCGCATAGTGACGTCCAAAAGGGCATGTTTATTTTTACTATAAATAATGTCTGATTCTGCCAATTTAGGCTCGTAATGCCTAATTGGAAGCCGATAAGGGTTGGGAAAATTCCCGAGATGCATTCAATAAATATTAAGCACATCTCTACTTGCTAATTGCACAATCAAATTACCTAACATGCATCACAATTATCTAATAATCACTAATCTACTCTAATATAACCACTAATTGCACTTAATTAAATCTAATCAACCCCTAAGCATAATTAGCAAACTAATAAGGCATTAGTGAGCAAAACTCACTTGGCAAAGCGAAGACCGGAACACCGCAACGACGACGCGATGGCGGTGGCCGAAATCCAAACTTTCGGCGGCGTCGAGATACTCGGAACAGGCCTACAAGCCTCGCAAGCCCACAGAAAATCACTGGGCTTGGACTTGGGCTTGGGCTGCTTTGCAGGCTTCAAAGAGCTGGGCCGAACAGCTGCTGCGGAAATGGGCTTCACTGGACTTGATGGGCTGAAGAAAGGACCGACTGGGCAGTTCAAGAATAACGTGGGCTGCTGAACTGGGCCCGAAACTGGGCTGAACCAAGGCTGAAAACAGGCCCAGCTATTGGGCCAAAATTGCTGGAATCCATGGGCTGAAATTGTTGGCTCGTGCGCTGGAATTGCTGGGCTTCACTTGCCGAAAATGGGCTGAGCTGATGGAGGTGGGCTCAAACTTGTTGGGCCGCTGAAACACCGAACTAGCTTGCTACGACAGAGACGTGAAGCTCGCTGGATTTCTGTTTGCTTCAGTTGACGGTGATGCTGCTCCGCTTGGTGGATCGTTGGACGTGGCAGATAAATCCGGTGGACGTTGAGGATGCTGCAGTGTTGACCAATGGATGGAGATCCCGGTGGACTTGCTTTGGTGAGTGAAGCTGCAGGAGATGGTGAAGACGCATGGATCGGTGAAGCAGAAGGAAATCAGTTGCTGGCGTCTCCAATTGAGGGCTTTGTCAAGGGGGTTTTGACCAAGAGTGGAGATGGCTGATGGTGGCTTCGCGGGCGAGAGATGTTGACCGAGCGGGATATGAGGACGAGCTGCAAAGAAGAAGCAGCTTCGGTGCTGCTCCTACTGGTGTCTTCGATGGAGAATGGACGGAGAACAAGAGCTGCGGGGAAATTGACGAAGGAGAGAGAGATCGTGGGGTGCTGAGGTCTTCCACAGGACGAAGGAAAAAGTAGAAATTAAAAGAAATGGGTTGGGGGCAGCTGTATGTGAAGATAAGAGCAAGATGAAAGAGATAAGGTGGAGGGTGTCGGCCACGAAAGAAAAAGGAAAGAAACGTTTTAAGCTAATTTAATTTTATAAAATTATTTTAAACTTAGGGCATGTCACTAGTTCATATTATATATCAAACGTGGGATTGAAGATCAAATTGGAAGTAAGTATTTTCCTTTACAGATAATTCTCTTCAACCAAGCAACTCATTAATACTTTTTTTTTTAATGGCAAATGATTGGACTGGAAAAAAAGTCAAATGACAAGGCCCTCAATCATTGCATTTATTGCAACAGAGATATTTTTACACGTTTCCTACATAAATTTCTGAATCTTAACCGACGAATTGATTTCATTGATGCACTACCTCCCTCGAGCTATATAAGTTCTCATCTCTAGATCAACTGCATCATCAAACGATCAACAATCTCAGACAATTTTCTAACCCTCCCATCCCCAAAAGACCATAATGGCAACGCCGAAGAACTTGTCCGCTCTTATGATCTTGTTGGTCGTCCCGGTTGCATTGCTTCCTAAGGCTACCTTCGCCAAGGTCGGAAACCCTGATTGCGGAAAGGGAATAAGATCTGATTGTGGGTCTGGATTCTTTCAATTCATATTCCTTGCCGACACCTTTACACCCACCAATGAATGTTGTCATGAGCTCTTGAAAGCGGGGAAGAACTGCCACAACCAATTTGTGGAGTTGAGCATCTCGAGCCACAAGCCAATTAAGGGGACAAAATCTGATGTCTATAGGAGGAGCAATGAGACATGGAACAACTGCGTTGCGGCTCTCAGTCCCGTATCCCCTCCTGAGCCGGCTCATTGAGAGCTATTCCTATTTTATAGTACAATAAACGTGTAATATAAAAAGAACGAAAGAATTATAATTTTTGTATTGGATTCTCCTCAAATTTTTTATTTTATTTTTCGTGCCTCTTAAGCCTTATGGTTAACTATCACGGAAGCACAATTGTGGATGAATCATATTTTCAGTGTTTAATGTGCTTATTAAACTTGTAATTTTTTAAAATGATCTGCAAAATACAATCCGCCCCTAAAGTTACTAGCTTTCGAGTCTAAAAACATAGTCCCATACAAAACTATAAAGAAACTGTCACTGTATTTCTTGTGCTTTTAACACAACCTTTTGAAACAAATACCAAAGTGATAAAAAGATTAATAGATGGTTTAATAATCATACATTCATCCCTAATAATCACATGAATATGTAGTTAAAGCTAGTCGATCTAGCATACTATTATATAAAGTAATGTAAAGACGACTTCTTACTTTAAAGGTTTTCTGACAAATTAAATCCCCAATAGTTGTTTTATATAACACTCTATCAATGGATAAATGTACAAATTAATAATCTTATATAAATCTTACTTTGAATATTTTTAATCTCGTAAGCAATCATAAAAATAAAAAATTCAAATCTCGAAATATATTTCTCTATTTATATATGTACGTATCCAATTGCTCCATTAGTAATTTCTTTCTTTCCATTAACTGATAATTCAAATAGCCTATATTGGACGATTTAGCAAAACCTTCAAATGTTAACTATATGTTCATTCGAGAATGCGCGTACACTTTTGCTACTCATATACTATGTAAACTTGACTTTTGAACATTTAATGAGGTTTTGTTGGTACCAAGAATTTAGAAATATGTATGGCCCAACATCTTATGTAAAATGAGTTTGTAATAAGTCTGACCCTGTTATTATGCAAGAGTAGGTTTAATTTAATCAACCCAAACGTAATGAATGTATGTTGCTTGGCACGGAAGATGACGACGAAGATTATTATTATCGGCTTGGCCCCTCTTCATTTAATGAAACCTATTAATTATCACAAGTTTTAATAATTTTTAATAAAGAGAAAATAGTCCCGCCCCAATAACTAGTCCAAAGGCTAAATGATCAATTAATGAGTTCAGTAAATCCGGAAAACCAAAACCCAAATCTTGTTAAAGGATAATTACCTAACAAATAATTTGACCAAAAAAATTCAGCTTTTAAATAATCTCAATTAATCTAGAAAACCAAAGCCAATTTTGGTTTATAGATATAAAGGAAAAACAAGACTAGTAAGAACTTTGTACGTATAAACTTGGCTCCTTTTCATTAATCAATGAGACCTATTGATTATTTAAATTTTTTTTCCACAAGTTCTTGAAAAATAATTTAATGAAGAACAAAATTACACTAAAACATCTGGGCAAATCATTAATTAATAAGTTCCATAAATATAACAAACCAAGGCCAAATTATTTGATCAATCGTTTAATTTATCAATTGTTGATACTTAAATTTTGGCTTCAAGTGGAATCACTTGCATAAAAATTAGGACCTATATCACGAAAAACCCTAAATGAGTACACTTGTGTCAACCTAAACTGATATACTTATGACAAATTTATC
Organism: Eucalyptus pumila; assembly: GCA_016097595.1. Taxonomy (NCBI): domain Eukaryota; kingdom Viridiplantae; phylum Streptophyta; class Magnoliopsida; order Myrtales; family Myrtaceae; genus Eucalyptus; species Eucalyptus pumila. The sequence goes on along the minus strand of CM027852.1, from coordinate 1,673,810 downwards.
ATTTACTAGTTTTCGGTAAAAAAATTTATCAAATTCATGAGTTGGATGGATGATATGTTGTAGTTGATGGGTATTTGGTTTATCCTCCTTTTGTTACAAGGATATCGGTTTTGTGATTTTTCGTGATATTAGTACAATTTCATAGAAACTAATTGAGAGCAAATTTATCACAAATGTGTGGCACCCCTCGACGGCCCCCAATTTGTTAGGGTCACCACAGGTACTTGTCACTCATCTTATTATATACCAATAATGTAACTTTTTAATTAAAGTGAAACCACAGTTCATAGGGGTTGATCAATGAAATTCTTTACCATTTTTTTTTTTGTAAAGGTCCCAACGCAGTTCATTAGCGGAAGCATAATCGTATCTCACCATTTCTCACTTCAATAACCATAATGCGATGCACACCACCTATGCTCCAAATGAAAAGACAAAACCGATTCACTTTTATTTATATTTTCACGATGGATATTTCGGGTCGGTACAGCAAAAATGCCAAGATTTTTAACTATACTTGGCTATAACTTAAAAGAGAACTCGACCCTACATGAAACATGTACACCCCTCCATCAACAAGTGTCGGCTATCCCCAAAAAGTGTCAGCTCCCACCGGTTAAACGTGCCATCACACCCAACTCGGTGCATCGGGCGGCGGTGGCAGCAGCATCCCTAGCATCACTCCACCACGCCGGACATAAACAAACAAAAACTCCAGGATAATCGGGCCATCAGCAATACCCACATCGTACATCGCTAAAACACGGACACAGACATACACCAAACCAGGTACACTAGTACAGGAATGCTCTGTGCACTCCACCTCGATATCAAATGGCAATCCATAAAAGGTACCACGTGCAACTGGTAGCAACAACATCTTTCTAATCTGAAATGTTAATCCCCAAAATGGGTGAGTACAACCACTCAGCGGTAAAGATCCACCAAACTACACAATGCATCAAACAGAACAATCAAGGTATCATGAATAAAACACATATCATTAATGCATTCAAGCATACCTCACCTTACAGCCATGCATATATCACCATACGACGTGCATATATGACCATGCACTCGCACTTATATCATCAAATAGCCATGCATATATCACCATGCAACGTGCATATACCATCATGCACTTATACATGTATCATCAAGTAGCCAAACTTATATCACCAAAATTCATATCATCCATGCTATCAAGCATACATCCATGCGCATGATTCAATTCTCGATCTTTATCTTTCAATTAGATCACATCATTTTTCTTCCCAGTGACCAATGTTTGCGTCCCACAATTTATCGCTCGCATCCAACTTGGCATCGTGAGGAACCTCCGACACACATCTCCGGGCATCCGGCACACACACTCCAGGCATCTCGTAGCCCAACTAGCATCACGAGGTATCCCCCCGGCACACACCTCCGAGACTTCCGGCACACACCTCCGGGTATCCCAACACTCCCGGGGCATCCGACACCACACTCCGAGCATCTCGAAACTCCTGAGGCATCGTCGGCTCACACCTCCAACGGTCTTGTTATTATCTCAATTTATATTTACACATGTATCTCAATTTCAACATGGCATTTGATGCAACAATATCAAGGGTCTCAATCAGCTTTTGATGCCATATAACATGCCATATGTCACCACATATGCGGCAAAATCAACCACTCAAAACAATTCATCACATGGAAAATTTCATTTATTTTTTAAAACGCATCAATTTTCGGATAAAACAGAATGCACTCTTTTAGTTAAAACTCTAGAAAAATTAGTAAATGGTATTAATAAATTCTGAAAACTTGACATGTTATAGACGAGACCTAAAGGCAGATATCTCATGAAAAACACCATACCAAAAGAATCTCACACAAAACAGTACGGTCCATGCATCACAGTTTTCAAAATTTCAACATTTCAGCTTGCACAATTTCGGAAGTAATTTAAATTAAATACCCAAATGAACTCCAAAAATTCTGAAATTTCTATATGTTATAGACAAGTCCTAAAGGTAAATATCTTGAAGAAATCAAAACTCGTTCTAGACTAATAGATATAGACGATTAATTCCTCCTGTTCTCGATGTCATTTTTCCAAATTATCTTCTTTCAAAGGAAACTCGTTTCACCAACCTACATATGTCCATTTCTTCTAAATTTTCAGTATGTTATTCCTCAGAATATTACCTACAACTTTTATTAAGGACACATGATCAAATTTTAACTGGATGATTTTATAAAAAAATCACAGAATTATACTAGGTCGAGGATAGCATTTTCCCAGATCCAGTTTCTTCAAAGGACAACGATTTCACTGACCTATTTTTGTTCATTTCCTCTAAATTTTTGATATGTTTTACCTCAAGAAGTTCAATACAACTTTCATTAAGAAATCAAAGTGATATTTTCACAAGAAAGCTACTTTACAGACCATGAAATCACTAAAGGTTAGCACAACAAATTCCAGATCTAATTTCTCCAAAGGAAAATCGTTTCACCAAGCAATATTTGTCCGTTTTATCTCAAATTTTAGTATGTTACTTCTTAGAATGTTCTCTACAACTCTCCTTAAGAGATCGAAGCGAGATTCTAACTAAAAAATCGCATGCAGCTCACAAACTCATGAAGGATCGGACTGATTTTTCCAGAAAACAGCATGCTAGGCCGACAAATTTCTCCACAAAGCTTCGAAATTTCATCACTTCCACCACAACCAAAGTTTATCATCCCTTACAACACATATCACAGCAAGCAAAGGGTATGTTTTAGGACTCTACTTGCCGCAAATTTGAGCACAAAACAGCGACAAAATGGCGGGGCAAGGCGGTGAACGAACAGCGGCGACTAAGTGGTGAACAAACTCCTCCTTCTTCCTCTTCTTCTCTCGCACGCTTGCTCTCTTTCTCTCTTCCTTTATTTCTCTCGGACGACCACTCTCTCTCTCTTTCTCTTTCTCTCGTGCGACCCCCTCTCTTTCTCTCCCTTTCCTCGCTTAATCCCCCCCCCCCCCACCTCTTCTTTCTTCCCCCTCGTAATTAGCTTGTAATCATTTCTTTGCATGCAGGTGACACTTGATAATTGCAATGCAAGATGGGCTTTATTCGGCTAAGCCTGGGGCCAGCCTTGGTCGACGGCCCAATGGGGCTTCATGGGCCGGCCTTTTGGCCCACTTTAGGCTCAACACTCTTGGGCCTAAAGTCCAAACTTAAATGACCCAACATTTTCTTAAATAAGTCAATGTTTACTTTTAATAATTTACCTTAAATCCCCCACTTATATAAATCTAAATTACAATTTCATATGGCCATAAAACTTGAAATCATAAATCAATAAATTCCAATTTATAAAACACATGGCCAATGATAGAATTTTCTTTCCTATCAAATAATTATCCATTAAAAGCTTGGCCATAAATCTTATTGCAAATTATGGATTAAATGGCTACAATACAACATGAGGGTACTTCCATCACCTATTCATAGGCCTTAATGTATCTGCAGGTCGCCATGAATTTTGGGATGCCGCACAAATGTATCGGGTTGGGATTTTTTGTAGTCAAAAAATTAGTTTGGGAAAATTTGTCATAGAAATACTAGTTTGGAATTATGGCAGTTAAAAAAATAGTTTGAGATAAATTTGTCATAGATGTACTTGTTTGAAAATTTTTGTGGCGTTAATCCAAAAAAATTAGGGATGGACCCTAACCCTAAATAAAAGGTATCGTTAACATAACGTGCATTTGCGAGAGTATATATGGTGAAACGTTTTAAGCCAATTTAATTTTATAAAATTATTTTAAACTGAGGGCATGTCACTAGTTCATATTATATATCAAACGTGGGATTGAAAGTCAAATTGGAAATAAGTATTTTCGTTTACAGATAACTCACTTCAACCAAGAAACTCATTAATACTTTTTTTTTTTAATGGCAAATGATTGAACTGGAAAGAAAGTCAGATGACAAGGCCCTCAATCATTGCATTTATTGCAAGAGAAATAATTTTACACGTTTCCTACATAAATTTCTGAATCTTAACCGGTGAATTGATTTCATTAATGCACTACTTCCCTCGAGCTATATAAGTTCTCATCTCTAGATCAACTGCTTCATCAAACGATCAACAATCTCAAACAATTTTCTAACCCTCCTATCCCCAAAAGACCATAATGGCAACGCCGAAGAACTTGTCCGCTCTTATGATCATGTTGGCCATCCCTATTGCATTGCTTCCTACGGCTACCTTCGCCAACGTCGGAAACCCTGATTGCGGAAAGGGAATAAGATCCGATTGTGGGTTTGCATTCTTTCAATTCATATTCCTTGCCGACACCTTTACACCATCCAATGAATGTTGTCATGAGCTCTTGAAAGCGGGGAAGAACTGCCACAACCAATTTGTGGAGTTGAGCATCTCGAGCCACAAGCCGATTAAGGGGACAAAATCTGATGTCTATAGGAGGAGCAATGAGACATGGAACAACTGCATTGCGGCTCTCGGTCCCGTATCCCCTCCCCAGCCGGCTCATTGAGAGCTATTCCTATTTTATAGTACAATAAATGTGTAATATAAAAAGAACGAAAGAATTATAATTTTTGTACTGGATTCTCCTCAAATTTTTTATTATATTTTTCGTGCCTCTTAAGCCTGATGGTTAACTATCACGAAAGCACAATTGTGGATGAATCATATTTTCGATGTTTAATGTGCTTATTAAACTTGTCATTTTTCAAAATGATCTGCAAAATACAATCCGCCCCTAAAGTTGTTACTAGCTTTCGAGTCTACAAACATAGTCCCATACAAAACTATAAAGAAACTGTCACTTTATTTCTTGTGCTTTTAACACAACCTTTTGAAACAAATACCTAAGCGATAAAAAGATTAATAGATGGTTTAATAATCATACATCCATCTCTAATAATCACATGAATACGTAGTTAAAGCTACTCGATCTAGCATACTATTATATAAAGTAATGTAAAGAGGACTTCTTACCTTAAAGGTTTTCTGACAACTTAGATCCCCAATAGTTGTTTTATATAACACTCTATCAATGGATAAATTTATAAATTAATAATCTTATATAAATCTTACTTGGAATCTTTTTAATCTTGTAAGCAATCATAAAAATAAAAAATTCAAATCTCAAAATATATTTCTCTATTTATATATGTAGATATCAAATTGCTCCATTTGTAATTTCTTTCTTTCCGTTAATTGATCATTCAAATAGCCTATACTGGACGATTCAGCGAAACCTTCAAATGTTAACTATATGTTCATTCGAGAATGCGCGTACACTTTTGCTACTCATATACTATGTAAACTTGACTTTTGAACATTTAATGAGGTTTTGTTGGTACCAAGAATTTAGAAATATGTATGGCCTAACATCTTATGTAAAATGAGTTCGTAATAAGTCTGAACTTGTTATTATGCAAGAGTAGTTTTAATTTAATCAACCCAAACGTAATGAATGTATGTTGCTTGGCGCGAAAGATGCGACGAAGATTATTATTATCAGCTTCGCCTCTCTTCATTAACAAAACCTATTAATTATCACAAGTTTTAATAATTTTTAATAAAGAAAAAATAGTCCCGCCCCAATAACTAGTCCAAAGGCTAAATGATCAATTAATGAGTTCGGTAAATCTGGAAAAGCAAAACCCAAATCTTGTTAAAGGGTAATTGCCTAATAAATAATTTGACCAAAAAATTCAGCTTTTAAATAATCTCAATTAATCTACAAAACCAAAGCCAATTTTGGTTTGTAGATATAAAGGAAAAACAAGACTGGTAAGAACTTTGTACATATAAACTTGGCTCCTTTTCATTAACTAATGAGACCTATTGATTATTTAACTTTTTTTCCACAAGTTGTTGAAAAATAATTTAATGAAGAACGAAACCACACTAAAATATCTGGGTAAATCATTAAATAATTAATTAATTAATTAATAAGTTCGATAAATATAACAAACCAAGACCAAATTATTTGATCAATGGTTTAATTTATCAATTGTCGATACTTAAATTTTGGCTTCAAGTGTAATCACTTGCATAAAAATTAGGGCCTATATCATGAAAAACCCTAAATGAGTACACTTGTGTCAACCTAAACTGTTATACTTACGGACACATTTATCTCTTCCTAGTTTTCGGTAAAAAAATTTTATCGAAATTCCCTGAGTTGGATGGATGATATGTGGTAGTTGATGGGTATTTGGTTTATCCTCCATTTCTTACAAGGATATCGGTTTTGTGATTTGTTGTGATATTAATACGATTTCATAGAAACTGATTGAGAGCAAAATTATCAGAAATGTATGGGTTTGGGATTTTTTGTAGGCAAAAAATTAGTTTGAGAAAAATTGTCGTAGATGTACTTGTTTGAAAATTTCTGTACTTGTTTGATAATTTTTCATCCTAAAAATTAGGGATGGACCCTAACCCTAAATAAAAGGTATCGTTAACATAACGTGCATTTGCGAGAGTATATATGGTGAAACGTTTTAAGCCAATTTAATTTTATAAAATTATTTTAAACTGAGGGCATGTCACTAGTTCATATTATATATCAAACGTGGGATTGAAAGTCAAATTGGAAACAAATATTTTCGTTTACAGATAATTCTCTTCAACCAAGCAACTCATTAATACTTTTTTTTTAATGGCAAATGATTGAACTGGAAAAAAAGTCAGATGACAAGGCCCTCAATCATTGCATTTATTGCAAGAGAAATAATTTTACACGTTTCCTACATAAATTTCTGAATCTTAACCGGTGAATTGATTTCATTAATGCACTACTTCCCTCGAGCTATATAAGTTCTCATCTCTAGATCAACTGCTTCATCAAACGATCAACAATCTCAAACAATTTTCTAACCCTCCTATCCCCAAAAGACCATAATGGCAACGTCGAAGAACTTGTCCGCTCTTATGATCTTGTTGGTCGTCCTATTGCCTTGCTTCCTACGGCTACCTTCGCCAACGTCGGAAACCCTAATTGCGGAAAGGGAATAAGATCTGATTGTGGGTCTGCATTCTTTCAATTCATATTCCTTGCCGACATCTTTACACCATCCAATGAATGTTGTCATGAGCTCTTGAAAGCGGGGAAGAACTGCCACAACCAATTTGTGGAGTTGAGCATCTCGAGCCACAAGCCGATTAAGGGGACAAAATCTGATGTCTATAGGAGGAGCAATGAGACATGGAACAACTGCATTGCGGCTCTCAGTCCCGTATCCCCTCCCCAGCCGGCTCATTGAGAGCTATTCCTATTTTATAGTACAATAAACGTGTAATATAAAAAGAACGAAAGAATTATAATTTTTGTATTGGATTCTCCTCAAATTTTTTGTTTTATTGTTCGTGCCTCTTAAGCCTTATGGTTAACTATCACGAAAGCACAATTGTGGATGAATCATACTTTCAATGTTTAATGTGCTTATTAAACTTGTCATTTTTCAAAATGATCTGCAAAATACAATCCGCCCCTAAAGTTGTTACTAGCTTTCGAGTCTACAAACATAGTCCCATACAAAACTATAAAGAAACTGTCACTTTATTTCTTGTGCTTTTAACACAACCTTTTGAAACAAATACCTAAGCGATAAAAAGATTAATAGATGGTTTAATAATCATACATCCATCTCTAATAATCACATGAATACGTAGTTAAAGCTACTCGATCTAGCATACTATTATATAAAGTAATGTAAAGAGGACTTCTTACCTTAAAGGTTTTCTGACAACTTAGATCCCCGATAGTTGTTTTATATAACACTCTATCAATGGATAAATTTATAAATTAATAATCTTATATAAATCTTACTTTGAATCTTTTTAATCTCGTAAGCAATCATAAAAATAAAAAATTCAAATCTCAAAATATATTTCTCTATTTATATATGTAGATATCAAATTGCTCCATTCGTAATTTCTTTCTTTCCGTTAATTGATCATTCAAATAGCCTATACTGGACGATTCAGCGAAACCTTCAAATGTTAACTATATGTTCATTCGAGAATGCGCGTACACTTTTGCTACTCATATACTATGTAAACTTGACTTTTGAACATTTAATGAGGTTTTGTTGGTACCAAGAATTTAGAAATATGTATGGCCTAACATCTTATGTAAAATGAGTTCGTAATAAGTCTGAACTTGTTATTATGCAAGAGTAGTTTTAATTTAATCAACCCAAACGTAATGAATGTATGTTGCTTGGCGCGAAAGATGGCGACGAAGATTATTATTATCAGCTTCGCCTCTCTTCATTAACAAAACCTATTAATTATCACAAGTTTTAATAATTTTTAATAAAGAAAAAATAGTCCCGCCCCAATAACTAGTCCAAAGGCTAAATGATCAATTAATGAGTTCGGTAAATCTGGAAAAGCAAAACCCAAATCTTGTTAAAGGGTAATTGCCTAATAAATAATTTGACCAAAAAAATTCAGCTTTTAAATAATCTCAATTAATCTACAAAACCAAAGCCAATTTTGGTTTGTAGATATAAAGGAAAAACAAGACTGGTAAGAACTTTGTACATATAAACTTGGCTCCTTTTCATTAACTAATGAGACCTATTGATTATTTAACTTTTTTTCCACAAGTTGTTGAAAAATAATTTAATGAAGAACGAAACCACACTAAAATATCTGGGTAAATCATTAAATAATTAATTAATTAATTAATAAGTTCGATAAATATAACAAACCAAGACCAAATTATTTGATCAATGGTTTAATTTATCAATTGTCGATACTTAAATTTTGGCTTCAAGTGTAATCACTTGCATAAAAATTAGGGCCTATATCATGAAAAACCCTAAATGAGTACACTTGTGTCAACCTAAACTGTTATACTTACGGCACATTTATCTCTTCCTAGTTTTCGGTAAAAAAATTTTATCGAATTCCCGAGTTGGATGGATGATATGTGGTAGTTGATGGGTATTTGGTTTATCCTCCATTTCTTACAAGGATATCGGTTTTGTGATTTGTTGTGATATTAATACGATTTCATAGAAACTGATTGAGAGCAAAATTATCAGAAATGTATGGGTTTGGGATTTTTTGTAGGCAAAAAATTAGTTTGAGAAAAATTGTCGTAGATGTACTTGTTTGAAAATTTCTGTGGCGTTCATCCTAAAAATTAGGGATGGACCCTAACCCTAAATAAAAGGTATCGTTAACATAACGTGCATTTGCGAGAGTATATATGGTGAAACGTTTTAAGCCAATTTAATTTTATAAAATTATTTTAAACTGAGGGCATGTCACTAGTTCATATTATATATCAAACGTGGGATTGAAAGTCAAATTGGAAACAAATATTTTCGTTTACAGATAATTCTCTTCAACCATGCAACTCATTAATACTTTTTTTTTAATGGCAAATGATTGAACTGGAAAAAAAGTCAAATGACAAGGCCCTCAATCATTGCATTTATTGCAAGAGAAATAATTTTACACGTTTCCTACATAAATTTCTGAATCTTAACCGGTGAATTGATTTCATTAATGCACTACTTCCCTCGAGCTATATAAGTTCTCATCTCTAGATCAACTGCTTCATCAAACGATCAACAATCTCAAACAATTTTCTAACCCTCCTATCCCCAAAAGACCATAATGGCAACGTCGAAGAACTTGTCCGCTCTTATGATCATGTTGGCCGTCCCTATTGCCTTGCTTCCTACGGCTACCTTCGCCAACGTCGGAAACCCTAATTGCGGAAAGGGAATAAGATCTGATTGTGGGTCTGCATTCTTTCAATTCATATTCCTTGCCGACATCTTTACACCATCCAATGAATGTTGTCATGAGCTCTTGAAAGCGGGGAAGAACTGCCACAACCAATTTGTGGAGTTGAGCATCTCGAGCCACAAGCCGATTAGGGGGACAAAATCTGATGTCTATAGGAGGAGCAATGAGACATGGAACAACTGCGTTGCAGCTCTCAGTCCCGTATCGCCTCCTCAGCCAGCTCATTGAGAGCTATTCCTATTTTATAGTACAATAAACGTGTAATATAAAAAGAATGAAAGAATTATAATTTTTGTATTGGATTCTCCTCAAATTTTTTGTTTTATTCTTCGTGCCTCTTAAGCCTTATGGTTAACTATCACGGAAGCACAATTGTGGATGAATCATATTTTCAATGTTTAATGTGCTTATTAAACTTGTAATTTTTCAAAATGATCTGCAAAATACAATCCGTCCCTAAAGTTGTTACTAGCTTTCGAGTCTACAAACATAGTCCCATACAAAACTATAAAGAAACTGTCACTTTATTTCTTGTGCTTTTAACACAGCCTTTTGAAACAAATACCTAAGCGATAAAAAGATTAATAGATGGTTTAATAATCATACATCCATCTCTAATAATCACATGAATACGTAGTTAAAGCTACTCGATCTAGCATACTATTATATAAAGTAATGTAAAGAGGACTTCTTACCTTAAAGGTTTTCTGACAACTTAGATCCCCGATAGTTGTTTTATATAACACTCTATCAATGGATAAATTTATAAATTAATAATCTTATATAAATCTTACTTTGAATATTTTTAATCTCGTAAGCAATCATAAAAATAAAAAATTCAAATCTCAAAATATATTTCTCTATTTATATATGTAGATATCAAATTGCTCCATTAGTAATTTCTTTCTTTCCGTTAATTGATCATTCAAATAGCCTATATTGGATGATTTAGCAAAACCTTCAAATGTTAACTATATGTTCATTCGAGAATGCGCGTACACTTTTGCTACTCATATAGTATGTAATCTTGACTTTTGAACATTTAATGAGGTTTTGTTGGTACCAAGAATTTAGAAATATGTATGGCCCAACATCTTATGTAAAATGAGTTCGTAATAAGTCTGAACTTGTTATTATGCAAGAGTAGTTTTAATTTAATCAACCCAAACGTAATGAATGTATGTTGCTTGGCGCGGAAAGATGGCGACGAAGATTATTATTATCAGCTTGGCCCCTCTTCATTAACAAAACCTATTAATTATCACAAGTTTTAATAATTTTTAATAAAGAAAAAATAGTCCCGCCCCAATAACTAGTCCAAAGGCTAAATGATCAATTAATGAGTTCAGTAAATCTGGAAAAGCAAAATCCAAATCTTGTTAAAGGGTAATTACCTAATAAATAATTTGACCAAAAAATTCAGCTTTTAAATAATCTCAATTAATCTACAAAACCAAAGCCAATTTTTGTTTGTAGATATAAAGGAAAAACAAGACTGGTAAGAACTTTGTACATATAAACTTGGCTCCTTTTCATTAATTAATGAGACCTATTGATTATTTAACTTTTTTTCCACAAGTTGTTGAAAAATAATTTAATGAAGAACAAAATAACACTAAAATATCTGGGCAAATCATTAATTAATTAATAAGTTCAATAAATATAACAAACCAAGGCCAAATTATTTGATCAATGGTTTAATTTATCAATTGTTGATACTTAAATTTTGGCTTCAAGTGGAATCACTTGCATAAAAATTAGGGTCTATATCACGAAAAACCCTAAATGAGCACACTTATGTCAACCTAAACTGGTATACTTGTGACAAAATTATCATTTACTAGTTTTCAGTTATTTTTTTTATTAAATTCATGAGTTGGATGGATGATATGTGGTAGTTGACGGGTATTTGGTTTATTCTCCATTTGTTACAAGGATATCGGTTTTGTGATTTTTCGTGATATTAATACAATTTCATAGAAACTAATTTCGAGCAAATTTATCACAAATGTGTTGCACCCCTCGACGGCCCCCAATTTTGTTAGGGTCACCACAGGTACTTGTCACTCATCCTATTACATACCAGTAAGGTAACTTTTTAATTAAAGTGAAACCATAGTTCATAGGGGCTGATCAATGGAATTCTTTACTATTTTTTTTTTTTGTAAAGGTCCTAGCGCAGTTCATTAGCGGAATAATAATCATATCTCACCATTTCTCACTTCAATAACCATAATGCAATGCACACCACCTATGCCCCAAATGAAAAGACAAAGCCAAGTCACTTTTATTTATATTTTCACGAAGGATATTTCGGGTCGGTACAGCAAAAATGCCAAGATTTTTAACTATACTTGGCTATAACTCAAAAGAGAACTCGACCCTACATGAAACATGTACACCCCTCCATCAACAAGTGTTGGCTATCTCCAAAAAGTGTCAGCTCCCACCGGCTATACGTGCCATCACACCCAACTCGGTGCATCGGGTGGCAACGGCGACAGCATCCCTAGCATCACTCTACGACGCCGGACATGGATAGACAAAAACTCCTGGATAATCGGGCCATCAACAAGACCCACATTGTACATCACTAAGACACGGACTTGGACATACACCAAACCAAGTACACTAGTACAGTCATGCTCTGTGCACTCCACCTCGACATCATATGGCAATCCATAAAAGGTACCGCGTGCAACTGGTAGCAACGGCATCTTTATAATCTAAAATGTTAATCCCCAAAATGGGTGAGTACAACCACTCAGCAGTAAAGATCCACTAAACTGCACAATGCGTCAAACATAACAATCAAGGTATCATGAATAAAACACATATCATTCATGCATTCAAGCATACCTCACCTTACAGCTATGCATATATCACCATGCAACGTGCATACCATCATGCACTTATACATGTATCATCAAGTAGCCAAACTTATATCAACAAAATTCATATCATCCATGCTATCAAGCATACATCCATGCGCATGATTCAATTCTCGATCTTTATCTTTCAATTAGATCACATCATTTTTCTTCCCAGGGACCAATGTTTGTGTCCCATAATTTATCGCTCGCATCCAACCTGGCATCATGAGGAACCTCCGGCACACACACTCCGGGCATCTCGTATCCCAACTAGCATCACGAGGTATCCCCCCGGCACACACCTCCGAGGCTTTCGGCACCCCTACACCCCGGGCATCCCAACACTCCCGGGCATCCGGCACACACACTCCGGGCATCTCAAAACTCCCGAGGCATCGTCGGCTCACACCTCCGACGGTCTTGTTATTATCTCAATTTATATTTACACATGTATCTCAATTTCAACATGGCATTTGATGCAACAATATCAAGGGTCTCAATCAGCTTTTGATACCATATAACATGCCATATGTCACCACATATGCGGCAAAATCAACCACTCAAAACATTTCATCACATGGAAAAAATTTCATTTATTTTTGAAAACGCAACAATTTTCGGATAAAACAGAATGCACTCCTTTAGTTAAAACTCTAGAAAAATTAGTAAATGGTATTAATAAATTCTGAAAACTTGACACGTTATAGACGAGACCTAAAGGCAGATATCTCATGAAAAACACCATACCACAAGAATCTCACACAAAATAGTACGGTCCATGCATCACAGTTTTCAAAATTTCAACATTTCAGCTTGCACAGTTTCAGAAGTAATTTAAATTAAATACCCAAATGAACTCCAAAATTTTTGAAATTTCGATATGTTATAGAAAATTCCTAAAGGTAAATATCTCATGAAGAAATCGAAACCCAACTCATTTTAGAATAATAGATATAGACGATTAATTCCTCCTATTCTCGGTGTCGTTTTTCCAAATTATCTTCTTTCAAAGGAAACTCGTTTCACCGACCTACATATGTCTGTTTCCTATAAATTTTCAGTATGTTATTCCCTAAAATATTACCTACAACTTTCGTTAAGGACACATGATCAAATTTTAACTGGATGATTTTATTAAAAAATCACAGAATTATACTAGGTCGAGGTAGCATTTTCCCAGATCCAGTTTCTTCAAAGGACAACGATTTCACAGACCTATTTTTGTTCATTTCCTCTAAATTTGTGATATTTTTTACCTCAAGAAGTCCAATACAACTTTCATTAAGAAATAAAAGTGAGATTTTCACAAGAAAGCTACTTTACAGACCATGAAATCACTAAAGGTTAGCACAACAAATTCCAGATCTAATTTCTCAAAAGGAAAATCGTTTCACCAAGCAATATTTGTCCGTTTTATCTCAAATTATAGTATGTTACTTATCAAGATGTTCTCTACCACTTTCCTTAAGTGATCGAAGCGTGATTCCAACTAAAAATTCGCATGCAGCTCACAAACTCATGAAGGGTCAGACTGATTTTTCCAGAAAACAGCATGCTAGGCCGACAAATTTCTCCCCAAAGTTTCGAAATTTCATCACTTCCACCACAACCAAAGTTTATCATCCCTTACAACACATATCACAGCAAGCAAAGGGTAGGTTTTAGGACTCTACTTGCCGCAAATTCGAGCACAAAACAGCGACAAAAATGGCGGGGAAGGAGGTGAACGATCGGCAGCAACTAAGTGGTGAACGAACTCCTCCTTCCTCTTCTTCTCTCGCACACTTGCTCTCTTTCTCTCTTCCTTTCTTTCTCTTGGACGACCACTCTCTCTCTCTTTCTCTTTCTCTCGTGCGACCCCCTCTCTTTCTCTCCCTTTCCTCGCTTAATCCCCCCCCCCTCTTTCTTCCCCCTCATGATTAGCTTGTAATCATTTCTTTGCATGCAAGTGACACTTGGTAATTTCCATGCAAGATGGGCTTTATCCCGCTGGGCCTGGGCCAGCCTTGGTCGACGGCCCAATGGGGCTTCATGGGCCAGCCTTTTGGCCCACTTTAGGCTCAACACTCTTGGGCCTAAAGTCCAAACTTAAATGGCCCAAAATTTTCTTATAAAAGTCAATGTTTACTTTTAATAATTTACCTTAAATCCCCCACTTATATAAATACTAAATTACAATTTCATATGGCCATAAAACTTGAAATCATAAATCAATAAATTCCAATTTATAAAACACATGGCCAATGATAGAATTTTCTTTCCTATCAAATAATTATCCATTAAAAGCTTGGCCATAAATCTAATTGCAAATTATGGATTAAATGGTTACAATACAACTTGAGAGTACTTCCATCACCTATTCATAGGCCTTAATATATCTGCAGATCGCCATGAATTTTGGTATGCCACACAAATGTATCGGGTTGGGATTTTTTGTAGTCAAAAAATTAGTCTGGGAAAATTTGTCATAGGAATACAAGTTTGGAATTATGGCGGTTGAAAAATTAGTTTGAGATAAATTTGTCATACATGTACTTGTTTGATAATTTTTGTGGCGTTAATCCTAAAAATTAGGGATGGACCCTAACCCTAAATAAAAGGTACGGTTAACATAACATGCATTTGTGAGAGTATATATGGTGAAACGTTTTAAGCCAATTTAATTTTATAAAATTATTTTAAACTGAGGGCATGTCACTTGTACATATTATATATCAAACGTGGGATTGAAAACCAAATTGGAAATAAGTATTTTCGTTAACAAATAATTCTCTTCAACCAAGCAACTCATTAATACTTTTTTTTAATGGCAAATGATTGAACAGGAAAAAAAGTCAAAAGACAAGGCCCTCAATCATTGCATTTATTGCAAGAGAAATAATTTTACACGTTTCCTACATAAATTTCTGAATCTTAACCGATGAATTGATTTCATTAATGCACTACTTCCCTCGAGCTATATAAATTCTCATCTCTAGATCAACAGCACCATCAAACGATCAACAATCTCACACAATTTTCTAACCCTCCTATCCCCAAAAGACCATAATGGCAACGTCGAAGAACTTGTCCGCTCTTATGATCTTGTTGGTCGTCCCTATTGCATTGCTTCCTACGGCTACCTTCGCCAAGGTCGGAAACCCTGATTGCGGAAAGGGCATAAGATCTTATTGTGGGTCTGGATTCTTTCAATTCATATTCCTTGCCAACACCTTTACACCCACCAATGAATGTTGTCATGAGCTCTTGAAAGCGGGGAAGAATTGCCACAACCAATTTGTGGAGTTGAGCATCTCGAGCCACAAGCCGATTAGGGGGACAAAATCTGATGTCTATAGGAGGAGCAATGAGACATGGAACAACTGCGTTGCGGCTATCAGTCCCGTATCCCCTCCCGAGCCGGCTCATTGAGAGCTATTCCTATTTTATAGTACAATAAACGTGTAATATAAAAAGAACGAAAGAATTATAATTTTGGTATTGGATTCTCCTCAATTTTTTTATTTTATTTTTCATGCCTCTTAAGCCGTACGGTTAACTATCACGGAAACACAATTGTGGATGAATCATATTTTCATGTTTAATGTGCTTATTAAACTTGTAATTTTTCAAAATGATCTGCAAAATACAATCCGCCCCTAAAGTTGTTACTAGCTTTCTTTCGAGTCTACAAACATAGTCCCATACAAAACTATAAAGAAACTGTCACTTTATTTCTTGTGCTTTCTTTTAACACAACCTTTTGAAACAAATACCTAAGCGATAAAAATATTAATAGATGGTTTAATAATCATACATTCATCTCTAATAACCACATGAATACGTAGTTAAAGCTAGTCAATCTAGCATACTGTTATATAAAGTAATGTAAACAGGACTTCTTACCTTAAAGGTTTTCTGACAAATTAAATCCCCGATAGTTGTTTTATATAACATTCTATCAATGGATAAATGTATACATTAATAATCTTATATAAATCTTACTTTGAATCTTTTTAATCTTGTAAGCAATCATTTAAAAAAAAAATTTTCAAATCTCAAAATATATTTCTCGATTTATATATGTGCGTATCCAATTGCTCCATTGATAATTTCTTTCTTTCCGTTAATTGATAATTCAAATAGCCTATACTGGACGATTCAGCGAAACCTTCAAATGTTAACTATATGTTTATTCAAGAATGCGCGTACACTTTTGCCACTCATATACTATGTGAACTTGACTTTTGAACATTTAATGAGGTTTTGTTGGTACCAAGAATTTAGAAATATGTATGGCCTAACATCTTATGTAAAATGAGTTCGTAATAAGTCTGAACCTGTTATTATGCAAGAGTAGTTTTAATTTAATCAACCCAAACGTAATGAATGTTTGTTGCTTGGCGCGAAAGATGACGACGAAGATTATTATTATCAGCTTCGCCTCTCTTCATTTAACGAAACCTATTAATTATCACAAGTTTTAATAATTTTTAATAAAGAAAAAATAGTCCAGCCCCAATAACTAGTCCAAAGGCTAAATGATCAATTAATGAGTTCAGTAAATCTAGAAAACCAAAATCCAAATCTTGTTAAAGGATAATTACCTAATAAATAATTTGACCAAAAAATTCAGCTTTTAAATAATCTCAATTAATCTAGAAAACCAAAGCCAATTTTGGTCTATAGATATAAAGGAAAAACGAGACTGCTAAGAACTTTGTACATATAAACTTGGCTCCTTTTCATTAATTAATGAGACCTATTGATTATTTAACTTTTTTTCCACAAGTTCTTGAAAAATAATTTAATGAAGAACGAAACCACACTAAAATATCTGGGTAAATCATTAAATAATTAATTAATTAATTAATAAGTTTGATAAATATAACAAACCAAGACCAAATTATTTGATCAATGGTTTAATTTATGAATTGTTGATACTTAAATTTTAGATTCAAGTGTAATCACTCACATAAAAATTATGGCTTATATCACGAAAAACCCTAAATGAGTACACTTGTGTCAACCTAAACTGATATACTTAGGACAAATTTATCTTTTTCTAGTTTTCGGTAAAAAAATTTATGAAATTCTTGAGTTGGATGGATGATATGTGGTAGTTGATGGGTATTTGGTTTATCCTCCATTTGTTACAAGGATATGGGTTTTGTGATTTTTCATGATATTAATACAATTTCATAGAAACTAATTGAGAGCAAATTTATCACAAATGTATCAGTTTGGGATTTTTTGTAGTGAAAAAATTAGTTTGGGAAAATTTGTCATTGGAATACTAGTTTGGAATTCTGGCGGTTAAAGAATTAGTTTCAGATAAATTTGTCATTGATGTACTTATTTGATAATTTTTGTGGTGTTAATCCTAAAAATTAGGGATGGACCCTAACCCTAAATAAAAGGTATCATTAACATAACGTACATTTGCGAGACTATATATGGGGAAACGTTTTAACCTAATTTAATTTTATAAAATTATTTTAAACTGAGGTCATGTCACTAGTTCATATTATATATCAATCGTGGGATTGAAAATCAAATTGGAAATAGGTATTTTCATTTACAGATAATTATCTTCAACCAAGCAACTCATTAATACTTTTTTTTTAATGGCAAATGTTTGAACTGGAAAAAAAGTCAGATGACAAGGCCTTCAATCATTGCATTTATTGCAAGAGAAATAATTTTACACGTTTCCTACATAAATTTCTGAATCTTAACCGATGAATTGATTTCATTAATGCACTACTTCCCTCGAGCTATATAAGTTCTCATCTCTAGATCAACTGCATCATCAAACGATCAACAATCTTAGACAATTTTCTAACCCTCCTATCCCCAAAAGACCATAATGGCAACGCGAAGAACTTGTCCGCTCTTATAATCTTGTTGGTCGTTCCTATTGCATTGCTTCCTACGGCTACCTTCGCCAAGGTCGGAAACCCTGATTGCGGAAAGGGAATAAGATCTGATTGTGGGTCTGGATTCTTTTTATTCATATTCCTTGCCGAGACCTTTACACCCACCAATGAATGTTGTCATGAGCTCTTGAAAGCGGGGAAGAACTGCCACAACCAATTTGTGTAGTTGAGCATCTCGAGCCACAAGCCGATTAGGGGGACAAAATCTGATGTCTATAGGAGGAGCAATGAGACATGGAACAACTGCGTTGCGGCTCTCAGTCCCGTATCCCCTCCTGAGTTGGCCCATTGAGAGCTATTCCTATTTTATAGTACAATAAACGTGTAATATAAAAAGAACGAAAGAATTATAATTTTGGTATTGGATTCTCCTCAAATTTTTTATTTTTCTTTTCATGCCTCTTAAGCCGTTTGGTTAACTATCACAAAAGCACAATTGTGGATGAATCATATTTTCAGTGTTTAATGTGCTTATTAAACTTGTAATTTTTTTAAATGATCTGCAAAATACAATCTGCCCCTAAAGTTGTTACTAGCTTTCGCGTCTAAAAACATAGTCCCATACAAAACTATAAAGAAACTGTCACTTTATTTCTTATGCTTTTAAGACAACCTTTTGAAATAAATACCTAAGCGATAAAAATATTAATAGATGTTTAATAATCATACACCCATCTCTAATAACCACATGAATACGTAGTTAAAGCTAGTCAATCTAGCATATTGTTATATAAAGTAATGTAAACAGGACTTCTTACCTTAAAGGTTTTCTGACAAATTAAATCCCCGATAGTTGTTTTATATAACACTCTATCAATGGATAAATGTATATATTAATAATCTTATATAAATCTTACTTTGAATATTTTTAATCTTGTAAGCAATCATATAAAAAAAAATTCAAATCTTGAAATATATTTCTCTATTTATATATGTACGCATCCAATCGCGCCATTCGTAATTTCTTTCTTTCCGTTAACTGATAATTCAAATAGCCTATACTGGATGATTCAGCGAAACCTTCAAATGTTAACTATATGTTCATTCGAGAATGCGCGTACACTTTTGCTACTCATATACTATGTAAACTTCACTTTTGAACATTTAATGAAGTTTTGCTAGTACCAAGAATTTAGAAATATGCATGGCCCAACATCTTATGTAAAATGAGTTCGTAATAAGTATGACCATGTTATTATGCAAGAGTAGGTTTAATTTAATCAACCCAAACGTAATGAATGTATGTTGCTTGGCGCGGAAGATGACAATGAAGAGTATTATTATCAGCTTGGCCGCTCTTCATTTAATGAAACCTATTAATTATCACAAGTTTTAATAATTTTTAATAAAGAAAAAATAGTCCTGCCCCAATAACTAGTCCAAAGGTTAAATGATCAATAAATGAGTTCAGTTATCCAAAAAACCAAAACCCAAATCTTGTTAAAGGGTAATTACCTAACAAATAATTTGACCAAAAAAATTCAGCTTTTAAATAATCTCAATTAATCTAGAAAACCAAAGCCAATTTTGGTTTATAGATATAAAGGAAAAACAAGACTGGTAAGTACTTTGTACATATAAACTTGGCTGATTTTCATTAATTAATGAGACCTATTGATTATTTAACTTTTTTTTCCACAAGTTCTTGAAAAATAATTTAATGAAGAACAAAATCACACTAAAATATCCGGGCAAGTCATTAATTAATTAATAAGTTCGACAAATATAACAAACCAAGACCAAATTATTTTATCAATGGTTTAATTTATGAATTGTTGATACTAAAATTTTGCTTCAAGTGTAATCACTTGCACAAAAATTAGGGTCTATATCACGAAAAACCCTAAATGAGTACACTTGTGTCAACTTAAACCTGGTATACTTATGACAAATTTTTCTTTTACTAGTTTTCAGTAAAATTTTTTATCAAGTTCCTAAGTTGGATGGATGATATGTGGTAGTTGATGGGTATTTGCTTTATCCGCCATTTGTTACAAGGATATCGGTTTTATGATTTTTCGTGATATTAATACGATTTGATAGAAACTAATTGAGAGCAAATTTATCACAAATGTATCGGTTTGAGATTTTTTGTTGTCACAAAATTAGTTTGGGAAAATTTGTCATAGGAATACTAGTTTGGAATTATGGCGGTTGAAAAATTAGTTTGAAATAAATTTGTCATAGATGTACTTGTTTGAAAATTTTTGTGGCGTTAATCCTAAAAATTAGGGATGGACCCTAATCCTAAATAAAAGGTATCATTAACATAACGTGCATTTGCATTATAGATGTTTGAATTTCTAAGATGAATTATGCCTGATCTGAAACAATGATACACGAGCAGATTTGAAGATGGAAAATCAAGAAAGAGATCGTGGCCTGCCAAGAGGAGATTTGACGATATAGTTGACTGGAAATCATGACAAAAGAGGGCGGAAATTCTAGGATGTTGAAGGAAATTTTTGCACAATAAAAGGGGGACGTCTTCTTCTCAGGGGATGATCATGGCTTCTTGTATCAATTCGTGAATTTGTTTGGTAATCATTTCGTTCCTAAAAATTATTATTGTTTAAAAAAATTTCTTTTTTTTTTTTTTTTTTGCTTTAGTTCCTTGGACAAGTTTTTGAGGGTCCATTTTATTTCCAAAATAGAAAAAGAACATGAAATGCGATCGGTATAACTCTCAATTTTTTTTGTGACATAAAATTTTCTTTTAATTTTGAGATAATTTTATGAGATTTTTTTTTGTTGCTTTTTTTCCTTCTCTTCTTCCTACTCTAGTCGTTAGTGGGCCTCCGCGATAGTTGGCAATCGGTTAGACAAAAGTTGGCAACCGCACCAGCCATGAGGGAGCCTTGCCTAGCCATCAGTGAGACCTGACCTCATCTGGGCAAGGTTGAGCCCTACCCAGCCAAGGCCAGGTTGACCTTGCCCAGCCACGACCAGAAGACCTCGTTGTGGGCCATCGCCGAGCCTAGCAGCCAACTAGAGGAGGAAGAGGAAGAAAAGAAGAGGAAGAAAAGAAAAGAGGGAGAAAGAAGAGAAAATGACTTGATTCTAGAATTTTCCTCGGAAATAATGAAATAACTTTTTTTCTACTTTTTGATTCTATTCTAGTTTTATTTTTGGGAACATTGTCCCCTACTAACGTTAGACCTGTTAAATGGATGGGTCAGGTAGGGTTTGGGTCAAGTCATAAATGGTCTGACCCAAATCAACACATTTAACCTGTTTATGACCCATTTATCATAGTGTAAAATTTTTGACCCATACTTGACCTAACCCATTTAATTAAACCTAATAAAGCTTATTTCTTATGATTTTTTTTAAATGGTATTGCTAAAATACTTTTATGCAATTCAAATTTAATGGACAATTTCATAATTTCTTTTAAATTTACTTTTTTAAAATCGAATTTTTAATTATTTTTACTTTTTTAAAATAATTGTTTTTAATTATTTGTATTTTTTAAAAATATAATTTTTCTTTTTCTCTTTTCTCTTTTCTCTTTTCTTTTTCTTCTTCTTTAGCTGGTCGCCAGCCATGATGACGGTAAACAACCCGCCATAGGCAAGCCTCCAGCTCTCTCGATCGTTGAGGCTTGAGCCTTGTTAGACGTCGGCGAGGTTCGAGCCACACCGGTGTCGGGTGAGCTCAAGCCTTGACGACATTTGGTGAGGCCTCTACCTCGCCAGATGCAGCTAGCTCGAGCTTGCCCAATGCGAGTGAGCTTGAGTCTCGCCTGGTCAGTTGCCGATTGTCATCATGCCAGCCACTGGCTAAAGAAGGAGGAAGAAAGGGAAAAAAGGAAAGAAAATTGAAATATAAAAAATAATTATAATTTCGATTTTTATAAAAGATATTTTTATAAAGTTAAAGAGGGAAGAGAAATATTTTGAGGCTTTAGTTGAAAATGGGTTCTAAGTCTAATCAATTTAAGCGCCATTTATCTTAAATCTTCAATTTTTGAACCCATTTAATTAGTTTCTTTTAAAAATAAGTGACCAATACATTACCCATTTATGATTTAAATGGATCATATATATGGGTCTAAGACCCATTTTGCCACCTCTAACTGACGTTATCAAATAGATTAATCCATAACCATTGTGCCTATCGGTCTTTGTCCTTGTTCTCAGTGACCTAAAGCTCCTGCAGTCATGGTAGATTGACCATCAAACCTCCCGCTTCCGTGCATCGTTGCGTCTCACCCCTCCAACGTCTCGATTTGTCAGTTGCCGCATTGTTGAATTTTGCTGCTACACTTTACGCCCTTCCACTATCCTCGTCAGTGAAGCAAACCTCGCTCAACGTCGAACTGTGTTGATTTCTCAAAGCTGTGCTTTCTTCAGCCTAACTCATCACTGACGCTTCAGTAAAACTTCTGTCGCTCCCCAACATCCTAGTAAATGTCATCTGTGGCAGTCCAACCATAATCCAAGACATCTTGCTGTCCTTGCACCCACGCCGAAGGAGCCATTGTTCCTGAGTCTAGAGAATTTCCATGTCATGCCAAGACCATTGTGTGACCGACTCCTAGCAGATCTAGGCACACCCAAACCAATCTACGGCCGCCTCCGCACGGCAACATTGTAGCCTTCAGGTGCCTAACCAGCAACTCTAGTGCTCGCTACAAAGTCATCAATTTATTCAATCTCTACAAGCTTCTGAGTGACTCCTCGGCAATTGTCAGTCCAGCAATGCCAGCGGACCACTTGCAACACCCAGCTACCACAACTCTAGTCTCAACAACCCCCACCACTACCATCTTGCGCTGCTCCGCGAGGTCATTGTCTAGCCCCTTAGCCGCTCTTGCCCTTGTTGAGATCTCCTCGATATCTTAGGTAAGTCAAGGTTTGTGTAATCTCATTTAATATTTTGGTTTAATATATAGTTATTAGATATGTCTCAAGTTTGAACTCAAAAAGGAAAGCTTTCTACTTCAAGTAGAATTCCTATTTTCAATAGATTTCCTGATTGAATGGTTTTCGTAGTTGGAGAAGGTTTCATAAAAAGAGATTTCCTACTTTAGATTTGATTCTTATCTATACATAAAAATTTGAGATGGAAAGAGTCTAAACTTTTTAGAGCCAGATTTTGTAATCTTTTATTTCTATAGTGGATTTTGCTTCTTTTTGTTTTTTTCTCGTGGTTTTTTCCACAAGGCTTTCCACATAAAATCCAGCATTCCTCTATTCTTCTCAATTTCAATTTTGTTATAGTTTTTGCATTCACCATAACAAATCTAGTTTCAGAGCCTTAGGTCCTTTATTTATTTATTTTGTTTTCACTAGATCTTTTGGTTATGACTTCAAGTTCAACAACGTGATTTGATATCGAGAAGTTTGATGGGAGTGGCAATTTCAACCTATGGCAAGTTTGTTTGTTGGCTATTCTTATGCAGTAGGGTTTGAAGAAGACTTTGTTTGAGAAAGGGAAGAAACTGGAAAGCACATAAGATGAAACGTGTGACAAATTAGATGAAAGAGCTCTATCTGCTATTTCGTTGTGTCTCACAAATGAAGTTCTATAGGAGATCCTAGATTAGAAAATAGCTGCAAGTTTTTGGACTAAATTGGGGAGTATTTTTTTTTTTTTTTTTTAAAGAAAAAATCCCTCATCAATCGGTTGAGGCTAGACAACGACTCATCATTCTTCGTATGGCTGAATGTGCTTCTCTTAAATCTCATATTTCTGAATTTAATGCTATTATCTTTGAATCAAGAAGTATTTGTTAACACATAAATTTTGCCAACCCTGTAATTCATTTATTGCATAAAAATCAGGGATTAATTTTTAACCTCTAAAAAAATATTATAATTAGATTGCATAGCATATAGCTTTAAGAGTATTTATTTTTTTTATCGCATTTGCATTGGATCGGTGACGGACGAGCTTTAATTTGACAAGTTGGGAGATGAGTACATTTCGGAAAAAGATTTGTATTATTCATTCAATATTCCATGATATGGCACTTGATTTTCTATATATTCTTGCAATATATGAAAAATAAAAATAGAAAAATGAAAGGCAAGTGCGCTAAGACGTTATCGGTCGGCGTGAGGCATATATTTGGCTATATTAAAAAAAAAAAAGTATCAACACAAGGAAAGGGATATTCTGAACATGCATGAGTAGAAAGGAAAAAGGGTGAAGAAGAAAATGAAATGTTTTAAAAAGTGCTCACAATAGAAAAGAAAGTCTACGCTCTTTCTTTGAGAGCCCTAGTCCTCTCACCTATGAAAGCTATCTCACTACAGATAAAGGAAGGGGAGGCCACACAATTCAATATACATGAGAAAAGAGAGAGGAGAGAACGTTGAGAAAATATTAGGTACCTTAAAAGTGCCACACAATCCGTGCTCTGATCCATTCACACTTCGACACCTGTCCTTGGGGCCCACCACGTCTACTCTCTCTTCTCTCCCTCTTCTGCGCTTCTGTCTCTCTCCTCTCTCTTCTCACTCTCTCCGAAATAACTCTTGGCTGGTGGCTTGGCTCGCTCGGCGGGTAGAAGAAAAGATTACTCCGCTTAAAATTTCTCTCTCCTCATTTTAACTTTTTAGGTTTTGTCTCTCTCTCTCTCCTCGTGGAAGAGCAGACAAAGAGCAGACAAAGAACGAGTTGCACTTCCTCTATTTCCTTCTCAGTGCATCCCACCCCCTCCGCCTCCGCCTTCACCTCGCCGGTCATCTACCTCTGGCACGTCGCCTCCTCCAAAAGCCCTGCCAGTTGCAGCTGGTTCCCGACCCCCTTCGCCTCCAACTGTTTCCAACGCCAAGATCAAGCATAAGGTTTGTGCTCGCGTTGGTCTCTTGGCAACTTCTGGGCCTCCGTCCGATTGCCTCCCTTCGATGAACTCATCATCAACTCCGACTCCAAGCTGTCGCCGCCAATGGCGTCCTCCACCTGCTTGTCCTCCCCCTCCCTTAGACCGAAGACGCCACCGGCCTCTACCGCAAAGCCGTCGGCCTCCGGCAGGAGGGAGGCGGCCTTGGTCTCGTTCCCGAGCGGCACCAGGCTCCCCGCCATCGACCGGGTGTTGTCCCTATCGCTGGCCTGATTGGTCACGAGGGAGATCTCGATGGACCTGGGCAAGGCCGACGACACGGCGAAGAAGGACAGGCGCGAGCTAGAGGGCTAGAGAAGGATTCTCGCTTGCTGTGGACGAGGTATGTGGACTAGCTGCACCAGCACCGAAGCTAGGGCTTTTCCTTGGACGTGAGCAGAATCGCGCTCTCTCCCGACGGCCGATTTCGCTCGCCTCTCTCCATCCCCCAACTCGCGACCGAGAAGCAATTGCTCCGCCCTCTCGTCTAATCTTCCGTCAATGACTTGCTTTCCACTCTGCTTGAAGGGGTCCCTTGAGAAGCCCTAAATCTGCGACCGCAAGTGAGGTTCGATTTTATTTCCTGAGTTGTATGGTCACATCTTTGTTTTGGGGGAGAAAGTACTTAGAGCTTCTGATTCTAAGCGCAGCAATGCAAGAAAGCTCGGCCTCTCCTCCATAAGCGAACATTTTATGGATGAAAGTGCATCGTTTGCTACAATGTTGTTCTTACATAAGCAATCATTTTTCAGCTACTTTGATCAAGTCTGAAGGGTTCATGATCAGTTCTGATGCAAATGAGGCCACTAGTTTGTCTACTTATGAAAGCGTTGTGGATTCAAATAACTATTTTTTTAATGTTGTTATTGAGATGACTGATGTTGTTCACGGTATGTTGTTCTGTTCTGGCTATTCTTGCCTCTGGGTGTTTCTCTGTTTTTCTTTCAGGTCATTTGCAAAAAACCATTCTCACCAACTTAGGGCTTTGCTTATTCCCTTTGGCAAAAACTCGGTCGTGTAAGAAAGCCCAGATTATGAGGCTTGAAATTCTAATCATGTATTGCACCAAAAGCAAAGCACATGCAAGTTATCATGGGATTGCTCTTTAAATACATTGACATCTTACACCAGTCTGGCGTTTGCGAGTGGATTTATGACGAGGTGTGGATCCAAAATACCTATTTAGGACTATGAGTTGCAAATATGATAAGTTCAGGATACTACCTGCAGCTCATCCTGCGCAAGAGGATAACCAGATGCTCTTTGGACTCTTTGATGGTCTCCTTACGATGCCTTTACCTGCATTTTGTTTGTGGAATCACTTAGTCAAGAGTGAGAGAAGCGATTATTGGGCCAAATTTTGGACTTTCAAAAATTTGTTGTAATTGGCAAGAGTTGACCCTTCTTCATCTCATACCATTCTTTTAGTGTATTAGGGATTGATGAGCATCTTCGTGAAAATAACTAAAAAAGACAGTTGAGTATCTAGAGTGCAGATTCAATATGTGCCTGATTTCCTTTAAGTTAAGAAATAAGTTGCACAGTTCTCTATTATACTTGTGTCAATTTCCTATCTGCGGCCTCATTTTGTCATGCATGATTGCCATCAAACTAGTTTCATTTTCTATCAATAACTGCTAATTCCTGGTTAGTTTTAGCACATTCATCAGCTGAGGTAAGAGTGGAATGATATATAATGCCCGCATCAACCTATAGATTTTTTGCTTGTGGCTATTGGTTAGTCATTCGTTTTTTCTGTCCCATGCCAGCATATAGATACTTTATCTTGCTACAGAAGGCCCCAGCCCACTACCCATCCGAGGTTTCTTGAATGTGTTATAAATTATTTTGACTATCTGATTTGCCTGCCTGGGTGAAAGAATCAGCTTCTTTTATGTAGAGAGTTCTGGCCATAGGAAAAAAATACACACACATATATGTACATTTATTTTGTTTGTGTATTTACATACATATACAAATTGGGCATTGATTCGATGCAGAAATATTTCCTTTTTCACATCCTCATTCCTCCGGTAAGTGGGGTTCTCCATTTACAACATCCTCACTCTTTTTCTAATTTTCTTAAACTGGAAGTCAGTGGCTATTATCACAAGTTGCGGGTATTATTGGATACCATCCTGAAAGCAATGGCAAATTTTACAGTGAAGCCAGAAAGATTCTCTGTGATCAAGGTAATCATGAAATTTATGCTGCAGAAAGAAGCTTACATCAGTTCCTATGTATCAATAATCTTTTCATACGCTTGGTTGAGGAAAGCTAGATAAGTGCAAGCCAGAAGCAGCAACTACTTTTTACATTTTTTGACTTTTGTTATATGATCTACCAAACCATTTGCATTAGTTCCTGTAAGGACTGCAAAATAATTCTTTGGGGGGGGGGCGTCAGGACTGCAATAGGAGAAGCATCCTATTATGTGGGTTTTTTATTGGTGGAAATTGTGGATACTTCTGCTAATTGATCTAAAAGCTCAAGCTATTACATGAAGGAGTATTTTACCAATTAAATGTTTCAACAACCCCACATGCATAGGCTAAACTTTGACCTAAGACTGAGGCGTGGAAATTGACTACGATCAGGAGCTCAGGAAAGGTTTGTCAAATAAAATAATATTTATAAATTCGAAATAATTATTTAATTAAAAATAATTAATTAGGGCTTAAACTAGATTACACTAATTTAAACATACAATTAGCCCTAACTAAACATCCATTAAACTAATCATACAACTAATCTAATTTACATTAAAATAATCTAATTTAATCACATAAACCTAATTAGACTAATCTAAGCACCCCTTAAGCGTCATTAACTCACTAAGCAAGAATTAGAGGATAAACTCACGGATTAACGAGCCGAACGGCTCAAACGACAAGGACGACGCGAGGGTCGATAGTCTCCAAGGCGGGCCTAGCTTCCGGGGTCGGGAAGCCGACCAAAACGGGCCAAATAGCCGCTGCGATACCCATTTTTCCAGCTTCTGTCCGCTGCTGGTTGAGGCCGAGAAAGGGCGGATCCGGGGCTGGTTGGGGTCGGGAATGGGCGGAGGAGCTGAACCGAACCTAGGCGGGGCTTCACGGTGGCCGGAGGGAGCTCCGGCGGTGGCTCACGGTGCTGGACAGCAGCTCTGGACGCACACCAGACAGGAACGACTGCTGGAATGGCGAGCTTGGCGTGCATGGACAGCGGGTGTCGCGAGCTGCGGACGGCGAGCAAACGGTGCGCGACGGCGGTTCGACTGGACTGCTGGCTGCTCCAGCGTCTTCCCAGATCTGCTGGGACACGAGCAGCAACCGGAGATGGAGAAGAGAGGGCTTTGACTACGGCTGAAGAGGGAGAGGGAGACGGTTGCGCGCGGTGAGGCGTGGGACTACGACGGCGTGCAGCGGCGGCGATCGGCGACGGCGGAGCTGCCGGTTCGCTGGTCTTCAGCTTCTTCAGCTTGCTGCATTTCTTCGAGCAACAAGAAGAAGATGGAGGGGAGGTATCGACGGAGGAGAGAGGGAGAAAACCGGTTTCTCTCTCTTTCTCTTTCTCTTTCTTTTTCTCTTTCTCTTTCTCTCTCTCTCTCTTTCGCCCCACCATGACATCACATCATGTCACACTCCACTAACTCAAATCCTCCACAACATCTTCCAATGGGTTCAATTTCATTTTCCGCCATGGCATAAAATCTTGTACACTTAATTCAATCAATTCTCAATCAATTCCATTCAATTGAAGCTCAATTAAATTAACCCATGTGTCCTCGGCCTTCTCATGACATTTCCCCGTCAAAGTATCCAACTTGCATCTCGAAGATTCGATTAAAAACGGCCCCCTGACAATCCCGAACAAAAACGGCATTACTTTGCTTTTCCGCCAAAATCTCGGTTTGTAGAAAAATCTTCTGGAGATGAGTCGACATTCCTCAAATGAATTGTGACTTGACAGAACTTCCAATTTCTGTAATCGGGTTCAATTTCACGGTTAAATTCAATCTGGCGCGACTTTAGCGCGTCCTAATCTATCGGGTAGCTTTTAGGAATTTTCTGTGCAATTGACCTGTGGTTGATTATTTTCAAGCCACAAAGTGCATCTTCGACACATTGGCGACTCTTGATTGTCGTAGAAATCTCGAGGTTTCAAATACGGACACAGGGTACCAAAACGATAGATAAATCGGTCTAGTGCCGATCAACAAGAATTGTGCAATTAGATGGAATCACCCATACTGAATTACATGGTTTTGTTGAATCGACCTATCTCCGGTCTCTAATTGGTCTGTGCCGTAATGACCCTTGCAGATTAGTACGGTCGAAAGGCGTCGTTTCGGTCGAATTCTCAAGTCTATTGCGTTTAGATTCCTTAACGGCTTCACACTGATAGACTAGTTATCTCGTGAGTGATCAGCTCGAAGAAGAAAGCTATAGACGCGAAGATGAAATGCCCGACTTATTTAATTGAAACCAGAATTGGAAAATCGGGATGTCACATGTCAGGACCTATTATAAGACCAGGTTGAAATTGTAGGACCATGTAAGTTCAAGCTATTAGATGGAGACATAACTTAAAATTTTAAAATTCTAACAAGTTTAATGTATTAAAATACTTTAAGAAATGTTGATATTATCTTTGCCTTATTCATACTCTCAATCATCTTGGCACAAAGTGCCATAAACTTGACAATCCATGTTCTCTTAAAGATCAAATAGCTAGGAGAAGACCAATTAATTGTGAACTTTGGTCAACTTTTCTCAAGAAGCTTCCACGACATTAGGCAGAAATGCCAATCATTTTGCAGAGTAATATTTTTATCTGGTCATATAATAGATTATTATTATTTCGAGTACGCTGAATCTAATCAGGAAATCTTTCGTACATGACTAAGTCGTGAAATTGCAAAGGGTCCAAATACACTTTGCTAATTCAAGCAATACCTCTTAAAAAGAACCGCCACTAGAGCAGTAACTTCCAGATTGGTTCTGTTATGCTTTGACATAAAATAAAATAAAAATGTCATGAAGTAATCTTATATGTCAAGTTTCCTGAGCTATGTGCCGGCTCCAATTACTATTAAGAGTCATCTTTTATTGTCTTCCAGGAGAAGTTGACAAAAAGTTATCAGAATTTCAAGTTTGATGAGCCAAGATATCATGCCTCATATTATCGCTCTTTAATATTAAATGACCATTCATTCCTGAGGAAGATATAGAAATACTTGAGACTCTTCAGCCTGAAGACCTTTCTCGGTTTGCACCTACAATGCTCTCAAGAGCATTCTTAGAGTGTTACATAGGAGTTTCAGTGATTTTAGAAGTTATCCCTTTCTTTTTTAAGTTAACTCTCTCATATTTGAATCTTGATCTACTTTTATTTTGTCATCACTCACTAGGGAATATAGAGCGTGATGAAGCAGAGTCAATTGTTCATCATGTCGAAGATGTTTTCTTTAATGGTTCTCATCCTATATGCAAGCCTGTGCTCCAATCCAGCTCATCACAAGTAGACTCGTCACACTTGACGAGGGTGTAAGTTACGTCTACTCAACTGAAGGCCTAAACCCAAATGATGAGAATTCTGCATTGCTTCACTATATTCAGGTACTTTTACTCAACAATATTAATGGGCAAAAGAATGCTTCAAGTGCCATAACTTGGCACAAAGAACAAATTTCTGTCTGCGTAACTTTGTCATGAAATCTTCTGGCCTGTCTTTTGCCTGAATAGACGTTCAAGATGACTCCTGGCTACAATGAACTTAATTGGCCTAGGCCACCTTTGATCTGCTAGTATGTTTCTCTGGGTATGTGAGGCTGTGTTTTGCTTGTAATTTCGGCCCAAAATCTATCTGGTGACACATTGCGCATGGTTTACCCCCTTGGGGGTAGGTTCAACAGTTAGAATTGCACATGGTTTACCCCCTCGGGATGGTTGATTTCTAACACACCAATTCACTTTGAGAAAGTATATGTTTGTACATTAGCAAAGACAAAAAGTTCATCAGATTACAAGCATTAAAAATCACGGAGTAACTCATTTTGGTAGGTCTACTTAGTCTTTTCTGTATGTATTTGATTACAATCCCCATGGATAATTGCATATCCATCAAGATGACATTACTTTGAACGTACAACTTCAGCTTTTGGCTTTTATTGCAAGGCATGAAGCCTTCCACCAGCTCAGAACAGTTGAGCAACTTGGTTACGTATGTTTGCTCACACATCGGTGAAACCATTTCATTTCTCCTTTCTTCTCCCCAGATGTGTGTTCTGCTAATTATTCTAAGGGTTTCGTGCAGATGTGACCTCAGTGTGCATGGCCTGCAGTTCCCTGTTCTGTCTGCTGTGAAGGTATACCACAAGGTTTTCTGTGTTTTGACTGCCTCATCACCTTTAACTCCTTCACTTTGTTAATCTTAACAGGGTCCAAGGTACATCGACACACGGGTCCAGAGCTTTCTTGAGTCTTTCGAAAGTAAACTCCTTAAAATTAGTGAGGTTGATTTCAAGGTGAGTTGTTTCTCCCGTGTTCCATCATGAAAATCATGTCAGCTTGTCAAATAATCTTTAAACCATTACATCGAACCTGTGGAATTTCTGCCTTTGACATAACCATTCAAACACACTAATTGAATCAAAGATGGAGAAGGACAAGAATTTCTAGGAAGAATCTAAGCGTCACTGGGAAGAGATAACTAATAGAACTTTCCTATTTGATCGAATAGAAACTGAGGTACAAGATATTGCCTCTCTCTCTCTCTCTCTCTCTCTCTCTCTCTCTCTCTCTCTCTATCTCTCTCTTTCTATTGTAGGCATCAAATCCTAGTCTTCTCTGTAGGGACTGAGCAAATCGACGCTATTTTTCATCTACTATTGGTTTCACCTACATTCATCTTCTGCTTGATCTCTTTTTATGGAACTAAAGTTGCCTGTATACAATTGGCAGTATGCCCTTTCCCTCCTCTCAGCTGAAACTGCCTAATTTATCTTCATAAAGCCGGACATGCAAAGCAACTCACAAAAATTCACTTCATTTGCATTAGACCAGGTCGCAGCATTAAGGAAGCTGGCAAAACAAGAATTGATAGCTTTCTTGAACGAGCACATACGAATTGGAGCGCCCAAGAGGAAGCTTCTTTACGAGTTTATGGGAGCAAGCATTCATCAAATTTTGAAGTGGATAACAATGAAGCAGTTGGACCAAACATGGTACGAATAGATGACATTTTCAGCTTCAGGGCATCACAACCTCTTTACAGTTCACATAGAAGAGGGTATGAAAATATGGAAGTTCACAGTAGTTCTAAACAAGCTAGAAATGAGGATCTTGGATAATGTACTCCTGAAACATTTCTCCAAGATCTATACTACCACGCCACACTTGCCCTGTGGCATTTGTATCTTATAGCGTTTTAGTAGTATTTGGTGTGTGTAAATGACTAAAGGTATTCCTTGGGATTTTACTAAACAGTGGAACACAAGAATAGGTGTTTGCTCCAGCTCAATGTTCCTAACCGAGTGAGCAAAACTGCTGGGAGTTAGGGTGTAATGCATAGACGGATCTATACCATTGAGAGTTTCATAGCAAAACAAGCTCATAAACTATGAGCATTTTCAAATTAAAGAATGTCCTAGTTGCCAATTCTCCATAAAAGCATACTTGCTCTGCAGTGAAATGCTGGCTCTTCCCTCAATTAAGTACCAAAGGCATTTGGAAATACCGAGAGCTTGGCCCCTCGGCTCCATAAAACATTATCCGATTCATGTTGAGGACGTCTGCTGAGAGGCTGCATAACCTCGAAGCATGGTAAATGCTAGCAAAGGCTGTGAATTGATGAGACATAGCCTAGATCGCAGTGCAAAATGCGACAAATGATGTAGTTATGGTGCCACGCGATATTGTTCCATTGTCCTCCACGGTCAATTTGTGGATGCTATAGAGCAAATTCTTGTTCTCGAATTAGACGATAGTGCTTGTTTTTTAGATCTTGTATTCTAGGAACATTTAGGGCACAACACCATAGCGCTTGGGGACAACAATTATCGATTTGGACATTGTCAAACCGTTAACAAAAGATTGATCGAGATCGACTATCGATAAACTGGTCGAGAAAAATGAACTGAGAACAAAATTCATTCAAAAGAATGAATCACTACTACATGAATTATCGATTTAAGCTATCTAGAGACCAAATTGAACCAATGGAATGAAGACACAATATATGTGAAAAAATATGTGAGAAGACAGGAAACAACTTGATTTTTTGGCTTGATGTCTAAGGACAAAATTGACAATGGAGACACATTTCATGTCTGAAAAAATATGCAAGAAGACAGGAAAAAGCTCAATTTTTTGGCTGGATGTCTTCCCTATAAATGCTCAAGCACATCCCAAATAGAGAAATCTAAACTCTTCCTCACACAACAGAAAAAGCATGAGTTCAGTAGAGTCAATTCCGAGCCTGTGGTCTGGACGAGGGCCATTGCCTGTGCCGCCGCTCAAGGAGTGGTGGTGGTGGTCGTCGTCGTCGTCGTCATCATGGTTGGAGGGAGGATTGTAATACAAACGTGCGATTTGTGGGCAGTGAGTGGAACCTTGCAGCCATCCTCACCCCTAGATCCAGCAATTCCACGTACTTCCCCATGCAATTACCATTAAGGAAGAGATGCAATTTGTAATTAGGGCTTTTAAGACATCAAACCTTTGAGAAATTGCAATATCAGCAAGTATTTGGAGATTGGGAAATAATTGCACAACGTAAACAAGAGAGAAACATACTACAAGAGTGACGAGCTGTTCAATGATGCAAGAGTAGAGGATCTTAAGTCAAAAACACTAACCCTTTCCAGTACATCAAAAGCTTTCTTCCTTAGCACAGCATCCGATGTGTACATGATGACATTGTCAATCCCAAGATTTTGCACTTTAATGATAAGAAGAATATACAAAATGGAATGACATAAAATCAACATCTTTAACTATAATACCTGCAAGGCAGCAAAATGACTAGGAACAAATGATGAGAAATCTAGAGTTTCACTCTCACTCTCCTGTGAGATATCTCCTTCTGTGGTGCAAAGCAAGAAGTCAATGGCGTGTTTCTTTAATCTCCAAGGTACAGCAGCTGAACAGAACATGCCTTAGGATGCCAATTGCTTGCCATCTTCTAGTTTGACTACCCCGAATTTCATTCTTTACAGCATTAAATCCTCCTCAGCATTATGAGCAACAGTTGGTTTGACTACCAACAGTTATGGTGCTGGTCATCATGTCAATAGCAGACCCTGTTATCACGCCAATGTAAGATAAACGGCAACATCTCAAAAAGTGTGAAAGTTCAATCACTGGATACATGACCTGATCCAATGTTATGAATGTCAAGATGGTGGATTAGTTCAAAAAGCACGCCAAATGGACCTAAGATTGATCAGACCACCTTGTCAGTCTTCTTGAGGGACAAGTTAGTGGCAATAAACTGATTAGCCACTGGCAAACGAAGATGTTCTCTCGGAGCTCGCTGCACCCACTCTTGATATATAATAAGGAATCAAAAGCGAACACCAAAATGCATTCTTTGGAAGTTGACTATACAGTAACAAACACTTAAGGTCTATGAGGACTACATCTTTTGATACCTGGATTGTCAAGTCAGTAAGTTTATCTACGCAATATGCAGTTGCATACCATGGCTCGACCATGTTAGTTTCCCCTTCAAATTTCTTTGACACCCAAAAAAGTTCTGTTGGTCACATGAAAGAACGTGACGAAAGTTCTCCAGGCTCAAGCATATGAACACAATTAGGCTAATGGAAGTATTTCAGATAGTCATGACAATGAAATCTAACTCTTTTGAACTGCGTTCATTAAGAGGGAAGCTTAGGAAGATAAAAAAAAGATTGACAATGCAATCCTATGTCACTCAGAGTAAAAATTAGCATTTTATCCTTTTCCTGAATGCAGTAACTTTCATAAATATGGAAGTAAATAAATGATGAAAATTTGATGGTGTACCAGCAAATCCATTATGTCGATGTATTTGAAACATTCACGATGCTTTCTAGTTGCTATGGTATATATTCAGGAACAAAAATAACTGAGGACTGTTATAGCCTCTTTCTCCAAGATGCCCATAAGAGGAAAGGACATATCAATATACGCATATCAACGGATGCAGGATGAGATGATCTTACTGGAAGTTTCTTGAAGAAAGCTTCTCGAGTACTGCATGGATGATGCTGGGATTAAATTTAGAAGGCAAGGATGACTTCACAAGCCAATCTTTTGGTGGGTACAACTGACAAAAAATTAATATTAAAGTAAATATTCCAATGCTTTTTGAAGTTATGTTTTTTACTGAAATAGTTATCATATGCCACTTTTCTTGATTCATGTGCCAAAAATCAAATTTGGCAGGAAAAGAGAGTTGTAAATAAGTAGACAAAAGTAATGGAGTGAGTGGAGAAAGGAGCAAAAAATTTGTAGAAGCTATATGCTAAAGTATTTGCCATTGCTACAGAAATTGGCACACGAACTAACCCTAGTATCGTGAACTTATAGCAAATTTGGAATGTCTATACTGATGACTTGCTTAGTACATTAGCTTGACAAAGGAAATTAGTGTCTATAAAAAAAACGACACGTAAAAAAACCATCAAGTAATCAAAAGAATTGTATTAGAAGCATCCTGGCTTGTTCTAAGTCCACTATACCTTCAACTTGACGAAATACAACCAATAGATGAAGATACAGCAATTTAAAAATATCATTGTACACCAGAGTCATATGAACAAATTGAATGGCATCATTTCCCCCTGTTAAATCTGGTCCACTACCTCAAAAAGTTCTGATGGGATCTATTAACCCAAAAAGTTGAAAGCTGAAAATGTCAACATTCCAACCAAATCATCAAAGAATCTGAATATTAATTTTCTCAAGCAATCACCATTATGATCTTCAAAAGGTCAAAGAATGTATACGAAATCAGCACACCTTAAACTCAACACCATAGTCTAGACGCGAGCGCACACCAACATTGGAGTTCTCCTTGACATTCTTGCAAGAAGCAACCGTGAGAGATTATTGCATCTACAATCTGCAGAAACAGTCCAAATAAGAGACAGAGTTTAGACCATAACAAAAACAGAGACTTATCGTGTTGACAAGCTTACCCTGCATTTATCAACTTTACTGGGGGGTAAGAATCTTGGAGACGTGTAGAAAGGTGTTTGCGGATCATAAAATTCAAACTTTGGAGGCTGCATTACAGGAAATTAACCCACTATTAGAAAAGCCATAGTCTCCTCAAAGGACAAACAGTATCGCTTTATGACAGCCAAAGTTTGAACTCGAAGCTTCTATGATTTTCTGAGAACGTGATTGAGATGAGGCCCCAGATTGACATAGAAATTGTAGCCAAAAAGATCTAAAGAGTAAGTATTTTTCCAACCCTAAGGTTAAGCCAGCATATCAAGTGATTAACGACTATAGAAGAGGTGATGACTGAATTAGCATATGACATTGACATCTCCAATTTTGAGTTATCGAGTAGAAGATGCAATACCACACACACACCTACTCTGTTAGGGCCAAATTAGTGTCAAAGAATGACTTGATTGTTCCAATGTCCTCCTAGTAGTCATTAAACATATACTCACGACAAGTTAACTAACCGAAATTGACCTAATTTCGATAAATCGCGTCTCGATCGATTCTAACGTGCCTATAGAAATTTAAGCTGATTGGTCTTGGTTAACTAACCTAGGTGAAGCCGTTAAGGGATATCTGAACGTAAAATCCAATTCATTGGTTGGATTAGGATAAAATCTCGATCGATTCTGTGAAATTTAAATTGGTCTTGGTAATCGAATATTCGAACGTGTCACAATTTATTTTTAGGACCGTCTCGAAAGAAATTATCGGAGAAAAAATCGAAGACAGAAAGAATATAGAAAGGGAAAGAAAAAAGAAAATAAGACTAATAGTATTAGGTTATTTTATTTCTTTTCTCTCCCTCTCTCTCCATTTTCTCTCTTTTTCTCTCTCTCTCTTCTCTCTCCTCTCCCCTCCCCCTCGTGTGATTCCCCTCCTCACCGACCGCCTACCCTCTCTCTTATTCCTCTCTTTCTTTTTCATTTTGACCAGTCAAATTTTATCTTCTCTCTCTCTCCTTCTCCCCTCTGCGTGTTCGAGCGAGCGAACCAGAAGCCGAAGAAGAACAGAAGCAGCAGCTCGCCAAAGCAGCCGTCGCCGCCCGTCCCGCCGCCCGCATCGCGCGCCCGCGCGTCCACCGCTTGCCGCCGTGCGCCGCCTGCCCTCTCCACCGCCCAGGCGTCCTCCCCCGTGCGTCTCCAGCCCCTGCTCCGCCTCTGCCCAGCTCGCCTAGCCACCTCTAGCCGCTACCTAGCTGCGTCCGGCCACCGCTCGACCTCTCCGGCGTTCCCCTTGCTCTCCACTGGCCTTGCTCTACCTTTTCAGCCCCCGGAGCAGCTTCGGTTGGCCAAGAACAGTAGCTGGAAAATGGGTTTCCAGCAACGGTTCTAGGCCCGTTTTGAGATTTCCGGGCCCCGAATCCGAGGCCCGCTTTGGAGTTTATCGTTCCTCACGTCATCCCCGTCGGATTGATCCGACTTGCGATTCCGGTGAGTAATCTCACTAATTCTTGCTTAGTGGACTAATTATAGTTAATGATTGTTTAGTTTTATTTAATTAGGTTTAGGTGGTTAGATTAGTGTTTATTAGTTAACTGTGATACAAATTAGACAAATTAAATGTGTATTTAGCAAGTAGACATGGTCTACTATTTTTCCGACCCTTTATCGGGCTTCAATTTGGCAATTCGGGCCTAAGTGAAATTTTTTATATTTAAATATTATTTTTCGGAATTAAATTAATTATTTATTTATTTTCCGAAAATTCAACTGAGGATGGCCAGTGACCTGGAATATTATCTTAATGACCGTGGTGAAGTCTGTTTATTTAATCGGGCTTTATTTTGAGCTAAATTGAATTTTTAATATTAATTATTTAATTTTCAAAATTATTTATTTATTTATTTATTTTTCGGAAATTAAGGTTGAGATGGCCGACTATCAAAATCTCGTGCTGATTGTCGTGGCGCAGTCTGTTTATTTAATTGAGCTCTACGTTGGATGGAATTAAATAAATTGTGATATTTTAGGGATTTACCCTAAATTGATTGAAATTGAGTGAGATTGAATGATTGCTTGATAGTTGGCTGAGTATGTTTATTCAGCATTTATAATGTTTGGTTGCGTTATAAAGTGAGTAGAATCGTGAGAGCGAATCGGAAATATTCTGAGCTTGAACCGATCAGACACAGTGTATGGGCTTATGTGGTTCGATGATTTAGGATATCACTAGCA
This sequence comes from Eucalyptus pumila, assembly GCA_016097595.1. Lineage (NCBI taxonomy): Eukaryota > Viridiplantae > Streptophyta > Magnoliopsida > Myrtales > Myrtaceae > Eucalyptus > Eucalyptus pumila. Next base: position 1,635,014 of record CM027852.1, on the reverse strand, counting down.
AAAATGGTGTCTTAAAGAACGCACGTATCGGTCTAGTACATACATTATTGTGGACCTAGGTGGTTCAGTGATTGGAATATCACTGACGAAAACAACGCCTTAAAAAACGCACGTATCGGTCTAGTATTCATATTATTATAGACATGCATGGTTTGGTCATTAAGGACATCACTGGCGAAAACGGCGCTTTAAAGAACGCATGCACTTGTCTATTAAACACATTATTATAGGCATGTGTGGTTCAGTGACTAAGGACATTACTGGCGAAAATGGCACCTTAAATAACGCACACAATTGTCTATTGAGTACATGATTATAGGCATGCGTCATTCGGTGACTAAGGATGTCATTGGCGAAAACGACGCCTTAAAGAACGCACGCAATTATCTAGTGGATAAGTCACCTTGGTGAACTTGACGCCCGATAGCATTGATGTGGCTCTATGATCGAGTGCCCGATAGGAGGTTATATGGTGTGGAATCAATAACCTATAATGGTCCGTCTGACATATAATCGACTAGTTCAATTGATCAATGATTTGATCAGATTTTCGTGATTTGATTGATTGTTCGTTATGATTTGTGAAGCATTCATATGTAACCTTAAATTGCAGGTTGAGACTGAGGCTAAGGTAAGTCCTCTGACTCGTGCTGTGCTTAGGCAACTGAGTAGTGTATTGGTTCCCTAATTGAGTCTTAGTAGGGTAGAACTCGCTAAGACGTAGTCTCATCCCATTTGTGGGACAACATTTTAGGACCCCGATAAGGAGCTAAGGAGGAATCTAAGAAGGAGTACTCTAAGGAGAAACCTAAGAAGAAGGATTTTTAGAAGAAGAAGATAATACCGAGAGGGGTCTTGAGTACGACCCGGATAGACTGAGATTCAATCTTCTTTTGTGAACTCCATTTTGATGTGAATAGAGTTAGAGTAAAAAGTTGTGAATAGTTGTGAAGTACTCCTTAGAAGAAGGATTTTTGGAAGAAGAAGATAATACCGAGAGGGCCCTTGAGTATGACACGGACAGACTGAGATTCCATCTTTTTTTGTGAACTCCATTTTGATGTAAATAGAGTTAGAGTAAAAAGTTGTGAATAATTGTGAAGTACTCTGGTTTGTGTTTTGTATAAAAGTTTGGTTATAAGTTTCAATATGAAAAATATGACCTTACTTTTCTATCTCATTATTTTATTGTCAGGAGATTTATAATTGCTTCCGCATGTGCCGAATTAATGAAAGGGTCGGTGATACATAATCTGGGATATCGCATTTTAAAATCAACCAAGTAGAAGGATGTGTGCGTGCCCAAGGATCGGGGCGTGACATCCTCCTTTTTGTGGTATCAGAGTTAAGTTCAAGATTGGAGTGATAAAGAGCGATGACCATGGGATAGTTAGTAGGAAAGACCTAGATGAACTTCATGTGCAGATTAGATGGCATAACGGTGAATAAGCTTAACCTTATTATAGCCCATGATGCAACCTGTTAGACTTGTTAACATTGAAGTATGTAAAACTGAGCTGGGTGGCTGAACTGGACAAAATTGAACTTCATTGAAGAATGGTTTTTGATGCAATTTGTGGAACATATATGTGAGTGAATGGAGAAGATATGTAGGCTGTTTCGAGAAAACTGTCAAGTTCATGAATTAAGCTATCCTGTTAATGATGGTTAACTTGTTATTTAGTTAAGATAGATAGCGGTGGTGGAGATTGTAGAGCTACATGCTATCAACTCTTATTGGGACACCCTTCTTAAGACATTTAAATTTATGACTTCTTGATGCACTCAATGTTTCCTACGTCATTTTTTGTTGTTTTAATGAAATAATCAGTTTTAAGTTTCTATTCTGTAAATCGTTCATGAAGGAATTAAATGGGCTTACTTCTCATGGTTCTAAAATTGTTGACAGGTTCTGGAAACAGCTAGACAGGTTGCAAGCTTGCCAGTTTCCTCAGTACCCCGTATGACCAAATGAAGAATCAATGTGAAGCTCTCGTGACAGGCAAACAGCAGAAGATGTTGGTTCTACATAGTTTCAAGAATCAACAGGAAGCGAAGGCTATAGTTGTGTCGGGTGCAAATGAAAACAACGCCCCTCATTTCCCAATTCCAAGTTTGGTAAGTACATTTGCTTTGTAAGGAGGACACCATTATCACTTAGTAACCATCTGGTGGGTTATATAAATGAAACCCTCTATTGACCTTGCAAAGGACTCTGTTATGCTCGCATCATAAATGAACCTAAAGGGACTAATGGTATGTTGCCATTGTATATGTGGCTTCTGTCTGCTTGGATCTAATTAAGTCAAGAGGCATATGTTTGTTTTCATCATGTAAAATTACTTGGGCTGCTTTGGTGTAGATCATTAGGTAAGAGGAATTTTACAGGGAAGGATTCAACTCTCTTCCAGAGAAACCGTTGCTAACATTATATACATGCTCGGCTTTTCTGACAGAATATGGAGCTTTTGGAAGGGAATGGAAAGTTGCATGAGAGTGACCAATTGCGACGCCAGCATCAGCGCCAGCTCTGTTCACACGATTATGGACCACATTCTTTTAGATTAGCGCCGTCAAAACCTTATGACAAATTGTTGAAAGCTGCTGGATGCTGAATAGTTTAGGCATGCTTTTACACGTATATACCTTTGCTTGTCACGTCTATTCTCGCCAACGGTCCCAAATTCTTTTCATTCTTTCAAGTCTTCCGCCAACTCACCTGTATATTTTTTTTTTCTTCTCTTCTTGTTTGATGCTGTTGTCTAGCCACCGTGTCCACATGGCTGGAAAGACGAGAGAATCGGATCGTAATAGTAAATAGCTGAGAGTAATGTGTCAACAATCGTTCTCTGTAGTATAAGTCATTTGAATGTATGAATAATGGTCATTTAGTTTTTATTTGCCTCTTATTTCTGCAGTAGCGGGGAAGCTGCGGTTTTTCAATTACCTATGGACTTTTGTATAATGATTGGCTCAATAAAATGAAATTCTGGCAAATGTAAGTTGCCAACGGCAGTTAACATACCATCTCGGAGATCTAACAGTAAAAGTCCAATTTTCCTGCGGACGTGTTATATCATTTGTCGATGTATGATTGATGATTATCAAGTAGTTGCAGAAGTATTTTTTTATTTTATTTTTTTCTAATGGCAGAGTTCTCAGGTGCACAAGTGACGTGACTTCAACTTTAGACCTTGAGACAAATCGAGGTATCCATTGGAGTTTCCGGCCAAACCAAAATCCCGATCTGATTTGCAAACAGAAACTGAAAATGCAAGAGATGGAAGAGCGTGAATACTAGAAAACAAGGAAATATGTTGCTTCAGTCGTCGAAGACAGACCATTTAATAAAAACTGAAGTAGGCTTTGTCGGTTCATGTTATTTCCACTCCATGAAAAGATCGAGCCGCAGGGTCGAGGAACGCAAGCCAAATTTACAAACGACCCTGCTTACTTCATTTTTAAGTTGTATAACCATGACTGGAACTGTCTCCTAGATCCTTCCTCGCCAGAATCCCAAATGGGAAAATGACAAGCGAGAGCAAACATCATTTACGAACAACTCAAGTCTTCAAAATTACCTCGCTGTGTACAGAGAGGAAAAGGCAAAAGAGTCGTAATATCAGTCCGGTTCCATTAATATATACCAGGACCATGGAGTCTTAAGACTAAAATATGCTAACATGACACCCGCAAGGTTAGAGTCTTTGTTCCCTATCATGCAGAGGTTCTACAATTGTTCACAAGCAAGACCCTATTGTCATCAGCCAAAAGACTTAACGACCCACAGGATGGATTACAAAAGTCGCATGACCAGCATATATACATGTCTAAGGCAAAATGCAGAATTCAGATGAGTGGCTGAGTATGATGCAGCTTCTACCCCTGGTTAGTGGCGCTTTTCAATATGACCAGCGTGTTGGCTGCAGCCGATTCTCTGGCTCCTTGAGGAGTGGAGCGAGGGTTTCCGTCAGTCGAACACTCGAGATCCGCACCTTTGACAGTCACTTTAGCGACAAACCCACCTTTTAGACGAAGTGCAGATCAACATTAGCCAGCTGCTTGGAGCATCACGAATCAACATGCATAATATAACTCGACTGAAAATTTCAACCAACAAAACCTCATCTCAACAGAGTAGGTAGGAGCATCGTAAAGGAGATCTAGATTTCACACGACCTCAATGGAGGATCATGTTTTTCTAGACATGCTGCAAAGATTCATGAGACAGCGTAACACCTCACCAGATTTTAATCAAGTTTTGCAACCATTCGCTTTTCATCACTTCAGCAGTTCATGCCATTCCATCACATGTTAAAGATGTGAAAGCAAAATGATAAAATAGATGCAATCCTCCTATGGCCATCTCTATAGGATAAGCGTACCAGCCAAACAAGTACCCAAGCTACTAACAAGAATTTGTCTTCACCAAACAAACTTCAGATAAGCAGGGAGATATTCCCTAGTTTCAACGTATTAGGAGCAAACCACGGTGTCTTTGAAGAAATGACCAAAGCAGGAAAGGACAGTCAATTTGCAGGACATTTCTAAAGTAAGTCAGATAATTGTATTTGCAAGTCACGACCATCTCTGGAGTTCATAACCATCCCAGTCTGTTCTGACATCATGGACAAGCAAACCTATATATACTAGAAAAACGGGATAAGTACACTAATGGTGCCATAAGTTGTGTACGGCGCTCACTTTGGTGCCAAAAGTTTCCGTCGGATCACTTAAGTGTCAAAAAATTTGAAAAACGCTCACTTTGGTGCCAACTCCGACGAAATTGGCCGGAAATCCGACGTGGCCTTTTTTTATTAATTTTTTACGCCAACGTGGCTCGTCGGAGAGCTGAGTCAGCATCCAAACACCAAAACGACGCCGTTTGGTGTCTCCCCCAATTCAAAACCCTAATCTCCGGCCGTTGCCGTCCTCGACGGTCCTTGCGCTCGGCGGCCACGGCTTCGACCCCGACCTCGACCCCAACCCCGACGATGGCCACTCAACGGCAGCGGCTCCGACCTCGAACCCGACCCCGACCCCGACGATGGCCACTCGGCGGCCGTAGCTCCGACCTCGACCTCGACCCCGACCGCGACGATGGCCACTCGATGGCTGCGGCTCAAACCCCAACCCCGACCCCGACGATGGCCACTCGACGGCCGTAGCCGACCCCGACCCCGACCCCGACCCCGACCTCGATGATGGCCACTCGGCAGCCGCAGCCGACCCCGACTCCGACCCCAACCCCGACGACGGCCACGGCTTCGACCTCGCCGAAACCCTAATTTCTTCCCCATGTGAGCTAAACGGCGTCGTTTCCATGAAGCCATCCACGTAGGACGACAAAACGACGTCGTTTTCTTAAGGAGGACTGAAAACGACGTCATTTAAAGGCTTATCAATTTTTTATTTTTTTTTTAAATCATTTTGGCCGGAATCTTTCGCCGGAGGCCGGAATCTTTCGCCGGTGGCACCAAAGTGAGCGTTTTTCCTCCGATTTGGCACTTAAGTGATCCAACAGAAACTTTTGGCACCAAAGTGAGCGCCGTACACAACTTATGGCACCATTAGTGTACTTATCCCCTAGAAAAACAGTACACAAGATGTGAAAAGCATATGTTGGCAGATAATTGTATTTGCACATTCAGAATTCTGAGCATCGCAGAAATTACCACCGTACACAAGAGAAAATTCCATTTATAGTGTCAACGATGCCATCAAGAGTGAATTTCTCGCATTCTTAAAAAGACGTTATATTCCATATATCTTACCATCAGTGACACAAATATGATAAGTTGGTAAAATCCAAGTGTTTGCATCACATATTTCATCCAACTCCTGCAGAGAAGATGTGAAAAGCATATGTTGGCAGAGAAGAGAAAGCATAAATTTCTAATTGCAGTTCCAGAGAGTCCTTACAAACACCGTTCATGTTGAATTTTTCTTCACAAATGAAATGCGTATGCAAGAAACAGGAAACAAAACTATTTTACTGCCATTTTCTATGAAAATGGAAACATAATGACATATTAAAGGGCATTTCAATCTTTAGTTATGAAAGTGACAACAATTTTCCTTGTCTTCACTTGAAAACTGTTTTCCTAATCAGTTTTGACGTGTTTCCATTTTCAGTGGAAAATGAGAACTGGAAAGTTTTCACACACCAAACAGGGCCTATCCTTTCAGTCATTTGCATTTGAGCATCCTCTTGCAATGTATGCTGTCCCTCTGTGTTAATAGAATGTTAATAACAGAAAAATTAATTTTGTTGACCTCGTCTATAAAGGTTATACCATCTTATTAGAGGTCCAATAAGAATAAAACAGGAAAAGATACTGAAAAAACAACAATAAAGGAAAAGGAAAAAGTGCAACTTTTCATGGTGGGAACTTACTTGACATGGACTTTGTCTGTAGTTAACAGCCTCAGACAACTTTACATCGGTACAATGGGGCAAAGGTTGGCCTTCAAGATGGGTATTTGGCCTTTCATGAGCAGTAGTTTCCAGGCACGAACAATTACAACCATCAATTATGGTGTCTATCTTCAGCGCTAAAGCATCAGCTCCACCTATGACAAGATGAAAAAGATGAAGCTATCCTAAAGAACTATCCATCAGTCACAAATTGCAAAATGATAGGTCTCCAGACAATCCCTAATTTGCATTTACTAATAACCAACTTCCCATTACAAATAGTAATCACACAAATAATGACTTTTATCCTTCTGAGGGATAAAATGCATCAGAGAATGATGACGATGATAGAATGGACAGAAACGCATAGAAATCAAGAAAAAGCAATTAGTCAACCCTTATGTGTAACAGACACAGAACATCCGATGAACATCCATCCTTTCACTAGAAAGCAGAAGTATCCAAAACATTCAACTGCCTTGACAAGCAAATGAAAACTCCTTACTACTACATAACATAGCCAGCAGTAGTGCAGCCAGTAATCTTTCAATCTAGAGCTTCATTTCTCTACAAAGTACAGATACAAAATCAATAGAAAGACATCAAGAAAATGCCACTCCTGAATCAAAAAGAGATTAAGTGAATTTTATCTTTCTGTTAAGGCTAACTAATGACAGGCTGACGGCTCAATTCAGATGCATTGAGAACTATTTAGAATCACATAGCAGAGTTCATGTCGCGACACAAGCTTATCCTCAATGTCTACCATCAAAGCTCAACAAGATAAATATTGATGTAAACAAGCTCAATAATGGAAAATTGGCTTCTTAAAGCAAATCCACTAACAGTCCTACCATTCAAAATCGTATGGATACACTTGTCACACTTCGCAATCTCATCTTCTATATTTCGCAGCTGAAGGGACTGCAAGAAAGCATAATTTTGAACGGAACATGAGTATTCCCAGTCACAAGGAATTTGTTAAAAAAATATTTTGGATGTGAGCGCTGCGGAAGCATGGTTTTGATATTAGTTATAATTTTTTGTTAGTGACGTGTGCAAATGTATGGTATATTTTGTGGAGGATGAACAAGGGATAAGTACGATAATTTGAAGGATATAGGACATGAGATATAGGGGAAATAGTTTTATTAGTTAAATAAACTAATTTGATGAAAGTACAATGAAGGTCTAAGACCTTTCAAGGTGAAGAGTTCACCCCCACATACAAGGTGGAGGTAACCTCTCTCACACGAATGATCAACTTCCAAGCCTATAATAGGCGTGAATTCACCGCCATACTCTAGTACAAAAATTAATATAAAATTACAACTTTGCTTCTTTATCTCCTGCTCGTGCGGCTTCTTCAGATCTTCTGGTGGCTTCTCCATTTTTCTTCATTTTTCTAATCTCAGCAGCTTTTGTTGACTTTTCTTTCAAGATTTCCCATGCACAAATTTCCCATGCACGTAGAGCTTATTCTCTTGAAAACTCCAGCAACTACTAGAATATTATTTTATTGTGTGCCCCTCTTTTCTTGATCAACTTGGGCTTCTTCACGTACCAGAAGCTTCTTCAACATTTGAGAGTCTTCAAGTTTATTCTTCGTTAAGCTAGTAGCTTATAGATTTGGTTGAAAATGGATCACCAATTTCTAACAGAATTGTTGTTACTGTCAGTTACATAAGAAAGACTAATACAAAGCCAACCGGCAATGTCCAAAAAGTTGCAAAGGGATCATTCACCTTCTGGATCATTTGCTTACATAAAATGCTAGAAGATAACTTCCTAATCAGAAAATTTAAAACGGACTTATTATGACAACACCAAACTGATAAGCTTCAAAAACTGCTGAGCTGCTGCATCAGGCTACCACTAAAACATCAGCAGTTTTTTTTTTTTTTTTTTGACGAAAAAACATCAGCAGTTTGAAACACTAAAAAACGCTGTGGAACATATTAACAGGAAAAGAAAATTACCAGTTTAGCCCTTTTCTGGAGAACAACTCTTAAAGCAGTTTGTGACAGTGTGTGTTCTTTAGAAGCCAACACAGAATATATTTTCTCAAGATCTTCAGAGGGGGACTGGCAAGTAACTAAAGCACGGTCACTACCAAGGATTGGCTCCTTATCCAATATAGTATTGTTGTTCATGTTGTCTCCAGCAGTACTCTTATTGCCTTGGCATTCAGGTACGCCGTTCTGGCAATTGTTTTCAACCGTCATGTCCTGGAAATTCAAGTAAATATTTAGAAAAGTACGTAACTCTGAATCGATGCCCAAGAATAGGGGAGGAGAAAAAAAAAAACCAACCTATCTATGCATATATAGGACATACATTATAGAATTTCTCAAAAGGTGTATCCTGCAACTTTGGAATCCCAAATCTAGAACATGAATGATTCTTCAAGAGTTTCCAGTCAGAATGTCCATTAGTAATTTAGTCCAAGAGGGATGAGTCGTTATTGAAATGACAGACAAACTATCAGAAGAAACAAACATGCAAATGTTAATCCATTCAATAAAAGACAATTGGGTTGCAAATCCTGCTAAATGTGAGCCCCCATTTATGGACTGGCAGTAAGATAACTCCATGATTGCGACCACTGATTGAAATTTAGTGCTTATAAGAATTAAAAAAAGACTATAAGTGAAAAGCACATGACATTTACATTGAAGATATCGAATGTAACTAAAATAACTGATTTGTACAAATACTCCTACTTCAGCGCCACCTATTAACTTCTCAACAAATCATGCTATTTACGCCAGCTAAACTAGGTTGAGCATAATATGCAATAGCCCTCTCCTCCAAGCATGCTGAAAGTATAATTTTCCTCCAAAAATTTCTCAATTTTTTTTATCCCATTATTTCAACATCCTTGTCATTTCCCCACTCTCCTTCTTCCAATTTCTAACTCTTACATTAAATCTGTCCTTGCTCATTATGTTACCTAAACTAATCTAATAAAACATGTATAAAAGAGGATAAGAACCACATGTCATTGAGCCATGTAAAGTTTCGGGTTGTTCCACCACGTGGCTGCTTCTTCCATCTACCACCCAGCTGTAGCCTCTCCTATCTTGATCATGAGGATAATGATAGCATGAAAAGATTCGAGGAAGTGGTGCATGAGGAATTATAAATTCTTTTCCCTTTCCTTCCATTTATTTTATATAAAAGCCATAGCTCATAATGTTAATCTAATTACGAAACCTACCTAGACAATTACATAAAGATTCTCTTGGAAAATATTGTGCATCAAATCTTATTGGTCATCAAATTCAGTTTAATTCCCCCGCTGTCTTCTTTTTTCATCGATGAGTGATTAATTAACATTAAGTTATGTATCAAGGAAGATTACATAACTACGTTGGTGCGAGTCTTTTATATCGTCCATCCAATTAATTTGAAGTTTGTTTTGTCCTGACAATTTCTATAAATTTGATCATGAAAAGCTATTGTTCAAAAAGCCAACCAAAAATTCAGTAGGAAAATAACACATTATATTTTAATAGTGAATATAACATACACTTACGATTATAAGCCAAAGATGAAAGATTATTCAACCAAGACTATCTAGAATATAGGGAAACAGAAGACAGTTTTACATTATTCATCTGGAGACAATAGTTACAATGAATAATAAGTAAAGTTGGCCCACATAATGAACATAAAGGGGCATGAGAACAGTTGGCCCGTCTAATATTGGAAATTCTATCAACATTTTCTTACTTCAATCAACGAATAAATTTCCTGTGGCTACTGATGGTAGAAGCCCATAATATCTGAGGTGCACAATGTCCTATAGCTTTAGTTACTTCCCAATTGTATAGGTAGCTATCATCCAAAGTACTCTTTTAATGGCTTGATAAATCTCCACATAAGTGTTAAGTAATCACAGAATCTATCATCAGTAACTTTCTAGTAATATTTCAAATTTTTTAGCATCTAACATCAGTTTAGTAACTTTTTTGAAGTACTATCACATGAAAGTCGAGGTTGGTAAATGTCAAGGTGCTCTAGTAATTTTTCCATAGATATTTGCAACATTTGACATCAATTAATAACTATTTCAACAGAGTAGTTTCTATTTATTGTGCTAACCCTAAGTACAAGCCACCAAAGTTTTAGATAAATACTATAGCATGCTTGAAACCATCTATGCATTTCAATAACTAATATTCTATCAATTATTAATAACTTTTCATCTGGCAAAGAAAACAAATCATCAGGAACTTCTGTAGAAGGTCGATTACATTCCTAGCAGAGTAACAAGCCTCCCACTTTTGTACTTGCAATATAGTGATTCACCAATCTATGTTGGTAATTAACCAATCTATACTTGCATTAGTAGTGATGCTCAGTGCATTCACACTTATGCTTTTACGGGTGGGTAACTTTTCATTGAGGTTAGGATTTTTCATTGACTACCAGTCTAAGGGGTTGTTCTTATCTTCAATGAACCGACAAGCTTGATGGCTCACAATGACATAAGCAAGTTTGTTTCTTAGTGAGCAGGAATTTTCATTATCCAATTATCCAAAGAATTTATCTTTTCAAATACACACAATCTATAGCATGGATAAATGTAGCCTAAGCCAGAAATTTAAGGTTCAAGGACACGGCCATTGGAATCACCCACAAAACTCTTACAAAACTCAAAAGCATCTAATGAAATAGCTGAAATGGAAATGTTTTAATAGGTAAGAAACCTCAAGGGGACAGTGAAGGTCTAACCTCACTGGTGACATCTTGCAGGTTGTTCAGCTTTCTCTTGGTGTAAGATGTCTTTGGTTTGCAACTAGGAATATTATTATATTTCTGTTCAATTGAAACAGAGTTCAGCTTTCTCTTGGTGTAAGAGTTTTGAAATGGAGACCTCATCTTCGTCCATCTTTACTTGTGTAGTTACAGAGTCAACTTTCAAACTTTCCAGATGATTTGGAGATGCATCCCTGTGGTGACAGAAAAAAAGACAATTTTGATAATGAGGACTCAATAAGCTCATAATAACCGGTTGTAAACAAGGAAAATTAGCTAGATCAAATCAACAGCTGCTGTAGTTCTAAAATAGAAAAGTTATTAGGTACTCCCGGTTGTAGGCTAGCGCACATGATCTAATGGCTCATGTGAAGTGGACTAACATAGACCAGGAGTACCCAAAAAAGGCCCTAAAATAGAGACTATGTAACAATGGAATTGAAGTTTGCAAATGCTTTAGGAGGAAATAATGTATCTTATCAATCTTCATCAAGTACAAGGATGGAAATGGGTCCTCAATTCCTTGTGGAATGAGAGTAGATGCCGGACCCTACTGATGCTTTTTACTCTACAATTGCAAGGAGAATCCAGTGGACTGCGTCCTTTGTTTAAATGGCTTGAGATTGGGAGCTAGAATATCTTTAATTGCTCCTTTGAGATTGAAGTTTTAGCTTGTGTGGGTGAGTGGGAATTCAAGCCAGAGGGTCATGATCTCGAATATGACCTCTCTAAATTGTACTACCATGCATTTACACAAAAGTTGCCCCAAGAGACTTGGAAGCCGATCCGAAGAGCCAAGATTACTCCAAAAGCTGCCTTCTTCACATGCAAGGCTACTTACGAGAGTCTTCTAACAACCGACAACTATCCAAGGAGAGGTCTTCAGCTTGTAAATAGATATTTTCAGGGTGAAAGTGCCATTGGAGTTAATTAAGCACGTCATAACTCATTGCCTGAAGTGAGGCAACTATGGAACACTGATGAGGCTCAGGCTCTACGGTTAGGAAAGAACTTTGAGATTGGACACTGTAGACTCTTCTCTGTAATTTTTCATACAGGGTAGGTCCCTTGTTGGTACATAGAAGAACTCTGATGAGTGAGCTTTTTTTTTTTTTTTTTTTGGTGATTCCCCATGCCCATGCGCCGGGGTGGGTGGCGCGGGTGTGGTGTTAAGCATTGATGACAAAATTATGAAAACGTTACTCATTTGAAGATCATCTAATAATGACATACCTGGAAAACCAGTCCGACAAAATCCCAGCATAGGGTAGCACATGGAAATATTCAACGACTGGGGTTATTGTCCATCTGTTCCATCTGTGCGACACCTTCCTGATCAAAGGTCCCTGCAAGCTAAAGAAGAATAATCTCATTTTCCTCGTCAAAGAAAGTGCAGAAAATAAAACTCTCTCTCTCCCTCCCTCCCTCACTCCCAATTGCCACAGTCCCGTAGTATGTATTGGGTTTCTCAGTTATGGCGGAAGTTCAATGGGCAATAGCCAATTCTGCTGAGGACAAGCTCAAAGCTTGGTGACATCATATAAGAACCAGGCTGAGATCCTCCAGCAATTATTGGGGGTGAAAATAACTCCCTCACTCCTACCTCCCTCTCTTCATAAAAAAGAAGAACCAGCTGAGATCCTCCAGCAATTATCAATCTACTCAGATGGAAAGGCACAGGAAGGTGTTGAGGGGAACATAGTAGCATTTGTTGATATTATGGAGCTTGCTCGTGAATGCTTGTTTTGGTTCTAATTACTATATTTGATTTCCTATAATTATGGAATCTGTTACTTAAAAACTATTTTGTTAATGCAGTGGCAGCCCTCAGTGCCACTTACATGGATGCATAATAACTTTTTCTGACTAGAAAAATAAATAAATAAATAAAAGGAAAAAGAAAGAAGAGCCAATTGATAGGCGATCTACCCAATCGTTCTATGCATAGAGCGTTCAGTAAAACCAGCCAAAAAGGCATATTTTAGAATCTTATAATAAGAGAAGCAAGAAGTCTGTATAACGCAGCAATGGCATGGAGAATAAAGTTCGGCAATATTTTCACAGACGCTCTAAGCAAAGTACCCAAGTAACATGCTTAGCAAATGACACCGAACACAAAGTTTGGCATACACCAACCTGTCAATGGCATCTTTTATAGGGACCCAAAAGGCATATATAGGGACTTGAACAGCATCTTCACTAGTAGGTTGGGTCCATTGCATTATGTAGAAGCGAGATGTCGATTTCTCTTTACCCAGAGAATATACAGTGTGGCTTTCTAGTATAGAAAGATGGGCCTGACTAATGGCTGTTCAGCAATGATAAACCATATTCAAATGTCAATCCTTTTGGCAGGCCAAACAAAATAGAAATAGATAGTAGGTACTAAAACACTAACGACTTCAAGGAATTAAAATTATAGTATGTGCAATTCTAGTCAAAAGACAAATCAGAATACTTGAATACTTGAAAGAGCTAAAGTAAAATTGGACTCTAACGTTGTATGCTCAAAAATAGACCCATGGACAGTAAAAATTGGATGTAATGTAAGTGCTGTGAACGTGGTCTCTTTAAAATTCAGTCATATATCCAAATGCCAATCTCTTTGAAGGTCATCCACAAAGGACACCCACTTACCGAAGGGGTCTGATACTCACAAGTTCTAAGATCAATCACATTTCCTACATTTTATCATGGGTCCTTCGAAGCAGAATATCTTACGTTCTCCAAAACTTACCCTACTGCTTAGACTATTTCAGCAGAGAGTACCATATCTCAACGTTTAACACACTAAGCTCCCACAAAAAACAACTCTGTCGTCAGCAAGTAGATGTATTGCAGTCTTTCATCTTCTTACCACCCTAAAAGCGTTAGATGGTGCCAAAGTTGCCGATAACCTCATCTTCCAACTCCATAAGAACCACAAAATCAGGATAGACTCAAGTTGGCAAAAAAATGTAAGTACTAGATAAGCACTTCAAATTCACTTAAAACCTGACTCTCAAACCCATCCTTATAGGATAAGGATCAGATAATCCCATTTACAAGCCGCTACTAAGTATCTTCATGTCCAAGATCTGTATTACTTCTCTTCCAAAATGTAGAAACAAAAAGGCAATCGCATCAAACTGCAGAGGATCCTATTCAAGCTTCTAGAACTTAAAGCCAAAACCCCATAACACTTGATTGTGCACTCTATCCATGTCCATTTTAACCTCTTCCCTCTTTACATTCTTATCACGAGTCAAAATTGCATTAGCAATATACAGCCAGGTCTGGCCTCCTTATGACTGCATTGTTAAAAGGAGAAATATTTACACAAACTATTTTTATGTGCAAACTAATAGCCTCGCACAAATGTCATGCACACCTCTCTCTTTTGATAAGATGGGTTTCCGAACCTTCAGCTTCACTAATCTCCACTAATTAATGTGTATTGCTCCATCCAATTAATTAATTGGACATAATCTTTTTTATCACCTACCACAACTTTCACAATAAATAAAATGACACAGGTATTGCTTATAATTTTGAGCAAATTCTTTTTATCTAGCGAAGTCCACCAAAAAATTTTAATGATCTGAACTAGAGCTTTCCAAACTCTCCTTTGGGAAAGTTGTGGAGATCTGAGCATGACGCTGTGGTTTTTATTTTGTTTTGCAATCTCTTGCCCATGAATGGACCTTGATTATTACACCTGTCAAATTCCAAGGTCAAGGTAAATTCTTCCCGTGACTATTTCCACATGAAGGCAAATGGCTAGTGACTATGCTTTCATCTTCCGTGGAAGTAACTCCAGCCATCATGGTTTAGCTCTATCATCATGTGAAATTGCTAACTTGGTAATTCCAACTAGGCTTGAACTTGAATAATGCAAATTCTTCATCAAGAGATACCTATCCTTATTTCCCAGCAAAAGCCCTTTGCAGATTTCTGTAGCATCAAAATCCACAATGTCCTATAAATCCTCAAATTTCCATCATCTTTGTTGTATGAATTAAAGGCAGGAGAGTGGACAAGATTAGATATTGGCTAAGAATATACAATTGCCAATTTTAACTAAACCAAAAATTTGCAGTTTTATCCATGTATAATACCGAAACCTAATTCATACCTGTGGCTTCCTTGACTGATGAAAATGCAAGCTGCTGCATAGCATCTTCATTAATGCTCGGATCATCTCTCAAGGGCTTTTTGGTGATCCTTTTCTTTTTACACTTTTTGATCCTTTTCTTTTTACACTGTTTCAAATCCGGCATGGCTTCTGAACTCTGATTGGAGATATCCACATCCTTTTCAAACAATGACCAAACCCCGTTGCTATCCTTGCTGAATAGCAACAAGCAATTCTCTTTCCTAGAGTCAACCAAGAAAACAGCAACTTCAGAAATTGACCATCCTTCTATATCTGGAATATCCTTTGACGCACTCAACCTCATACACAGATCACATGCATTCATGATAGTCTTCTCCGTCAAGGAAAGCTGCTTTTCAGGGTCAACTAATTCAGCATCATCATTTCTTTGCAAGTATTTCATGTATGCCAGTAAAGGAGGTTTCAAAACCGCAATTAATTTGCAGAATGACTCAAAACCCAGAAATTCTAGTTGTCTGTGTTGTTTCCGATGGTAGTAGTTGTACAATATGACAACTCCATGCACCTGCAAAAAAAAATTGTTTGATAAATAATCGTCCATTGCTCCGACCTAAACGGTTAAACTATCCAAGAAAAGACGAAGCATAGAAAAGGTGATGCAGAAACAGAAGCCAGAAAACAGCCAAACCCTAGAGCATTAAAGCTTGTCAAAAAGCAACAAGAATTCCTTCTCTTCAATTTCTGTCTAGCCAAAGATTCACACGATGCGAATGAGTACAAATCTCCAGATTTTTTTTCTTCGACTTTGAATTCCTGTACTACTTCTAGGGGTGTGCAACCGGAACCGCCGAACCGAGAACCGGTGGCCGGTCGGTCCGATTCCCAGTTCCAAGTGGGAACTGGACCAAACCGGACCGAACCAATTTTTTATATATAATTTATATATATATATAACATATAAAATATGTAAATATCATAACTTATTGCAACCGAAATTGCAGTTGAGATAGGAATATGTGGCCAAGAGACCATCAAAATTCTTTTTTTACTCTTTTATTTATAGAGAAAATCTACTTGTTAGTTTCATCTTCTACTCGATGTTCGATGTGGAACTAAGGCTCCAAGAGACCCACAAGACACTTCAAGCCTCCAAGAGTCCCACATCGACTAAACATTTAGAAGAGAGATTGTCTATACAACCTAAGCCAAGCATAACTCTTAGCCGAATTGTTCATGGCCTTCATGGTTAAGGTAAAGTGTAAAACACACGAAGTGTGATTGACATTTATACTAGTGAAGTTTGAATATTTTGCACGTTGAAACATGTGTAGTTAGTTTTGTTGAATTGCCCGACAACCAAATTGGATTGATCGGGGCCGGTCACCCCTAACTACTTCCAACAACTAGCATTCAAAATAGAGGTGCATATAAAAGATGATCATGCAGCTAGGTAGATAAGAAGAATTTAATTAATGCAATGGAAATCACAACACAGCCAAAAAAATAGTAATCGTCAAGAAGATATCTTCCCCAAAACGACCTGCTTTGCGACCCATTGTTGCTGAGAAGGTGATGGAGAGTCTCGTACAGAAGATGTAGCTGGAATCACAGGATCAACCAAGTATTCCAGAAATTCCCTGACAGCATCCTCAGTTGGGCATACACTTGATAAAGCCATCGTTGCCTCCTATGCTTTGTGCAGGGGTCCCCTTCCTTGATCTAATGTGAGCATAAAAAAGAAGAGTAAATTTGCAAAGAAATTTAACAAGGCTACCCAGTTGCTAACTACCAAAAACAATGGATAAGGAAAGAGAATGATGACAGATAAGATGAGAACTAGTTGCGAACTTAGTGCTTCAGCATGAGTTTCCTATATCCATCTTCATAGGTAAAATGAAAAGCAGAAAATATCCAACAAGCTATCCACCAGTATAAATTATACAAGAAGGGTTTTGTCAGTGAGTGCCTTGGAACAGTCGTTAAACACTCGGTCGTGAGTTGAGGGATGTTTGTGCTTTCCAAGGCACTACTGTCTCTCTCGTGCTGGCACGTGTAAATAATGCATTGAAAATCAACACATTTCCTCCGTATACTTAAGTAGCGCCCTTTGACAAGACCCAGAAGAATACATATTCGTAATAACGAGAGAGTCAAACAGAAAAATGCAGATTTCTCTAACGAGGGAAAATAAAAAAAAAAAAAAATTAAAGCTTGATCGTTTTCCTCTTCTCCGTGACAAACAAAAACTCCATCAAAAGGCACAATTTTGCTCGCTAAACAATAAAAAACAACCAGAGACGCACGTTCTTTTCTTCAACTCTCACCACGCTAAACACAAAACCCTCACCAGAACACTATAAAAACTCAAAATGCCGATAGTAATACAGCAAACAGATTTTCAGGCGATCAAAAAGATGGAAGGAGCACTGGTGCAGCGAGAGGAGAGAGCGTACGGGCGCTTGCTTCTCACGCGCGAATGTAGTTGATTGCCATGGACAAGGCTCACCTGCAAGCGCGCTCCGGTTCACAGAAATTCTCAAGCTATTTGATTCTTCATGATGGGTTGTTTCATATATATATATATATATGAGGCTACCTGATAAAAAAGGATAGGGTTTTGAAATTTTAAATTAAAAATTAACTAAAGTGAGAACGGGATGCATGATTAGATGATATTTTGTTGTTGAGGGTAATCGAGCATTTAGATTGTGAAATATCGATGAAAGGTGATGAAAGTAAATTCAAATTTTTTGTTGGTTAGCTCAAAAAAAACAAAAAACAAAAAAAATCATAGAGATTGACACAAATGAAAAAAAACTTTCGGTTGAAGGCTGATATTGGAGATCACTATCTTCTCTTTGCCTTGTCAAGTTTTTTACGGTTGGTCCAACTGCAGTGTTGGATTTCTTCAACTCCGGAAAACTCTTGAGGGAGGTTAACAATACCATCTTGGTAAAGTGCTCAAAAAATTATAGCCTATCTTTCTTGTGTATTACAAAGGTGATAATGACACAATATGATTTCTTCTATCCATATTCTCTAGCTCCACCTTGAGCCGGAAAGCCTATGATACTGTGGATTGGGGCTTCCTTGAGAATGTGATGCTGGCCTTTGGCTTCCCTCACTCTGTCACTAGTCTAATTATGACGTGTGTTCGCACTCCTAAATTCTCAATTGCTTTGAATGGAGAGCTCCACGGGTTTTTTGCGAGCGGTCGAGGTCTTCGCCAAGGTGATCCCATCTCTCCTTACCTTTTCACTATGGTCATGGAAGTGCTCTCAAGGATCATTCTTAAGCACTCATCGAGGCCTGATTTCAAGTTCTTCTGGAGGTGCAAGGCAGTGGGTCTTTCACATCTCTTTTTTGCAGATGATGTCTTCCTTTTTTGTGAGGCGCACCTTCCTACGGCGACTCTCCTTAAGGAAGCTCTAAATATATTTTCCTCTTGGAGTGGCCTTTGTCCTAACTCGTGCAAGAGTGAAATTTTCTTGGCGGGTGGCAATCCCTCCCTAAGGAATAATATTCTATTGGAGTTGGGCTGTCGAGAAGGAAGCCTGCCAGTTCGGTACCTGGGGGTTCCCATTATCACTTCAAGGATCAATAAAGCAGACTGTTGTACCCTGGTCAATCGCATCACTGCAAGGGTTCAGTCTTGGACCCACCGATTCCTCTCTGTTGCTGGTCGGTTTCAGCTTATCAAGTCAGTTCTTCATGCTATACAAGCCTACTGGGCTAGTGTCTTTGTTTTACCTACAGCTATGATGGAACAGATAGAGAAAATATTTAGACAATTCCTATGGAAAGGTCCGAACCTAGGCAGGGGTGGTGCTAAGGTAGCCTGGGATGAAGTTTGCCTTCCAAAGGATGAAGGAGGGCTAGGTGTTAGAAGGCTCCAAGATTGCAATAAAGCTTCCATGCTAAAGCATATTTGGATCTTGTTTTCCGACAAGGAAGCGCTATGGTGTAGATGGGTCCACTCCACGTTCTTAAAAAACAAGAATTTTTGGGTTGCTAGGAAGCCAACATCCGGATCCCGGGCTGGAAGAGCTTGTTGACCCTAAGAAGGAATTTCAGGATGGCCTTCTACTTGGAAAATTGGCGATGGCCAAACAACCTCTCCGTGGTTTGACAAGCGGCACCCTAGAGGGCCCTTGAACCTGTTCTTCTCAGATTCTCTTATCTATAGCTCAGGGCTCTCTAGACAAGCTTGTGTTGCTGACCTCTTCTCAGATGCTGGCCAAGCTCTCAGGTTGGTGCTTCAATCGTGGGGGCAACCTCTTCCGATCCTGACGAATGACCCGGATCGTTGCTGTTGGCGAGAAAGCTCTTCGGGCCAATTCACTATGGCATCGGCGTGGAACTTCATCAGGAAGAAGAGGACGCAGTCCACCGGGTACTCCTTCGTATGGGACAACGCCATAGTGCCTCGATATCAACTCAATCTTTGGCTCATGGCCAAGCGTAGGCTTCCAACCCAGGACCTCCTTCTGGCCTATGGTATAATTGGGAATGCTGCCTGTGCGTTTTGCAAGAATGTGCCTGACTCTCTTGACCACTTGTTTTTTTACTGCTGTGTCACGGCTAGCGTTGCTTTCTTTTGGGCGCCCAGATGCAATTTATTCCCGGCGCAAAGAGGTTGGGGGAGAATTTCAGATGGGCAACTACCTATTTGATGGGGAAAGAATTCTATAAGTGCATAGCCCGTTTTTCCTTTGGCGCGTTGTGTCACATCATTTGGAAAAATAGGAATGACATCATCTTTAGAGACCAGCCTCTCTCAATTCCGCCATCAAGAACCACATCTTCAAAGTGGTCCGAGACAAGGCTATCACCTTCAGGAACGTCGAAGACAATTTCAGAAATGAGAAGGCTGCAGAGAAGTTGGAGCCTAGACCCGATTATTTTCAATGGGGACCCGTAGGTCCTTGATCCGACGCCTGGCCTCCTCTTTGCTTTTGTCTCGTTTGATAGCCGATCGAGCTAGCCGTGCTTAGTTTGGCCTTGTTGTTGTAGTTGTTGTGCCGCCTCTGCGGCTTTTGCATCTCGTCACCCTTCCACTTCTTTTGTTACTACATTTGGAGTGCAAGTTACTGCTGTCGAGATCTTTTTGTACATTTGGCTCTTCTTAATATATTTCTTACCTTTTACCAACAAAAAAAAAAAAGAATTTTTAGATTGTTCAATATGGTTATCAATAAATTTAAATTTATAGAAGGACGACTTTAAATACCTTCATGTTGTGGAACATTTTCATGTTATTGAGGGATCAAATTGAATATGTATTAATTGTTCATTAATTATGATGAACAAATTAAAAATTTATAGATCGTATTATACATTAGGATAAAATTCACGAAATAATCACACTGCACATTAGGTTATAACCATGTGGAAATTGACCTACTAGCATGACTGTCATTTGTGAAATGACGAGGTGATGGTCAAACTTCAACCACGGCACCTTTTTTGGGAAACCGAAAACTTCTCCAACTATCTCATTTTGTAATCCTATGTTCTTTTTTTTGCTTTTGATTTTTGTGTTTCCTTATTGCAAGTTCGAATTGAGAGACAAAAATCACAAAAGGGCTGATAGAATAAATTTTCTTGAACACAAAGAAAGAAAAGGTCTCTTAGATATTGAAATACAAATAATTACAAGTATAAGAAATCATTAATGTTATTATATAGATCTATTAAATTTAAAAGATGAAAAAAAAAACACCGAAAACATTGGCTTTGCAGCAAATAACAAAATAACTATGTGATGAGTTGGCTTCTTAGTCCTTTTGCTCAAATCAAATTGCTTTAAAAGATCTCTTACATGATCTAAAATTAGGACCAATGTCAAACAAATGAATAAAGAAAAAATATAATTAAGAATAGTAACTCAAAAGAGGAAAAAAAAAATCACCTCATTGATCCACCAAATTTCTTGAATGAAGATTTGTTACTTATCGTGTGGATATAACCACTTTGATTTGTTTTTCGAAATCTCAACCGATTTCGATTTGTTTCTTATCGTTTTATCTCTTAACTTGAGCTTGTAATAAATAATTAGACAAATCTCGAAAAAAAGAAAAGAAAGACAAAGTCAAAATCCGAAATTGGTCAAGAAAGTTCGTTGATTTTCTGCAAAAAGTATTGTGACCCATATTTTACCATCGCTCTGTCATTTTATGGATAACCTTTTCGATATCGTCTCTTTATGAAAGAAAATAAATGATTGAATGGCAATTTTTTATTTACTGTATAAGAATAAGAACATATTCTGAATAATAAAGAATTAAATATAAATAACTATAAATTATTATGGACTCCACTCAATCTCAAGAATTTATGCCCACAATAACCTGTTATTATTCTAGCAAATCTGGTACGAAAACGTGAAAATCACCGGAGCTGCGGAGGGAAAACTCACCTTTCCTGTTTCCCGGCAAAAGAGAAAAAATAGAAAAGAAAAATAGAACAAACGAAATGTTTCGCGTCGTCGCTTCATCTTCCACTTCTCCGGCGTCGATTGCGTTCGCCTACTAGTTCCCGCGATTCTATCCCGCCAGAATGCGGCGAACGGCGCGCCTCTCCTCCGAGCGCCGCCCGGAAGCCTCCGCCTCCTCTTCAGCGCCCGAACCAGGTCGGCTCCTTTGCCTTGGTCATCCTATGTAGTTCGAAATCGAAACGGGGCGTGCTACTACCGTCGTTGCTCGCCTTCGCCGTGGTTTTCTTTTTTCTCGGATGGCTTGCAAGTGAAGCTCCAAGTGGGCCTTCTCTGCCCGCGGTTCGATTTTCGCGAGGAAGAAGAAGCAGTCCCAGGAGGTGGTTCTGGCCAAGCAGAAGCAACCTAAAGTCAGCATTGATCAAGCAATCGGCAAGCAGTCGGCATCCATGTAGTGCCCACCGGTCAAAATTGACCATTAAACTGAATTAATATTTGTGAGAAGTTTACGACTGAATTGATAAAAAAAATATAAGTTTATAACTAAATTAACATAATTATAATTTATTTATAACTTTTTTGATATTGTTTTTCCTTTCTCTCAAAGATGATCGACAAGGTATACCATTGATGCTACTGACATGGAATGTGGCAAGACAAGAAGATCTGATGATCAACAAGGTATACCATTGATGCTACTGACATGGAATGTGACAAGACAAGAAGATCTGAAACCTGGGATCACATCAACGCTTATCAGCTACGTGGCTTATGCACCCATCATGGTTAGTGATTCATCCTCTTCTTCCTTTCCATTATCATTACTTTTTCTTCTTATGGTTATGGGTAGGTGGCTCAACTAAATTATCCTTTCTTATCTTTCCTTTTTGCCATAGAACAGTAGTTTTATGTGCTCGATATATCATTTCCGCGTTATCTTGCCGTTGTCCTCATCTTTACATCTCAAGGGCTGTTCATATTGCGAGAAATTTTTCATTTTAATTGCACGTGGATTTTCATAAGGGACAAGTCACAAAACCATGAACAGTTCATGGTTTGGACATCGACATCTATTTACTTCTTGTTCCCTTTTAACCAGTTGATTCTACCTTTACAATTTGGACGAATGATTCTTTTTTAAAATTGCACATACTCATTATTGATTGTAACAGGAATTTACGTTGAAGAAGGCAATGTAATTTACTTCACAAGAATAAGATTTTGACAAGACGTGTCTCGGTTGCTTTCAGCGAGAAGGCGAAGCTCGTTCCCTCCACTCATATGCATATGAGCTACCACTATTGAAGTATTAGCTGACGAGATGGAGGACTTGCATGACCACACTAGATGCCAAATCGCCCTCGGAAGTTGTGAACAAGGCTCACAAGCTTCACAAGGGCAACAGTTTTGGCGAGTTCAACCTCATCAATAACAAGTATGAGCAATTCACCTCATTTGACCGAATTGGAATTCAGGCGAGCGAGCAAACAGACAACATAAGTCAGTGCTTGCGAGGGAAAAATCAATAAAGTCAAAGAATGGGCCGTAAAGCTTCTACAAAGAGTCAAGTTCAAGTGATCGACCCCAAAAAAAAAAAAATGTTCAAGTGACCAAAAAATTGGAGGTGCAATCGACATTGACCAGAGTTTAAACTTTAGGCATGGCAAGTCAGTCCAATGTAGGCCAACAAGCGAATCCATCAGCTGAGCTAGTTCACACACTAGATCTTTGCAGCCTAGGTAATCTTATGCATTTCACCAAACCCTTTTAGGCTAAAGACCTTTACATTTTTCCCAAAATTTTTCTCTATAATTTAAATCAAATGCACCCTAACTCATGATAAAGCAAGACATGCCCTACACACAACATAGACAAAAGTGTTATGACAATTCCCATCCAATCCATATACACGAAAAATTGTTGTCTCTACAATGTTTACAAGATCTATTTACAGAGAAATTATTGACAAAATGGGTGTTATGTTGGAGACATATTGAGAAAACTGACTGCAATGTTCTCCAAGAGTTCAAAAAAGCCTCATCTAGATTATTTGGCGACATCCAAACCATTCACTAAGGGTGCGTTTAGTTTAACATTCCAAAGGGTTTTGAGTCTCCAAAGCCCCTTGAGGAAATGCTGGATTGTTACTTCATTTTAAAATATCCAAACCTACTTATTTCCTTGAGAATGAATTAAGGGCACATAATTGACAGTGCTTTTATACGTAAGGATATTTATGTCATTTGAAATGTTTCAGGTGTTCAATTATTCAACATTGAAATTATATGTAAATAAAAAAAATGCAATAGACATTCGAAGAGAACACAATCATTCAGTTACTTTTCTTTTAACAATCTTGCCATTACGCAACCATTTACTTTGGTACTTGTTATGTTTAATCCTTTACTCATCTTACCACTATACCTCAAAATCATTCCGTGCTATATTCAAAATTTTCTTTTCATTTGTGTATCTATGGGGTATATTTGATCAAGTATTTCTTGATTATTGAAAAATGCATATCTATTTAGCTTCTAGCATTTGAAGATATGGAGATCCCAATGCACAAGACAAAGAACATTATAAAACCGTGTCAAGCAAATGGAGAACACTAAGGAAGTGTACCCATTTAATGCAATGCATTATTTAATAAAGCAAGACACAATTTGAAATTTTCTCACATTCTAGCTTCGTATTATAGCTAGAATTGTTCCTATTTTGAACTCAATCTATGAAGCCTATTGCCCTATGACATTGGTGATGTTAATGCCAAACTTGACCTTCTGAATGGCATGCTATTGGGAGACCTTACACTATCTGAGATCTTCCTTGTTGTGGACATTGATGTGCCTCTGTTGCCAATATGAATCGTGATCTTCCTTGCTGCACCATTTACACTTGTGCTGACGAAAGGTTGTGTCATGCTACGTTTACTCTCTAGGGAAAAAAATCAAGAGTAGGCAAAGAGAGTGCGTGCATTAAGAAGATAGATTTTCATGACATTTTGGGAGAGTAAGTACTTCCTTTTCTAAGCTCAGAAATGCCATTACCATGTGCAATGATAGACATAATTTAGCCACAAAGAGAGTGATTAAAGCTCTAACACTCTACAGAGATATCTATTGTGAGCTCTCTTGAGAAAAATCAAAAGTAGGTAACACGTACTGGCGTTATCTACTTTTGATTTTTCTGGAGAGAACTCAAAACAAATATTTCTATAGAGCCTAGAGCTTTAATCACTCTTACTATGGCCAAATTATGTCTATTTTTGCACATGGTAATCGCATTTTTGAGCTTAGAAAAGGAAGTACTTGCTCTACCAAAATGTTATTGTGGAACAACGTGCAAACTTTTCGAGCTTTCTAGTGTTCTTTCCTTTGACTAGTTCCTGATGTTGCACATATCAAGAGATATTCTCTTACTGCAGCCACAACCGTACAGGGCACTGTTCTCAGGCTTCTCACTGCAGCCAAAGCAATTGGAGAAGATCTCGGACACCCCTTCCCTCGAGGTCGCATATCATGCGTACCTCTCGTTGGCGTCGCTGCTGATGCCTTTCTTCTGCACTACCTGCAAGCTATCTTGAAACACTTGTGCCCGTGCTTTGGCAGAGACGCTAGAATAGTAGTTCCAGTGGATTGCCACAATGGTAACTTGCGCCTCAAGCGCACCTAGCCGTCAAATGAATTTCTCCTTGAGAAAGCGGTAGACCTTGTCTTCCTCGCTGAGTTTGGTCAACCCACTGCTGATGAACGGCACCAAAGCTAAGCCAGATTGATTGATGGAGACGACGCTCTCGCAATTGGAGTCAGACGAATCCAGATCCTGATCTTCCCTCGGATCGTTCAGATCTAGACGGTTGAGATTGATTGTGGGATGGTCGAATTCCTGCTCGACCGCATCAGGAGCGTTGTGTACAGTCGGTGACCGACGTTGAGGCATGGAGTTGGACATCCTTGACCGAAGCTGGTACGTCCCAAAAAGTGCGTTAAAATTAAATAACGAATCGATTCAAAATAAATAAAACGGCAGAACCGGTGAAGATCCAAAGCTTTTAGTCAATGAAGTGACAATTGCAGAAAAGATACTCGTTAATCACCAAAACAAAACACCAACAGATACGAAGGCTTCTTATTCCACTACAACGAAAGCACTTTTTCACAGAGAGATTTTTGAGGTTGGGTCATTGAATGAAGGAAAAAGGGTTTTGAAAACAAAGAGACTGGCGGAACACGAACCGAGAAAGTCGACAATCTAATGCTAAGCAACGAAAGCATGCGTTTGTTTATGTTGGCTTCAAGCAACACCCAGATCAAAGCAAAGATGAAGAAGGATTCCTACACGATCTCTCCAGCTACAGGAATCAGATAAGGACAAGAAGCGAGCGAGGAACGCAGAGAAGCAGAGGTGGATCTGCACTTGAGCAAGACGAGAGTTGATTGAGTGAGCGGCGTGAATGGCAGAGTTGAATGAGAGTAGGGTTTTTGCTTGACGAAGATGCAGAATAGGATTTGAGTTGCAGGAGAAGGATTTTATAGAAGAAAGGCAAAGGGAACCGCTCTCGCTTGCCATTTTCCCTGGAAATAATTAAATAAAAATTCACTAAAAAATGTTCAACCAGAAGTAAATATTGGCATTTTGTCAACAAATGTTCAGGAACGCTTGTTAATCATCAAAATACATGAATTTATCATTTTCAAACTATCTTCTTCCTTTCGAGATGCATGATTGGGATGTTAAACATGAAAATACCTTAAAAGTGTTAGTTAATAAAATCCGATAAATGATTGATGTAAAATCTATCGATGAAGCATGAAAGGTAAAATATTTATGCACAAGAATGCGATGGCAAGATGGGGTATTATTTGAACCTTCAAAGTTCGGATATCCCATCCTAAACGGAGGTCCTATGGGCAAGGGGCAAAGTGATGACAAGCAACAAAGGGACAAAAATCGTTTTCAATTATAAATAGTTAGTGTACTATAATTGAAAAATCTACATGTTAAATACACCTTAAGCATGACAACGGGATGATTGCTCGTTCCCCAGAATTAATTGAACTCATACACGGAATAAATTGGACCTCTCGAAGTTTGAGGATTCTCTCATAAATAGGATATATTGGTAGGTGCCAAAGTGATGCAAGGAACAAAATGAAAAAATGTTGTTAAATGTTATGGAAGTTAGTGCACCAAAATTGAAAACATTACAAACCATGTACGCCTTAATAAGATTATTCAATGAATAAAATAGAATTGTGCAAAATAGAGGCGGTAATGACCATAGGAATGAGATGATTTGACCCGTGTGAAAAGGCAAGAGTGCCCTTGAAAGTGTCCTTACCGTGAAATTCGTCATTATCTTTTTTGGCTTATTTTTTTTTTAATCTATTACTAAGTTACAGGCCAAATGAAGAAGATAGTGATTTGTAATACCTTTTTTGGCATTTTTTTTTATTTATTTGGTAAAAATTTTAGTCACATGCCAACTGGAGAGGATAAGGATAGAGATTTTTGTAATATCTTTTTTGGAATTTTCTTTTTTATTGGTTAAATTATTAATTAGGAACTAAATAAGGAAGATACAGATAGAAATTTTCTTAATACCTTTTTTTCGTTATTTCTATTTATTAGGTAAAATTATTAATCACAGACGAAAAGGTGAGGATAGAGAAGAGATTTGGGTAATACATTTTTTGGCATTTCTATTAAATAGTAGAATTATTATTACATACCAAATGGAGAGGATGGGACAAAGATTTTCATGATACCTTTCACCAACCACTGAATTGTGTTCCCAAACTCCAAGTTACAAGCCAAATGAAGAGGATAGGGATCCGTAATACCTTTTTTGGCATGGTTTTTATTTATTTGGTAAAAATTTTAATCACATGCCAAATGGATAGGATAAGGAGAGATTTTTATAATATCATTTTTGAAATTGTCTCTTTAATTGGTTAAATTATTAATTACGAACTAGATAGGGAGGATACAAATAGAGGTTTCCTAATTCTTTTTTCGTTATTTTTCTATTTATTTGGTAAAACGATTAATTATAGACAAAAAGTTGAGGATAGAGAAGAGATTTTGGTAATACATTATTTGGCATTTTTTTTATTTAATAGTAGAATTATTAATTATAGGCCAAATGGAGAGGATAGGATAGAGATTTTCATGATACCTTTCCTGGCGTTTTTCTAATTGCCATATTTAATTTGTTTAAGGGATACTAAAATTTGGGCCCATGTGAATGAGGGTACAAATGTGGTCAGATTGATTTAGCTGGAGTTTGGGAACCTAGTTCAATGGTCGATGAAATTTGGACAGATGATATTGAGATGAGATTCATTAGTATTTTATTTATTCTCTTATTTATTTATATTTGCTCATGTGATGTTTTTGGTGTGCATTGAACATGTGTGATTGGCTGCATAAATTCTTGCATGGGCTCATTCACAACACGTCCGAATTAAAAAGAGGCCAAGATTACCACTTAAGTTATAAATTAAACAAAAGTTACCAGTAAAATTCTAATGAATACTTTAATAGGTGCATCAAATGCTTTAGATTTCTCTAGCTAAATCGCTTTATAACTAGTTATTTGCTAATTACATGTCAAAATCGTTAGTATTATTGGCCTCTTTGGGTGTGCATGGACATGTAACAAGTTAACTATGATAAGACAACATACAATTTCTATGTGACAAAATTAAAGTGGGAGTAGCGAAGTAGGCGGTTGGAGATGATTGACAAAAAATTCCTAAACATATTGTACATATATTAATTCAGTGATATATTTTTCAAATAAGTCATAAAATTTTTGATGATTTATAAAAGCAGGACTTCTCACTAATTTAGGTTGTAAATCATTTTAAGTTTCCATTTTTCTTTTATTTTTCTTAGCTAGTCGCCGGGCCTTGTTGATTGCCAACTAAAGTGACTGGCCCTAGGGTTGCCTCGCCTAGTCTAAGGTCTCACTAATCTAGCTTAAGAAAGGGGAAAAATCATAATTTTTCTAAAAATTACAAAAACCATGCATGTCTACACTAATCATACCACATAGGATGGTTGATGTCCATGTTAGCAACTTTCAATAATAATTGGTTGAAATTATTACATTGGGTAATCGTCAAAAGGTTTAGAACTAAATTGACAAAATTTAAAAAAAATAAAAAAAAACTAAGAATTGAATTGGCCATCATACAATAGATTTATGACATTTTTCATAATTTTCTCTAGGTGGTTGAGAGAAAAAGATAAGTCAAGGAATTACTAGGAAATCGGTACATAGGAAAGTGAGGTAATATGGTTTGTCTTTGAATGTTACAATTATCTTCTAATAAAGAATTTTGTTACGAACAAGTTGAGTCGTTCGATAAATAAGAGTCACGAAACTAATTTCGTAACAAATCCTCCCCCAACATGAGAGCGTGCGAAGGGAGAAGAAGACAGCTTGGGCCGGACTTTGCTTTCCTTTCACTCTTGGGCGCACGTCACGGATTAAAGAAAAAGGAAAGAGAAAGGATTGGGCCTGAAAAGAAGTGAAAAGATGGGGATGACGAGAAAGGAACATTGGGCCAAACCCAAGGGCTCAGCCGGCCCAAAACTCGCTGAAAATGGGCTAGCTAAAACTAGGCCTCATCCCTATATTTATAAAGTAATTTAAACGCGCTATCATTTTTTGATTAAAATTATGTGAGTTTCCAGGCAGGCATTCATCGCCATATACCTAGAATTCTCCTTTGAAGGATGTGCAGACTCGACACTCTTGGAAATATACAGGCCCACGTATTTAACAATGGACTGGAAAATGGTGTGGAAATGCAATGGTAATTTCTTTCCTTCGGCTTGTTCGGTAGCTTAATGAGATAGAAAAATTCAAGATTTACAAAGTATTTGTTAATGGGATCCACTTGGTTAAAATAAAAGTCTGTGGGATTAAGGATGGTATCCAACAAATTCCAAATTGTTATATGGATATTTCCAAGAGATTTTATGGAAAGATTACAAAAAAACTAACCGCCTTTACCTATTCGAGATTGCAATTCCCACCATATTTAATCTTAGAATACTATACTTCCGCATATGACACACTCACACTTTTTAAAAAGCAATAATTTTTTATCCACGTTTTTCCCAATGCAAATTCCACGAAGAGAGAGAGAGAGGAGGGACTCGAACCCATAACCCACATGACCAAATCAAAAAAATCCTGCAGCTTCTCTCTCTTCAATTAATTTTTTATTCTTCTTTTCTTTTTTCCTTTTTTCGTCTTCTCCTACTTTGCCGGACATGCAACGCCTCACCGTCTCAATCCACCGGAGGCAACCACCTCACCGTCTCAGTCCCCAACCTGGCTGCGAATGCCGATTGCCAGCAAAAATAGAGACTCGCTGACCGTCCGGGTCGCCCTGCAATGACGAGAAATGCGGGTCTCGCTCGAGTGCTCGCTTGGCCCTACGAGGTGCACCGGCCCGACCTTTTCCTCTTTGGTAAACACCCGCACTCTCCTTCCAAGCGTTCGATTTCGAGAGAACAAAAGAAATAGGAAAAGAAAGAGAACATACCGTCTCAATCCACCACCTCACCACTATCTCAGTCCTCTGTCATCACACTCATGCTCGGCCAGCGAACTTAAGCCTCAGATTTCGGATCTAAGCTCAAGTGAGCTCTAGATGGAACTCTAGATTTGCGATCTAGAGCGGCCTGGAGCTCCTGGCCAACCCAAGAGGAGTTGGACAAGAGGTGGCCACGCTAGAGGTCAGAGAAGAAGTGGATGAACATGCGGCAAAGATGAAGGCGACGTGTCGGAGGCGGCAGAGTCTTGGGAGGGTTGGAGGGCTTTGAAACGCAGAAGAGAGAGAAGAGGGAGAGTTGTACACTTGAAGATAGAGATAAGTTATAGGGATTTCAGATGATGATGGGCCCAAATGTCAACGTGACACATGCCACGCTAAAAAGTCGAGCTACAACTCTTTTTCTTTTCTGTTTATCCTTTTTCACAATTTGTCTTTTCTTCTCTTCGTGACACAAAATTAAAAATTAACAATCAACCAACGATCAACGTCCAACTACAACTGTGCAAATGAAACCGATCATTTAGGATTTTCAGTGAAAAGGAGAATGGTAAAAAAAAATTTAATTTCACAAACAGATTAGTTGTTAAGAGGTTAGGTTGGGAAATATGACCACATTCCACGTAATATTAATATCGATTCAAACCATACTTAAACATACCTAAACAATATGAAGAAGGAGTTGTAGAGTAAGGATGGCATCTTCGGGCTTGATAAAAGAGCTGGATGTGGAAGAATAAAGGAAATAACAATCACAATATTATCACATTCCTACTTTATAAAAATTATGTGCCCTAAGTGTGTTATGTACGTGTTGTGCTAGCATCGTGCACGTGCCGTGCCAAGATCGTGCACGTGACATGTCGGCATCATGCGTACTATGTGCATATTCCAACATCAACATAAAAAACCTAAATTTCGATTAAAAAAGCATAACAAATCCAATTGACATAAGTACTAATAAGTCATAAAACATTTTTGACTAAATTGAAGTTTGGCCTAATGTTGGTATTTCCCCCACAACTCGAGACTGGGCAATCATAAAACTCATGGACATCGCGCCGCTTATCACCTGACCCATTGCAACACCAATTGCGCCCCGCTAGGCGCGCAACCAACCTCATCGGGAAGATCTCTGAGCTGTAGACCAATGCTACCGGTCCCATCCCAATGGAAAAGGAGGCCATCTAGCACAACAATGAGAAGACGCATATGGCATCAACCCACTCGACCTCTCGTGGTGGTGGATGATAGTGAGGGATACACCTAGGGAGGCGAGTGACAAAATCATCCCGCCAACGCTAATGAGCATCAACCTTCGCCGCCCCATTCGATCAATGCTAATGGCGCAGACCAAGGTGAACATGGTCTTCACAAGGTCCACTACTATGAGGAAGAGGAGCTGTTCCCTATGGTTGACAATACTCGTCTGCTAAAAACTGCGAGGACCATAGACAAGTATGGTGTCAGCTCGAGAAGCTTGTTGGAACAGGTAAATTCCAAACACACAAATGCTCATGTGTAGGATTGATTGAGTTGGGTGGATGACAGCCTGCCACACGCCCTCCCCATTGGTCTGGCTAATGACCTCATCCAGCCGACATGCCACCTCCTCCTCAAATTCAGAGATCCGTGCCAAAATGTCCCTCGCCTCCTCCACGCGACTATGCTTGACAAGCCATCGGGAGATTTTGGCATGGCCAAAACCCTAAAAGCAACCAAGCCAAAGGGGATTCCTCCCAAATAGAACAGGTAAGATCATGCGAATTTGGTGCGCATCCTGGATAAGAAATAGTGGGAGACGTAGGCCAAGTGGGTGCCCCTATTCATGAAAATCTGAAACACCCAAACAAGCATAAAAAACAATCAACTTCTTTAACTTAAATTTTCTAACCTTAATTTTTACTTAAAAAATAAATATATGCTACAAAATTAGGAAAGAAAAGAAATGAAATGACTACCTCAAGGAACGACGTGAGCAGGCCACGGTAAAAGGTGGGAGATATCTCTATAATGTAGATAGAAGCTATAGTAAGGGTATAGCCTGCCCTGATATTGATGATAAGGCGGCCCAGTAGTAAGTAGAAGAAACCTGGCCCAAAGATCATGAAGAGGGAGCCGACAAAGAGAATGGTTGTAGCCAACACAACCTTGATATAGCTGGGAAGTCTGTTAGAGGTGGACCTAGCTAGTGCCGACCCAAAGAGGGAGAAGAGTTTAGATATTCCCAACCACCAATCATCGTCCTCACTATTTAACTGTAGGTCTGGCTTTATGTATACGCTCGCCTCACTCATCACTCCAATTTCTGCCAAAAATCTTATTTGTTATACTAATATTCCAAGTAAATTTGGCCACATATAAGAAATTGAAAAAATAAAAATGAAAAAGAAAATATTCTGTGAACTATTTTCCAAGAACTATTTTCCAGGATGATTTATCCCAAATTGGCTAAAAAAAGAAGGAAAAAGTGGATGATGTTATATAAAATTAAGTAATTT
Source organism: Eucalyptus pumila (assembly GCA_016097595.1). Classification (NCBI taxonomy): domain Eukaryota; kingdom Viridiplantae; phylum Streptophyta; class Magnoliopsida; order Myrtales; family Myrtaceae; genus Eucalyptus; species Eucalyptus pumila. Next base: position 1,602,226 of record CM027852.1, on the reverse strand, counting down.
TTGTTGCTTTTTTATGCATTAAAAAAAGGACCTTTGGTAATAGATTTATCATTTTTATTAGTAATAAGGCTAGACAAAAAAAAAAGTGCACTCAAATATAACCAAATTATTGTTATTGTTTTTTTGGGCAACATCATCGATTTACAAGAAATTGATTAGTTTTTATGGAAAAACTTGATGGAATGCTTGAAATATTGGACACAATGCTAGAGAGCTTGAGAGAGGAGGAGAGGGACTAACCAAAACCTAGAACAATGCAAACTATAGATGTTGCAATCGCATAGCAGGAGGCAAAGTTGTTACAGCGCGGTGGGTTCCCTTTTCCTACTTCTTCTAATAGGCGTTGGACTCCTAAGTGTGTTATGCACGTGTCGTGCTAGCATCATACATGTGCCGTACATGTAGAGTGAGGATGGCATCTTCGGGCTTGAGAAAAAAGCTAGAGGTGGAAGAATAAAAAAATAACAATCACGATATTATCACATTGCTACTTTATAAAAATTATGTGCCCTAAGTGTGTTATGTATGTGTTGTGCTAGCATCGTGCACGTGTTGTGCCGAGATCGTGCACATGACGTGTCGGCATCATGCGTATTATGTGCATATTCCAACATCAATATAAAAAAACCTAAATTTCGATTAAAAAAGCATAACAAATCCAATTGACATAGTACTAATAAGTCAAGAAATATTTTTGACTAATTGAAGTTTGGCCTAATGTTGGTATTTCCCCCACAGCCCGAGACAGGGCAATCATAAAACTCATGGACATCGCCCGGCTTATCACCTGGCACACTGCATCGCTAATTGCGCACCCCTGGGTGCACTACCTCATCGGGTAGATCTCTGAGCTCTAGACCAATGCTATCGGCCCCATCCCAATGGAAAATGAGGCCGTCTAGCACAGCAATGAGAAGACACATATGGCATCAGCCCACTCGACCTCCTCATGGTGGTGGATGATAGTGAGGGATACACCCAGGGAGGCGAGTGACAAAATCATCTCGCCAATGCTAATGAGCATCAACCTTCGCCACCCCATTTGATCAATGCTAATGGCGCAGACCGGGGTGAACATGGTCTTCACAAGGTCCACTGCTATGAGAAGGAGGAGCTATTCCCTGTGATTGACAATGCTCGTCTGCTAAAAATTGCGAGGGCCATAAACAAGTATGGTGTCCACTCGAGAAGCTTGTTGGAACAAGTAAATTCCAAACACACAAATGCTCATGTGTAGGATTGATCAGGCTGGGTGGATGACAGCCTGCCACACGCCCTCCCTACTGGCCTGGCTAATGACCTCATCCAGTCGACATGCCACCTCCTCCTTGGAATCAGAGATCCATGCTAGAATGTCTCTCGCCTCCTCCACACGACCATGCTTGACAAGCCACCGGGGAGATTCTAGCATGGCCAAAACCCCAAAAGCGACCAAGCCAAAGGGGATTCCTCCCAAATAGAATAGGTAAGATCGTGCGAATTTAGTGCGCATCCTAGATAAGAAATAGTGGGAGACGTAGGCCAAGAGGGTGCCCCCGTTCATGAAAATATGAAACACCCAAACAAGCATAAAAACAATCAACTTCTTTAACTTAAATTTTCTAACCTTATTTTTTACTTAGACAAAAGTTGATGATAAATTTTAAAAATTAAATATATGCTACAAAAATAGGAAAGAAAAGAATTGAAATGACTACCTCAGGGAACGACGTGAGCAAGCCGCGGTAAAAGGTGGGAGATATCTCTGTAATGTAGATAGATGTTATAATAAATGTATAGCCTGCCCCGATATTGATGATAAGGCGGCCTAGTAGTAAGAATGGTTGTAGCCAACACAACCTTGATACGGCTGGGAAGTCTGTTGGAGATGGACCCAGCTAGTACCGACCCAAAGATGGAGAAGAGTTTAGATATTCCCAACCACAAATCATCGTCCTCACTACTTAACTGTAGGTTTGGCTTTATGTATACGCTCGCCTCACTCATCACTCCAATTTCTACCAAAAATCTTATTTGTTATACTAATATTCCAAGTAAATTTGGCCTCATATAAGAAATTGAAAAAATAATAATGAAAAAGAAAATATTCTGTGAATTATTTTCCAGGAACTATTTTCCAGGATGATTTATCCCAAATTGGCTAAAAAAGAAGGAAAAAGTGGATGATGTTATATAAAATTAAGTAATTTTTGTTGCTTTTTTATGCATTAAAAAAAGGACCTTTGGTAGTAGATTTATCATTTTTATTAGTAATAAAGCTAAAAAAAAAAAAAGTGCACTCAAATATAACCAAATTATTGTTATCGTTTTTTTGGGCAACATCATCGATTTACAAGGAATTGATTAGTTTTTATGGAAAAACTTGATGGAATGCTTGGAAATATTGGTTACAATGCTAGAGAGCTTGAGAGAGGAGGAGAGGGACTAACCAAAACCTAGCACGATGCAAACTATAGATGCTGCAATTGCATAGGAGGAGGCATAATTCCTACAACGCGGTGGGTTCCATTTTCCTACTTTTTCTAATAGGCGTTGGACTCCTAAGTGTGTTATGCACATGTCGTGCTAGCATCGTACATGTGCCGTGTTAGTATCGTGCTTATTATGTGTATATTCCAACTAGAGATGAGCGCGGTTTCCAATTTTAATAGTATTTTTCTATAGAATCACGAATAATAGGTACCTAGCTATATCCTAGCCCCATGCACCTCCTGAGGAATAGATGTGGAAATTGAATGCAAGAAAGTGGGAATTGTATTAAACAGAATAATAATGACTAAAAATAAATACTTGAGAAGGATGTCAAGGCCCTTTCAGTCATTTTCTGATGTTGAACTTAAAGCTTCCTGATTTCCTAGAAGAGGATGGTCCTACTCCTAGATCCAAGTGGTCTATTCTTACATGTTGTTACGGATTACGACAATAAACAGAAAGTGGGGCACATCTATTGAAGATACTATTAAAGCAGCAATTGAAGGAGTGCTCCATTGCCCTGCATGATTGATTCCTATGACATTTCTTTCAATCATCCGGTCTAAATAACAATGACCCCAAGGTCCAGGAAGCTGCGGACTATCCCAAGCTTTGGATTTTGTATGATTTTTTTTGTCTCTCATCCATTTGAATGAAGAGAATAAAGTATTATTGGACAGTGCTTATTTCAATATTTTACGTGAAGACATATTGGTTCTAACCAAAAAGGAAAAGGGAAAAAACAAAATTATGGTATTGTTGTCATTGATACCTCTCATGAGAATGCTATGCAACTAAAAGCACTAGTTTCCATAAGTTGTCAATAGCCTTGTCCTTCCAAGGTTTCCTTTCCATCTAAATTTGCCATTTAGTATTTATGTAAAGCATTTATGGGAGAGAAAATGGCACTATGGAAGCCGATATGAAAATCATCTAAGTATAAGTCTCAAAAAGAGAAAAGGGAAAATTTCTTTCTAGGATGCTAAATATGGGTTCAAAAGTGGGCAACCGATGAATTTGAATCTTGTTGGTAATCTTTATTAATCGGACGTCCCAAACCTAAGTTATAATCATAAAAAGTTCACAATTTTAACCAAAGATTTCTGCTTAGAAAAGAATTTGAACTTATTAGAAATTAATATTTATAGAGAGATTGTATATAATTGTTTAACACATCATAACTTTGTTAGTATTCTTGTATTCCAAGCCACTAAGCTCGTGAAAATACTTAAATTTCACAGGACTCTTGTAAAAAAAAAAAAAGATAATTGGAAAGAAGAAACAATTATTAATGAAAGTGCATAGACCCTGGTTAGATGTATGATTTTCCTCTTTCCTATCTATCTTACCATTAATGGGGCCCGAAGATGGCTATTTTGAACTATTTAAATTTAAATTATATGGTGTGTCTAAAGCAATTTATAAAGTAATTTATATGGTGGAAATAGGTGCTATCATTTTTTGGTTAAAATTATGTGAGTTCCGAGGCATTCATCGCCATATACCTAGAATTGTCCTTTGAAGGATGTGCAAACTCTATGGTCTCCACCGTTAGAAGAGTTCATGGAGAGTTTATGGCTCAATTACTAAACAAGAAAGGCTTGATTATTCCCAAAACAAGTTTGGAATATAAAATTTGAATTTCTAGAATAGATCTTTATTCCAGAAATAGATTTGAAGCTAAAATTTTTAACTTCTTAATTTCTGAAATAGAAATTGAGAAATCAATTTTTGTTTCAGAAATTTTTTCATGCACACCTTTACCATGTGACGCTCAACGCTCTCGAAAATATACCCGCACTGAAAATTATAATATCTCCTTAATTAGTCGCCTTAGCAAATATATGCCCATGTATTTAACAATGGACCGGAAAATGGTGCAGAAATGGGATGGCAATTTCTTTCTTTTGGCTTGTTTGGCAGCTTAATGAGATAGGGAATTTGAAGACTCATAAAAAAAAAAAAAAAAAAAAATCAGTTTTTCTTTGAATTTTATCTTCACTCTTTTTCGTAAATGCAAGTGTATGGGCAAACGATTCACAAAGTATTTGTCAATGGGATCCCCTTCGTTTGAAGAGGCAAATAGAAATAAAAGTCAACAAGATTAAGGATAGTCGGACAAATCTAATCGTATCCACCAAAGTCCAAATTATTATATGTATATTTCCAAAATATTTTATAGAAACATTGCAAAAAACCTAACCATCTTTACTTATTCGAAATTGCAATTTGCACCATATCTAATCTTAAAATACTATACTTTCACATATGATACACTCTCACTTTTTAAACAACGATAATTCTCCATGTTTTTCCTAAAGTAAAATGTAGGGTTTCGAGTAAAAAAGACATCCCGATGCAGATGAGAGACTGGAAACAACGGTAACAAATTTAAAATTCCACGGAGAGAGAAGAGAGTAGAGAGAGAGAGGAGGGACCTGGAACACATAATCAAGAAACCCACATGACCAAAAAGAAAATAACAAATAATAAAGACAGCCATATGGCAGATGGGCCACCAAGGGAAAGAGGTGGTGGGGCAGGCCAAAAATAGAGAAATATACATAAAAAGGAAAAAAAAAAAATTGCCCGTCTTCTGTTCCCATTAGGAGAAGAGAAGCAAAGGATCTCTGACGGCCATGTTTTCTTAAAATTTGCCAAGTAGCAAAATAGCTATTTAAATTATCCTTTTTCTTTTTTTTTTTTAGTTAAAAAGATAGTTGATAGATATTAAAGATTTACTGGCCCCAAAAGAAAAAATTAATTTTGATCCAAAGATGACCGGAGTTTGATAGTTTTGATCAAGAAAATATTTTCCTTAATCAATATGTCTAATCATTGACTAGATTTTTCTATTATTATTTTATTTTATGTATATATGTCTTTGGAGGGAATAAATAGATGCACAAGCTCCTTTTCCAAATTGATGAAAATCACATGCAAGTTAGATGAATTAAATTTTGTTGAGGTTTTCCTCAATGGCTAATGAATTATGAAACATTTTATTATTATTATTATTTGCAATCTCAAGATACTTTCCACTCTTTTTTTTTTAGTGTAATTAATATTTCAAAAACATAAATTGAAGCGGTGAGTTTTTTATTCACCAAAACACAGTGCGAAAATATAAAAATAATAAAATAATAAGTATCTCGGTATGTGGTGTCTCATCCTGAAATGAAGCCCACAAAAACTGGAGTTGCTTGGGGAATTGCTTTGAAACAAGAAAGAAGAAAGCATCCTCTTCTTTGGAGAGGAACCAGAATGGAAGTAAAAGGAAGAGGAACGATGGGATGATTCAGAATTAGGATAAAAGCTGCACGAGCTCGATAGTCATTTTATAGAGGAAGAAATTGAGGTGTTAGGTAAATATTGGTCTTTTGTTGATTTGATTTTCATTGTTTTGTTTTGTAAAATTGATGATTATCGCCTTTTCTTGAAGTGACTCTCAGTTCAAGCTTGGTAGCTATGAGATAATGGTTTTATGAGGAGTAGAAAAATCATGTCCCCATTCCCATTTTCTTGATTTCCCTCTTTATATCACGCTAGAAAGGGCATGCTAATGCTTGCCCTTTTCGACATGAGCCTTCATTTCTTGCCCATTTTAAAATAGGGGAACATAATTTTGATCTTATTTTTAGAATTGTGAGGAATTGTTTTTCACTCTATAGACAAGAGGAATAGGCTTTAGAGGCATGGTTAAGGAAATTTGTGCCCAAGGTCCAAGTTGAGCATGGTATCTCATGAAAAAGATCAGGATGTTTGAGATGCGTTATCAATGTCAACAGATTTCAGCTATCTACTGCTATATTGTGAGGTGGAGATAAAAGTTCAAAGAGCTCTTTCAAAGAAAAAGAGGCAGAAGGAAAGAATGGTATTAAAAAAAAAAGGTTAATTTTTTTTTTCACTAAAATTTGGTTTCTTCTTTTTCTTGTCGATACTTCTGTGTGCTTGATGATTGGCTCATGGAAAAATGCATAAAGTTATTTTTCATGCAAATAGTTATTTTTTTTGTTTTTCCAAATTGACTAGTAATTATGAAGATAGGTCACATACGCTACATAAAAGAGGAAGTGAAAAAGAAGTTGAAAGATTTCAAGTTTGAGAAGGTTCAATTATGAAGATTAGTCACATAGACTACATAAGGAGCCATATTGCCTCCAAAGGTGGTATCCTATAAATCTTTCTTTGAAATGGTTACAATCTAAATACAAACTTCTTATTAAGAAAGATATTGAACCAATTTGTCCTAAATGATTGCATCCTTTCTGTTTTTTCCTAGATATCTACTCTCTCTTTTTTCTTGTCGATGGGTGAAAATATGCAAATCTATCTTTTTTATCCAATTAGAGACTTTGAGTTTGCTTGTTTTTTCATGAATAGTCACAACCTTTTAGCTCTTATTAAATCCGTAAAAGTCATATTTTCCCCCAAATTTTATCCGAGGCATTTTTCACATGGATGGTGCTTGTAAATCATCCTTATGTTAATTCTTTTGTTTGGATACTCTTTTTAATCTTCACACAAAAATTTGAATAAACAACCACCACACAAACTTGAAACGTCATAAATATGTGGTTGAAGATATATGGTTGTTGACATATATACACACGTATATAGTTATTGAATTAAATTATAGATAAATTGTTTAAGCATAAAATTCTAAACATATGTTTTCTTACATAATTAGTATAAGGGTGTAATACATCCATAATCTTGACATTAGTAACCTTAAAAAGTTCCTAGCAAAGTCCTAAGATTCTGTGGATAGATGCAATAATATTACACGAACACATGTTCATTACTATTTATGATAAATGTTTTTTTTTTTTGTGACTAGGTTTAATTCAACCCTATCTTTCCAATAAATCCTCATTTTTCTCAAACTCAAGCTAAATTATCTAGAGATTTTATGTGCTCATTACTATTTATGATAAAGTTTGTCTTTTGTGATTATTTTTAATTCAATCTATTTGTCCAATAAAACTTCTTTTTTCGCAAACTTGAGGTAATTATCTAGGACTTTGGCTATTAAATTTGTGAATTTGTTAGAGATTTTCTATTATACATCAACATATCCAAAGCAATTTTAATTTTAACTTGAGGTAAAAATAAGTAGAATTATTTTCTTTCACAAACCACGGTGTCTTCTCAAATCTCCCACACACCTACCACATTTCATATCCACACCCCCACCCCCACCCCCCGGTGTCGTCGGTAGGGTATCTAATCATTCCAATTTTCCTCTTAGCCAGGTGATCTACTCTTGACAGGAGATGGAGCTCCACGTCGCATTCTCTCAACTCACGGTCATGGACATGTCCGATTTCGTTTTTCTTTTTCATTATTATGACTCTCGTGTATAAAGTCATTACCGAAAAAGCAACATTATGAATGGCAAGTTAATGAATTTATTTTGTACACGGGTGCAAATAAAAACCTAAAGGCCAAGACTGAAGTGGTAGTCCTTTTTCGCTGATTCTATCTTAAAGCTCATTTTGGGTCAGGCCAAAAATTTAGTCTTGCCTAGCTTGGATTCTTCAATTATTTCCTCTATTGGCTTACTTAACTAATTGACTACATTATTGAATTGAGCAACAAAAATAACGGCATAAACTCGAAAATGGCCCGAAATGAGCCAAAAAGTAGATTACGGTTTCTGAAAATAGTTGATACATAATAATTGTTTAACTTACCAAAGATAGGAAACATTCACATTTTCTAAACTTTAAAAGCGACACGTCTTGCCCTGAATTCTTTCAGTCCCAGCCTTTTTCTTCTTTTTTTTTCTTGTTTTTTTCATTTTTTGGATCAACCCTACAAAATAGCCCTCCAAAATAAAAGTAATGTCTATTCAGCTCAGCCCAAAATTACAATCAAACTTACTTCTGAAATTTGATTTTTCAGCGACAATGAAGGCTAGCTCGCCGCTGACTTGCCATTGCATTGTGCGAGAAGAAGGCCAAGAGCAAGGAGGAAAAAGAAAAGGACAAGAAAAAAATTAATTAAAAAGTCAAAAAAATATTTAAAAATTACCACATCAGCCTTTATGGGCGAAAAGAAGTTGGGGGATGCCTCTAGTTATGGTGGAACGTGAGAAGAGGTTGGGGGACGCCTCTAATTATGGTGGACTTATCTTTTTGTTTGTAGTTTCTTATAACAGTTTGTCGGTAAGATTAGTCGTGGTCTTAAAATTCTTGTGTAAATTATTTTATTAGAAATCATCATTTACCTTCAAATTATTTCCAACTATTCCCTCTGGGTCCCTCTTTAAGCTGTATTGCTAGGGCAATTCGAGAAAAGAAACATCCTTAGTCAATGAAAATGAGGATATTTTTTTCCCCATCATTCCTCCTAACCTCAGGAGATTCTTCCTTTTTTTGCCCTCCTTTTGATTGTTTCACTTTTCAAAAATGGGTTAAGTTTTAGGTTTGAAATTGGAGTGCGTTTTGGCAAAGGTGGATTGGAGAACTATTGATTTATCCCCCAAAATTAATCCATCAAATTGCTTTTCAATAAATTTTTTCCCTGCCCAACAACCAAATTTTCGAGCCATCGCTGTCCCTTGTCTCTCAATTCATCATCTTCACCTATCTCTGATCAATATCGTTGACCTCTCTCTCTCTCTCTCTCTCATGGATTCATACAAGGAGGTTTTGCTCGAGATCTTCCCCTAGATCAGAGTCTACAAGGACGGCACCTTCGAACGCCTTGCCGGCTTCGAGATCGCCCCACCTGGCCTTGACCCCGAGACCGGAGTCAAATCCAAGGACATTCTCATCCTCCCCGACGCTGGCGTCTCTGCCCGGATCTACCGCCCCTCCTTGGCATCCGCCACCACAAAACTTCCCCTCGTCCTCTACTTCCACGGCGGGGCCTTCATCATCTCCTCCATTGCTGACCCCAAATATCACTCCAGCCTCAATGCCCTTGTTGCCGAGTGCAACATTGTCCTCGTCTCCGTTGACTATCGCCGAGTCCCTGAGCACGCCCTCCCCACGGCCTACGACGATGACTCCTGGGCTGCTCTGCAGTGGATCACTTCGGAGGAAGCCCGGTGCGAGCTGTGGCTCAGGGACCATGCCAACTTCGATCGGCTCTTCCTTGCTGGTGACAGCGGCGGCGCCAACATGTCGCACCACTTGGCTATGCGACTCAGGTACGGTACAATAACAACCTAAAGATGCTGAGTGTGTATTCTGGTATAAGTTACTTTAAGATTTCATCGCTGTGTTACTTCTAATTAGAATTGTAAAACATAAACACTTTATGTTGTGGAGGCACTCTTCACAACGATTGGCTCGTGTGGCTGCTAAGTAAAGCAATGACGATGCATGCCCAAGTTCTTGTCTCATGTGCGCCCACGGAGCGATGCGGTGGCTACATCTTTGTCAACTCCATTCATCGTCCCCCACTGAACGGAGACAGAAGACCTGCCCCGTTATTTAGTATAAGAGATCATGTCACAGAGGCTCGCGGACAAACCGTCTCCTATCTTTCCCTTTCTTGGATAAGAACAAATTGGTAACTGAATTGTTTGAATGGGGATACAAGCAAAGCAGAGAACAAAGGGCTAGATTTCTTACAAGCTGCAGCGTCTACTGATCAAGCCGGTGTAATAATTAGTCCCGGAACACCGCCACAAAAGATGATACAGAGTTGTGCAGAATGCAGGTGACATAAGATGCCGATTCGGAGGGCCTTAGAAGACTACGGTATCAAGCATGGTCCCTAAGGTCTGAACTATGTTGGAAGACATAAGGTTGGAAACGTGCTCCTCGAGGTGCTTCTTGGCATCTTGCCTTCCCACATTTGCGATCGCTAGCTTCTCTGGTGGCAATTCATCCTCCTCCTGCACCGCCTTGTTATACTTGATTGCCAAATTCAGCATCTCCTGCAAGATTGGAAGGGGCAAAAAATCAACTCATTTTGATTGTGCCATAAATAGAAATCAAAAACATCCGCCCACCAACCAACTGATATGATATTCATAATGAACTGCAGAAAAAGATGGGTTTCCTGTGGCCCTACCATATGGATATTGTGGCCAGCCACTACTCGTTATTGGACTCTAATAAGATACAAACGATCACCGGTTATACTCACTGGCCAAGAACCCTCCTCTCACTTTCCTAATCCTGCCACTAATGAATTATATATATCCTCCATTTACTTAAATGGACCTACAAGGAAAACCCATATTCAAGTCTTCAGACTTGAGGCATTTATTACACCACCACACACAATGTCATCCCCGTCCATTGCCGTAAATGTTCCTAATATATCTGTAACACCTGTCCAGAGTATGCACCAAGAATCATGTAAAGCTTTGACTAGAGATTGTCACCAATCAATTGTTGCCCTGTTGCCTTTCATTGAATAGGTCTTTGCCAATCCGTTTAAGAGAAATAAAAGAAGAGAAGGGAGGGGGGAGGTGTATCTGCAGTGTACTTTCATTAAAGTTTTTTCCCCTGGATGCTTTCTTCTCAGCCTAGATGTAAAGCATAAAGCACGACATTAGCTTTTGGATAATAAAGCATGAATCTTACTCCTACCCAAAAAAAAAAAAAAAAAAATCCACCTAAAACAAGGATCTGAATTTGGAAACAATCATTTGTTTTGCAAGAAATGGCAGCTTTTCAGCATCCAGTTCAATGAAATCTATATGCATTGCAAGCTAATTGATCTTGATTAATTAGGAAAAAAATGGACATCAGATGAAAATATGCTTAAGCAGAGGGTCTTGTCTTGCATTGTCTAGAATCCACCTCTAAGTGACTGGCGCAACCAATTCTCCAATCTTTATGCAACAGTTGACTTACCTGAACAGTCTGTTCATTGGTTTTAGAATGTGTGTCAAAACGACGAAGCGTCAAGCCATCTGTCCATTTCTTCTTGTGAAGATTAAGTAGCATTTTTTCCTCAAGTTCATTCTTTCTGTAATTGATGGCAATTGAGTAATAGTGTCTGTTCAGCCCATGGATCAATGCCTAGAAACGTGAAGTCAACCCCATGAGATAAGATCAAAACTCAATAATCAAAAAGAATATTATCTGGTCAAAACTCACCTGGATGGATGGTTTGTTGAGATGTCCAAGGTTGGAGGTTGTCTGCCTGGGTTCTTGGCCAAGCATCATGGTTTGTGGGTTGATCAAACGGAAGGCATCAATCACAACCTTCCCTTTGACACTCTGGATGGGATCCACCACTACTGCAACCGCACGCTGATTTAAAGCCTCAAAACTCTGATTTTATAAGAACACAGCACAAGTAAAAAGCAGCCTTGTTAACAATTGGATCAAACTGGAAACCTATAAGCAATTATAGTCTAGCAAAAAAAGGACAAGAGAAACCAATCATATGATTATCAACCAAGAGTGAAAATATTTAAAATATGTTGAGGTACAACTCTCTGAGTGAATTTCCAAAGCCACAACCTTCAACTGGGGGTGAGCATGATTCCAGAGTAAAATCAGGAATTGAAGAACAAGATTGGTCTAGGTTCTGGTGGAATTCAGTCCGGTTCCCAGTCCCAGTTTTTTTGAACCTGCACTATGTTGTTGGGTTCACGGTTCCCAGGCAGAAACCAAACTAAACCGGATTGGGATTCAAAAACCAGACCACCTACGTAAGGCCCAAACCAAGTCTAATCACAGATCTCTCTTCCAACCACAGATGAGAGCTAAACTCTAGCTCATTTCATTAGTTTGTAACTACAATTTACATGCTCCCTATAAGAATCAAATATAGGGTAAAAGAGATGACCTGCTGAGTGTTGATGTCCACACCAGAAAGCCAACATCCAAAGCCAGGATGAGAGTGGTACCAACCTACCACCATCTCTGGTCTGCAATGCAGAACACATAATAGCTCGATGAAAGGGATGTCCATCCAGTTAGAAAGAAAAAGCAAATGGGACCAAGTGGGGTGCGTGGATAATTAAACCTTCCAGTCTGTTTGAGCATGTCAAGCATGTTGGTCTGGAACACATGATCGACCGCCTCGACACTGACACCGGTACCACTCTGCGGCATAGCAAACACATCGACGACTCGGACGGTGTACTCGTCCACAAACTCCCCAAGCATCAACCCCATCACTTCCATGGGAACCCCGGCCCTCCCTGGTCGGTCAAATCCCAAGTCCCAATTTAGGGAAAAAGCAAAGACACGCTAAAAATGGAACAACCGCAAGCAACCGGAATTACCCATTAAACCGCGCCAACAGAAACCCACGACACTAAAAAAAAAAAATGGGAATCGAGCAACAGAAACCATACCGTGCTTGAGCATCTTGAGGAGGGCGAGGGAGGAGATGTAGACCTGCTCGGATGAATCGAGGGTCGGGGAGTCGGGGGCCGGGTGGCCCAGACCACCTCCGGCGCCGGCGAACATTCTCTGAAGCCTCTCCATACCACCGGACATCCAAGTTCGGGATCAAACCGTTGCTGCTGTGAACCGATGGAGAAGAGGAGGAGATGAAAGGAGACGAATCTTTTGCTGCAAGCCAAAGCCTGCCGTTTGGGCTTTTGGGAGGCCTGCTGCTGATTTGCTTGGACTTATATGCATATCATGAAAGTTCTTGCCTTTTTTTTTTTTTTTTTAGTATCTATGTGTTTTAGTAAGGGGGGTTTGACGTTCATATAAAGAAATCAAAATAAGTTAAATTGATCATAATTAATATCTTCTTCTTCTTTTCAAAACCTCGTGTACGAAATGTACTAAAGAAATGGAAAGAGGAATTAATCTATTGCACCTACCTAAGTTCCTCTTTCAATTTCATGTTTCTATGCGAAGTTCAACTTGATATTAAAGGAGTTGGGATCGTGCAAAAAGATCACGGGCTCTCCTCTATTAACACCAAGGTCAAATTGCCATAGGTTAGTGTGCCATAGCTTTGAGGTTTCTTATAACATTGAAATTTACCAAAAATCCTTTATAAACTATGAACGGAATTTACATCAAATTGCTTTTTAATGTATTTTTAAAAAGCACTCTACCAAATATTATTTCTATTTCAAAAAACCCTTTTAGTTCAAAAAACTTTTCCATTTTCTCAAAATACATTCCCACGTTTGCTTGCAATTCGTATGCTCGTCACAAGGCAACCCCTATTGGAGACTTACAAGGCCACATAGTTGGAGACAAATTTAGCTCTTATGCCACCGCATTAAGCACTTCTTGGGTCCACTTGGTCGGGTCTTTCGTCAAAACTAAGGCCAAGAAGCAATCATTAAGTTTAGTTTATGATTCAATTGCCTATTCTATTTCTTTCATTTTGCTTTTGATTGTGACTTTACCTGTGACGATGCCCGATTGCCAAGTTAAAAAGGCCCATTTCGCCTCTACTCAATCCGTGACAAGTGGTGTCAATTGTTGGGTACAATACCTTAATGAAGATAATATTAGGTTCTATTGCATAACTTCCCTTAACATATAATATACAACATGATGTGAATACCTATTTGTTGAAATAATTTTTTCTATCATATAAGTTTTATTCATAGTTTAATTTGCAATGTTAGAATTCATTATATAATAAGATATTTGTAATTAAATTGGAGACTTTAACAATGTTTCTCAAGTTCTTTTCATACTTTGGATTACAAAAAAAATAAAATAAAATTATTTGGAGACAAAATAGTCATATGGTTAAACAACAACTTATAGCGCATTTGATAACGATTATGTTCCCAGAAGCTGATTCTAACTAGAAATGATTATTTTTATTATGTTCTCAGGAACTGATTCTGAGTAAAAAAACGTGTTTGGTAACTGTTCAAAATTTTTTATTCTGGAATAGAATTGTGTTTGATACAGTGCTAATTGATTTTGTTACAAATTAATTTCTTTTGATTTTTAAATAATATTTTTTACTTTTTTTCCTTTTTTTCTTTTCTTTTTCCCTTTTTTTTTTCCTATTCTAGGCCTCGCCAGATCTGGCGAGGTCACCAGTGGCCAGGTCGGCCTCGCCGATGGCTAGGCTTGCCTCTAGTGAGCTCGCTGGACCGGCGACCGGCGGCGGTCGGCGGCAGCCAGCAGCGACGGACAGCGACGGCTGGTGGCGGTGGACGGCAGCAGGCGGTGGTGGACGACAATCGCGAGATGACGGAAGGGAAGAATGAGAGTTTCACTGTTTTGATTCTTGGACGAAGAATCATATTATTTTTTTTTATTCTCAATTCTCTTCCCAATCTGTTCCCGGGAACAAAAATTTTACCAAACGCGATTCTTGTCCCAAACCGATTTTAACAAAAAATCGAATCAATTTGTTTGTACGTTTGCCAAGCAAGCCTTTACTAAACCTTCTAAAACCTCTACTACTACTTAACGAAAGCTTTTGAACTTTTATTTGGAAAAGAAGAAGACTCCCTCTCATTAAATTATACAAACTAAATGTCTAAAAATCTATCGGTTTAGTATAACTAATTAGATAATATTGGATTATAATGATTGATAAATATTTATTTTTCTAGCATTAAAAGTTAGTAATGATGATGGACACTATCCTTATAGCTAGTGATTAAGTGCCCCTACTGAATGGACAAGATTTTCCCCTATCCACCGTAACGGTATAAAGTCCAAGTCCTAGAAAAAACGATTGGGACCCTCGTATGATCATCACCATAATTGATAATAATGGGGAGGGAGGGAGGGAGGGAGGGAGGGAGATTTCCTCAAAAACTCGAGAGAGAGATTTCATATTCATCTTCCTCAAACACTCAAATCATTTTCACTACTTTAATTGATAATAATGGGGAGGGAGGGAGGAGGGAGATTTCCTCAAAAACTCGAGAGAGGGAGATTTCATATTCATCTTCCTCAAACACTCGAATCGTTTTCACTACTTTTAAGAACGAATCAAATTTATTGTTCTCCTCTTCTCGCTAGTTTTGCTAGGATAATATTGCACTTCCTCTTCATTGCAATTAACCACTAAGACTCCTAGCCCTATGGCTGGGAATCACAAGACCCTCCTCCACTTGTATATAATTTTTCTTTCTTACCCTTCAAGACATTTTTTATTATAAAAACTATTTTACGTTATTTGCCATGCCTCTGAGACGTGGACTGCCTCCCAAGTTTTCCCAGAGAATACATTTGATCACTGAGAACTAACAAGTTGTCTGAATGATAGATAATTCAATCACCTAAACGTCTGCTTCTGCACCCTTTTTGGTTCTGTGAATTCCTATGCTGCATACATTAATCTGGATTTGATTTTTGTTTAGATCTTTGATTTATAGTTTAATGCTGCATTTGACAGATGTCTTGCAACATATGGCGAGAATGTTGAATTCCTTCATGAGAATTTATTGACTCTCGATTTTAGATGTCATCGACGTATTCTTGTAAGTCTTTCTCGAGCATTTCGTGGACATATAAATGTATATCATACACACATGGTTGTTTGTGTTGCTGGCAACTACTGTCAACACTGCATTCAATGGACACAAATTCAGCCTAGCCTCCACCTAACCACCAGCATCAGCTACCATGTATGGCTTCAATGACCTTGCCATAAAAGAAGAAAAGAAAATCTTATCTACGAATACCGTCCAGACATTTGTTGAACATGCTCATTGAGAAAATATTCAATTCCCAAAATACTAATCATGCGTATTACGAAGATTAAGAAGATAAAAAAAAAATATTGGACCACGTAATGTTTAGCTTTTGTCTAAGCAAAAAAGGTTTTGTCGTCTTCGAAAGGACTAATTTTCACGGGCAATGCAGAAAGCAATGGAAATATGACTATTATTTTGCTACACAATTAACATTTCAGGAAATTGAAAGAAAGACAGAAAGTCACAGCTAATGATGTAACAAAAGTCTACAATATTTAAGAGATTTCACGCTAAGCATAAGCGCCACATTGCATGAAGGATCATCCGCCCAATTGAAGGGTGGGACGTCTATCGGGCCAATTCGTATAAGACCCATCTTTTATTCGATGCAGACATGATAAAATGCCATTAGTAACAAATTGCAAAGAAACACAAGTAAGAGATGCGAATGCAAGACTATGCAAATTAATATTTTGGTTTAGAGGTTAGGTTTCCTTGCTATGGACGAATTCAATCCATGACAGGTCTTTGGGCAAAAAGTTTAGGCATGAGCAAATGGATAATTCGTAAAGCATGACAATGGGTTTAAGCTTAATTCTATCACACATCAATGGCTATAAATGACATTGCTATGTTTGCAGGGTAGGATGCTGAAGGGATGTTGACACTGAGGAGCACACGGAACAAGCGGGAGCGTTGCCAACTCATAAGCTACCATAACATCACAGCAACCGATCGGCGACGTCGTCTTTCAAAGAAATCTCAGTAAGTTACTTGCAAAAAGCCAACTCTTTGTATTTATCCACTCAAGATTCATCAACCAATCGAGCTTTTCTGAATTTCCAATGCCTTACAGAATATAACCATCCCATGCTTCCGGCCACCCATTGCCATCCATCATATAAACAGCAACAAATACAACATGCTCTGACTAACTTCCACAAACAAAAAATCCAATTTGTGCCGAAAACCCAATTTAACCACCATAATCAAAGCTCATGGTCATCCCAAACCCAATATTACCATCTACCAAAAACATAAAAAAGCTCCAATGTAGACCATCGAAATCACGAAAATCAAGTAAGAACAGTGACGTACATCTTGGAGAGCTTGTTCGGGGCGCCACCGGTGACCTTGGCGACACGAAGGAGGGCGAGCTCGGCCTTGAGTTCCTTCAGCTGGTTCAGAAGGTCGGTCTTCAACTTCTGCCTCAGCTCGTGCACCTTGATCCTTGCTGCCACCAATTCAAATTGAAATGGCAAGTTCAAGTTAGCAACACAAGACAAGATAACCCCCATTTCGTCTCTAGGGTTTCACCGATGCAGGAGCAGGAAGAAGAGCCATCGCCAATCCATGAGAGGAAGCAAACAATTAAAGAGAAACAAAACCAACCTCAGATCTCGGATTAGCTCGCTCGTCGCGACAAACTTCGGCCTTGATGGAGTGGTGCTCGACTTCAAATCGTTATGGAGTGGTGCAAGTTGCAAGGAGAGAGAGACGAAGAAGAGAGCCGTCATCGCTTGATGGAGAATGCTGCAGAACAAAGGAAAGAGTTAGGGTTTTGTTTAGTATTAGGTAAAATTGGACTTTTAATAAAATTATGAGAGTAAAATAGACACTGAGCAAAAATTCATTAATCCCTTAGACTAGCATGCTGAAAATGCTGAAATGCCCAAAGCAGGTCGGGACCTTCTTTGGGTTTTCAGCATTTCAAAGGTCAGCATTTGGAGAAGGGGAGCTCCAAATGCTGAACCAAACACCAATTTTTTTTTCTCAAGGGGCTTTCGAGGCTCAAAGCCCCTTGGGAAAGCCGAACCAAACGGCCCCAGAACCCTAAAGATCTGGTATAACATAAAATATTGTTTTCTCTCCCTCTCTTTCTTCCTTTTTTTTCCACTTCATTTTCCGAGGTTATTGTATTAGCAAGAGTTGCCTCTTGTTTCTGGAGTTTCTGTTAGCAAAAGGTTTGTCCTTTCTGCTGCAACTTTAGATTTCTTCAGAAAGGTGGGGTGCGAGAAAATGGAAGAGCAAGAAACTTCCCATTATACAAACGAGGGGGAGAGAGAGAGAGAGGGAAGTGGGAGTTCTTAGTTCTTGAATCACTAGGATTGAGAGAGGGAAGTGGGAGTTCTTAGTTTTTGAATCACTGGTATTGCCTAATGGCCACTTTTCCAATACGGAAGAGTGAGGTGGGGGATTCGAATCTCCACATTCACGGGAGTTGGGATAGGGACAATTCAGTATTAAATATGGATTTTGACCCTCACACCCTACAACAAGGGCAAAGCAAAAATCTAAAATATAATAGCGAAAGTTAGAATAGAAATAAAGTAAGACTGACAAAAAAAAAAAAGAAAAAACAAGAATTGGGAATTACTGGGGTTTGAGATGATGGTGGTGGTTAGGAGAGAGGAAATCAAAGGAGTGGCAGCTAGTGTGTCGAGCCGTGAACAAGCAAACATGGAATGGCATTTGTACGCTGAGGAAAGCCCAACCTACGAAGAGAGAGAGAGAGAGAGAGTCCAAAATAGATTTCCTAGAGAACCAAAATGATACATATGCCCTCCTCAATAATTTTCGTGGCCCTGGCAACAACATAGAAAAAATAGTCGTCCAAAATAGATTTCCTAGAGAACCAAAATGATACATATGCCCTCCTCAATAATTTCCGTGGCCCTGGCAACAACATAGAAAAAAATAGCCGGGGCGCCTTGATCCTCTAAATTAGGAAGCATGGGCGGAGGGATGATAAATCATGGCCCTCACCTTACGATTGGGAGGATCACCCAAATGAATGACAATCCAAGAGCCGCCACATGACAAACATACATTTTTCGAGCCTCCCTTTTTTTTTTATGACCCAAAGAACCCCGTACAGTTAGTAGCCGGCGGGCAAACCCTAGGGCCGCACGAGGGAACCACCATCCCGTGCAAGCAGTTAAGGCACCAAGTGCCTCTACTGGATTTCGAACCCCTCACCTTGAGGGTAAGGATCAACGAGACCTTATCTAGCAAAGCCACCGCAGCGGGTGGTGAGCCTCCTTTTTGTTCATGCTCGCAAAATGCACAAATTTTTTATTTTCTAATTTGCTGGGAACAAGACCCTTTTGCGTGACCAAAGCCCCGTGAATAAATAATGAAAAAGTGATTTTTTTTTTTTCTGTCGGTTAGCCGACGCATGGAAAGATAGAAAGGAGAGGGAGAGTGCATGAAATGACAACACACCACCATTCATGAATGAAGAAAATATGAAATAAGAATTAGGGCTTGGGCCAAATCTTTGTCCGGGGGATGCATACCCGCATCTCCTCTTAATTTTCTCCCTCCTTTTGCTTCGCCTTTCTAAATTATTTTGGTCAGGCATATTGCCTACATACATGCGCGCCATGTCTCGCGCTGAAGTTTGCGCCATCAACACTTTCCATTTTTCCTAGGTATATAAGATTAGTACCCAAAAAAATCCCAAACTAAATTCATTGCAAATTTGCTCACTATGAGACACATATTTAAAATATTTTGTGTCGTAAAAAATCTTGAATTTATATTAACGCGATAAATATGCCCTTAAACGGTGCTAGAATAGAGGATATATCGATATATAAGTTTAGGTCTTTCAAGAGTAAAATGCACCGGGTTAAGTCCTCTTCTCCATCATGGAGTGAAAATAATTCCAAAATTATATCAAAAAATAAAATCAAAATTTATGGTTTTTTCCTATTTAAAATGGCCAGAAAATATCTCGAGGCAAAGAGCAAAAATCAGCAATTCACCTTCAGAAGCACCAGACCCCAGCCGCCATTATTATTCCTGCCCAGCTCTCCTCTCCAGTGTGATGTAAAATAAAGGTGGAAATCAAGAAAGTGGAAATCTCTTTTTTTTAAATATGTTTCTCCAATTTTTAGCTGGGCCCCACTTCTCTCTTTTCTGCTCGTGGGGCCCATCCGCATCCGAGCGTCTCTATTTGGGGAGGAGAGAATTCTTAGGTTAAAAGTGTGAACTAATTAACCCCTTTTGGTTATCAACAACTTAAGGAGACTTGTGCTTTTAGTTGCAAAGCCTGAGGTATCCATCGCAACAATACCACTGAAGTTTTAGTTTTTTCTTTTTTTCCTTCTTTTTTCCCCGTTTTGGTTAGACCCAATATGTATTCATATGAAATGTTGAAATAAGCATCAATTAATAATACTTTAGAGATAGACGGATGAGAGCCTTATATCCTGACAATAAGCAATCACTCATTTGCTTGCCCAACCTGTACACACACATAGTCTACAAAAAAATCATACAAAATCCAAAGTCTCCGATGGGCCAAAGTAATTCTCGCGAGTGCTTCGTGGACCTTGGTGGCTGGTTTTAGTTATTACTTATCAGTTTAATGTGATTCCCATTATGTTATCATTCAATTTCTACATTCTCAACGGATGCTCGGGGCTAGGATATGATAGATTTGATCACCTCATTTCTGGGATTACTACTTATTCTCAACATGATATATAGAAAATAGCACATTTAATTGTTACCACATTAATGAATAATACTTATGTATGCCATAATTTGGAACCACGCCTTTTCACTGTAATAGCATCATGGAGGTCTGATTCCCCAAGCTTGTCCTAACCTGGTCAGAGTCACAAGGGACTGAAGACACTGTTAGGCAGGCTCGAGCGATGATATTTGGTCGAAGTGGTCACCTTATCCACGAATTTGTTCGCATTAGGATGAATGAAAGTGCGCGATCCTAATATTTCACCAAAGCTCGCCCGATAAGCGCCTCCACCTAGTATATTGCGGCATCTTCCAAATATATTTCCACATGACCACAACTACTACTCTATAAATAATAAAAAATGGCTTTTTTATATACGAGTGATTGTTGCTTTTTATTTTCTTTTTACTCTTTTTTTTTTTCATTTGAATTGAATTGAGCAATTCTCCTTGCCTTGCCACGGCTTGTGGAGAGAGAAAAGAACAAGACTAAGAAGTGGAAGCTCTTCCGATGGCGAGGGGACAGCAGAGCCACGTGGCGGCGCCCCGCACCCACCAGCCGGTTCACTTGGACAGTGGCCATGGAGCAGTGGGTCTCATGGATCTCATAAATAGGATAAGAGTAGAGAGAGAGGAGCAGAGAGAAAGAGAGAGACAGAGGAGCCATTGATGCCCGCTCAGCCTACCGCCGCCTGCAACAAGCCCTAGAGGAGAGAGACAGATGAGTTCATATAATAATTTTTTTATTCTAACTTCATATGACACGTGTCATTTTATTAATGAATCCACATAAATAAGTATATGTCATGTAGATGGGTGATGTGGTGGTTGCGAAATATTTTCTCCATAAAATAGGTATCGTGAGAGAGGGAGGACGGAACTACCTCTGAAATTTATTTCTTGAATGAACCTCCAAAAATTCTTAAATATCTAATTAAGAATTTTTTTTGTGATTTTTAATGTGTCATGTAGTTATATTAATGTGTGTGCGGTGCATTATATATCTAGTCGAAGTAGTGATAACAACCCTTAATTTTCTCCCTAACTTTTTCGCAGAATTGAATAGTTACAAAAAAAAATGTATTGAATTAAATTGCAAGAGAGATATGGTAGAGGTTAGGGCAAATATGATTTCTTCAAATTAACATGTAGATTTTTGTGTTTACATTAACATGTGGTCACGTTATTGCATTTCCTGTGCAGAACCTAATTGCTATAACACTGAGCTAATGATGGCATTTAATCCTAATAAAAAGACTAAAAAAGCAAAAGTGCTAACAAGTAACCTCAGCAAGCCTACAAGATTATTGAAATATACAAGTTTGTGTTAAAAAAATTATTATATTTTTGTTTAAATTCGTCGGTGTAGCGGCGAGAAGGGATATTTTGAAATTCTATGGGAAGACTAAAAACAAATAGAATTGAGATGTTTATGACAAAATTGACACTTGTCCCTTCCTTGTGGGATAAGCCAAGGGAGGGGCATATGTGTCCTTTGACTTAGGATGTGTTGGTGGGGCTTATGTCAAGGAATGAGACGGAGTTTCTGGTGGTATCGGAAGAGTTATGGCTTGAGTGGAGGCCATTTGTTCAGTTTAGTAAATCATGGGCAGACTCCTCTAACAAAAAAGAGTCATCCAAGGCAACGTCCATCTTTGATTACAACGGAAAAAAAATATACCGAGTAAATAAGTTCAATTAATTTGAGAAGTGAAGTAATTTTAGTGAATTGTTGCTAGTTTATAGCCGGATTGATTAAATTTGAGACGAGGATAGTAAACCAATACTGTGATTAGTTTTTAACTCGTTTGATGCTTTAATATCACAGAGACACTTGTATTTTTCTCTTACTTAATATGAAATAATCAAAGTAGAAAAGATTAACATTGCAATTTGGTTAAAAAAAAGAGATAATTTGTAATTTTTTTTATTTACGTCACGTCTGATGGTTAAAAAATTTTGTATTACGGGCTTGCCCTTCAAAGCAGCGCCAAGAAAATTATTATAGATTATTTTTGTATTTCTTTTCATTTGGTTGGGCGCCGTGGACAGGGAGCCAGGGAGTTTGGCAGGGCGGGAGAGTTGAGTTAGAAGAAGTCCCTGGAGATGCGTGTTACTCACACCGACGCCCTCCCTCTGCCCCTCCATCGTAAGTTGGAACTGACGATTTGACCCCTCACCACGTCACATCAAAAAAAAGAGAAAATATTGGGTGGTCCGGGACCACCACGTCAGCGTGGTCCCGGACCACTCACGTGACGCCACGTGTATGGGGAGGATAAAGGACCGGAACTGGGCCCACTTCTCTGACGCTCTCTCTCCTCTTTCTCTCTTTTGTCCCCTCTCCATACACGTGGCACCGCGTGAGTGGTCCGGGACCACGCTAACGTGGTGGTCCCGGACCACCCAATATTTTCTCAAAAGGAAATTTGACTGTTTATCCTTTGAGAAGTCCGGGAAAAAAAATTAAAATTAAAATTAAATTCTGGAAGAAAGGACCAGACACGAGATTTTCCGGAACAAAGGACAAGACAGGACGTTTAATCTTGTTTGTTGCGCCAGATGAAATTGAAGCCACGATGGGGTGGGCTCCACGACAGTGACGCCCTGAGTCTCTCTCCTTCTCTCTCTCTCTCTCTCGCTTTCTCCTTCCTCCCTTTCACTTTCGTAACTGGGGAGGGGAGTCGGTGGATATTACCGTTCCGACCAGAGTTTTAAAAATCTCCTTTTTAATTAATAAATTCATATAAATGACTAAAAAGGTAATTCCCATCGAGGCTCCATACATTATTTAATAGGTTCCATTATGTCCTAAAATCCGTGTTTAAAGACGTAAGTAGGAATGATTTTCTTAATTGACACTCACGCTTGGAAAATTTGATTTAATGGATGGAATTCCCCTTCTCATTTTATCCAACAAGATAGGAATAGAAGCTTTTATTTTAATTTTTATTTAATATAAATTTTTTCTAACAAGTAATATTCATGCCCTTGCAAAGTTAACTTTTTTGTCTCCATCTCGCTGAGGCTTGGCAAGGACTGTAGATTCATGATTAGAAATTGATATTATTACTTATTTATTGCGAAACTCCTAAATAATAATAGCATCAACTTAGTTCATTTTTTCATTATAGACATTGATATTATTTTCGTTTAATAGAAATAGGTGCACAATTACATTCAAATCGACCCAGTGCGCCGACTTGCCGACTCATATGATCTTCCAAGACTAAGCCTACATTAAGCTCAATGCTCTCCGATTAACTCAACCATACTCTTTAAGCCTCACGAGCACGTACTATGAGTAGAGGTGGAAAAATGGGTCATATATGGGTCATTTCTTTTTTGAAGAAACTAATTAAATGGATTTAACAATTAAAGGCTTAAAATAGGTGGGTCTTAAGTAAGTCTTAAGTGGGTCTTAAATGGGTTGGATGTAGAACCCATTTTCAACCAAAACCTCACAATCTCTCTCTTCTCTCTTTAACTTTACAAAAATATTTTTTTATAAAAATCGAAATTATAATTATTTTTATTTTCTTTTTTCTTTTTTCTTTTTTCTTTCTTCTTCCTCCTTCTGGTGGTTGGCACGACGATGGCTGGCAACCGACTAGGCAAAGCCTCGACCTCGTTGGCATTGGAAGAGCTCGAGCTCACCGATCTGGAGAGCCTCGAGCCTCGCTAATTTGGCGAGACTCAAACTCGCCAATGTTGGGTGAGACTCGAGCCTTGCCAAATCCGGTGAGGGACGAGCTCGAGCTCGCTAGATCGGTGAGGTGGAGGCCTTGCTGACGTCTAACGAGGCTCGAGCCTCGTCGATCTAGCGAGCCTTGAGCTCACCGGCATTGGCAAGTCGGGCGAGCTCAAGGCTCACTTATGGCCGATCATCGGTTGTCATCGTGGCCGATGGCTAGCCAAAGAAGAAAAAGAACAAAAAAAAAGAGAAAAAGAAAAATAAAATTCAAAATTATACTCTTAAAAATAAAATTAATTAAAATTTTAATTTTAATTAATACAAATAATTAAAATTCATTTTAAAAAATAATTATTTAAAAAATTATAAAATTTGTTCATTAAATTTGTGTTGTATAAAACTATTTTAGCAATACCATTTTTAATATATATAAGAAATAAACTTTATTAGATTTAGTTAAATGGATCGGGTATATGTTAAGTATAGGTCAAATTGGGTATGGGTAAAAAATTTTACACTACAATAAATGAGTTAAATTGATCAATTTGGATCGGACCATTTATTACCCGATCCAAACTCGATTCGACCCACCTGTTTAATGGGTCTAGCTATGAGCAACAAGCTAAGTAACAAAAAAAATATTTTAAGGGTTGTGCCAAAAGGCATTTCTATGTTAAATTTTGGACGGTCACTATTTATGAGGAGAATTGAATCGAATGGTTGCTCCGAGTTCGGTTGATTTTGAAATATGGCGCAAGAGACTATCTTGGACATGTCTTGCCAAATAAGCCCTCTCAAAAGTAGAAGTTGCTGTGGTCATGAGCTACCAAAAAGAATCGGCCCGACAAGAATCCAAACAATCTCTCTCTCTCTCATTTCAAATATCCCCCAAATTGATATAGAATTCAAAAAGTGACCCTCGGAATCGTGGTTTATCTCAAATAGCCACCCATAATTGTACAAAATTGTTACAAGCTTTCTATATATTAGGAAATAAACCAGCATACACAATAAAAGTTTGATAGGAGTTTAGTCTAATTTCGGAATTGATATGGGTGCAACCCGTACATTTGAAGTTTGAACTATTGTATTCTAAAATCGAAATAGACAGGCAAGCTCGACTAGTTGGATCAGAATTGCCATGGTCATATTCGATCATGTATGCTCAAGGCAGTACATCGAGACTCAATCCAAAAAAAAAAAAACACATATCCGATTGGATCCAAATCTAAATCCAACCCCAATTTCGAAGCCTCCCCGCACACAAGGGGAAACGAAGGATTTACACATTTACTCCTCATGGATCCATTCTATTTTATCTTATTTCCTTCTTTTTCCCGTCTCTTTTTTTTTGGGGGGGGGGGGGGGGGATAAATCAATAGTTCCCCAATCCACCTTTGCCAAAATGCACTCCAATTTCAAACCTAAACTTAACCCATTTTTGAAAAGTGAAACAATCAAAAGGAGGGAAAAAAAAAAGGAAGAAAAGAAAAGGAAGAAGAAAAAAGGAAGAATCTCCCAAGGTAGGAGGAATGATGGGGAAAAAATATCCTCATTTTCATTGATTAAGGATGTTTTTTTTTTCTCGAATTGCCCTAACGATACAGCTTAAAGAGGGACCAAAGGGAATAGTTGGAAATGATTTGAAGGTAAATGATGATCTAATAAAATAATTTACACAAGAATTTTAAGACCACGACTAATCTTTCCAACAAACTGTTATAAGAAACTACAAACAAAAAGATAAGTCCACCATAATTAGAGGCGTCCCCCAACCTCTTCTCACGTTCCATCATAACTAGAGGCATCCCCCAACTTCTTTTCGCTCGTGAAGGTTGATGTGGTAGTTTTTAAATAATTTTTTTGACTTTTTAATTAATTATTTCTTTTTTCTTTTCTTTTCTTTTTCCCCTTCTTCCTCTTGGCCTTCTTCTCCCGCAATGCAATGGCAAGCGACCCTTCAGCGCGGGCTAGCCTTCACTATGGCTGAAAAATCGACCCTTCAGCGCGGGCTAGCCTTCACTATGGCTGAAAAATCAGATTTTAGAAGTAAGTTTGATTGTAATTTTGGGCTGAGCTAAATAGACTTTACTTATCTTTTGGAGGGCTATTTTGTAGGGTTGATCCGAAAAAAGAAAAAAAAAAAAAAGGCTAGTACTGAAAGAATTCAAGTCAACACGTGTTGCTTTTAAAGTTTAAAAAATGTGAATCTTTCCTATCTTTGGTAAGTTAAACAATTATTATGTATCAACTATTTTCAGAAACCGTAATCCACTTTTTGGCTCATTTCAGGCCATTTTTGAGTTTATGCCTCGATTTTTGTTGCTCATTTCAATAATGTAGTCAATTAGTTAAGTTAGCCAATAAAGGAAATAATTGAAGAATCCAAGCTAGGCAAGACCAAATTTTTGGCTTGACCCAAAATGAACTGTAAGGTAGAATCAGCGAAAAAGGATTGCTGCTTCAGTCTTGGCCTTCAGGTTTTTATTTGCACCCGTGTACAAAATAAATTCATTCACTTGCCATTCACAACGTTGCTTTTTCGGTAATGACTTTATACACAAGAGTCATAATAATGAAAAAGAAAAACGAAATCGGACATGTCCATGACCGTGAGTTGAGAGAAACGGCGGTTAGGTTGCTGAGAGAGGGGGGTACACGGAAAAAAATAATCACAAAAGACAAACTTTAATAGCCAAAATCCTAGATAATTTACCTCAAGTTTGTGAACAAAAGAAGAAGTTTTATTGGACAAATAGATTGAATTAAAAATAATCACAAAAGACAAACTTTATCATAATGCGCACATAAAATCTCTCGATAATTTAGCCTGAGTTTGAGAAAAAGGAGGATTTATTGGAAAGATAGGGTTGAATTAAACCTAATCACAAAAAAAAAAAAAAAATTGTCATAAATAGTAATGAACATGTATTCATGTAATATTATTGCATCTATCCACAGAATCTTAGGATTTTGCTAGAAACTTTTTTAGGTTATTGATGTCAAGATTATGGATGTATTTACACCCTTATACTAATTATGTAAGAAAACATATGTTTAGAATTTTATGCTTAAACAATTTATCTATAATTTAATTCAATAACTATACATGTGTGTATATATGTCAACAACCATATATCTTCAACCACATATTTATGACGCTTCAAGTTTGTGTGGTGGTTATTTATTCAATTTTTGCATGAAGATTAAAAAGAATATCCAAACAAAAGAATTAACATAAGGATGATTTACAAGCACCATCCATGTGAAAAATGCCTTGGATAACATTTGGAGGAAAATATGATTTTTACAGATTTAACAAGAGCCAAAAGGTTGTGACTATTCTTGAATAAACAAGCAAACTCAAAGTCTCTAATTGGATCAAAAAGATAGATCTATATATTTTCACCCATCGATAGGAAAAAAAGAGAGAGTAGATATCTAGGAAAAAATTGAAAGGATGCAATCATTTAGGACAAATTGGTTCAATATCTTTCCTAATAAAAAGTTTGTATTTGGATTGTAACCATTTCAAAGAAAGATTTACAGGATACCACCTTTGGAGGCAATATGGCTCCTTATATAGTCTATGTGACCTATCTTCATAATTGAACCTTCTCAAATTTTTGAAATCTTTCCACTTCTTTTTCGCGTTCTCTTTTATGTAGTATATGTGACCTATCTTCATAATTACTAGTCAATTTGGAAAAAAAAAGAGTAACTATTTGCTTGAAAAATAACTTTATACATTTTTCCATGAGCTAAACATCAAGCATACAGAAGTATCGACAAGAGAAAGAAGAAACCGAATTTTAGTGAAAAAATTTAACATTTTTTTAATACCATTCTTTCCTTCGGCCTCTTTTTCTTCGAAATAGCTCTTTGAACTTTTATCTTCACTTCACAATATAGCAATAGATAGTTGACATCTGTTGACATTGATATCGTATCTCAAACATCCTGATCTTTTTCATGAGATACCATGCTCAACTTGGGCCTTGGGCACAAATTTCCTTAACCATGCCTCTAAAGCCTATTCCTTTTGTCCATAGAGTGAAAAGCAATTCCTCACAATTCTAAAAATAAGATCAAAATTATGTTCCCCTATTTTAAAATGGGCAAGAAATGAAGGCTCATGCCGAAAAGGGCAAGCATCAGCATGCCCTTTCTAGCGTGATATAAAGAGGGAAATTAAGAAAATGGGAATGGGAACATGATTTTTCTTCTCCTCATAAAACCATTATCTCACAGCTACCAAGCTTGAACTGAGAGTCACTTGAAGAAAAGATGATAATCATCAATTTTACAAAACAAAATAACGAAAATCAAATCAACAAAAGACAAATACTGCACCTAACACTTCAATTTCTTCCTCTGTAAAATGACCATCGAGCTTGTGCAGCTTCCATCCTGATTCTGAATCATTCCATCGTTCCTCTTCCTTTTACTTCCATTCTGGTTCCTCTTCGAAGAAGAGAATGCTGTCTTCTTTCCTGTTTCAAAGCAATTCCCCGAGCAACTCCAGTTTTGGTGGGCTTCATTTGAGGATGAGACACCCGATACCGGGATACTTATAATTTTTTATTTTTATATTTTCACACTGTGTTTTGGTGAATAAAAAACTCACCGCTTCAATTTATCTTTTTGAAATATTAATTACACTAAAAAAAAGCAGCATAAAATATCTTGAGATTGCAAATAATAATAATAAAATGTTTCATAATTCATTAGCCATTGAGGAAAACCTCAACAAAATTTAATTCATCTAACTTGCATGTGATTTTCATCAATTTGGAAAAGGAGCTTGTGCATCTATTTATTCCCTCCAAAGACATGTATACATAAAATAAAATAATAATAGAAAAACCTAGTCAATGATTAGACATATTGATTAAGGAAAATATTTTCTTCATCAAAACTATCAAACTCCGGTCATCTTTGGATCAAAATTAATTTTTCTTTGGGGGCTAGTAAATCTTTAATATCTATCAGCTATCTTTTTACCTAAAAAAAGGAAAAGGATAATTTAAATAGCTATTTAGCTACTTGGCAAAAATTTTAAGAAAACATGGCCGTCACTGGGATCCTGTGCTTCTCTTCTCCCAATGGGAACAGAAGTCGGGCAATTTTTTTTTTCCTTTTCATGTATATTTCTCTATTTTTGGCTGGCCCCACCACCTCTTTCTTTTCCCCTTGGTGCCCATTTGCCATCTGGGTGTCTTTATTATTTGTTATTTTCTTTTTTGGTCATGTGGGTATCTTGATTATGTGTTCAAGGTCCCTCCACTCTCTCTCCTCTCTTCTCTCTTAGTGGAATTTTAAATTTGTTAACCGTTGTTTCCAAGTCTCTCATCTGTATCGGGATGTCTTTTTTACTCGAAACCCTACATTTTACTTTAGGAAAAACATGGAGAAAAAATTATCATTGTTTAAAAAGTGAGAGCGTATCATATGCGAAAGTATAGTATCTTAAGATTGGATATGGTGCAAATTGCGATTTCAAATAAGTAAAGATGGTTAGGTTTTTTACAATGTTTCTATAAAATGTTTTGGAAATATCCATATAATAATTTGGACTTTGGTGGATACGATTAGATCTGTCCGACTATCCTTAATCTTGTCGACTTTGATTTCTATTTGCCTCTTCAAACGAAGGGGATCCCATTGACAAATACTTTGCAAATCGTTTGCCCATATTCTTGCATTTACGAAAAAGAGTGAAGATAAGATTCAAAGAAAAACTGATTTTTTTTTCCGAGTCTTCAATTTTCCTATCTTATTAAGCTGCCAAACAAGTTGAAAGAAAGAAATTGCCATCCCATTTCTGCACCATTTTCCAGTCCATTGTTAAATACATGGGCATATATTTGCTAAGGTGACTAATTAAGGAGATATTATAATTTTCAATGCAAGTATATTTTTTAGAGCGTTGAGCATCACATGGTAAGCAAGCAGAACAAAGCCGAGCACTTCCTTTCTTGTTTAATAATCAAGCCATAAACTCTCCATGAACTCTTCTAATGGTGGAGACCATAGAGTTTGCACATCCTTCGAAGGACAATTCTAGGTATATGGCGATGAATGCCTCAGATTTCACATAATTTTAACCAAAAAATGACAGCACCTATTTCCACCGTATAAATTACTTTATAAATTGCTTTAGACACACCATATAATTTTAATTTAAATAGTTCAAAATAGCCATCTCCCGTCCCCATTAATGGTAAGATAGATAGGAAAGAGGGAAAGCATACATCTAACCAGGTCTATGCACTTTCATTAATAATTGTTTCTTCTTTCCAATTATCTTTTTTTTACAAGAGTCCCGTGAAATTTGAGTATTTTCACGAGCTTAGTGGCTTGGAATATGAGAATACTAACAAAGTTATGATGTGTAGAACAATTATATACAATCTCTCTATAAAGATTAATTTCTAATAAGTTCAAATTCTTTTCTAAGTAGAAATCTTTGGTTAAAATTGTGAACTTTTTATGATTATAACTTAAGTTTGGGATGTGCGATTAATAAAGATTGCCAACAAGATTCGAATTCATCCGCTGCTCACTTTTGAACCCATATTTAGCATCCTAGAAAGAAATCTTCCATTTTCTCTTTTTGAGACTTATACTTAGATGATTTTCATATTAGCTTCCATAGTGCCATTTTCTCTCCCATAAATGCTTTACATAAATATTAAATGGCAAATTTAGATGGAAAGGAAACCTTGGAAGGACAAGGCTATTAACAACTTATGGAAACTAGTGCTTTTAGTTGCATAGCGTTCTCATGAGAGGTATCAATGACAACAATACCAAAAATTTGTTTTTTCCCTTTTCCTTTTTGGTTAGAACCAATATGTCTTCACGTAAAATATTAAAATAGCACCGTCCAATAATACTTTATTCTCTTCATTCAAACGGACGAGAGACAGAAAAATCATCCAAGATCCAAAGCTTGGGATAGTCCGCAGCTTCCTGGACCTTGGGGTCATTGTTTTTTAGACCGGATGATTGAAAGAAATGTTATAGGAATCAATCATGGAGGGCAATGAGGCACTCCTTCGATTGTTGCTTTAATAGCATCTTCAATAGATATACCCCACTTTGTATTTATTCTCGTAATCCGTAACATGTAAGAATAGACCACTTGGATTTAGGAGTAGGACCATCCTCTTCTAGGAAAACAAGAAGCTTTAAGTTCAACATCAGAAAATGATCGAAAGGGCCTTGACATCCTTCTCAAGTATTTATTTTTAGTCATTATTATTCTGTTTAATGCAATTCTCACTTTCTTGCATTCAATTTCCACATCTATTTCTCAATAGGTGCATGGGGCTAGGATATAGCTAGGTACCTATTATTTGTCATTCTATAGAAAATAGCACATTTACTAGTTACAACATTAACGGAATAATACTTAATGAAACCACATATTCTCATTGTAATAGCATCATGGAGGTCTGATTCCCGAAGCTACACCCCAATGATTTTTTGTTTTATATAAGCGATTTTTTTTTATTTGATTGGAAATCAGTAGTTTTTAGCGCCTTCTTGGCATTGTTTGTCTTATCTCGGAGGTACGAAAATTGTACCTTCTCCTACTTTTTTTTTTTTTGGTCGAAACCTTCTCCTACCTTTGAACTTTGCTTTTCTACGTATTGATTGGACAGTTTTTGGCCTTGGAATGCCACGTGACAAGTAGGAGAAAATATTAGGTGCTCAGGCAGGAAGTATGGTCCACAACCAATCATGAAGCGTAGCGTCGTGGGGCTGGCTCGCCAAGATGGAATTTATGCATGTAAAATAATCACCTTTCTATCTCATCTAGCCTGCACGCTAGCCTTGCATGCTCTCTCTCTCTCTTTCCTCTGCACAGTCTCCACACATTTATTATCTTCTGTCTCTTCTTCTTCGTTCTTTCCTTCTAAGAAGAAAGAAAAGTAATTCCTCTCTCAAACGAGCAAAGGCTTCCTACATCCTCAGCAGTAGGAAGGGAAGAGCCATGCCTCCCTGATAAGCTTCCAAATATGAGTGATAATTTTCAATAAAAAAGTCGCGCAGAGCCGCGGGACCACCCAACGCCAAACCCCACCCCCTACCTTTCCTCATTTTACAGTATGTCAGTTACCCCACAACGCACTCTGCCACGCTCTGTTCTGCCCTGTTCTGTTCTCGACGACGCCCCTTCCTCTCTCTCTCTCTCTCTCTCCTACTCGAAATGCTGGGAATTCACTTTTCTCAAGAGAGGCGACGCTGCTGTTGTCACGAGCCGTGTCGGCTCCTAGCCGGAAACATTCTCGACAAAAGCGACAGCTTTGGAGAGCAGGGCAGAACGCAGACGAGGGACCGCAGGAAAAAGGAAAGGAAAGAGAGAGTGAAAAGGGTGAAAAGGAGAGCCGCTCAAGAGAGGACATGGGAGAGGGAGCTTGAGGGAGAGAAGTACCTGAGAGAGAGTGGAGAGCCAAAGAGAGGCTCGACCGTGCACGGGATCCCGCTCCCCGACGCCCTTCTTCTGGATTCGAGAGGGCACTGAAAGAGGGAAGGTATCTCCGAGAGATAAAGAAGAAGAGCAGCAAACGGCCCGTTCTTCTCGTCCACGCTCCTCGACGAGATCTACTAATCCATCGACGAACGCAAAGCCGAAGCGCGAGCCGGAGCAGCAAAGATCCTGCAGGGAGGCGCTGTCCAAGAAGCAGGGCACGCGGTCCGCCTCCTCCGTCGAGAAGCAGCGCGGCAGCGACAGGGCCAATGCCGCGGCGGACGCGAAGAGGAGCCATTTTTCGCAGGAGCTGCTCAGGAAGCCCAAGTACGAGCCCGACCACGACAGCGACGGGCTGAACTTTGGCTCCACTTCCATTTCTTCCGACTCGAGCTCGGGCGGGTTCTCGTTCTCGGACACCGAGTCCGTCAGGGGCGCGAGAACGATGACCAGTTCGTCGTCTTCTTGCTTCGCGCCGTTCAGGCTCTGGCCCGTGAAGACGAGAGTCGCCGTCGCCAAAAGGGAGGAGATACGGCATGCTCCGTTTGGCGAACGGAGAGAAGGCCGAGACCAGGGGCGTCAATGCTGAAAAGCGAGAGAGGAGCAAGTGAAGAGGTGGGGTTTTTCTTGTTTTTCGGCAGGTTTTGGCAAAAAGAGAAACCAAAGAAGAGAGAGTTGAGACAGAGAGGAACTCCAGGCATCGTTTTGAGCAACACGCAGATGCAGGGAGACAAGGAACAGCGAGCATAACGAGGGGCAAGGAAATGAACGACCATTCCGGTGAAGTATTTCTCACGAGTTCCTCGCCCGACGATCGATTCGTAGCCATCACTCTTTGATAACCGGAAGTTTGGTCTTGACTGGTGACCGTGATCTGTTCTATTCCAAAGACAGAGGTTAGCCGAGCTCGATCCCCCTTTTGTTCTGTTTTGTCTCGATCGACCTAAGGGCTGAGATTTGTTTGCTTCGGTTATGCACGTATGGGTCTCGGGTGAGTCACCTCTGACTTCGGGGAATGTCGTTTGTTGCTTGATTTAGATTCTGGACATGACTTCGAGCCCTGAATAAGCCAGCATTATCCCTCTAGCCTATGCACTCCATATGTTTCATAAAATGTCTCAGCAAGGACTGAGAGTCAGTTCATGCTTAAACTCGAGATTGACGTGCCCTTGCCTCTGTGCTCGATGAACCGCGTTTGTTTTGTTCATCGCTTGTGGTGTTTCTACGTGTTTGTCGCAAAATGGTCGGGTATTGTTGAGTTGGCTAAGGTTTTTCTTGGTTCCGGTAAGTGGATTAGCGGTCGCCAGTGGTCGACGCCGGTGAGGATGGAAGCGAGTGGTGAAGGGCCGGTGGTTGTACAGCCACCAGCGGCCAAGGATTGCCAACTGTGAAGAAGAAGATGCACCATGGAAGCCGTCGGTGAAGAAGAAAGCACGCGGAGAAGAAGACCCATAGGGAAAAAAAAGGAAAAGAAAAAAGAAAAATTGCAGAAAAAGTGAAACACAAAAGCTGGCTTTGGAAAAGAGAAGCCGCAGAGAAGAGATGTAGTAAAAAAGACGAAATAGGGAAAAGACAACAAATTTGATTATAATATTAATATTAATGCAAAAAACGAAAAAAAAAAAGAAAAAAAAAAGGGTTTTAAGAAATCGGTTTTGTCTGTTTTAGTTTTAATCCGGGGTTGTGTCAAGCCAATGGACCAAATCGGGTTTACCGGTCCGAGCCCGTTTTTCTGAATATAATAATATTAAATATTATTCTTTTTTAAGAAAAAATCAAAATAATAACAAAAATTCAGAAAATTCAGAATTTCATTTGAACAATTTTAAGCACAAACTTTCCGAGCTATTTTCTTAAAAAATGGAAGTTTCTTAACTCTAAAATGTGCTAAAAAAGTGAGTAAGCCTTTAGGGCTCTACCTTAGGGCTTCAATGGTTTTTAAAGACACTCTTGTTTGCATGTTTGTACTGTTTTGACCTCTTTAGTCTAGTTAAGATTAGCATTTATCTTTTCCTTAATGTTAAATACTTGCTCTCCCATGCAATTTATTTAAACGCTTACCTTAGCTGCTAATGGTTATTTTAATGATTGCGTATCTGCATGATCATCTCACATATTAGTGGATAGGTATTAATTAATTCAAACTGTCTGACAAAAATATTTTATTTTAAAACTAATAAGATTATGTATCGAAATGGTACTAATTGATTAATTGGTGTAATCAAGTCCCCGACCCCAGATTTTCAATCTTGATTTATAGGGGTAATCGAAGGAGGCAGTTACTTTGTGAGGCAATCCCCTGAATGAATGTTTAAAACCATGTTTTGAGTGTGGTAAATTTTCTATTTCGAAGTCACAAAGCTTCTCATGCTTAAGTTGTCGGACTCTTTTGAAAAGAGAATTTCGATAGTGGTTTTGCCTATTTAACTAACCAATTTCATGTGGAGATTTGTCAAGATAGACAATTCAATGGAGTGATATCAATACTTAAGAATACTGAAGGAGACGTGTTGGGATGATGAAATGCAAGCATTATCCTATATACAGTCCCCTACCTATACACTTGTGAGATGAGTATAAAAAGTTTCATATCCGCAAGGTAAAGAGTTCTCTCGCAAAAGGTACGATGACCGAAATGATGAGGGGTAATTCATTTCTCTATCCCAAATACTACCTATAATCCATTGCTTAACCCCTTTAAGCCCAATACACTTATTGAAATTCTTTTCAAATTACCCTTGTTAAGAACCACCCCACATTGGGGCAAATTTGAGGTAAGACAGCACCATAAGATGAAGAAAATGATAAGAAATTTTCTTGCTTTCACTTGCATCAATTTTCAAGACGTGCTATTACATTGAATTCATGTGATAATTTAAGTGTCTTAGGATAACAAAGAGCATTTATTTCTTTATCCGATACATTTATATCCATTGCTTAGCCCACTTAAGCTAGCAATTTCATTTCTTCAAACCCAGTTAGTGATCATCCCCTATATTGGGGCAAGTCAAGGCAAATGACGACCCTTGAAAGTTTGAGTATCATTCAAAGTGTAATTGTTTGACATATGCATCCAAATAGAATTAAGGGGCATGAAAAAACAGTGTATCTGGTAAAAGTAAGATCAATACCCATGAAAAAAGAAGTGAATAAAAAATGAATGAGAACTAGGGGTATGAAAAAACGGTATGTCTGGTAAAAGCAAGGCCGACGCCTATAGATGAAAAAAGAAGAGATAGTCAAGATAGGTGATTATCGGTTGTAAAAGGTTGTATCCTAATAAAGTAGTACTCAAAGACTCAAGATCAATAGTGTATTCATAATGACAATCCTTGGTGAAGGACAAGACCTGTGACAATGCCTAGATGATCATCAACTTTGACCCTTATACACATTTTTAAGCCTAATAATCCTTTCATTTCTCAACTCATGAACCTCGCCTACGTTACGTCCCTTGCAAAGTCTCTTTTGATTAGGGCACTTGAATTAACGTAGGGGTTAACATGTTTTAAGCATCGCTCGAAAAAGTGCGAGCAAGATTAACTTTTTCTCATTTTGCAGAATTCTTGAGTTGTAAACCCTGAGATAATTATAGAATTGTTCTTTCAATTGCCTTAATTCAAAGAGTCTCTATGTTAAGCCATTGACCAAGCCCACATTACAGTCCCAATTAAAGACCTTTTAGATTGGTAAGGTCGTACTGCTTGCGATGATACTCGAACCCTTGTTGGTATGATGATAGTGAGATGGAGTGATTCTCCTAAAATAGCCATTCTAAATAAGAGTGAGTGAAAGTCCTTTCTAATTGAAAGTCTCTCATTTAGTATTCTTAGAAAATCCATGCCATTGTTTTGAATGACAATTCTCTCATGTGGAAATTTGGGTGATGCAAATATGATAAAGTCATTATGCATAAACCTTGATTGAACTGATAAAAACTTCATTGAATTTTGTGCATTTTAAAGTAGCTCATATTGTCTACCTCTTTGGTGAATGCATACCAGTTTTTGCTCTAATCATGTTTGACAGATAATATTTCCTTGAAGACCGAATAATACTTGACGTTCAAGTTGCTCCTTGAAACCTTGAGATTTAGCGTGCTTCCATAGCCTAGAGTTCTTTTCATTGACATGGCGTGCTTTTGTAGGCTAGAGTCTCCTCTATCAAATTGGCGTACTTTCATAGTCCAATGTCTAATTCTCTTAATTGACACGACGTACTCTCGTAATCGAGAGTTCTTGACCTGACGTGCTTCCGTAACCCAGAGTCCTTTTCATTGACTCGGCATACTTTCATAACCCGATGTCTCTTAATTGACACAGCGTGCTCTCGTAGCCTAGAGTTCCTGACCTAATGTGCTTTCGTAGCCCGAAATCCTTTTTCTCCCACTATTTCTTATCTAGGATGTGCACCAAATTCGTACGATCTTACGTGTTCTATTTGGGAATAATTCCTTTTGGCTTGGTCACTTTTGGGGTTCTGGTCATGCTAGAATCTCCTCGGTGGCTTGTCAAGTATGGTCGCGTGGAGGAGGTGAGGGACATCTTGGCATGGATCTCTACTCCAAGGAGGAGGCGGCACGTCAACTGGATGAGGTCATTAGCCAGACCAGTGGGGAGGGCGTGTGGCAAGTTGTCATCCACCCAATCCAATCAATCATACACATGAGCATTTGTGTGTTTGGAATCTACTTGTTCCAACAAGCTTCTGGAGCTAACACCATGCTTGTCTACGCCCTCGCATTTTTTAGTAGACGAGCATTGTCAACCATAGGGAACAACTTCTCCTCCTCATAGTAGTGGACCTTGTGAAAACATTGTTCACCGTAGTCTGTGCCATTAGCATTGATAGAGTGGGGTGGTGAAGGTTGATGCTCATTAGCATCAACGGGATAATTTTGTCACTCGCCTCCCTAGGTGTATCCCTCAATATCATCCACCACCATGAGGAGGTCAAGTGGGCTAGTGCCATATGCATCTTTTCATTGCTATGCTACACAGCCTCCTTTTCCATTGGGATAAGGTCGGTAGCATTGGTCTACAGCTTAGAGATCTTTCTGATGAGGTTATGTGCCTAGGGGTGCACAATTGGCGTTGCAGTGAGCCAGGTGGTAAGCGGCGCGATGTTCATGAGTTTTATGATTCCGTATAGAGCGATCACCCTAGGAGGTGTCGCATTCCTATTTATGGGGATGGCTATGATGGCTTGGGTTTTTGTCTACATCTTAATGTTGGAGATAAAACAAAGGTCACTTGAAAAGATTACACAACTATTTGGCTCATGGACAGCGTGGAGCAGGACGAGGGCCAACCAGGGTGCTTGATATCATTTTTATGATTCTATTCTGAATTCCGGACATACTCTACTTAGTAATTTTGAAATCTCAATTAAATTTTAGTGAAGTATGATGGTTTTCATTTGAAACTATAATATTGAACATCTCAATTACATGTTGATGAAGCTGTAATCATCAAATATCACAGGTCAATATTATGCTCCATTACCGTGTAATTAATTCATTTAATTTATCCCGTATTTTAGGAGTGTAATTAGTTCATTCAATTAGTTATACCGTGTAATTATACGGTAATGGAACATAATATTGATCTGTGATATTTGATGATTACAGCTTCATCAATATGTAATTGAGATGTTCAATATTATAGTGTCAACTGAAAATCGTCATACTTCACTAAAATTTAATTGAGATTTCAAAATTACTAAATAGAGTATGTCCGGAATTCGGAATCGAAATCATAAAGATGATATCAAACACCCTAGTTGGCCCTCGGTTGGCCCTCACGCTGCTCCATGCTGTTCATGAGCCAAATAATTGTGTAATATCTTTAAGTGACCTTTGTTTTGTTTTCGGCATTAAGATGTAGACAAAGACTCAAATAGCCATCCCCATGAATAGGAAGGCGGCACCCCCTAGGGTGACCGCTCTATACAAAATCATAAAACTCATGGACATCGCGCCGCTTACCATCTGACCCATTGCAACGCTAATTCTGCACCCTTGGGCGTGCAACCTCATTGGAAAGATCTTTGAGCTGTAGACCAATGCTACCGGCCCCATCCTAATGGAAAATGAGGCCGTGTAGCACAGCAATGAGAAGATGCATATGGCACCAGCCTACTTGACCTCCTCATGGTGTTGGATGATAGTGAGGAATACATTTAGGGAGGCGAGTGACAAAATCATCTTGCCAACACTAATAAGCATCAACCTTCGCCGCCCCACTCGATCAATGCTAATGGCATAGACAAGGGTGAACGTGGTCTTCACAAGGTCTATTGTTATGAGGAGGAGTTGTTCCTTATTGTTGACAATGCTCGTCTGCTCAAAAATGCGAGGGCCGTAGACAAGCATGGTGTCAGCTCTAGAAACTTGTTGGAATACGTAGATTCAAAACACACAAATGCTCATGTGTAGGATTGATCGGGTTGGGTGGATGACAGCCTGCCACATGCCCTCCCCACTGGTCTGGCTAATAACCTCATTTAGTCGATGTGCCGCCTCCTCCTCGGAGTCAGAGATCCATGCTAGGATGCCCCTTGCCTCTTTCACGCGACCATGCTTGACAAGACATCGTGGAGATTTTGGCATGGCATGGCCAGCACCTTGGAAGTGATCAAGTCAAAGAGGATTCCTCCCAAATAGAACAGGTAAGACCGTGCGCATTTTGGATAAGAAATAGTGGGAGACGTAGGCCAAGAGGGTGCCTCCGTTCATGAAAATTTGAAACACCCAAACAAGCATAAAAAACAATTAACTTCTTTAACTTAAATTTTCTAACCTTAATTTTTACTTAGACAAATGATAAATTTTAAAAAATAAATATATGCTACAAAATTAGGAAAGAAATGACTACCTTAAAGAATGACGTGAGTAGGCCACGGTAAAAGGTATGAGATATTTCCGTAATGGAGATAGAAGCTATAGTAAAGGTATAGCCCGCCCCGATATTGATGATAAGGCAGCCCAGTAGTAAGTAGAAAAAGCTTGGCCCAAAGATCATGAAAAGGGAGCCGACAAAGTGAATGGATATGGGCAACACAACTTTGATACGGCTGGGAAGTCTGTTGGAGGTGGACCCAGTTAATGCCGACCCAAAGAGGAAGAAGAGTTTAGATATTCCCAACCACAAATCATCGTCATCACTGCTCAATTGTAGGTCTGGCTTTATGTATACGCTTGTCTCACTCCAATTTTTGCCAAAAATCTTATTTGTTATACTAATATTCCAAGTAAATTTAGCCATATATAAGAAATTGAAAACATAAAAATGAAAAAGAAAATATTATGTGAACTATTTTTCAGGAACTATTTTCCAGGATGATTTATCCCAAATTGGCTAAAAAGAAGGAAAAAGTAGATGACGTTATATATAATTAAGTAATTTTTGTTGTTTTTTATGCATTAAAAAAGGACCTTTGGCTCTTACCAAATAAAAAA
Source organism: Eucalyptus pumila (assembly GCA_016097595.1). Lineage (NCBI taxonomy): Eukaryota > Viridiplantae > Streptophyta > Magnoliopsida > Myrtales > Myrtaceae > Eucalyptus > Eucalyptus pumila. The sequence continues at coordinate 1,562,070 of CM027852.1, read as the reverse complement.
ATGACCTTTGGCAATAGATTTATCATTTTTATCAGTAATAAAATAAAAGAAAAAAAAAGTACACTCAAATATAACCAAATTATTGTTATTGTTTTTTTGGGCAACATCATCGATTTACAAGGAATTGATTAGTTTTTATGGAAAAACTTGATGGAATGCTTGGAAATATTGGACACAATGCTAGAGAGCTCGAGAGAGGAGAAGAGGGACTAACCAAAACCTAGCACGATGCAAACTATAGATGTTGCAATCGCACAGCAAGAGGCATACTGTGCGGCCGGTTCCCTTCCCCTACTTCTACTTCTTCCAGCAGGCATTGGACTCCTAAGAGTGTTATGCATGTGTCGTGCCAGCATCGTGCGTATGATGTGTATATTCCAACTAGGGGTAAGAGGGAGGTTTCGGTTCCCGGTTCCTTTTTTTGGGAACCAGTTCCCGATTCCTATAGGAACTGGAATTGGAACCAGAACCGGATTCTAGAATCCAAAATGTGAAAATCCTAGATTTCAATTTGTTTGTTCCCCTTTCCCCTTTCTGTTTCTTCTTTTTCCCTGTTCGCCCTGTCCTTGACTCCCTCATGTCACTCTAAAATCTCTCTCCGATGATTCGACTCACTCCTCTCGATGATGCCCCTCGATGACCTTGATGCCCCTTGACACTCGTTGCCCTCGACGCCCTTCGACGCCGCTCAACCCTCTGCACCGTTGGACGCCCCTCGACGCCACTCGACCCTCGGCACCGCTCAATGCCCCTTGACGATGCTCGACCCTTGGCACTACTCAACGCCCTTTGATGACGCTCTCCTCTCTTGAAGCTGCTCAACCCTTGGTGCAACTTGCCTTTCTCAACGCCACTCAACCCTCAGCATGAGTATGCATTCTTTAGGTCCCAAACTACACTCAGGGCCTGCATGTTTTTATTCCTAAAAAGTGTTTCTGGAACACTTTTTTGTTTTTTTGTTCCTAGGAACAAAAAAAGAAACAAAAAAAACTTACTTCTTGTTCCGGAAACAATTTTGAAGAAACGTTTCTTCTTCTCTCTCTTCTTCTTCTCTTCTTCTTTTCTTCTTCTTTTTTTCTTCTTTTTTCTTTCGTCGGTCGCCGGCCTCGGCCATGGCCGGTGACTGGCCGTCGAGGGCCGGCGACGCCGTCGAGGGTCGGCGACCTCGCCGGAGCCTTGCCGGCTCCCGGCGAGCCTCGCCGTGGCTGGGCGAGGCTACGACCCCGTCGGCCGGTCAACGGAGGTTGGCGACCGGCGAAAAAAGAAAAAATAAAAAAGAAAGGAAAAAAAGAAAAAGAAAATAAAAATATTAAAAAATAAAAAGAAACAAAAAAAGAATAAAATTTACCAAACGTGTTTCGTTCATTTTTTATTTCCGAACAAGTTTACCAAACACGTTTTTTTATTTAAAAATTGTTCCCGGAACGAAACACTTTTTATTTTATTTTATTTTATTTATTTCTCTTCCCGGGAACAGAAAAAGAACAGAAATAAAAACATGCACGCCCTCAGATGCCTGTGTCCATGAGAAAATAAATAGAAAATGAGAATGATATGTGAGAATGCTCATTCTCTGTATTTGCATGTTTTTAGAAAATCCATACCTTTGAGCCCAATTTGTTTGACCGTTTGACAATGCGATCAAGCTGCTTTTTTAACAATTCCAAGGCATGTGGATTATCACTATTCTCTGCAACAGCTTCTATATTTTAATGGAACCTACTGCTTTAGTGGTATTTGAAGATGCGATATGTGGTCTCCTTTTTCCATGCACTGGGGCTATGAACAGTATTTGGACAAGGATTGGTGAAAGAACTACATAGTTTCGACAAGTGATCTGATTCATTGTTTTTTCCTTCTCAGTTGATATATCCACTAGTGTGCCAGGAATTTGCAGCTCTTGAGATATTTGAGTTGGACTACACAAAAGTGTATTTCTCTGGAAGAAACATTTGACATGACTTAGGAGTTGGTTTTTCCTTCGGATGAAAAAGTGAGCTACTCAATCATCTATCCTAAATTTGCACTAAGAAATACAAGCTATATGAACAAATGTATAGATATTCTGTAGTTGTTACGAGAAAATAACTTTTAATTTGAAGATCCTTCTTATTGCACTATTCATTTGCTGTTTTTATGCATGTGAGGATTTTTTTAAGGCCTCAATGTCATAATATAAAAATGGCTAATAATGGATATCAATTGTACTCTGCCATATGCTAATATAAGGTGGTAATTGTTTACTTATAGGAATAAGGGCAGTGAGAGTAACAGGTGAGTTAGCTCCGTCCCCTATATTGATATGTTGAATGCACATTCAAAATTATCTAGCAAATGCTTTTTCATTGGAGTTTTGGCCCCAGTAGAAGTACCCTTTACAAATTACTGATCCCTTCTTTTGCCTTGTGTGTTTTGGCAGGCGGGCACTATCCTTGAACTTATTGGGAATGGAACTGGAGCGGAAGCCTTTTTGTTTTGGCAGGCGGGCACTGTCCTCTGTCTTAGGTACATTATCAAAGGTTATCATAATGGCCTACTTTACCTTGAGTATATCTGCTTTGGCTTGAAGGAAGATGGTAACATCCAATATAACGTTTAGTTATGTGTTTATACAAGAAAGATCTATCATCGAAAACGATGCTGGGATATGGCCAGTAAAGGACTTGAAACTGTGAGACCATTTTTGATGGACTGTGGAGCAAGCTTTTCTTGCTCCAAATGTAGATTGTTGCTTGAAACTACTGTAGATTTACAACTTGGAGATTTGGTTAGAGCTCAGTTTGATGACAGCAGCTCTGTTTCAGCAGATAAACTATCTCATGCAGAAGAGCCCTGTCAGTCAGCACTAGACAGAATTGCTCTTCTTGGATTGAGAATTCCTGTCAGTTTCTCTACACCAAGGAAATAGCGATAGCCTAATGGTCCAAAGACCTATTGACAAGAGAGATGATAGTAGGACAATTATTGCTTCGCTCCACTCTTCATCTAATCAGCAGAAGGGAAGATGCGTTCCCACGAAGGAAAGACTCACTGGTAAGGTGGAACATAAGACGGGTAGAAAGGCATGTATCTGGTTGCAATGACAATTCAGATAAGACAGAGGGGCTTTCGCATTGCGAAAGCTTAACACATGATTCTGGTACTAAGGCTTTGTGCGTTTGCAGCAAATGGAAGTGTTGGAATTGCCTGCATGTTGAGAATATAAAATCTGCATCCATGAACAGTTTCATACATATGAGATTGGAGTTTTTCTCCAGGTGGCTTTCATCACGGCTATCCACTGGAATTGGTGAGTGTCATCAAATCTTATATTACTGTTGAATGTCTGGTTTAAAAGTACATTTTTTCTTTTTTTTTTCCTTTGTTATATAAATGTTTCTGTGCTGCATTTCGGGAAAATGCCGAGGAACACGTGGTCAAATTCATAAAACACACGAGATACTGTTGCAGAGCATATCTAATGTAGTTAGTGGAGACATTATCAGGTCAATGCAGTGTTCCGGTTCCCCTACTGCTTGATTTAGTTGGGAAGGAGACTGGAAGAGATGGTCTTCGAATTGAACGTGCTGCAAGCGATGGCAATGGACGACTGTGTACTTGAATTATTGTGAATAATTTCGCGCTCTTTGAAAGTCATGGCTTGGTAGTCAATATATCTTCCCAAATATCACGAGGATGATTCTGTTTCTTTCAAAATAACGAAGCTTAAGAACGGATGAGACGAAAATCTTAGGACTCGAGTACATAATCGTGATAAATTTTTGGGCTCTTGCTGGGGTACGAAGTCCTTTTGAGATTCCCCCTGCTCAGCTCTCCCCCAAGAATCCTCTCGACCCAATATTTTCTCCTTTTTCCCCCTGCTCAGCTCTCCCTCGAGAATCCTCTCGATTGAGACACCGAAAAAAAGAGTTCAGCAACTGGAAGAGACGAATCCCACTATAAGAACTGTCTAACAACAGTACCATGTAAGAATATGTTCACAAATGAGAATATGTATAATGTCTACATCAAGTGATAAACACATCCTTCACATTTTAATAGAAAGACGCTATAAGAACTGTCTAACAACAGTACCATGTAAGTATTAGCAGGATGAATAAGAGACATAACATGCTTCGTTTCTGAGCTCAAGTTTGATAAGTCAGCATCTATCTCTACAAGTCTCCACCTGCACTCCACAACCACTAAGAGTTAATGGCCAGAAAGCCTAACCATAACAAAATAACAGCTAAATCTTTCCATCTCAGATGGATAGAACATAATTTTAGAGCCTTTAGACTCATTATTCAGTAAGAAGAAAGTTAATCATCTTTACAACAATCAAAAAGTATGAAATCCAACTTTCCAGATATCATAACTCTCCCTACAAACAATTAGCACCATAAAGACGGCAAATGTAAAAACTAAAACAAAATTCACCCCGTAATCAACGCATGAGATGGACAAAAGAGCTATTGAACATGTCTAGTATCACCAGATTATGTCAGTCAACAAAGCTAGATTAACAATTATTTATGAAGGACAAAATATCAATATAACACCCTTACATTGCTACAGGTAGTAGACTCAATTAGCCATTGGATTATTGAAAAAATTGGCCGCTTAGTATTGTTAAAATTCAAGTAAATAATTGAAAGAGTCTAGGCATGTAGAGGCAAATAATTGAGCGACATCTCAGATATATGCTGCCATCCTTAGACTGGTGAGACCAGCATCTGTAAAATGTTCGCTTATGTAAGAACAACATTGCAGCAAATGATGCACTTGACGGCAGCATCAAGTCATGAATCATCATAACTAAGCAGAGTCCTTGTCTTACCTTTTGCTTATTGCCGTCAAGTTGACCAAACGATGCATGACCGGCCTTCTACCGGGGCAGTTCCAAGGAGACTTGAGATCTGCCAATTGCTCAAGTATCTGCACGAAACAATGATTGGACAGCAAGCAAATTAAATCACTGTCGTTTTGTCATCAATGGTTCGCCTAAGCTTTCTCGCGTTGCTGCGCTTAGGATCAAAAGCAATAAACCAGTGAACTTCTGGTCGCAGATTTAGGCCAGCTTTCTCCCCCAAAACAAAGATGCAAACATAAAATGCCTGCCCACCCGCCCGAGCGTTGGTTTGAATTGGAATGACGGGGGAGAGAAAAGAAAGCAGAAGTGGCGGGTCCCGAGGACAGGTGTCACACTCTGAATGGTTCAGACGTAATCCATCCTCCGGATCTCGTCGCCGTCGCCGTCGTCGATTGCAGAATTCTCAGATCTTCCGTCGTCCGCTCGGGTCATCAGCTTCGAGCTCAGATTGCTTTGCTTCTATCCCCACCTTTCCCGTAGCGCTTTAGGTGGCGGTAGCATCTCGCTCGAGCGGCGTGGGCCTGTGATGCGAAAGATTGTCCGTACCATCTGAGACGACCGTCTCTGATCGACACTCCATCATCTCTAGCTTTTGCTTCTGGTTCTGGTTTATTTTTCTTCTTGAGGTTTATTTTTCTTCTTTTCTGGCCATTGATTTCTTCTTATCTACGACTTTTCGGAGGCAGTGATGATCCGAAAACATATACCATCAAACTCTGAAGCCCGATCAGGGCTCGTTGATGATGCGATCAATAATCGAGGTTCGTGAACTTTTGATATATGTTCATATTAGTCATTGAATTATGTAAAAATGTACGATTTTATCTTTAACCTTTAATAGAAAAAAAAAACGTGAAAATTTTCTTAGAATTTAGGGAAAAAGCACGAAAAACCCCGAACTTTACCCAAAGTTCGACACATTTACCCCAAACTTTTTTGTGACGTGAAAACCCCAAACTTTCCAAACCGTGACACATTTACCCCATCAAGGGCATTTTTGTCTTTTTATTATGTTTTTTTCCTTTTTTTTTCTTTTCTTCCCTCCGCCGGCCATGGTGGAGCCGGCGGAGGAAGCCGGTGTCGCGACCTCGGGCGTCGGGCGAGGATGGCCCTCGCCCGACGCAGCGAGGGCGGCCCTGCGGCGACGGCGAGGACGGCCCTCTCCAGATCGGGGAGGGCGGGGACACCCTCGCCGGCGCCGGCGAGGACGGCCCTCGCTTGCGTCGGGGCGAGGCGAGGATGGCCCTCGCCGGATTTGGCGAGGGCACACCCCGCCGCCGACGCAGCGAGGGCCGTCCCGCCGCCGCGGACGCGGGCCGTCCTCGCCCGACGCAGCGAGGGCCCTCGCCGGCATCGGGCGAGGACAGCCCTTGCCGGATCCGGGCGAGGGCACCCCTCGCCGACGCGGGCGAGGGTGGCCCTCGCCCGACGCCGGCGAGGGCCGCCCTAGCCCCGGGCCGGCGAGGGCGACCCTCGCCGAGGCCGGGCGAGGGCGACCCGCCCGACGCCGGCGAGGGCCACCCTCGCCCGACGCCGGCGAGGGCAGCCCTCGCCGGATGCCGGGAAGAGAGAAGGAAAAAAAAAAATAAAAAATTTAAAAAAAAAAAAAAATTTAAAAAATTTAAAAATTTTTAAAAATGAAAAGACCAAAATGCCCTCTAATTTTGGGGTAAATGTGTCACATAACGAAAGTTCGGGATTTTTGTGTCAAAAAAAAAAAGTTTGGGGTAAATGTGTCGCGGTTGTCAAAGTTTGGGGTTTTTTCACGTCACAAAAAAAAGTTTGGGGTAAATGTGTCACTTTGGGCAAAGTTCGGGGTTTTTCGTGGCTTTTTCCCTAGAATTTATTACTTAGTTTGAATATGTATAAAAAGTTCGTGATCATAATCATCAAATCGATCGAATGAATGAAAAATTCTTAGATCATTGTCGTCGATTCATCATTAATTAGTTGCCATGTTTGGATCTTAACATGGCCTCTACTTGGTAGCCTTACCAAGAATTGACAGCATGAATTTAGCTGTCCTAATACAATTATTTTTCTTGGTGATCCAGATCTTGCGGTCCAGTATTCTTTAGCTGGCTTTCATGGGAAGTGTTATTGATGCTGCAATTGAGGCAAGCATCTGATTTCTTTTCTAGTAGAGCTTTCTTTTGGTTACTTGTGTTTCTGTTTTGAATGTCAGTACTAAACTGTAGCCATGATGTTCATCTTTGAATTTCATTAACACTCAAATATTTAGTAAGAATTAAGAAGTTCCTTTTATTGTTGAGGTTTGGGGCATATCAATAGTATCTTGATACCCTGCTGAGGTGATAATAAGGGACGAGGTTCGGCACAATGGACCTCAAACTATAAGTCTGATAAAATGCACTAAGTATACACGGATGAGATAAGATGCATTTGAATGGCTAGATCAAGTCTCCAAGTGAAAACAACTTTAGAATAAAATGCTTGATTGGTTTCTCATCATCCATTATCTTAGTCTAGGTGAGTAACTGTCCTGTCTTGCTGATCATGTTCCAGACAACCTTTGATTCTATCCCTCCCCTCTCTCTGCATGTGCGTGTGCACGTATGTGTATGTGTATGTGTACGTGTACGTGTCTGTGTATGTTTGTGGGTGTGGGGAGGATGGGGTGTGCTCTTGCTTTCGTTAATTTAAGGTTTGTGTGACATCCATGGTATCAAAGTGACTTGACAACTTGCTATGAGAATATACTCAGAGGAATTTGTTGATATGAAGAATAACTGGAATGCTTTTGACATATTCTTCCAACTTGCTGATGCGTAATGCTGACATGAAAAAATAGCCTGCTTACAGGAGGGAAGCTTGACAGAGAAGAAGCCCACAGTTGTTTTTGTTTTGGGTGAGCATCTACTTTTAAGTTTCTGCAACTTACTCTAGGATAACAGGGTTCTTTATTTCATCAGTATGGTCTTTTTAATAATAATTAATTCCATCTGAGTTAGCTTCTATTAGATTCTGTGATACTATTGTTCTATTAGTTGATTTTGTTAAGTAGCAGAAACTAGATTCATTCAGATCTTTCAGCAAAGTTGCTTGAGGGATGCATCGTGTTTCAAATTTTCACTATTGCTTGTCTTTCGTTTGAAGTTTTGATCCTTCCCCTTTGGATCAAATGTTTGGTGCTTGATTTAGAGTTAGTTGAGATTTTTTCTTTTTTGTCGGACGAAATTCAACTTTTTTACTCAATTTTTTTCTTTTTTAAACTTTATTTTATTTCTTCCCCCCTTTTTTCAGCATTATCTTTCTATTTTCTTTTATTTCAATATATTCCCTTCCTTCAAAACTGAATGAGCATTCAGTAGCTCCATAATGTTAATCTAAATACAAAAGATTGATTTGAAATGCATCATACGTTATTACTAAGGGGCATAATATGTGACCGTTTGCTATTATGCACGTTTAATAATTTTTGCTTACACTCACGATAAACTGGGGTTCATGTTTGTCTTCTGGATGGAGAATATTAGAGTTGCCTTTTTAATGGCCGGAAATTTAAATGTGGAGGGTGATTCAATGTATACACATCGAATTTTGCTTCTACAGATTTTGATATGGGTTTTAAAATTCTTTGAACTTATTGGAAGGAGTTTTTTATTTTATTGCTTCAGAAGACTTCTAAGTTCTTCTTTGCCAAAAGGTGGAGGCTCTTTCATCCTTTTTAATTTAGCTTTCTTTAATTTGTAGGTGGACCTGGCAGTGGAAAGGGCACGCAATGTGCCAATATTGTTCAGCACTTTGGCTTCACCCATCTTAGTGCTGGTGATCTTCTTCGAGCAGAAATCAAATCTGGTTCTGAAAATGGGTAACAATGCCGCTGTCATTGATATTCTATTATTTTAGAAAGCTAGTATAGATAGTATCTGCACTTGTACGTTTCGCTAGAAATATGTGCATTCTCTATTTTCCATGTGGTAGGATCCTTTTTTGACTAAACCTAATTATGTAAGTCCAGGCATGTTCAAGTGAAGTTTTTTACATGATGCTATTTCTCTTTCTTTTGTAATTATTTTTAATGCTCACTTAAACAGGATTTGTTGGTCATTTCACATTTTTTTTTGGCTTTGTTTCCACTGAGATAATGTTTCATGAATCGTTACATGGCGGATGAGATGAATGAATGCACATTGTAGGAGCCATGTCTTTTTAGGTTCTTTTAAAAGTGAGTTCTCTTTGAAAGCCCAATGACCAACCAAATTTCCTATTTCAATTGGCAGAACTATGATCCATATTATGATTAAGGAGGGAAAGATAGTGCCTTCAGAAGTGACAATCAAGCTCCTGCAGAAAGCAATGCAGGAAAGTGGAAATGATAAGTTCCTTATTGATGGTTTCCCTCGCAATGAGGAAAATCGTGCCGCATTTGAAGCTGTTGTAAGCTTGGCTACACCTATTTTTGTTTGAATTGCGCTGCTTTAATCTTAGAACTAATCTAGTATCATCCCTCACATTTCAAATGTGAGCCTATTAGCTATTGCATGTTGATCTTCCTTCCAAGAGGGATAACTAGTAAGATTTTTGCAGACAAAAATTGAGCTAGAATTCGTGTTGTTTTTTTGATTGTTCTGAGGAAGAGATGGAAAGGCGCTTGTTGAATAGGAATCAGGTCAGGCGATTACTTTTTCACCGCCTTTACCGTACAAGTAGACTTTTTGCTTTTGTCACCTTTCCAGCTCATGTAGTCATTTTAGAAATCTGATCCTTTTCCACTATTTGTTACTGGTTTTGAAGGGAAGAGAAGATGACAACATAGAAATAATAAGGAAAAGGTTTAAGGTGTTCTTGGAGTCTAGCCTCCCGGTTGTCGAGTACTACAATTCCAAGGAAAAAAGTTAGAAAGGTGAGGAAATCTCTAAATGTGTTGAATCTTCTGTAGGTGTATTTGCATGATGTTATTTCATTTGATTGCTTATCTCTTTTGACTTTCATTTAGATCGATGCTGGAAAGTCTATTGAAGAGGTTTCAAATAATTTTCACCTCAAATTCTGAGAAGGTAAAGTGGCAAAGTTGTGTTATCTTAATTCAAAGGAACAAATTAAGGTTATCAGTTGGGCTGTATCATCTTCACAAGTCGATGTGATGCTATATGTTTATTAAATGTGGTTTTGCTTCTGACTCATCCTTGTAGTACCTTTTGGAGAACCAGTACTTGAAAACAAAATCTAATGAGATCATCTAGCATAATGATGTAGCTTGTACATACATATGTGTACATTGGTCTAAGTATGCAAGGCTTCTATTTCCACATCCAAATTGGCTCTATTTATGTCTTACGACTAGTATACCCTCATTTAACATCAGGAGTAAAATTGCAGTTGCTCTGCCTCTTATTCCCAATTCCTGTTTCTGGTCCCTCACCTAGTCTCTCTCTCTCTCTCTCCGACTTTAAAGCTTTTCCAGCTCCATCATTGTTTTGAATAGAAGTAATTCATGCTTTGATAGAGAATTTCCAAAAAAATTTCTGTCATATTGTACATTACCCTTTTAGTTGAAATGGATGCAATGTGTCACACCCCGATTCTCAAGAAGAATGGCATGACACGGCCGTCCTTTTTCCAAAGGACGCAGCCTCAACGTAACCAAAATTTCAACCCGATATCAACATATATACATCCACATATATATATTTGACAAAAAGGGCACTTGGTTACAAAATCTATATCAGAGTATATCTATAATCCACAAAAATCAAAACACAAACCTTCTACAAGGACTAACTTATAAACCCATTAACTATGCACAAGTCATACCAAAAAGTTCCACCACAAAAGTCCTCCCCGAGTGAACGCTCACGCCTACTCGCGACTCGCTGAAGAACCTGAAAACAAGTATAAGAAAGGAGTGAGCTACTACGGCTCAGTGAGTAACACATTTCTTCTAAGCGGATCGAGAAATCACTATGCACATTTAAAACATAACTCAAATACCAAAATACCAATAGTCCAATCCATTAGTCAATCTCATAAAACATGCATCAATGGTCTATTCCATTGATTAATCTCATCAAATCACATCGATGGTCCATTCCATTGACCAAACTCAAATCACACGTCAATGGTCCACTCCATTGACCAATTCATGCTCAAATGTCTAGCCATGGTCACGCGTAACGCTCGTGACAAGACGACCAAGATTCCCCCTTGGCAAGGTCTCCACATATTATTAGCCGGTGGCTCGGCCCACAAAGATATCCTAGAATAGTATGCGCATACCCACACCCCTCAGGGTCCACAGCGACATTGAGCACCAATCACCAATTACAATATCCAGTAATTCAATATCAGAAAGAGAATCATACCACAACTCCAAATTTTGATATATATAAATATCAAAGCATTTTCTACAACATTTCAAGATTCTTTCACAAAGATTTTCACAAATCCCTTTTTCACACAACCATCCAAATCAACGTCAAAATATAATTCCTTTCGAACAATAAAAATGTCAGTAATAGCTCGATCCTGTTTTATGCAACAAAACATGCTTTTTATCAACTCATAGAGTATTTAATCCACCATGTTTCTCAAAACACGAGTTTAAAATACAAAGAAGAAATAGTGTCACTCACCTGAGAAAAGCCAAAAATCAACTACGACGCTCACACGAACCGACGCATTCGGATTCCTAACAATTAATGGGAAAATATCAAAAAGCCGAGTAAAAATGATATTCTTATAACGACTCGCCTATACTAGGCCTATTAGCCGGTAAACGACACCTACGCGCCCCAAAAGCTCACAATTTACCATAAACCCATCATTTTCAGCTAGGCACGGTCCATGCGCCAACTTCGTCACGCCATTAACTTCCTCCACAAAATTGCGTTTCAAGCCGTCTTATAGTATTTAGAAAGCTCTCTTAACGTACAACAACAACCCTAACTCAGCCACCCCAAAACAGTACCGGAAATAACAAAAAAATAGATTCGAAGCCACTGTTCGCTACAGTACCAGATTGCGCTTCCAACTTCAAAATTCCGTTCCGAACAAACCGCAAGCTCAAATCACGATCCGAAAGATGCTATAGCTTCACAACATCCCAAAGTACCATTTCTAAAAAGTTTACAGCTTAACGACTCAAAAATTGGGCTTCGCCACACAAATACCCAAGAAATCCGAATTTCGAGCCCTAATTGCGACAATTGCTTCAAGCAAGTGATTAAAGGCTTCAATTTCTTACCGGCCTTGCAAAACACGCTTGAGTCGGCTTGATGAGATGTCCGGGTTACGAGCGCGCCAAATTTTTTCCCTTTTTTTTTTTTTCCTTTTTCCTTTCTCTTCTTTCTCTCTTCTCCCCTGTTTTGCGTTTCCCCTGCTTCTGCCGATATTCTCCTCTTTCTCTCTTTTTAAACTCAGCCGAAGCTTCTTCCACTTTCCTTCAGCCTCCCTTTTTTGACTTTTCAACCTTTTCTTTTTCTCTTCTTTTATTTTATTTCCTTACTTTAAAGCCCATATATTACACAATGTAAAACATGTGGCATTTTTTGGTGCTTGGTACGAATAAAAGATCAAGAAAGACTTGATTGGTTGATCAATCAAGTGCTGGTTTTTCATTCTTTGCAGAGGATGCCAATTGGTTATATTTTAGATTCTTGATAGAAGTTATTTTCATCTTATGAAGATGCAGCTTCCAGATTTTTTAGGTTTATAGCAGAATGAAAGAAGTAAAAGATTAAACATAATGACTCTTCACAACCGAATAATGAGCTTTCTAGAAGACTTTTGTGCAATACGAGAGGGGGGGAGAGAGACTTTTCTATCAGATAGTTTGAGTAAACTCTGTGGGTAGAAATCCTTCCTTGAGAGGAACTAAAACCACAAGTATCGGGATTTACAAAGAGGTGTGTGGAGTGCTTTAGGGCTTCTACCGATTGTTCACTCTCCCTTAGATAGGAATTCACATTTATAGGAGATAGAGTGAGGACGGCTTATGAAGTATGGTCAACATGCCAACTTATCCCAAAGTGTGTTGACTCATTTTAAGATGTTCGATTTCTGAAGCCATGGCTGCATCATTTGTAGCTCTGGAGATAGCTTGAGCCTTTGTACAGCTGTACTTTTTTTCTAGACTGGCCCTACGCAGTATTTTAAGTACCACAAGTAAAGGTTGTCTTCCAAGGGCAGCTGAGCAAGGAGGTTACCTAGTGCTATGAATGGTGAATTTGGAGGTCTGCATTCTATATTTAAATGCTGAAATCATAGCAGAACACTAACAGAAAAATGCATTTTAGCACCATTAACCCGTTGTATAAAGAATCAGATTAATATTGAAAGGTGATGGCACAGCCAGTTTCCGTTGCTTCGACAGTTTACGAAGGCCTTGTATTAAAATCATTGCCAATAGAATGCACATAATAGTTATTCTGCCATAAGTGGCATCTCATGGTTGCAACGTCAGGCTAAGCTGCTTTCTCCCCCCTCCTCCTTGGGTAATTAGGCAAATAGTGTTTTTTTCTTTTTCTTTTTTTTTTTTTTTGATCAAAGGGTAATAGTGGTTGACCTACTTTAACTCTTGCATGTACTTTTTTACTTAATTTATTTGAATATATTGTTTTGGTAAAAAGGATGGGAACGGTAGGTGCTAATTCTATCTTGCACATATCTGCAGGCTACTGTCTAGAGCATCCATTTATGTTCTGTGATCAGCTTTGGATATCCTGAGGTAACTATTATCTCAACCTTCACAAGTACCATTTCAATTTTGTCAATATGGGTTAAATTTTAAGGTTGAAATGCATTTAGATTTTGTTCCAGTGGTCGTGCAAATTCCTTTTCCTACGCTGCCCCTCGTTTTGAGATAATCAGCTGTTTGGGAGAGTACAGCTGAGTATAAAGGTTTCTTGAGCATATGTTAGTTCTATGATTTGAAATTGGCTTAATAATGTTGATATCCCAAGTTCGGATTATGATATGTTCTATATGAAACAGAACCTGATTCTGTGCTCCACTAATCGAAAGAGGGAATACATCTATTTGAGTATATCCTGCTTCCACTTCATATATGGGGCTATAGGAAGGTTCTTACAATAACTATCATTGAGTACATATAATGGATGGTCTAGAACTTTCCCATGTGCTTCCTTTGTTCCTTTTGGAAAGGGGTACTTTCTTTCTTTTTCATATTTCGTGCTTCTTTTTTTGTTCGGCCAGTGGCTGGTGAAAGATAGTCTGATGTCTGGTTGGGACAAACCGTTTGCTTAGTTATAGGTCTAGGTAAAGTGAGATGGCTGAACATAGCTTTTATTATGCTAGCATGTTCGACTCTTTACTCCGCTGTCTCTACAAATCTTTCAATGTGTTAATTTCAAGAGGCTTCACTGAATGGAACTTACATACGAAAAGAGACAAACTCACCCGACTTTGTATGCCTGTTATATCGCGTCGTTTTTCCTGAGAAATCTAATTACGGTTAGGAACACAGTGCTGTATAATGCTGGAATTTTCTTTGTTCCATGCCAGGTGATGATGCTATTGTACCTGCCTATTGTTGCTTCATTTTGGAGGATTCTTGCACCTATTTTAGCAATAGAAATTATATACAAGCATCTGATGGGATATATGGCTCCGTATTCTTATAATGACTGCATTTAAAAGGTTCATTAACCTGCAAATAAAGATCCTCTGCACCGCTCGGCCCAACATGGCTGATCGTTGTTTTTTCCTCCTTTTCCTCCGTACCCTCCATCACCGCCAGTCAACAATCAGTCACTAAAACATGGGTGTGACATATTCATGCATCACCTCTATACTAATGCAAAAGTTTCTCAAGTACAGGCAAATGTCTGCTCTCGAAACAGTTGTTCCCAAAACATTAAGAGATTTTACTCTAATGTTTTAGAATGTCTCAGGACATAATAGAGTTGCGTCTTTGCCATAACGTTCTTCTGTACGTCGGCATGCATTATCTCACTGATATTTCAAGACATTTCATCATTTGGCAACAATCTCTATGTAGGAAGAGCCGCCTAATGGGAAGGATTCACGATTGAAGATGGCAGCCATAACTGCATTTGAAAGTCGTGCTTCAAGCTCAGGAGCTTGAGGTTTTTTTCACAGATATAAGAAACATCCTTGGACTTCAAAATTTTAATAGCCGTCGCTGCCCATGAACTGTATTTTTAGCTTACTGGAGCACCCTTTTCTTTTTATAACAAAAGGGGCCCAAGCCCCTAAATTTCACACATTGTCTAATCCTACAAGTAAAGTAACATACAATATTTTTGTTAGTTTCTTCATTTAAACAATCTTATCGTAGTCCGCTTAGGTTATTGGCTAAGGAAGTGGTTGACAAGGTGAGTGCTTTGGGAGTTTAGTCTTCACACTGAGCAGGAAAAGAAGAATGTCCCTTTCTCGAACCATGTTGCTTGTACTGTGGAAATGGCGTTGAACGATCACTTATGTGATGTGGCCATAATTTATGAGATCCAGATGATGGCAGACCCATACAGAGGCTATGCATGGACGAGAGCATTGCTAGGACTTAAGGTCGATGAGATACATGTTTGTGGGGATCCAAGTGTTCTGAATATGGTGAGGAAAATCTGTTCTGATACTGGGGATGAGTTGCACGAATGCCACTACGACAGATTCAAGCCACTGGTTGTCGAAGCCAAGACGCTGCTCGGGGATCTTCGCAATGTTCGATCCGGTGATTGTGTAGTTGCCTTTTCTTTGAGAGAAATATGTGAGGTTAAATTGGCAATTGAGAAGCACACCAATCACCGCTGCTGTGCTATATACGGTGCCTTGCCACCTGAGACTCGAAGACAGCAAGCTAACTTGTTTAATGATCGAGACAATGAGAATGATGTCTTGGTTGCAAGTGATGCAGTGGGGATGGGTCTCAATCTGAATATCAGAAGGGTTGTGTTTTCCACTCTCCCGAAGTACAACGGTGATAAGATGGTGCCAGTTCCCGCTTCACAGGTGAAGCAGATTGCCGGAAGAGCTGGTGGAAGAGGAAGCTGATATCCTGATGGGCTTACAACTACCTTTGAGCTTAATGATTTAGAGTACCTCATTGAGTGTTTGAAGCAGCCATTTGAAGAAGTTAAGAAGGTGGGTCTCTTTCCTTTCTTTGAGCAGGTTGAGCTTTTTGCTTGCCAACTTCCCAATGTTACGTTCTGCAAGCTACTCTAGAAATTTGGTGAAAATTGCCGTCTTGTTAGCTCATACTTCTTGTGTCGGCACGACATATTAAGAGGGTGGTAGACATGTTGGAGAAGGTCCCAGGGCTATCTCTTGAAGATCGCTTCAAAATTTGTTCTGCACCAATTAATGTCAGAGACCCAAAATCAATGTATCGTCTTCTGAGGTTTGCCACAGCTTACAGTCAAAACTTTTGTTTTGCACCAATTGTAATCCAATTAATATAGCAGTGGGCCTGCCTAAGGGCTCTGCTCGAAATGATGCTGAGCTTTTGGATCTGGAGACGAAACATCAGGTGCTGTCTATGTATCTGTGGTTGTCTCACTTCTTTGAGGAGTAAACTTTTCCATATATTAAGAAGGCAGAAGCTATGGCGACAGGCAGTGCTGAGTTATTGGGTCATTCTTTGAAAGTCGCTAACTGGAAACCAGAATCAAGGCAGGCAGGAAAATGAAAGCCTAAAGAGAAGCCTGAACAAAAGGAGGATGGCTATGAGAGACCGCAGTCAGTCGCGAAACTGTTATCTTTGTAAGTTAACCTGGATTAGTTTGCTTCCAATTCCAGTATAGACATGCAAATTCTGATTATTTCAGATGCTTTCTCCCTTGCATCCCACCACAATTGCCGTGTCCTAGTTAAATGCCCATGGAACTCAGGAGGAATTATTGACATTATCCTGGAACTATTTCCAGCAAGACCAGATGAAGTTCTTTCAACAGCGCGCAAGCCCTCCCTCAACATGCCAAGCTATTCTGGTTGCAGCAGATTGCTTTACTTTCACATTCTGTCTGTTGAGATTTAGAATAATTTATTGCAGGTTGTCTCCACTGAATAGCAATTTATGCAATGTCATCTGCCTATTATGTGAAGGTGTCGATAGAGCGTCATGCATCCATTCCATCTGAACAATCTCTAAGCACTCCTTCTTTACATTCTCTTTGAACTCATTTACCTGTCTTTTCATTAGGGATTGTGCCGACCTTGCAACAGCAAGCAGTTTCATGTGAGCAGGCTGGTGAAGGGTGCTTTGCTTCAATGAGAGAGCTAAAATTTTGACAAAATATTCTGACTGTCAAATTATCTCCAACCAATATTTCTTCGTAGCTTCTGTCCCGAAATGCCCATGAAAAGGGTGCTTTGTACTGTAGGACAATGGGAGAGAATAATCACCAAAATACTGATGCTTTAATCTTAGAACTAATCTAGTATCATCCCTCACATTTCAAATGTGAGCCTATTAGCTATTGCATGTTGATCTTCCTTCCAAGAGGGATAACCAGTAAGATTTTTGCAGACAAAAATTGAGCCAGAATTCGTGTTGTTTTTTGATTGTTCTGAGTAAGAGATGGAAAGGCGCTTGTTGAATAGGAATCAGGTCAGGCGATTACTTCTTCACCACCTTTACCGTACAAGTAGACTTTTTGCTTTTGTCACCTTTCCAGCTCATGTAGTCATTTTAGAAATCTGATGCTTTTCCACTATTTGTTACCGGTTTTGAAGGGAAGAGAAGATGACAGCATAGAAACAATAAGGAAAAGGTTTAAGGTGTTCTTGGAGTCTAGCCTCCCGGTTGTCGAGTACTACAATTCCAAGGAAAAAGTTAGAAAGGTGAGGAAATCTCTGAATGTGTTGAATCTTCTGTAGGTGTATTTGCATGATGTTATTTCATTTGATTGCTTATCTCTTTTGACTTTCATTCAGATTGATGCTGGAAAGTCTGTTGAAGAGGTCTTTGAGGCTGTCAAAGTAATTTTCACCTCAAACTCAGAGAAGGTAAAGTGGCAAAGTTGTGTTATCTTAATTCAAAGGAACAAATTAAGGTTATCAGTTGGGCTGTATCATCTTCACAAGTCGATGTGATGCTATATGTTTATTAAATGTGGTTTTGCTTCTGACTCATCCTTGTAGTACCTTTTGGAGAACCAGTACTTGAAAACAAAATCTAATGAGATCATCTAGCATAATGATGTAGCTTGTACATACATATGTGTACATTGGTCTAAGTATGCAAGGCTTCTATTTCCACATCCAAATTGGCTCTATTTATGTCTTACGACTAGTATACCCTCATTTAACATCAGGAGTAAAATTGCAGTTGCTCTGCCTCTTATTCCCAATTCCTGTTTCTGGTCCCTCACCCAGTCTCTCTCTCTCTCTCCGACTTTAAAGCTTTTCCAGCTCCATCATTGTTTTGAATAGAAGTAATTCATGCACTGATAGAGAATCTCCAAAAAAAATTCTGTCATATTGTACATTACCCTTTTAGTTGAAATGGATGCAATGTAAAACATGTGGCATCTTTTGGTGCTTCGTACGAGTAAAAGATCCAGAAACACTTGATTGGTTGATCAATCAAGTGCTGGTTTTTCATTCTTTGCAGAGGATGCCAATTGGTTATATTCTAGATTCTTGATAGAAGCTATTTTCATCTTATGAAGATGCAGCTTCCAGGTTTTTTAGGTTTATAGCAGAATGAAAGAAGTAAAAGATTAAACATAATGACTCTTCACAACCCAATAACGAGCTTTCTAGAAGACTTTTGTGCAATATGAGAGGGGGGGAGAGAGACTTTTCTATCAGATAGTTTGAGTAAACTCTGTGGGTAGAAATCCTTCCTTGAGAGGAACTAAAACCACAAGCATTGGGATTTACAAAGAGGTGTGTGGAGTGCTTTAGGGCTTCTACCAATTGTTCACTCTCCCTTAGATAGGAATTCGCATTTATAGGAGATAGAGTGAGGACGGCTTATGAAGTATGGTCAACATGCCAACTTATCCCAAAGTGTGTTGACTCATTTTAAGATATTCGATTTCTGAAGCCATGGCTGCATCATTTGTGGCTCTGGAGATAGCTTGAGCCTTTGTACAGCTGTACTTTTTTTCTAGACTGGCCCTACGCAGTATTTTAAGTACCACAAGTAAAGGTTGTCTTCCAAGGGCAGCTGAGCAAGGAGGTTACCTAGTGCTATGAATGGTGAATTTGGAGGTCTGCATTCTATATTTAAATGCTGAAATCATAGCAGAACACTAACAGAAAAATGCATTTTAGCACCATTAACCCGTTGAATAAACAATCAGATTAATATTTTAGAAAGCGACTGGATAAAGTGTTTTGGGGGGGGGGGGGGTGGGTTGGGTGCTCACATTTATTAACTTCTCCATTTACCACTTGTCAAATTGAAAGGTGATGGCACAGCCAGTTTCCGTTGCTTCGACAGTTTACGAAGGCCTTGTATTAAAATCATTGCCAATAGAATGAACTTAATAGTTATTCTGCCATAAGTGGCATCTCATGGTTGCAACGTCAGGCTAAGCTGCTTTATCCCCCCTCCTCCGTAGGTAATTAGGCAAATAGTGTTTTTTCTTTTTTTTTTTTCTTTTTTTTTTATCAAAGGTTAATAGTGGTTGACCTACTTTAACTCTTGCATGTACTTTTTTACTTAATTTATTTGAATATGTCGTTTTGGTAAAAGGGATGGGAACGGTGGGTGCTAATTCTATCTTGCACATATCTGCAGGCTACTGTCTAGAGCATCCATTTATGTTCTGTGATCAGCTTTGGATATCCTGAGGTAACTATTATCTCAACCTTCACAAGTACCATTTCAATTTTGTCAATATGGGTTAAATTTTAAGGTTGAAGAAATGCATTTAGATTTTGTTCCAGTGGGCAAATTCCTTTTCCTACGCTTCCCCTCGTTTTGAGATAATCAGCTGTTTGGGAGAGTGCAGCTGAGTATAAAGGTTTCTTGAGCATATGTTAGTTCTATGATTTGAAATTGGCTTAATAATGTTGATATCCCAAGTTCGGATTATGATATGTTCTATATGAAAAGTACCTGATTCTGTGCTCCACTAAGTGAAAGATGGAATACATCTATTTGAGTATATCCTGCTTCCACTTCATATATGGGGCTATAGGAAGGTTCTTACAATAATTATCATTGAGTACATATAATGGATGGTCTAGAACTTTCCCATGTGCTTCCTTTGTTCCTTTTGGAAAGGGGTACTTTCTTTCTTTTTCATATTTCGTGCTTCTTTTTTGTTCGGCCAGTGGCTGGTGAAAGATAGTCTGATGTCTGGTTGGGACAAACCGTTTGCTTAGTTATAGGTCTAGGTAAAGTGAGATGGCTGAACATAGCTTTTATTATGCTAGCATGTTCGACTCTTTACTCCGCTGTCTCTACAAATCTTTCAATGTGTTAATTTCAAGAGGCTTCACTGAATGGAACTTACATATGAAAAGAGACAAACTCACCTGACTTTGTATGCCTGTTATATTGCATCGCTTTTCCTGAGAAATCTAATTACGGTTAGGAACACAGTTGTGTATAATGCTGGAATTTTCTTTGTTCCATGCCAGGTGATGATGCTATTGTACCTGCCTATTGTTGCTTCATTTTGGAGGATTCTTGCACCTATTTTAGCAATAGAAATTATATACAAGCATGTGATGGGATATATGGCCCTGTATTCTTATACCAACTGCATTTAAAAGGTTCATTAACCTGCAAATAAAGATCCTCTGCACCCCTCGGCCCAACATGGCTGATCGTTGTTTTTTCCTCCTTTTCCTCCGTACCCTCCATCACCGCCAGTCAACAATCAGTCACTAAAACATGGGTGTGACATATTCATGCATCACCTCTACACTAATGCAAAAGTTTCTCAAGTACAGGCAAATGTCTGCTCTCGAAACAGTTGTTCCCAAAACATTAAGAGATTTTACTCTAATGTTTTAGAATGTCTCAGGACATAATAGAGTTGCGTCTTTGCCATAACGTTCTTCTGTACGTCGGCATGCATTATCTCACTGATATTTCATGACATTTCATCATTTGGCAACAATCTCTATGTAGGAAGAGCCGCCTAATGGGAAGGATTCACGATTGAAGATGGCGGCCATAACTGCATTTGAAAGTCGTGCTTCAAGCTCAGGAGCTTGAGGTTTTTTTCACAGATATAAGAAACATCCTTGGACTTCAGAATTTTAATAGCTGTCGCTGCCCATGAACTGTATTTCTAGCTTACTGGAACACCCTTTTCTTTTTATAACAAAAGGGGCCCAAGCCCCTAAATTTCACACATTGTCTAATCCTACAAGTAAAGTAACATGCAATATTTTTGTTAGTTTCTTCATTTAAACAATCTTATTGTAATCCGCTTAGGTTATTGGCTAAGGAAGTGGTTGACAAGGTGAATGCTTTGGGAGTTTAGTCTTCACACTGAGCAGGAAAAGAAGAATGTCCCTTTCTCGAACCATGTTGCTTGTACTGTGGAAATGGCGTTGAACGATCACTTATGTGATGTGGCCATAATTTATGAGATCCAGATGATGGCAGACCCATACAGAGGCTATGCATGGACGAGAGCATTGCTAGGACTTAAGGTCGATGAGTTACATGTTTGTGGGGATCCAAGTGTTCTGAATATGGTGAGGAAAATCTGTTCTGATACTGGGGATGAGTTGCACGAATGCCACTACGACAGATTCAAGCCACTGGTTGTCGAAGCCAAGACACTGCTCGGGGATCTTCGCAATGTTTGATCTGGTGATTGTGTAGTTGCCTTTTCTTTGAGAGAAATATGTGAGGTTAAATTGGCAATTGAGAAGCACACCAATCACTGCTGCTGTGCTATATACGGTGCCTTGCCACCTGAGACTCGAAGATAGCAAGCTAACTTGTTTAATGATCGAGACAATGAGAATGATGTCTTGGTTGCAAGTGATGCAGTGGAGATGGGTCTCAATCTGAATATCAGAAGGGTTGTGTTTTCCACTCTCTCGAAGTACAACGGTGATAAGATGGTGCCAGTTCCCGCTTCACAGGTGAAGCAGATTGCCGGAAGAGCTGGTAGAAGAGGAAGCTGATATCCTGATGGGCTTACAACTACCTTTGAGCTTAATGATTTAGAGTACCTCATTGAGTGTTTGAAGCAGCCATTTGAAGAAGTTAAGGAGGTGGGTCTCTTTCCTTTCTTTGAGCAGGTTGAGCTCTTTGCTTGCCAACTTCCCAATGTTACGTTCTGCAAGCTACTCTAGAAATTTGGTGAAAATTGCCGTCTTGTTGGCTCATACTTCTTGTGTCGGCACGACCATATTAAGAGGGTGGCAGACATGTTGGAGAAGGTGCCAGGGCTATCTCTTGAAGATCACTTCGACTTTTGTTTTGCACCAATTAATGTCAGAGACCCAAAATCAATGTATCATCTTCTGAGGTTTGCCACAGCTCACAGTCAAAACTTTTGTTTTGCACCAATTGTAATCCAATTAATATAGCAGTGGGCCTGCCTAAGGGCTCTGCTTGAAATGATGCTGAGCTTTTGGATCTGGAGACCAAACATCAGGTGCTGTCTATGTATCTGTGGTTGTCTCACTTCTTTGAGGAGTAAACTTTTCCATATGTTAAGAAGGCAGAAGCTATGGCGACAGGCATTGCTGGGTTATTGGGTCATTCTTTGAAAGTCGCTAACTGGAAACCAGAATCAAGGCAGGCAGGAAAATGAAAGCCTAAAGAGAAGCCTGAACAAAAGGAGGATGGCTATGAGAGACCGCAGTCAGTCGCGAAACTGTTTTCTTTGTAAGTTAACCTGGATTAGTTTGCTTCCAATTCCAGTATAGACATGCAAATTCTGATTATTTCAGATGCTTTCTCCCTTGCATCCCACCACAATTGCCGTCTCCTAGTTAAATGCCCATGGAACTCAGGAGGAATTATTGACATTATCCTGGAACTATTTCCAGCAAGACCAGATGAAGTTCTTTCAACAGCTCGCGAGCCCTCCCTCAACATGCCAAGCTATTCTGGTTGCAGCAGATTGCTTTACTTCGACATTCTGTGTGTTGAGTTTTAGAATAATTTATTGCAGGTTGTCTCCGCTGAATAGCAATTTATGCAATGTCATCTGCCTATTATTTGAAGGTGTCGATAGAGCGTCATGCATCCATTCCATCTGAACAATCTCTAAGCACTCCTTCTTTACATTCTCTTTGAACTCATTTACCTGTCTTTTCATTAGGGATTGTGCCGACCTTGCAGCAGCAAGCAGTTTCATGTGAGCAGGCTGGTGAAGGGTGCTTTGCTTCAATGAGAGAGAGCTAAAATTTTGACAAAATATTCTGAATGTCAAATTATCTCCTACCAGTATTTCTTCGTAGCTTCTGTTCCGAAATGCCCATGAAAAGGGTGCTTTGTACTGTAGGACAATGGGAGAGAATAATCCACCAAAATAGTGACGCTTCAGATTTGTTCCTTGCAAGAATAATGTGCTAATTTGTTGTTTTCCCCATGCTTTGCTTGAGGCTATGCATATGCAGAGGATGTAAGAGGTGGCTCTGATTACCTTTATTGCTCAGAATGAACAGATCCATCTCTGCCACATGGGTGGCTCAGTTTTACCTTTGGATACTATGTGGATCGTCACTAATGCAGCATGGCGTTCAAGCAACTAGTCAGGCCAGGCTTTGTGGATGGATAGCTCATACTAGTGCAACAGAGTGCCTCTCATCATCAGTTTGGGTCTGACCATCCTTCGTTGGGATTCATTCAATCTTTCTGGTATTTTCCTATGTGCTTATATCCTTCCATCCAGTTGTTCTCATCAGCATGCTTCTGGACTTTTGAGTCAGGGTGTATTCTCTTAATGAGAATGATGTTAAGTTTGGTTTTAATATGGTATTTTATCGGATCGTCTCTATTTTAATATTATAATTTTTCATTTTAAATTTCCTCTGGTTGAGGAGCAATCTGTGTAGCAGGATTTATGTCAAGCTTCGACCATGTCTCAAAAATCAAAGATTCTTATCTTATATGGTTTCACGTGAAGCTGTTGAATTTGATCGTGTAATGAGAGGACAAAGACAAGGAGATGACCCCTTGGGCGCATGCCCTTCGTGATGGTAACTACTTCTTCTCGAATGATAAGTACTTCACAGATGATTTGAATCGAGTCTAGCCAGGAGAAAACTTACTCACATCTAGACATGCTTGGGTTGACATCTCATAGATCGTAAGAAATGAATCCTCAAAATCTTGGGGAATGACTAAATCTTGTTACGTTTTAGAGGATCCTGTCCTTAAGGGTAACGGCATCAAGTTACAGGAATTGGTTTTTCTCCTCATGCAGCATAAAGGACATCCTCATAATTGATTATTTCGCAAAGCCAAAAGAATAGTCCAAGCGCTTGCATTGTCATGTTTTCGCGGACTATCGCATTCTAAATTGTGATCATCTTCGAGAATGATCTAATTATAAAAAGCAAGTATGACTTATAGGTACTTATGTCAATTGGGTGGTGATATTTTTTTAATCGAAATTTAGATTTTTTTATGTTGGCGTTGGAATATGCACATTGTGCATTGCACACTTATTATATTTTAATATTACCTAGCAGCAATGTGCAAATTTAGAGAGCCAATGTATGTTCAAGAAGAAAAATGAACAGCTTGTGGTCTCGTCGTCGACAAGCTAGTAGGCCCCCAAAGTCTCCATGGGCGTCTCGAAGCAATGGATAAAGGTAAACAATTACATAAACACAATTAAAAGACAAACTACCTTCATAATCAACAAACATTTGATGAAAAATGGAATTAGTGACTCACTAAAAAAAATTACCAATTCATCAAACGCCCAGAGCAAAAGCTAATATTCTCTCAAAAAAATACAGGTCCAGTCCAATGTACAAATTCATCACATGCCCGCTATCGGCACGGACGATGCCACACCGCCCCCGCAAAATGATGTCCACGGCGGCAGCGCTACAACTAAGAATTGCCAACGGAAGAAATCAATAGATCGAAACGCTTTCGGGCATGAAACCACATGACAAGCACACATGCAAAAGTGAAACTCATAAAACCCTAGAAATGCAGGAACGAATAGAGCACCTCGGATTGTGGGGAGGCCAAAGTGAAAGAGTGGATGGAGATGTAGCAAAGGCAGCAATCGAGGGAGTGTGGAGAAAAGAAACCTGGGCCATGTCGTGGGAAAAAAAGTTTTTTTTTTTTGGCAACATACTAGTAATTTTCAAAATTATGTGAGTATCGTTATTCTTTCTCAGTTGAAAAACGTCTTTGTTGATGTTTTACTGATATTAAAATTTATAAGATAATGCACATCCTCTTGTATTATGCATTTTGATTGTAGTATAAAAGCATTGTCGATTGTGTGCGCCCAAAATTTGTTTTCAAGGCAATAAGTAGGTTGGGAAATATCAAAGTGAATTGCATATAGTTGGATTTGATCAAGTCCAACCGTAAGAATAGACTGATTGCAAAATATAAAAGGAAAATGTATTATTACATATATAAAAAAAAGCAAGAATATCTTTAATTAGATTTTAAAGAAAAAGTAAAAGAGGAGGAGACAAAAGAAACAGAAATTTTAGAAAAGAATATACTTTATATTTATTTATAGGAAAAATAAACCCAACAAAAAGAGAAAAGAATATCTCGGAAAAAATAGAATAATATGAAAAAAAAAAACTCAAAGGAAAAAAGCTTGGAGGCGCACCGGCACCAGCATTCCAACCTCTGTCCTAGGAATGGTTAACGGGGCTGCACTCACTTGGGCCGGGCCCACAGCCCATGATGAATTTTTTTAGGTTGGGCCGCATAGGCCCAAACAAAAATACGATAAAAAATAGCCTACATTGAATGCTCAAACACCGGTTTCAATAATAAATACTGGCCCAAAAGAATTTCCAACAATTTATCGTGGTTGAAGTAAGAACCGTGTATTTTTTTACACAGCAAATGAATTAGCAATTCAAATGAACGAGCGCCCCAGTGACGCGAGAAATAGAAATACAACGAGATGATTATTGAGAACAAGAACATGTGTCAAAGACATGCCACAACGTGAAAAATTGGATAAAGAATAAATTTTACAAGATAAGGTACATCAAATAGGCACCATCAAAGGTAATCGTTATCATTAAAATGCTGTAGAGGAGAGATAAGGCATCAACGCGCAAGCATACTTCCCATTTTTAGGCTTCACCTGACCACTCTTCAAAGGGTGCCTTTATAAACGCAACATAACTCAGATTATATTTTACTCCATCGACAATTCAGTAATCAAGAGCGAATGTTCAGATGGAAGTCGAGACTCCGACATCAAAAAGGAGAAGAGAAAAGGAAACAAATGGGGTTGAACAACGGCTATTTATAGGCACATTATCCCAGTTTACACTGGCTTCCAGAGATTGGTGGTATGGTGGCATGGATATGCGTTGGTCCGCCCGGAATTGAAAGACTTGCATTCCTTGAATTCACCATGGTTTGAGTTCGGATGTCATTTCACGGCCAGCGCTTCCCTAGTCTTGTTCTGAATATTTGATGTTCCTGCCTCGTATGGAAGATCTTGGATAGTCTTCAAAACTTCTACAACTTCACTCATCCGGGGACGAGCTTTTGGATCTTCGCTAAGGCAGCGAGCAGCCAACTTGAAAGCAATCTGGACACCTTTTTCCGAGAACTCTTCAAGCCTTGGATCCATCAATTTGTACAATTCTTTTTTCCTTCCTATACGTGGCCGAACGTATTCAACAAGGTTAGCTTCACGGACCAGCCGACTTCGGTCTATGACTCTCCGTCCGGTCATAATTTCCAAAAGAACCACACCAAATCCATAGGCATCACACTTTGCTGTGATGTGCCCTGCAACAGTATATGTGCACTCTCTAAACAGGAGTATATAAAAGATGTACCAAATGATCCTAAATATCATCGGCAATTCCAAAGCACAATATTGCATCTCTTGTTATCATAATAAACTTCATTCGAGACTTTGGTAAGGCAGTAATTTATAGCATGATAGACATGGACCTCCCTAATTGATTTGTAAATTGGAATAATGCTTGTTCTTAGAAATTGTGAAGTCATGATAATCTCAATTTACAATAACATAGTGAATACTTCTTCATGCATTGCCCACACTAAAATTATAATGAAGTATGTAGATCAAGGAAAAAAAGAGAAGATACAAGTTTCAACTCTTAATCTTAACTACCTTTTAATGGCCTCAAAGTTAAAGTTTTCTTCTCGTAAATGACAAATAGGATAGTATAATGAGAAAATACATAAATCATAATGGATGAGTTTAGTTAGACTTTTTTAGGAAAGTTTTTGGGAAAATGCAAAGGACTTTAACTTAAAAGGGTTTTTCAAAATGCAAATTATATTTGTTAAATTGTAATTTGAAAGTCTATTGTGAAATATCTCTGAGTAAAATAGCATTTAGAGAGATTATATTTACGAAAGACATTTATAAATAGAAAAAAGAAAAAAATCATCAACAGAGAAATAAAAAAAGCTGGCCAATGAGGGCAGGCGGTCACTGATGATCAAAATCTGTCATTGACGGCTGACCTATGAGGTTGCAAGACTCTAGGCAGCCCCCGGAGACCACCGACAAGGACCACTTGGGGTGGAGTGACCCCGGCGAGGGCACAACTAGGCAGCTGCGACCTCCGCATGACCCAATGACCCACATCTGGGTATCGCCCAGCAAGGTCGCACGACCTCCGACGACCTGAGATCTGGGTCGCTAGAGTTGGGTTGCGGGACCTCAGGGGGCCCTTCATGGAGCTAGCATTACAGATCTGGGTCGCCGCAACCGTCGCCAAGGCCACTCAATCGCCTGCCCTTCGCCGGCAACCGCTCACAACATGCCGGTCCTATTCAACAGAGAAGAAGAAGATAAACAATAGCTCAACATGCCTAAAAGGCAAAAGCTCAATGCACCCCCTCAGCTGCCTTTGGGCTTTTAGGCTTTGGAAGGCTTCCATTTGGGAAATGAGGTTAAAATTTTTTTTTGCCAAACACACTTTATTCGACCTAAAAGACTTTAGATGCCCAAGGGGGGCTTTGGGAAAGCCATTCCCAAAGCACCCGAATCAGTGTTTGGGTAAAAACTGGTTGTGCATTCTATTAAAAATTACAACAACCGATGGGGATTAATCCGGTATTCGAAGGGTAGCGGATATTCGGTCGTTAATTGAATAAAATAATATCAACCAAAGACGAAAAAGAATAATACTAAACAAAGTAAAACAAAAACAAAAAAATTCACTTGCCAGCCCTGCGAAATGTCCCGGAAGTTCAACCATGATATATGCAAGATAATCCATTCAATGATTGATTATGTGGTGGATTGGAAGGTAAGGGAATACCATCAGTTGGGAGACTACATGCAGAACTCAAACAGAAAGAATGTGACTTTTTAGCATGATGTGCAAGAACTACAGCTGATTGTACCATTACTGCAGATTGTGACCATGTATGAGGACAGACCAGAGATAGGATGCACATAATGAAAAGTAGGTATATCAGTGTATAACGGTCCCTCTGATTTTCTAGTCTTTCGTCGCGATTGATATCTGCCTAATTCAATTCAGTTCCTAATCATAACGGTGCCCATGTTGTGAATGAGGCGTGTAGATTGGTGCTGTTCTCTTGTTTTGACATGTAAAAAACATTGCTCAACCACTTTTGTGCAGAGAACTTGGACAATTCTCATCCTCAAATTGCTTGTACTAGCATATACATACCAGTCGCTATGTATTCTGGGGCAGCATAGCCATACGTTCCCATGACACGGGTGGAGTGAGAGTCATCTCCCTTGGGAACAATTTTTGCGAGTCCTAAACCAGAAAGCTTGCCATTGAAGTCCTAAAAAAGACAAGTTATGAAAAAGTCAAACGACATGATTAAAAAGGAAAAAGGAATGTCACGCAACTTTTGCTACATACGGCATCTAATAGGATATTGGAACTTTTAACATCACGAAGTATCACTTGCACTTCTGCTTCCTCATGAAGAAAAGCAAGACCCTTTGCAGCACCCAGCGCTATTTTCACCCTGGAAGACCAAGGGAGAGGCGGAGTCCCTCCTACGCAGCCCACGAAAGAACACAAGAATTAACTAATAAAATACTTGTCGTCACACATAAATCAATATTCCCTTTTTGAATATCAATTGTGCAAGTGCTTGAAGTATGCAAACGATGAAGACACAAATCCTGTGATCTCAGAAGTACTCACTGAGACCGAAGTATTTGAACTGATTAATCATAAGAATATACTGAGTTTATCAGATTTTGGGACTGAGAACTTGAGTAAACTCAGAGCTTGTTCCGCGGAGGGATGCAAGGACATCATATGCATCATTAACGGTAATGTAGCACCACCTTGTGCATTCGAATGGCTAGAGAGAATGGTCATAAACAATGCCCCGGGTTTGCATTGTATTTGGAATGGTCCCGTGCCTGTGGGATGCTTATGCCAAATGACTAGTTTGACCTTGTACAATTGCCCCGAGCTCAAGAAGATATTCTCAAATGGATTGATCGAGCAACTATCTGAACTAAAGCATTTGAGTGTCGAAGAGTGCCACAAAATTGAGGAGATCATCATTGAAACCGAGAATCCTTCCTTGGACTTGAGAACACTTCCGAGTCTTAAAAAGCTAGTACTTCATGATCTTCCAAAATTAAGAAGCATTGTGCCAAATGATTTATTAATTTGGCCTTCTCTAGAGAGACTGGATATAGCTTCATGTCCATCCCTGTTGAAACTCCCTTTTACCGAGATAAATGCTATCAACTTAAGATTCATGGATGCCGAGCAATCATGGTGGTCTACATTGGGGTGGCAAGACCAGGCTATCGAGGAAAGATTACGGTCTTTTTGTAGCTTGACCTAGCCTTTCTCTGTAGCTCTTTGCTTCTTGTTCATCTTATTTGTTGTAATTGGAATTATGTAGTAACATAGGCTTTCGTTTTGTTTCTCTGCATGCACAATCTATTCAATGGCTATTATTCATTGATGAGGTGATGAAAATGATAAAAAGAACGATTCCGGGTGTTTTTTTTTCTAAGATCCCATGTTGCAATATTGAGCTTCTTTAGCACTGCAAACTATAATTGCTTCTTATCAGGAAATAGTGAATTAAATGTAGTTTCTTCCCAATATCATGCGAGTTATGTATTGCAAGTTTGTTCACGGTGCTTGTAATCTCTTATACATAATGTAAAAGTGACCTTTGAACATTTAATAGGTTTTACTAATATCAAAGAAGAATTGTGTAGGGCGTGCATATTATGTGAATTGAGTTTATAGTAGTTTGCCCAGCATCTTATATCTTATACTGTATCCTTTATATTAAACGAGGGTTTTGAGAGGACATGTCCCTTCCTCCTCTTTTCTCTTTTCCTTTTCTAATTTACTAAAGGTCTCTTCGACGTCACTCCCTACACCTTTTCTCTTCGTTTTTTTTTCATTTCTATTATATGATATAATTATCTTTAATCTTTTTAGTTTAAATGTGTCAATTATCTTCTTCCATTCTTTTTGCACCTTATGGGTTAGTGTCTTATTTTATTGAAGCTACAGTGAATCGTCAGTCTATTTTACCCAACACAATCTACTATATTCCTCTGTAATGTATTCAAGTACATGCCCTATATTTATAATTTCATTATTTTCTTATTATTTCCTCTTTAAACATTCCTTTTTTCTTGATTCTCTTTCTCTAATCTCTGTAATTACGATCACATTCTACATTGAAATCTTACACTTCAATTTTGTCCATAAACTTATCAAATTATGATGAGATAATGTCATTTCTTTTCTTTTTTTAAAAATAATTTCATATTATATCCCGAAAGTTAGACGATGTTGCGTGATTTTGCAACACAGTTCATCTTTTTCCTCTGGCGAACTTCATCATTTTGCAATCTCTTTATTTAGAACATCTTTAGGGGTCTAAAATCTTGTTTGCGCTTGGCCAAAGTGTAATGAATTTTCCAATAATTCCTCCATATGTACATCCCGCAAATGTACCCAATGTGAAGGGCCAGTAATATGAACATTATGAGCTGAATAAAATTGCTGTAAGGTCGAAAATTCAGCCTTTTCCTTCTATTCATTTACAGGGAATGATCCTACAGCATCCATAAAATCCTGTTAGCATTCGCATTCATCCGAAAGAAGTGCAACCAGATGAGTGTAGACCCAAGTCATTTTATAGTATAACGAGGACAAGATAATAGATTGTGCGAAGAGCGATAAAAGTTGAGTTAACTTGGAGCTTTTGCAGACCTTCAGTTCACGAAACTCTAATTGAAAGAAACTTGTAGCTTTCCATTTCATTTTTCAATTGAGATGCACAGCGATGATACCATTTTCCTGGAATTATTAGATACGCCATATGGATATATTTTGAGTAATCAACTGGATGAGTCGTTGAATTGGTTAGTAAACTTGAGGAACTTAAAACATTTATGATTTTTTAGGAATTCCATATCGTTCTAGTTCCTAAGTTATGAGAAAATTGCAAAATTTGGTATCACTTGGTTTTTCAAATAATCAGTTGAATGGATCATTCCGCCACCTTTAGGTAGTTTGTCGTCTTTGAATTCCACCCAAGAAAAATATATTGTATTTCAATTAAACATAATAACGAACACTTTGTGTGTAAATTTAAAGAGCCAATGTATGTTCAAGAAGAAAAATAAACCGCTTGCGGTCTCGTCATCGACAAGCTAGTAGGCCCCCAAAGTCTCCATGGGCATCCCAGAATGATCGATAAAGGTAAACAATTACATAAACACGATTAAAAGACAAACTACCATCATAATCAACAAACACCCAAAGAATGATGATAAACGGAATTAGTAACTCACAAAAAATTATTACTAATTCATCAAACACCCAAAGCAAAAGCTAATATCCTCACATAAAACACAGGTCCAGTCCAATGTTCAAATTTCATCACGTGCCCACTATCAGCACAGGCGAGCTGCGCAATCACTCTAAACATTTTTGACTGACAGGAGATGAAATTACCTCTTTCGAGAGCATTGCGTTTGAGCCAAGTTCATTTCCCCGCAGATGCCGCACCGCCCCCTGAAAATTGATATCCACGGCGGTGGCGGCGCAACAACAAGAAATTGCCAACGGAAGAAATGAATAGATCGAAACGCTTTCAGGCATGAAAGCACATGACAAGCCCACACGCAAAAATGAAACTCGGAATCCTAGAAATGGAGGAACGAATAGGGTACATCGGAAGTGAAGGAGTGAACGGAGACATGGAAAAGGGAGCAATTGAGGGAGTGCAGAGAAAAGAAATCTTGGCGACGTCACGGGAAAATTTTGTTTTTTGTTTTTTTCTAGCACCCTTATAATCTTCAAAATTACGTGAGTATCGTTATTTTTTCTCGGTTGAAAAATGTCTTTGTTGAGATCTTATTGATATCAAAGTTAATAAAAATAATGCACATCCTCTTGTATTATGCATTTTGATTGTAGTATAAAAGCATTGTCGATTCTGTGCCCTAAATTTGATTTCAAGGCAATAATTTGGTTCAGAAAAATAAAAGTGAATTAATATATAATTGGATTTGATCAAGTCCAACTATATGAATAGACTGATTGCAAAATACAAAAGCAAAAGGTATTATTACATGAAAAAAAGCAAGAATATTGTTGATTAGATTTAAAGTAAAACAAAAGGAGGAGGAGAAAAAGAAGAACAAAGAAACAGAACTTTTAGAAAAAGAATACACTTTGTATTTTTATGGTAAAAATAAACCCCAAAAAAGAATATCTCAGAAAAAATAGAATAATATGAAAAAAAAAAGTCAAAGAAAAAAGCTGGGAGGCGCCACGG
This sequence comes from Eucalyptus pumila, assembly GCA_016097595.1. Lineage (NCBI taxonomy): Eukaryota > Viridiplantae > Streptophyta > Magnoliopsida > Myrtales > Myrtaceae > Eucalyptus > Eucalyptus pumila. The sequence continues at coordinate 1,529,365 of CM027852.1, read as the reverse complement.
CACCAGCATTCCAACCCGTGGTTAAAGGCCCGTCGCCCACTTGGGCTGGGCCCCCGGCCCATGACAAAACAATTTCAGGTTGGGCCGCATAGGCCCAAATTAAAAAAAAAAATTCGCCTACGTTGAATGTACGGTCTTTAATAAAGAAAATTCAATACCGGCTTCAACAGTATGTGCTGGTCCAAAAGAATTCCAACAATAATCATGGCTGATATATGAAAGAGAACAATCGTATATTTTTACACAGCAAATGAATTAGCAAATTCAAATGAACGAACACCTTAGTTATGTGAGAAATAGATATACTGAGATGATTATTGAGAATGAAAACATGTGTCAAAGACATGCCACAATGTGAAAAAACTTCGATAAATAATAAATTTCACAGGAAAATGTACGTCAAATAGACACCATCAAAGGTAATAATTATCATTAAAAAGCTATAGAGGAGAGATAAGGTATCAATGCTCGAGCATACTTCCCAATTTTGGGCTCCACCAGACCACTTCTCAATGGATGACTTTATAAACGCGGTATAACTCATTATATTTTACTCCGTCGACATTTCAATAATCAGGAGCGAATGTTCATATGGAAGCCAAAACTCTGGCACCAAAAAAGGAAAGAGGAGAAAAGGAAACAAATGGAGTTGAACAACTGCTATTTATAGGCACATTGCTGCAGTTTACCACTGGCTTCCAAAGATTGGTGTTGTGGTGGCATGGACATGCGTTGGTCCCATCCGGAATTGAAAGACTTGCATTCCTTAAAATTTTCCATGGTTTGAGTTTGGATGCCATTCCACTGCTAGCGCTTCTATCTTGTCCTGAATATTTGATGGACTTCCCATATGTGGAAGATCTTGGATAGTTTTCAAAACTTCGACAACTTCACTCATCCTGGGACGAGCTTCTGGATTTAGTCTAAGGCAACGAGCAGCCAACTGCAAAGCAATCTGGGCACCTTTTTCTGAGTATTCATTTCCGAGCCTTGGATCCATCAATTCGCACAAACTTTTTTCCTCTTCCATATGTGACCGAACGTACATGACAAGGGAAGGTTCCTCACGAGTACAGTCGATGGCTTTTTTTCCGGTCAGGATTTCCAAAAGAACCACACCAAAACTATAGGCATCACTCTCTACCGTGACATAACCTGCAATAATATAGGTGCAGTCAGTAGTCAGGAATACTGAGAATAAGTACTAGTCAGTCCTAATTAGATATAAAAACAATCCATGAAGTACCCGCCAAATATCTCACCACCTCTAGCAATCAAAAACAGGTAAGGTTGAAACAATAACTTTGTTCTGTCCTTCCATCACTCCTTTTTTTCTTATGATAATAGCTATCCAGTATTAGTGAAATTATCAAAGCAATTAGTGGCATAGAAATGGAATAAAGCCCAAATTGTGATATTATCGAAGATGACAATTCCAAAAAAGAATATTTCATCTTGTCATCAAAATATACTTCATTCATGGAGTGTCATGTCAAGGTATTTGCTTCTGCAAAGTAGTAATTTATAGCCTGATAAATATGAACTAGCTAATTACTCTATCAATTCAGAATCATGCAATTTATTAGAAATTGTCAAGTCATAATCATTGAAACTTACGATAACATAGTGAATGATTCTCAATACATTGCCTTCACTGAAATTTGTAAGGACGTACCACAAAAAAAAAATAATTAAAAAAAAATGAGAAAAAAGGTTCAACTCTTAATCAATAGATGTATAAGATGGAACAACCGCCTTTTTAATGATTTCAGTGTGAAATTATGCTACTATTAAATGATAAATAGGAAAGTATAATGGAAATATACACAAATCATGATTACTACATGTAGCCCTAAACCGCATAAAACAAAGGAACAAATAATACCTAGTCTGGATTTACATTTTTCGGTAATTATGTAGTACGTGTGGGACGGACGACCACCACACTAAGGGGAAATTAACTAGCTACACGAAGAAACCTAGATACTCCATTCCAAACCGAGAATCCTTTAGACATGTAGCATTGAAGCACGTAAAACACAGACAGAAAGGACTTAAAAATCTGCGTTTCAGTAATCACCGGTTGTGCATCATATCAAAAAGCACCGATTAATCAGGAGTTTGGAGGGCGAAGCAGACATTACATCGTGCACTGAAAAGAATACAACCGACCGAGAGAGAGAGAGAGAGAGAGAGAGAGAGAGAGAGTAAAACAAAACAAAAAATCACTTGCCAGCAATGCGTCATTAACGTGGATTATGAGCTCGCCTGATTTGCACCGTCAAGATCCGACTTTTATGTATTTGTAATCAGTACTTATCATTAACAAAGCCTGTGCATACCGCAGAAAAGTAAATCCAGTATCACTGGGAACACTAGTTCATGACGGTCCAGCAAATTTTCCAGGTTCCTCCCAGGCTAAAAATATGAGAGAGACACCAGACATTATCCTCGGAGGAAACAACAATTGAGAGATGCTTCTAACAAAGAAAAGGAATGCGGGTAATGAGTACCAGTCAGTCACTCCTCAAGTTACACTGAGCATAATGTTCCAGAAGCTTGAGCAAGACATGTGCAAAATAATCCATTCAATGATTGAATTTGTGGTGGACTGGAAGATAAGGGAATAATGTGCAAGAACTACAGTTGATTGTGGGACAATCAAATGTAGTTCTTGCACATTATGCTTAAGAATTAGTAGGCAAGGCAAGAAAAAAGTAGAAACCACAGCAGGATTTCCTTTCTTTTCCTGTAGAAATAAAATTTTACGCTTATGCAAGGGAAAGCTCAGCGAAACCTGCTGAAAGAAATCATCACGCCCTACCATTAAAAACATTTAGTATCTTTCAAGAGTCCTTCCATTGCCAAGCATGTACCTCCATTAAATATCATTACCAGCATACTTACAAGCTTGTACTAAGTTTCCTTCTCAATACGGTATAACTGTGGTATTCTTGCACATAAATGACCATTTTAAAGAGAATTGAGTCCAGGATTCCCTGAGATGTAGTACCGAGAGACAAAGGTGATAAAAAGATACTAAGATCATCACATGGAGGAAGCTGCTAAAAAGTGACATTTCATGACCAGTTCTGATCTACCGACATTGCTTTCCTTCTTTTTCCTGGCTTCGAACAGATAATGTCCTCTGAGTATGATAACAGCGAAAGTCTCTGGTATTGCATCCTTTGGTTCTCAGTGGCAGCAACAACAAACAACCAATTTATGTAAAAACATTTCAGGTAGAAGAACATTCAACAGAGGCTGAGCATTGTGGACATGACAATTTGTATGCAAATTGTTTAGGAAATTATGGTTCCGAACCTACCATCTTTCGGAAAGACATCGATTATAAGGACAAGTAAGATTATTTCTCCTTAACATTAGTATCCAGATGCTAGTAGCAATCATATAGTTTTCATGGGAGACATGACTTCCATATCCAGCTAAAGGTGGATTGTTTTACAGTGAGTACTTATATAGTATGAACATAATGCTAGACATGTCATTAAGAGCACCAAGCACATTATAAAGGACAACTGTGCATACTTTTAAAGAGGTGATTGTTCAAGCTCCCTCGTTGCATATACTCATATATTAGCAGCCTCTCGTCGCCTTCTGCACAATATCCAATTAACTTCAAAAAATTTGGATGTACTAGATGACCAAGAATAGTCACTTCAGTCTGCCACATGGAAAGTGCAACACATCAAAAGTCATACCAACAGTCAAACATGCATTAATCCAGAAATACAAGATTATTGGATGATATATTACCAGCCATTCTTTGTGACCCTGAAACCCCTCGTGATTCAGAACCTTAACGGCAACAGTCAGCCCGGCGCCAGGCCTCACAGAAGCATTCCAATTTTCTTCAACCCAACCCTTAAAGACACGGCCAAAACCGCCTTCACCGAGCAGACCCTCAAGACTAAACTTTCTTGTAGCTAACTTAAGATCCTTCAATGAAAATTTCTGCAGCTGAGGAGCGACTATATTTTCCTCAATGACTTTAGAAGTCAAAGAGTTAATTGTTGTAGTACTAGTGGTCTTAGATGAAATTGAAGTGGTAATTGCCATATTACTAGCGGTCGTAGATGAAACTGATGAGTCGATCGCTGTACTAGTGGGTGTAAATAAAACCCCAGCAGGAGCAGGCTGCTCTCTGCTTGTATCATTTGTAAATCCACGTACACAGCCAAAACCGCCTTCACCAAGAAGACTTGCAGCACTAAAGTTTCTTGTAGCTAACTTAAGATCATTAAATAATAATTTCCAGAGCCGAGAAGCAACTCTAGGTTCCCTTTTGAGTTTAGAATTTGAAGGGCCTGCATTACCAGTGGTCGTAGATGAAACCACAGGAGGAGCAGGCTGCTCTCTGCTTGCATCATTTGGAATACTTTGTGCTGCTCAAATACAAAATTAGCATATTAGACAAAATGAGTAACCACTGATTTGGGTCACTCAGACGAACAACAAGCACCAAGCCACTTCATCTAAGCAGGAATTTAAAGATGAATTAGCTTATCTGCCAGTTGCCCTAGCACATGTTACTTTTCCAATAGAAGGAAACATCCACTCCCGAGTAGAGGAGGGTATGTCATACGCAGGTAGTTATGTGGTTTACAATGGATAACTATGACAACATAATTCAACTTGCACTCGACGCAATGGAAAAAGATGAGCAGCAACAAATCTACCCGATCTCTTGATATAGACTAAAACACTAAAACTTTCTTTAAGCAATTCAGAATGCCAAATTTCCACCTGATACACAACTTTCTTAATCTCTGAGGCACTCGACACTCACTTCTTGTGTTATCACGCGCTCAACCTACTCTAGATCTGTCACAAACTTTTGTCTTCCTATGAGATACATCGCTCTCATCTCCTATTACTAGATGTATACAGCACACAATAATTGAAAGTCACTTCCCAAACCAACACTGCAAAATAAAACTCTGGGAACAAAGAGCACTCCTAAGGATACTGGCAATCAAAGAGTCTCGGAGAGTAACTTGGCAAGTTTCAATTGGGCTACAGCCTGAGTTGATAAATTGTGTTACAATTGCACAACAAATCCAACAAAAGAGTTACATAAACTAGGCATAATGGCACATTTAGAGAGCAAACAACTCCGACTTGACAAGTTTTAGTGGGGCCGATGCATGAGTCATCAAAGCGCAAAACCAGAACCAGACAATAAATCCACAGTAACAAGTTAGATATAATGTGAGAATATCCCCCTTTGCATCTTTTGGGGTTGAAAATGGTCCTATGGTCTGCATCCACTTAATAACTAAAAAAATTTCAGATTGGATTTTTAATTTGGTACTAGAGCCAACTTTCAATTATTCACGCCCCAAATAATATTTCACTTAGAGTGAGATAATTTCTCTGTCTTATTCCTAAAGTGCATTCGTCATATGGTTTTATTCGGGTTTGCTCAAGAGGGGATATTAAAGTATTGAACATCACTTGTTTTCTGAACTTATAACTACAAATGTTTTAGGTAGCAGCTGATTGCGGTCGATAAGAATAAAATTCACGCCAGTAGCAGCCACTATCTGCCCTGTTGTGGTGATGACACCTCCAAGAGGCTGATATGCCCGCATCTGTAATTATTAGAACGCAACCGCTAATACAATTTGAAATTTTGACAATGATCTTATCTACATGTAGTCTCCTTCCCCTAATAGCTTAAGCCTTCAGTTGGACTTTGCAACATAAACTGAACACTAACTTCAAGTTTATTCCTTGACCAGACCAAAAAATAAAAGTATGTTCCTTTCCTTTTTCACATATGGTACCTCCAACAAACACAAGCAGAATATCACGAAGTAAGATCTTCATACCACCAGTAAAAAAAGTACAGTATTTCTACAGCATGTGAAACAGGAATTCCAATAACCTATCCACAGTTGACATCGATAATAACTCCCTAATCACTCTAATGAAGAAATTCTCCCACCAATGTAACTAAGCCAGCTATTGTTAAGTCACTCTACAAGCTTGGAGCATGTTTACAGTGGCAAAAATAAACTAGCAATCCAAATCAGTGCACACTTATGCTGTGCTAACATTTGTTTTCATACACTGAAATATAATATGCATCAGAAGCAGTCATAGTTCTGAAGATAACATTTGAACGACCAGAATTTTGAGCAATTAGCGGTCACCGCCTCATTCATAAACATTTCAAGGTTAATAGATCAGATATCCAATTTGAAAGGAGATCAGAGTTCATTCAATCAAGTGTCGACTTTCCAATTTTCTCTTCATTAAAGCTGGCCTGCAGCTTTTAATTTGTTCAATCAAATGAATAAAATGAAAGTGAAAGAAAAAGACAGGCATCAATTCAACAGAACAATGCTCTCCGCTGATTATTACCCTTACCTTCAATTCCTGTCAGATGATTGCAACACATTTCACCGGTAGATGAATTCTTGAGATTTGGACAATAAAAAATGCTCATTTGTTTCAAGTTCGGTGCAATGCATAAGCCATCGGAAATGCTAATGAGTTCAGGCAATGAGAATAGGGTAACTTTTTCAACTTGGGGAGGAAGGAAGCACTCTCATGAACACAAGTATCTTCACACCTCACTAAACATAAGACAAGGGGGCAGTCTTCGACTTTGAGCTCTTCTAAGCTATCAAGGTTTTCCAGTATGCCAGGTGTGAATATAGTAGTCAACCAAGGACATGTGAGTAAGGCTAAGCATTTAAGGCGAGACAAGGATCCTCGAGATCCTCGATGCAGCGGCCCCTCATAAATGCCCCTCAAACTCTTCATACGATATACGTAGAGATATTCAAGTGATTTGAGAAACCTCCTGTCATCCTCCCGTGTTTCTAATACAATTTCACTTCTATCAACTTCATCGTACACATCAGTTCCATCAACAATAATCTGAATCTCATCACACTCCCCAATTATGCAGCATTTTAGTTGATCCATGTTCTCAATCCCAAAATCAGAAAGCTTAGTGACATCTCTATGGCGGTCTAAGAAAAATGCAGTAGTATGCTGTAGCATATTCGGGATATCTATGGGTACTCCCAAACCATTTACATATTTCAGGGATCTATCCCAGTGTTCTAGCTCAAACTCAAGATCCTCTGGGAGATAACACATGATGCGTTCAGCATGTTTGCCAACAACAAATTTGAAATGGGACAACGATCTAGACACCTTTGATGTGATAAGGCAGAAATAGTGCCTTGAGGAATCAATGCATTCATTTCTGCAGACTTTGTGCCACAATTTGTGTGTGGACAAAAAGATACTTCTAAGCAAGTGAGCTTTGTTAGCTTCGCAACCTCCTTTGGCAAATCTATGATCTCAGTCCCTTCAAGATCAAGTACCTCAAGCTGCTGAAGTTCTCCAATTTTCGGAGGTAACTCCCTCAATAGCTCACAATGATTTAAGAATAGTCTTTTTAGGCAGCTTGGCCTGAATAGAGACTCTAGCATGGACTTGATACGAGTTCGAGACAAATTCAGGATTTCGAGAGCAGGCATGAAATCGAAGAAAGGTGGACTAATCGTTCTGAGCTTGCAATATCTATTTAGAAACAGTACCAATAGTCCAGGACACCGAGGATTCTCTGGTAACTCAGTCAACTTATTTTCCATCAAGTAAATTTTTGCGAAACTCTACCATTGCGTGACCTCCGGAGGCTCCGTCAGTCCTAAACCCCCACGCCTAAGGACCTTTCTACTATATTCAGGTGGACTGGATTCGATCTCGATAGAACTTCTCCCAAGTTCCTCTGCCTGGTGCGGTGGCTCAATCTGACAGGATTCATCAAAGGTACCTGATGAGTAAAGATCCATTATTGTTCCCCAGTGATGAATAATCCTACTAGGAAAATAAACAATTAGAGCATGTCTGTCAAGCAACAAATGAAGATCCCAGCCAAAAACCAAAAACAGTGCACAATGTTGGAGTTCCAACACCTAGACCTTCTTACATAAACAGGAAAATTACGCTTTGCGTCCTGTCATGAAAGGTATAATCATATTATGCATTCTGAGAGCATAATATGATTATACCTTTCCGGAGTCCGAGCAGAGACATCAAGGCAGAAGAAGAGGAGACCGCCATGGGGCGGCGGTTGACAGAGTGGCACGCCTGCCTTCTCTCCTGCCCGGAGTCCGAGCAGAGACATCAGCTGGAGGAGGGGGAGGAGAAGCAGCAGCAGCAGCAGGATCGATGGAGATGTTCAATTGCCTGAATTCACTGCATTTCTGAACGAGCCGCCCAATGACCTTGATCTTGGCATCGGCTTTCCTGCTGAACTGGTAGCGATAGTCGGGGTCGCCAAGTAATGCCTTACTGTTCGATGTCGTCTAACAGGTATCCCGCCTACTCCAAGGCCCTGTCAGCACTTCGCTGCCACTCCATGAAGCCATAATAGTTATTCCGAACACTGCTTCTGGCCACTCCCGCCAAGCAGTCGACCCTTTCAGCCTCCCACTCCAAATTCCAGACTTCCTCCCAAAGACGGTCGGCGTAGTGCTTGGTGGATATCACGTATTAGAATTGGCCCTTGATCGGAACGGCTACCTTCTTCAAGGCATCCCGTGCAATCAGGAAGGTAGAATCGCGCGCCATTTTTCTTTTTTTCTTTTTAAAATTTTCCTTTTCCTTTTCCGAGACTCGTGAGGTGAGGAGGCGATCGGAAGAGATTTGAGTGCGAAAAATAAAAAAGGGGAATATCTGATCATCAATAGCCGAAAGATTTAGTACTAGTAATCCAATGATTTAGAACCTCAATAGTCTCGAATCAAGAGGAGGATGAAAGAGGAGTTGCAAGTTGCTAACTACTAACCCACGGTCAATTCCCTTTCCTGGGACCTAAATACTTAAGGGGGAATTACCCAAATAACCTTCAGCTTTAACCCAATATATAATGTTATTTTCATACTGACTAAATTAAATATTTATCAAAATTTTAAAAGTCATATGGAACAAATTTAAAGTTCACGGACTACTATTTTCAAACAGTATAGAAATTGTTTCCAAAAATCTAAGAATTTAAGAGATTACATTAGATCAAATTTTAGAGATTATTTTTTTCATTATCCCAAAATTTTTAAAGTTATCGCTGGCCAAAATTAAAATTAGAAAAGGGTCACTGCCTATGCCCTAGACAACCATAGGATTTTATAGAAATAAAATTTATAGAAATAGATGGCACATAAATAAATAAAAAGTCCATATTAGAAATGGACAAGGAGAGTTCCCATGTGTCCATTTCCCACTCACGTGACATGCACGTGAAAAAGCATTGTTCTAGACATCATTGCTTTGTGAGTATTCTTGTGCTTTTCCTCTTTCTTATCTATCTTATCATTAATTAGGCCCCGAAGATAGCTATTTTGAACCATTTAAATTATATGGTGTGTCTAAAGCTTTTTTTTTTTTAAATTTTTTTGTGGGATGCATACAGTAATTTAAGTTGTTACAATTTTGTGAGTTTCCAGGCGTTCATCGCCATACACCTAGAATTGTCATTTGAAGGATGTGCAGACTATATGTTCCCCAACGTTTGAAGAGTTTATGGCTCAATTATTAATATTAAACAAGAAAGGAAGGGCTCGTGGTTTGTGACTTTGTTCTACTTGCTTACCATGCAATGCTCAACACTCTTGGAAATATATCGGCATTGAAAATTATAATATTTCCTTAATTAGTCGCCCTTAGCAAATGCATGCTCATGTATTTAACAATGGACTGGAAAATGGTGCAGCACTTTTTTTCTTTCGACTTGTTTGGTAGCTATGGAAGTAAGAATGAGACACGAAAATCCAAGTTCGTTGAATTTTATCTTCTCTATTTTTCGTAAATGCAAGCTGACGATTTATAAAGTATTTGTTAATGGATTGACTTGATTTGAAGAGGCAAAATAAGTAAAAGTCGGTGGGATTAAGGACGGTCAGACCGATCCAATTAAATCTACCAAAATCCAAATTTTTATATGAATATTTTAAAGATATTTTATAGAGACATTGCAAAAAAACTAATCATCTTCACCTATTCAAAATTGTAATTTACGTCATAACTCATCTTAAAATCCTATCCTTTTCTCGACGTTTTTCCTATAAAATGGAGGTTCCTAGTGAAAAAGACACCAGATGCGGATCGGAGGCTGGAAATGATAAACAAATTTAAAATCCCACAAAGAGAGAAGAGAGAGAGAGAAGAAGGGGGGGGGGGGGGGACCTTTATCGCATAATAAACACACGACCAAAAAAGAAAATAACAAATAATAAAGACACTCAAATTGCCGTTGGGCCCACCAAGGGAAAAGGAAAGAGGTGGTGGGGCCCAGGAAAAAATAGAGAATATACAATAAAAGAAAAAAGAAAAAAAAAGGGAAAAAGAAGAAGAAGAAGATGGAGCATGGAGCCGATGGGTAAAATTGTCCATTTCATCTTGTTCCCATTCCGAGAAGAGCAAAGAAGTATTCCTATTTCTCCATGTTTTCTTCAAATTTGCAAGTACATAAGTAGCTATAAAAACTATCCTTTCTTTGTATTTTTAGTTAAAAAAAATAATTTATTGATATTACGAGATTTACTAGCTCCAAAAGAAAAAAAATTAACTATGATCCAAAGATAACCAAAGTTTGATAGTTTTTATCAAAAGAAATATTTTCCTTAATCAATAAATCTAATCTATTAATCATTGATTACTAGGATTTTATGAAAGAAAAAAAATGAGGCGCGCATTAATCCCTTAGGCTCGTCAAATTGGCAACACTTAAACATGGAGTGCTTAAACATGGAGGGTGGCGAGGCCCAAGCACTGCCCTATAGGGACGCTTGCCAACCGTCTACCGGTTGAGGAAAAAAAAAAAAAAAAAAGAACAAAATAATTATAAATTACAATTTTTAAAAAATGAAAAAAAATAAAAACAAAAAATGATCAAAACAAGTGATCCGAAGAAAATCAAATCATATACCAAATACAAAATGATACAAAATATTTTTCACTTTAAATTCATGTTTGAGTTGGAAATTGAAAAGAAAATATTTTTAGCCACATTTTGCCTAATTAAAGAGATGATTTATTTTCCTAGGCTTCACATTAGAAAAAGAAATTATATAAAAAAATTATTTAGGAGCAAAGATTGGGAGCCTTTGTCGTCTATCCTTGCAACATCTTTACTTCAAATTGTCCCTGCCCCCTTAAAATGTGATTTTTCAACATAAAATTTACTAATTTCGGATAAAGCAGGCTGGTTATGCTGAGGAATTAGAGTGACAAAGGTGAATTAGAGAGCACCATGGTACTGGGTATATTAATATCAGAGGGGAATGCCATGTCAGATGAGGCTGTGTGGACATTGACCGAAAAATTTTCACCCTGCCTTTTAACCTAGTTAAGTGGGGCTTAATAAAGCTAGTTTATTACTCTGAGTGATGCTTTTGCCTTCTTTGGAAGGCTAGCAATTGCGAAATAGCTCATGCTTTTGTGCAATCTGAGGGCGAATTGGTGTACCTTAATACCTTCGTTAATGAATGGACTTGATTCCAGTTAACCGAATCTGAACCCATTTTTTGTTTCTTTCTACTTTGTGATTTGTCATTGTTAATGGTGATTTCTGGCAAGAGACTATCTGAGAATTGATTGTTCCGGCACCAAACAGTGGTGGCAATCCGATGATGGATTCAAGAAGTTTCTCAACATCAAAATTTCCTCCTTTAGTTTTCTCTGATCATCCGCAGTTGGCATTAAGTTTCCATGGCAAGCCGCCTTACACACAATACATGAGAGAGAGAGAGAGAGAGAGAGCACTTGCAGAAAACTGATCCTTGAGGCCTGCTAGTTGTCGTCTCAGAGGTAGCTGGCCAATCGACACGTTCATCAAGCGAAATTGAACCACGCTCAGCAACGGCACAGAACAAGCTTAATAAGGCCACCGACACCATCTAGAGTATGGTAATGGAACAATGGTTACTATTATCGAAATTAGACCAGAGCTCCAAATTTAAGAAGCTGGCTTGACATCAGGTGAGAATCATCAACTGCAAACCGTCCAGGATCTCACCGGATTCCATTTGGTCGGAGGAGATGGATAAGTAAGGGCAAAAAGGTCTCAGCGATGGCGATGGCGATGGATGGCAATGAAGGCGACGCTTGTAAAGCTGGAGTCTTGCACCTTACTTTTCTTTAAATGTCAGTCGTCGAGGCTGCAATTGCCGAGACAAATACTAAGACTGAGTGGCAAAATTGATATAGCATGTGATGTAGTATTATAACATGTTATTACTGTTTGTTGCATTTTAAATGATAATGGTTTACTTTTTCCTTCTTCTTCTATGATTGATATGCACCTATAACGTAGAAATTATATAATTCCTCAAAGCTTGATCATTCTCACATTATCTTTCTTGAAATAAATATTTGTTCAAGGACATGCATCCTATTTGATAATCGGAAATGTTCTCTTGACTGAACAATTAACTTTCATTGATGGACAAAATTTTCACAAGATAAACACAAAATCTTAAAATTCTTTTTCTTTTTAAATTGTGTAGCATTTCGTTATAAAGCTAAAAACTACAAAAACCACATGCTCTAATTTCAAAAAAATACTTCACCCCCAAGATTGGCACGGTTGGTTTGGCATTAGAGAATTTTGAGCTTGGGAATAGGATGTCATGTCTTCAAATCTTATAAATGGCATGAAAAAACTGCTTTTCAACATGATCACCTGTATAAATCAAGTCTTAAACTTAATCAGTTCATAAGACTTGTAAGATGTTGTGCTCGTGCCATTGGAAGAACCTTAGAAGAACGGTGTTGAAGAAAATTCATCAAATTAGGTCTCTAAGTGGTGTATAATAAATATGGACATTACTCAAATGGTGAAGTCCATGTCTATGTTTCATCAGTAAAGAATCTGGCTTGGACATTACTTTTTGATGGTTCTCGGTGGCACATGACAGTGGCAGGGGCAATAACTTGACGAGTCAAAACCAGGCGTCCTGCAGAGAGAGAGAGAGAGAGAGAGAGAGAGAGAGAGAGAGAGAGCCAACGTCAACAATGGTTTGAATCAGTGTAATCTAAACGGGGAAAGGAACAGAGCGGGTTCGGCAAGAAACGCGGCCTCGGCACAGGGAGCAAGGACAATGTTCGGTCAGCAGCTGCTCAAGCCACAGAAGCAGCAACATCAACGGGGCTGGAAATCCCGCGGTGCGGGGCTGGAAATCCCGCGCAAGGATGAGGAGCTGCTTGGCTCATCGCCGGTGCAATAGATCTCCGGGACGCACCAAGGGCTACACTCGCAAGGCTCAGTGAGGGTCGGCTGTTCATCATCTTGGCTCGGTGCAGCGGCCGTGACGGGCAATGCAGGGGCAGGTCATCGGGGAGCTTGGCCGTGCCTTGGCTGGGCTGTGGTGGCTGCAGTGTCGAGTCGTTGAGCCAGAGTGCAGGAGTAGGCGGATGACGTGAAGCGCAGGGACCATCATATCGTCGCCGGAGTCGTCGCCGTCGCTGGAACGTGTCTCGCCGTGCAAGGACAGCGGTGAGCGGCTGGGCATGGGCAAGCGATCAATGGCAGCAAATACGGTGTCAGTCGGAGCCCCAGCGGGACAGCATGGCCGTGTCTTAAATTACAAATAAACCTTATTTTCTCCTAATTTATTTTTTTCATTTTAAGTTCGTAATTAGGAAATCAAGAAAATAAAATAATGAAAAACAAAAAAAAATATCTTCCCACAGATTTTTTTTTTTTTTTTATAAATGTGATTGAACTCTTTTCAATAAATAAAAAAAATATTAGATATAGCATTAGAATGAAAATGTACTGATGATGATAACAATCCTTTTTTCTTGGGTGTCTGTTTTCACTAGCCTCCAAGCATCTTATTTGACAAAAGTACAAATTGGATAATCTTTCTTGAAAAAAAAAAAAAAAAAAGTAAATTATCCACGCGGCACGGAAAGGGAAGCAGTGGGGCCTCTGTAGAGAAAGCAAGCGATCGTTCGCTGAGTTACACGTGGACAAGTCGGGTGGTGGATTCCCCAGGTTTGATGCATGAATATTCATTTAAAAAGACATTTCATGTACTTCTTCTCTCGCAGCTCGACAAGTTAATATTCCTTCTCTTTTCGCAACTATTCGACTTAAGTTCTTCACCTTCATTTTATTAATTGTTATCGGGTAAACAGCATGATTTCTGTGTCTTATAATCAAAGATTATCTCACCAAAGATCGAATGGTTTGGTGTGTGCTCCGCTGTGAAAAAGTGAGTTGCTAAAAAACGAATTAATATTTATCTATGACTACAAAATATAAAAAGAAAAAATAGACATATAACTTATAAATTCACATCCCTTAGTTGTATTCCTCACTCCATGATGGAGACATACGCTCCTCTTCAAGCTGAAATTTCACGATAAATTGCAAGATGCTTTCTCTCTCATGCCAACTTGCACCATTATATAAATTCATGATAACGGATGTAGCTCAAGCTTGAGATCGAATCCAAGTAAAAATTCCATTCGAGTTTATCTTAATAACCAACGGCATTTATTGACACCATAAGAAGGTCGAAACTGGTGATTTAATTCAGTGCCTTGATTTTTGCTTTCTTTTTTTCTTTTAGCTTCTTCACAAAAACGTGCATACCCGCTTTTTCTTGTCCTTCATCTCTTTCTTCTTTCGTGAAAATCGTTCCCCTCTCTGTATCTGCTTCTCCACGAATTCTTCCTTCTTCTATGAAATCCTCCTATATTTTATATATTTTTCTTTTTCCTAACCAAAAGAATGTATCCTCACATCTCATTTTAATATCATTAAAACTCCCAAGGATAACATCTTTTCATTGCCCCCAAAATTCGATCAAAAGAATGTATCCTCACATCTCATTTTAACACCTTTAAAATGTATCCTCACATCTCATTTTAATACCATTAAAACTCTTAAGGATAATATCTTTTTATTGCCCCCCAACATTCGATCAAATTCTGTAATCTTTCCAAGCTCAGCACCCCGCATGCATATCATAGGAAAAATTCCAGCCATGATAAAGAATGGGCTTAGCCGAATTTATTTATTTTGAATTCATGGACAAAGTAAGGGGCTGCATGGTAATGTTTGTTCCTTTTATGTTCCCGAGAATAGAAACAAAAAAAAAAAGTGTTTGTTCGGGGAGAGCGGTTTTTGAACAAAAGAACGCATTTGGTAACGTTTGTTCCGGGAATAAAAAATGAATAGAAACACGTTTAGTAAATTTTATTCTTTTTTTGTTTCTTTTAATTTTTTAATATTTTTATTTTATTTTCCATTTTTTCCTTTATTTTTTATTTTTTTCTTCTTTTCGGCCGGTCGCCTCGCCAGCCCACAGGCAACAGGCTCGCCGGCCCCGGCGAGGCCAAGCCTCGCCGTGGTTGGGCGTGGCTCGACCTCGCCGGATTTGGGTGAGCCCGAGCTCGCCCGGCCAAAGGCGAGGCTCGGCGTCGCCGCGCGCGGCAAGGCCGAGCCTCGCCGCCCCGCCGTCGGAGCCGAGCACTGCGCCCGAAGCCCGTAGCTCGACGCCGTCCCGATCTCACCACGCCATTCGCGACGTCGTCCGCCGGTCTTTGCCACGCATCGCCCGTGTCGATCCGAAGCCTCTAGTGCCGTGCCGCTGTCGCACCGTCCTCCGGAGCCCCTCGCCGGAACCCTAGCCGAAGATCTCCTCGAGCGAGGCCGAGCCTCGCCTTGGCTGGGCGAGCTCGGCCTCGCCGGGGCCGGCGACGCTCGCGAGGTCGCCGACCCTCGACGGCCGGTCGCCGGCCATGGCCGGGCCGGCGACCGGCCAAAGAAAAAAGAAGAAAAAAAGAAGAAGAAAAGAGAAGAGAGAGAAGAAGAGAAGAAGAGAAGCGTTTCTTTTTGGCTTTGAAGAAGTGTTTCTTTTTTTTTGCTCCAATTTTGTTCCGGGAACAAAAAAACAGAAAAAGAACAGAAACACAACCGAACGCGTTTTTGTTCCTTTTTTGTTCCTGGGAACAAAAAAAGTACAAAAGTGTTCCAGAAACATTTTTTTGGAACGTTTCCATGCAGGGCCTAATTAATCCAATTGAGCTCAAAACTATTCACTTGGCCTATGGGCCACCGATAAGATTAACATGCAAATGAATGGGCTTAGACTTGATCATGGGTCCAACAGCTTGCAAATCCATCTAAGCCCGGCCTAAGCCACAAGGATGAAAGCACTTTATGATGGATCCCGACGGGGGATTAAAGTTATAGGGGTGGACTTTGCTTGATTGAGCATCAAAAGCATTTTGTAATTTTAGCATGATACAAAGACACATTGTGATCCAAACCATCTGATCAATCACCTCTAGTATGGTTTGTTTAAAAACTCCCCCTCGATAAAGAAATCAATACTATTAGTATGTATATCTGAGTGTGCCCTCCATATACACAAGCCATGTGTGGCGTTGATTATAGGATGTGAAGTAGCAAAAAGCTTTGTCTCCTCGAAAGAAAATGAAATTATTGGATAGAAATTATGTCTAAGTCTGAAAAAGATATATGTAAAAGGGGAAGGAGCTATAAATTAAGGGGTTGTTCTTGGATGGATTAATAGTAGATGAACGGTCAATTGATCAGGATACATGAGGGGATATCCATTTGCTTGGAAGAACCATCTTGCAAAATGTGAACATACCAAACAAGAACTTATTAAAAAAAATCCGAAATAATTGTTTTATAGAAACAAAACATGCTACGGATGAAATGGATGATCCTACATACGTGTTTTTATGATCTTGGTGAGAAGGCTCCACTCTATATCAAATTGATCTCGAATTTTATTATATTATATTTTTGATATTCCAAAACTTAGTCTAATAAAATAAAAACGAGAAATTTACTCATTCCAAATTTAAAAAGGAACATATAGGCACATCATTGAAAAGTATTATTATTTCTGGTCTTTTTTTGAATTTTAAATTTTAAAAGTATTTTTTCTAATTTTCTTTCATAACATCAAAATAATTAGGGCACATCAAATTACTATAATATGATAAAGGGCGATAACTGAAAATGGAAAATCCAGTAAGTAACATGATCGAATTTGAAAAAAAAAGGTTTAAGGATATAATTATAAAAAATATCTCAACAAGGGCTAAATCGGCTATATCCCAAAAATTGCAGTCGCTTGCTTTGCTGCGTACATGTTACAAGAAGCCTCTTCAATTACCAGCAATCCCGTAAAGTCTGGGAAGAAGATCCCACTGTTCGGGAACTCCATCGCGTCACTCGAGGAGCAGAGCTCAAGAAGGCATAGGTCAGCGTTTCTCCCTCTTCTTCATTTTATCCGTTTGAGTGCAGTGTAGGTTTCTTTAGCTCTTTCCCCTGCTTCGGGGCTCAAACAGGATCACTTGTTGAATACATGTCCCAGTCAGTTCCTTTATTTCTGCCCCAGGTTCCTTTTCTACTCATTGTATATATACTATCCTTTTTTCTGACCACAAGTTTGTTAGATATTTTGTCTGGAGATATGCCAAAGGCTATAAAAGTTCAACCAAAGCATCTTGAGGCCCTGATCGAGTTACACAACATAATAGGGAGTTTTGCGAGGAATATTCAGCACCTATTTTCGGAGTGAGATCTCTGTGTATTGATGGATACATCGAAGGCAGTTCACCTTCTTTCTGAGAGTACATATCTGCAGTGTGGAAGCTTTAACTATGGGTTGTAGGAAATTCCCTTAAAGTATTGAATTTGACTGATACTAACACAATGGAATCACTAGAATGAAAGAATACGTAAAGGAGGCAAGGAGCATAGGGAAGAGAGGAAATTTGGAGATAAATCTTATTATATTCCTTCGATTGTAATCGATGTACAATGCTTTGTAATTATAATACAAAGATGTATATGAAAAAAAGGAAATAAAAAAATCTACAAATATTCTACAAATCAATTCAATTATGTCCAATCTCTAATTGATCAAATCAGATCAATTAGATCAAATCCGGCGGATCTTCAGGCATATCTTCCAACACTCCCCCTCAAGCTGGTGGCTTGTAGATATGCAAGATGCCTAACTTGCTTAGTAGATATGCATGCTGTCTTGAACATAGAGGTTTAGTGAAAATGTCCATCGATTGTTTAGCGGTTCCAATCCCTCTTGTTTCCATTACCCCTTCTTGGATTTTCTCTCGTGTGAAGTGACATTCCACTTCTATATGCTTGGTTCTTTCATGCATTATGGGTTTGGCTGCAAGTTTTAGTGCCGACTCGTTGTCACAAAATAGTTTTGTTTGCCCCTTTATTTGTACTCCGAGATCTCCAAGTAAACCTCGTATCCACACAATCTCACATGTGGTTTTCGCCTTGGCTCGATATTCCGCTTCGGCTGAAGATAAAGAAATCGTTGCCTGCTTCTTGGTTTTCCATGAAATAAGTGATTCTCCCAGTTTAATGCAAAAACTAGAGACAGATCTTCGACTCATAGGGCAAGTCACATAATCTGCATCACAATATACTGTCATTTCCATGTTGCATTTTCCGGATAGAAGTATTCCCTAACCTGGACAACTTTTCAAATACTTTACAACTTTTAGAGCAGCATTCATGTGAGATTCCTTCGGTTTGTGCATAAATTGGCTGAGATTTTGCATTGCATATGATATATTAGGTCTGGTCATAGTCAAGTATATGAGTTTTCCAAGGAGCTTCTGATAACTCGTTGGATCTCTAAGAACAGGATCATCCTGAGATGTTCCCCTAACATGATCCGCTGCAGTCTGGTATTTTGCTCAATTGGAATAATTGCTGGTTTGTATCATGATAAACCTGCTTCGATATGATTTCCAATACAAATTTTCTCTAACTAAGAGAAATTCCTTGGTGAGATTTGGTAATCTCAATTCCAAGAAAACATTGTGGTGCTCCCAGGTCTTTTATATGGAATGTGGTATGCAAATATTTCTTAAGATTCTCTATTGCAGCTTCATCATTTCCCATAATGAGAATGTCATCTACATATATCATTAGGTAAATAGATGACGTACCTTTAGTCCATGTGAACAATGCATAATCATATTTGGATTGTTTGAAGTCTGCAGTTGTGAGAGCCTTGGCAAATTTTGCGTACCATTGCTTGGAGGCTTGCTTCAGTCCATAAAGGGATTTGCGGAGACGAAATTCTTTATTCTCCCCTTGTCTCCACAAGCCCTAAGGATTATCCATGTAGATTTCTTCATCCAAGTTGCCATGGAGAAAAGCGTTGTTGACGTCCATTTGATGTAATGACCAATCATGGATTGCTGCAACTGATAAGAAGGAGCGAACTGTGACATCTTTAGCAACAAGAGAAAAAGTTTCATGATAATCGAAACCTTCTCGCTGCGTATATCCCTTGGCCACCAATCGAGCCTTGTAACGCTCAATGGATCTATCAGCTTTATATTTGATTTTATAGACCCATTTGCATCCTATAGACTGTCGATTTGAAGGAAGCTGGACCAGTTCCCAGGTATAATTATCACTCAATACTTGTAATTCTGCTACCATGGCCTATTGCCACCGTGGATCTCTGGATGCCTTATCATAACTAGAAGGTTCCCTTTCATCGAATATGCGACTAATACAACATATATGCTCTGACGAAAGCTTATCAAAAGAGACATATGAGGATATTGGATAGTTGATACCTGGCGAATTAAGAGATGCACATATATAATCCTTTGTCCATGTTGGTGGTCGTGTGGCTTGTCCCGAACGATGTGGAGGATCCGCTGGTGGTGAAGAAGATGATCCTTCAATATTTGTTTATGTCAAAACATCATAAATATTTTCCATATTGAGTTGAGTTGTAGGCATATTTTCCATTGCTTCCTGAGGTTGCAACTGATTAGGTGGAGTGGATGCTGAAGGTGAGGGAATGACTGGATCTGGAGATCCTGTAAGAAAATATTCAGGAGGTACATCTTCCTAGTGTAAGAAATTATGAGAATTGTTTGAGACAGTCAAATCCTCCTTGGTTTCCTGGAATAGGAAGATATTTTCATGAAAAATTACGTCTCTACTCACGAAAAAATCTCCTGTTGATGGATCAAGAACACGGTATCCTTACTGCAGGTTGGGGTAACCCATAAATACGCATCGTCTAGCACGTGGACTCATTTTGTCCCGAGGTCCCACAGTTGCAGTGTAGCATAGACAATCGAAAACTCTTAAATGATCAACTGCTAGTTTTTTGCCATAAAGTAATTCGAAAGGTGATTTACCAGCGAGTATTCGAGTGGGCATCAAGTTGATGAGATAGGCTACAGTAAAAATACAATCTCCCCAATAATTATCTGGAATGGATCCCTGAAACTTCAATGCTCTTGCGATACCTCCAACAGATGACGATGTTTGCGTTTTACCACCCCATTTTGTTGTGGAGTGTAAACGCATGAGCTTTCATGTAGAATCCCATGAGATAAGAAAAGTGAGCTGCATTCATGGTTAAAAAATTCTTTTCCATTATCAATGTGGATCCGCCGTATTGACTTCTCGAACTGATTTTTGGTCAGAATGATAAAGGATTTTAGATTAGAAGGAACTTGACCTTTGGACTGCATTAGAAATATCCAGGTGGCACGAGAGTAATCATCCAGAATAGTAAGAAAATAACGCAAACCATCACGATGTGCCGTGTGATGAGGCCCCCAAACATCCACATGGATTAGCGAAAAAATATCACTGGAATGACTTTTATTGGTGGGAAAGGGTGTGCGAGATTGTTTTGCCATAGGGCATATATAACATTTAGAGCAGGGAAAAAACGTACTATGACCCATCCTTGAATGTAAAAGAAAGTTCTTATCATTGGTAGTAGCATTACACAATGATATTTTATTCGAGACAACTGGTGAAAAATCAAAGTTATTTGGAAAGGCAGTCTAAAGAAATAATACTTCTGAGAGATTACCTAAGCCCATCAGCTTGCCAGTCGAAAGGGCCTAGAAAAAACAGGTGTCAAAATCAAAGAATACTTGACAGGAATTTTCCTTGTAGACTTTGGACACAGAGATTAAGATTGAATTGAAATTGTGGGACATAGAGGACATTTCGAAGGGTAATTTGAGGACTCAGATGAACAGTGCTTGTCAAGGTGACATTAGTGATATTCCCATTCGGCAATTGCATAGAAATAGATATATCCAATTTCTTATGCATAGCAGAAAAGAAAAACTTTTATCACAACTAATATGATCACTTGCTCTTGAGTTGACTATCCAAGCCTTTCTTGAAATAAAATTTATCAGGCAATGAGATATACCTAAAAAACTTCCTCCTTTGTTTGCGATGTCTGCCTTTTGTAAAGCCTGCATCAACTGTTCATATTGCCCAGAGGTAATTGGCCGATCATTACTGAGACCAATAACTTGGTAAGCTGCAGAATATTCTTTCTTTTTTTCTTTTTCTCCTGGCTTCCCATGCAATTTCCAACAATTATCTATAGTATGATGTGGGCGTTTGCAGTACTCGTAATACAATTTACCTCTTCCTTTCGAATTTTGGCCAAAATTCCTTGAAGATGCAGAAAAGATCTGGCCGTCCGATGCCATTTTCGCAGAATTATATCCGCTGTCCGATTCAGTGGAGAGATCAGACTCCTGAACACTGTCGGATCGTCGTGGAAGATCTGGACCGTTGGCACCTCCCCTTTTAAACACCCTTTCGTCGCTGCCTTGCAACCTTAACGCCTCTCGGTTGTCTCTCTCTCGGGCTAGGGTTTTGAACCCCGAAGCTTGCCACTCCCCACGAAGTGTGAGAGCGACACTGTCGCTTCCTTGTGCATGCTCCGGCCGCGAGTCACTAGTTTTCTTCTTGGATAGCTAGTTGAAAAATCCTTCCGAGAGGATGGACCAGATCCATCGCCAGGATTTGTGAACGAAACGTCGGGTAATTCTGGTTCAAAATCAAAAGGAAATGAGTGGTTTTCTCCCTCTCCTTTATAGATCTATACTGTTCGAGGGTTTCCGCCGGTCCCTTGAGTTTTTCTTCTGCGGCCTTGAGCTCGTTCCAGAGCAACGATAGCTTGTTGTAACAAGCCGTTGCCATCATATTTCCTTGCTTGAGTTCGTTGAGTTCTTGCATGAGGAAAAAAATCTTGGCTCGATTTAATTTTCCATACATTTCTTTGATGTTGTCCCACATTTTCTTCGAGTCCTCTGCCGCTGGGAGACCGGCCGTGACATCTGGAGAGACGCAGTTGCCGATCCACGTTCGGATGAGATGGTTACATTTTCTCCAGTGTCAGGCCAGTCGCTCGTCTGAAGGAACAGGTACGGTTTCGTCGAGGAAACCGTCCTTGTCCTTTGTCACGAGGGCTTGCCAAAAGTCTGCAACCATCTGGAGTAGTTTTCTGGCTCGGTCAATTGCAAGGTGATCAGTCGCAACTCTAGACTGTTGGCAGTTGACACATATAGGGGGTCGCCAAGCTTCGATCGGTTGGTGACGGGCGCGATCGAAAAAGGCAGAAAGTTGGGTGTGAAATTCGGGTAGGGATTCGTCCCTATGCCCGACCCACTAGATCCGATTCCATGCCCTGCATTATGAAATCCCGGGTAGGGATTTGTGCCTAGACTCGCTTCGTCCGACTTGCCAATTTGTTCTGCTCCAGCAGTTGGGCTTGCCCCACTCGTGGCTAGTGGGCCCCCGTCGGGCTGGACGCTACTTTGGTAGCTTGCAATCTCCGGCAATGATGTATTTGGGCCTGGCCCAACATACCATGGATAAGGTACCCATAGGTAAGGATGGCCCGCAATGGGCAGCCCCATGCTTGACTAGGGATGCTTGATGAATCGTTGATTAGGGATGCTTGATGAATCGTTTGGAACTCGTTTATGAACAATCTATCGAGAGTTTTTGAGAAGATAAATACCGTCGTGCTTTGATCTTTCCATGGAATGCCAGTTATTTTGGAGCAGAGTATTTGTTTAAAAATTCTTTGTTTTTTATCGAATCAATTACAAATGAGAAGATCGCTCGTAGGAATTTTTAAACCATTTAGCAGGAGTGGAATCACCATCTAACTTTAATAAATTTTCACTCTCAGCCTAAATTTATGGGCAAACCATAGAAAAACTCCCACCACAAAAATCACTCTCGATAGAAAAGCGATATATATATATATATATATTATCACAAAAATCCCTAAACTTAACCTAATATGACCAGAACAACCCAATTTTTTTCAAACCCATGTCTATTTTCCTAAAATGTATTTACAAAGGAGAACGTACCAACTATTGGCCGACGATCGAATCTGCTTACCCGAAACAATATCAGCTTGTCGACACCTATATTTCTCTGTTAATATTGGCCTTTTTCGTCCATCACCACCGGTCGTCCGATGATGATGGAAACTTCAATATCAATGAACGTACTCATAGTGCCAACAACTCCCGAGGCTAATGTAAGGCTTTCGGGACATTACCAGAATATTCAATGAACATGCCTACCGGTGATCTTCGCTCAACTCCCTCATGGAGGACCACCGCGAGAAGACAGCCCAGTACAGAGAATAAAGCAAATGCACTAGCACTAGGAAACAAAAAATATGGAAACACTATGCACTTACAAAAATTAGATATAATCGAGCAATTTCATATCAATATCGGATCTTGTGATATCGTTGACCATTTTTTAGTTGAGACTTCAAGGCATTTTATCAAACAGTGTATGCATGCAACCAAGGCAATGACTCTAACCATGAATCTAAGTCGTGTTTTTGGTTTAAAAATAAAAGAAGAAAAATAGATAAAGTTTCAAAATTTTGAAAAAAATTAAAAATTTGTAAACATCCAACGCTGACTATGATACGTAAAACGGCTAATGTTGATTAAACTGTCACGTCAACGATTTCTAGTTAAAATTAAAATATCTATTACTAAAATGACAAGTCATAAGAAGGTTTTAAATTGGATAAGTCACCGTACAATAAATTTTGGATTTATGAATAATTATCCCGGTTATTATCTTACGCACTTTTACCTTTAACTCGAGCTGGACCGCACGACCACGGTCAATGTTATTCGAATTTTTTATATGTGCCTTTTTCAACGTGAAAAGTCTGGGATTAGATTGATTGAATCCTACGCGGGTCCGGTTGAATTGGGTGGCGTGGAAGTGGACGACATCCCCGTTCGGGCAAGAGGGCAAGTCAACCTGGTGGTCCTCGAATGGTCTATATTTAGACATGCGAGGTGGGCCCAGATCATGGCTTCCCGGGAGTCGGATAAAGCTGTCGATCAGTGGGAATGCTAGGGAATATAATCTGACACGACAATTTCAACATGCAATTATTATTTGCACAAGCTGGCGTAAGTATTTTTCTTTACAACGAGTAAAGCCCATGTTGTGTGTGTGTATCTATATAATTTAATGGGTGATCTTTCCTCACTATTAGAATTTTATTAAAAATAAAAGCGTGTAGAATTTATTAAAAGTTCGAAGGTACTAGGCTGGAAAATGAAAGAGAACGCATTGTCATTGATTAAATTGTTCAATTTGACACTAATAATAAGTTTAGGGTTTTTTGAACAATTTTCCTGTATAATGTATTTCTCTGCAATGCAGTAAAGTTTATGTGCTATTTGTTTTTTTGTTTCCACTTTTTTTTTTTTTTGTCTTGTTTCCCATTTTCTCGTCTTAATAATTAGGATCACATTCTACATTGAAAAAAATAAGCATCAATCTTGTCTGTACGCATATCGAACTATGATGAGATAATGTCATTTCTTTTCTTAATTTTCATATTATACCATAAAAGTTCGACGCTAGAGAATGATTGAACGAGCATCGAGCTGTCAAATAGGTTAAGACAAGTTCCTATTTTTTTTTTTTAACCTAGAGACCGGTCCCCATTTAAATCAGCCTAAAATTATCCGGGCTGATTACATTGTGATGAGAGCAAGAGGACAGAAGGTAGAATTTTTCCTACCCTTTTATGGGATGATTACATTGTGATTTTCCTTTTTTCTTTTTGAGGAGAACCTGGGTTTTAGCTTATTGCCTTGTAGGACTTCATAATTTGTCTCTACCGAGCTTTCAATTTCTTAAGACAATGTTTCCGCAAAAGGAGTTATTCCAACATTCCATTTAAAAGGCCAACTAAAAGCATAATAACTTCACAAGATTAAAAGTATTTTCTTTTTGGTTGAACAAGAGTAAAAGCATAAATACATGAAATAAAATTCCTCCGTCATACTAAAGTGACATTCACTCAAAAGGAAAATAGAACAATAAATTTTGAAATACTTGTATAATTTAAATCTGAATTGTTCCGACAATATAGATATTATCAAAAGAAAAAATTGTAAGCTATTTCTGCTTATTACTAATGACATAGCCATCACATGGTGTTTATGCCACGGTACAATGTCCCAAAAAAAAATGATTGCTTAAAATAATTAGTCGATAAAAAGAATTCATTATCAAGAAAAACTCGTGTCTAGACATATTCATTGGTGATATGAAAATAATTTTAGTTCATTCATTTTTTTTAAGTGATGCAAGCAATCATTTTTAAGAAAATGTTTTTGAACTATTTATTTTCCATGAAACAAAGGATTATTGTGGATATATCTTATGGATATGTATTATTATCCAAATACCTACTTAAAGTTTACCAAGCTACTGTTCTATATTGTTTTTCCCAAAAATAAAATGATTATTGTGGGCCAATGTTTGTCTAGGGTGCATTTATTTCACAAAAAAAAAAAAAAAAAACCTTTTATGAGAAAACGTTTTCCTCAATTTTCGGCATTTGATTCACTTAATAAAATGAGTCGATGAAAAATGTTTTCTTGTTAATGAAAAAAAATTTCCTATCAAAGCTTAAATTCAAGAAGATAATTTCCCTTTTGAAAAAATCGTAATTTTTTTTCCTAGTTTTAAGCTCCTTGGTTAATGAAAAGTTTATTATTATAAAAATAATTTTAAACAATCCAATTTTTAATTATTTTTAAAAAGGAGGAGAGAGGTGTGGAATTTTGGGTCGGGTGCGTCCAATGTGAAGGGGAGGGAGGGTTGGGATTCTCTGTAGTTTGGTTCGCATATTCCAACCAACGCCGGGGGTTTGGTATCGTACGAGCCGGGGGCCCACAGGAGTGTCATAGCGTGTGGAGCAAAATGATAATTTGAGGGTGTTTTTCCTTTCTGTATGGTTCCTTTTTCTGTAGGAAAAAAAAAAAGAACAAGGAGAAGATTATGAGTTTTTTTTTTTTTTTATATAATCTTCTTTGCTGTTTATTTGATACACTCTCGAAGGCGATCGAAACAAAATTGAGGTGTTTGGTTTAGCATTTTAGAAACCTTTCAAACCAAAATTAGCGTCTTTAGAGTTTCTTTAATTCCATGTAAATCTCACCAATATTAACCTTTAGCATTTTTCAGAATGCCGCTTTTCAGAGTTAGCAAATCATTTTTTCTTTTTAACTTTGCATTCATTGTTCATTGTCTCGCCTGATATTTTCGTATTACAATTTTACCCTCACAATCACTGTTCATTGTCTCCTTCACTAAAATTGAATTTTAAATTTAGGTCATCGATTTAATACTCCACTGAGGGTTGCACAAGGCTTTTAGGTGATTGTCGGCAAGCATGCGTCTGAGTTATTGAGTGGGTCATCAAGGGTCACGTGACATCATTGTTGCCTCACCTAGTCCCTTCAACGATTCACGACAATTGATTTGTTGATTATGAAAATGATGAATAGTAGTCATGCCCTTTATTTTTTTTCTCTTTTTTATTTTATTTCAAAGCCACATTCCGAAAATGATGAATAGTAGATATTTGTGATGGACATTTACGTTGTTTTTGAGAATGGGTGAGGATTTTTTTTTTTTTTTTTTTTTGGCCGAAGGGATGAGGAATGAAAAGGGGTAGAAAATGCACAAAATTTAAATTTGGGAGAGCCCCTAGCCTAAGAAAAAGGGAGAAAAATACTCACAATTTTAAATTCTTCCTCCGTTTTTTTTCTCCTTTGCCAAAAAATTATTATTTCAAAATTTTCCATTCTAATGTTCATTACCCCATATTTCCAAGTCTCCTAAATGAAGTATCGGTCGACATTGTTAATCAGTGCAATGCATGGTCAATTAAGTCGCACTAAACTCCAAAAGAGACCATCAACAACAGAGAAACTAGGAAACTAGTTTCAAATCCGGTCTATAAATCAGTTTGATCATTCTAGTTCTCGGGCGAGTTTTCACTCGGAACTGAGAACTAGATAAATTCTTACCAATTCCAAATATTTAGAATCGGGAATCAATCCAACCTTCATATAGAACCGGTGCAGTTGCATACCCTTGAGTCATTCTAATCAATTACTCTTCATTTATCGAGAATTTTTACGAAAGAAATCTAATCGATATAGTATAGTGGAGAGTGACTTGAGGGACATCAAATTTAAAGAAGCAAATCATTTCTTTTATGGAAAATTCGAATAAGGGAATGAGATGATCTAATTTTCTCAAATAAGGACATAAATTAGATATTATTATAAATAAGGGCATAAAGTCCTATCATTTTCTCAAATAAGGTCCGAAGTGAAACTTATTTCAAATAAGAGTCTAAAGTGACCATATCAATCTTAGAGAGGGCCTAACCTTGCTAGTTGAAGGGCATTATCACCTTATACTTTTTAAATTTTTTTTTTCTTTTTCCGTTCTTTTTTTTTTTTTTTCCTTTTTCCCTCTTCCCTCCATTGGCCATTGACAAGGTGTAGTGATGGCCCGTAGCAATGGTCGATGGAGGAAAGAGGAAAAAAAAAAGAAGAAAAGAAAAAGAAAGAAAAAAATCAAAAACTTTTAAAAATATGCCCACAATTTTTTTTTACTAAAAGACCCCTTTTTCGATGACTGAAATAGTCACTAGCCAATCAAAAATCTTTATTTGAGATTAATAGCCACTTTAAGTCCTTATTTAAGAAAATAAAAGCACTTTGAAATATTATTTGAATTTTTCCCTTTCTTTTATAATAACAAATTATGAATTTTGCCAATGAAGTGAAATTTGAAGGAAAATCTTCTCAACTTACAAAAAAAAGTTTAGTTTTGTTATTATTTTATTAGGCAATAAAGTTGACTATTTATAATAGTTATGAGGTAGGAAGAAATATTATAGAACATCCACTTATGCCATAATTCATATATGCCTAATAAGACTAATTTGGCTATGCAAACTACATCATGACTCATATAAGCGTGATAAAATCAATTCGGCTGAAGCAACAAAGTGTCTAGTTCGATTATCTTTGTAAGAGTGCATCTTGTTGCTCCCTCTCTGAGCAACTCCACATGCAACTTTTGCAGTAGGCTGACTAGAAATGTTGCATGCCTCATCTTCATCTGCCCGAGAGACATATGAAGATGGCGCATCTCTAGATCCATCAAGCTCGCATTCTCTGCTGACAGAAAAAGCTCTCTCGCTGCGCATTCAACTCGAGCTGAAACCTCATGCAGTCATGTTTTTACAAGAGCAAGAACAGAGGATTCACCATTTGGGTACTCACCTCTCGTCCATAGGACCACAGAGACATCAAGTCACCGACGAAAGCTCAAAAATGTGGCCAGCAGTCGAAAGAAAGTCGCCCATTTCGCGATGTCTCAGGCAATGTGCTCGCACTTACTCATGTGCTGCAGCAGAGAATAGGCTTTCCTCTGGCCTCTGTTAGTCCCATTTCGGGCGATGTCCACCAGATGTTCGTATACTCCATACTGAAGCGAGGCCAGCACGAAGGACGAGTTGTGCAGCCCCAGCTCCAGCAGCACTGATGTCGCGCACTCCTTGTTCCTGGGTGTCCCGTTCTTGATGATCTCCACCAGTGTCTTGATTAAAGATAGCCGCCCCAACTCGCCTCGCCCCTCGGGGTGCGAGGCGAGAAGCCACAAGAGCGAGAGCGCCTTATCGATCATTCCCAAATTCTGGTCCTCGAGCAAATCGAGCAACGGCGGTATGGCGCCCGCCTTGATGGCCCTGGACTTGTTCGCTTGGTGCAAGGATAAGTTGACAAGCGCGGTAGCCGCGTCCTTCTTACCTTGAACTGTTCCATTTTTCAGAAGATCCCCTAATGGTGGAATTCCGTTCGCGGAGCCCACAAGCACCTTGTTCTCGTCAAGCATCGATATGCTAAACAAGGCTGCTGCAGAGTTCTCCTGCGCCTCATCCGTTCCGTTCTGCAGTATATCGATTATAGCTGGAATCGCGCCTTCTCGGGCAATTACTCTCTTGTTCGCGTTGTTGAGGGACAAGTTTAGGAGTGCAGTCACGGCGTGTTCTTGGATTTTAGAGTCTGGAAACGACAGGAGCTGAACTAGAGGGGTGACTCCTCCCATGTTGGCTATCAGGATTCTGTTATCAGGGTTATCCTTGGAGAGAGTCCGGAGCTCCAGAATCGCGTGCCTTCGAGCATTCAGCTGAGAAGAGGACAGATCTTGTACAAGGCAAGATATCTGCTTCACGAGTTCGCTCGAAGAGCCATCAGAACCAACGGAAATGGCCTTTCTTGGGAGCTCAAAGTCATTCTTCTCGCACCATTCCAAAATAAGGTTGCGGAGAGCGTAATTGGGCACCACCAACAAGTGACGCAAGATTTGTCCGGTCTTTGGGCATGTCCGATGATTCGAATCCAGCCACTTCTGTATGCTCTCTCTTTCATAGGTCTTATATAAGACAGAAAAGGATATCTCAGCTTACAAATCAATCTTATGCACTACTTATATCGATGCTCTGAACTACAACTGTTGTATGAACATCAATGTCTAGAAAAATTTGCAGAGGATTGAGCTTCAACTATCTCGCAATGCGTGCTGAGACTAGAAGATGAAGCGTGATGCTTCACTTGAAATCTGTCCTTTAAACTCACCGTTTCTCAGTTAAACTACTTGTGTTTTAGTTTCTGCAAGAATGCAATGTGTCCTGGTGTTGATTAGTGGAATTACCTGTCCGGTGGCGACAATAACAGGATCCGTCATTATCTCGAGCGTGATCGGACATAAGAATTCATGAGGAATGGAGAGAGACGGCAACTTTTCCAGAGTCCTCGAGGAAACAGAAAAATCCTGCGCGCTTGGCTCCTCGAACCCGATGATCCGTTTGAACTTACCAAATAAGCCCATTATTTGCCGGATGTTCTGCGCATCTTTTCCAAACTGCTTCACGAGTTTACTGATGGCAACTGTTTCTGCTTTCAGATCGCAGAAGGTCCGTAGTTCCAATCTGTTCGCAAGGCGCTTTTGGATGGCATTGTCCACATTCCGGTCGTCCTTCTCGGATAGTACCACCATCAGATCCATCGCCAACTCAATGTCCTGCGTGTCCCTCCTCTTTTGAGCCTTTTTGGGTTGCATCCAAATTAGCTCGACCTTCATATACGTGAGACCCATCAGTGTCGGCGAACCATCGACGGAACAATACACAAAATTTATCTAAATTTACTAATTTGAGCTCATGAATTCACTCAGCCAGTTGAACTCCTCTTGATTCTGCGAAACCGAATCAGAGAACTTGCTCTGAAGGAAACGACAATGTCATTAAACTAAAGAGTCTGCTGCAAACTTACTTGGTCCTGGACTTCAACCGAGACCCCGAGCTCGTCGTAAGGCATATCATCCAAGGCCTCGTTTAGCTTGTCGTAAACAGCATGGAATCTACTCATGACCGCCTCGCTCTCCAACACCTGCATATTTTTTTTATCGAAACCCAGTTCAGAAGATCGAAAACGAGGAACCCAAATGAGCACACGACCGGGTAAACAATTAGCGAACCAGATAAATCTTGCTTCCGCAGTGACATTGCTTCAACAGCTTCTTAGCCGCAACCACCGCTTGCCTCAGGCGAACCAGGGTAGCGTCCAAACCATCACCGGCAGGGGAATCTGCGGCGCGGTGGGCCTCTCCGATCTCTTCCAAAAGCGGGACCAGAAGCTTCAACCTCCCCGCCAGATTCAGGCACTCCTTCCTCTGCGTCTTCCTGTAACCGCCGTACTCCGATCAAGTACTCAACAACGCCACCGCCTCCATTACCATCCGCGCCGCCGCACGGCAAGCTAGGTGAGCTAGAGACGGAGGAGCTCTCTCCCGCTTCTCCCTCTATGATCACCCACCGGGCGGGATCATTCCCCAGAAGGGTACCTCGAGGCCGGTCGCTTTTCCGGGGAAGACGAACGGTTCTGTCCCTAGAGCGACTGGGGAGGTTGCGTTGGGGTCGGATGATGATGATGATGATGGTGGTGGGACGGGTACTTCTAGGCTTGTAGCATGGGCATGAATTTCTCTCCTCTCTTATCCCCTTTCCGAGCTCTCCGAATCGGTTCCGGAATGTCAAAATGATTCGTTGTGTAATTTCGCGGATTCCGGGGCATCTAGAGAGGGAGGAAGGAGATGGACAGGAACTTTCGAAAATCAGTTAAAAGTCAGTCAGTCGTGTTACGTGGGGGCGGTTTACGGTTCACGCGGTTTTTTGACTTTCGCGACGGTTCCGCGGTGGCGTTGTGCATATATCGTTTGTAGACCGTCGGACCCCACCACGAGCTTTCTGTTTTCGGGCAAGTGGTGGGTCCCGAATAGTGCTCTCTGTCTTTATTTTCCTCTTTTTCTTTTTCTTTTCGGTTGCCTATTTTTGGGTGTGCCTACCATGATCCGCGGGACACGGGATATCTTGGGGCCAGTGCCTTTTGTTTCGTGACGGGATAATAGATTTGATTAACGGATCATACCCCCATGTATTATACCTATCAAAATGAATCACACACTCATTTGTCGGCCCCGTGTGTATTTGATGAGTTGAGTTATTAAGTGAGTTAATTATATTCAATAAATAAGTCATAAATGGAAGAACTCATTAGATAAAATTCATCTCTATAAGTTTCTTTTCACCCTTCCTCGTTCACACTCAATCTTTTATTCCCTTGCCCTGTCCTCTTACCTCAACTTGAGTACGAGTTTTCCTAAATTGGGTTCAATATATGCATTTTAGCAACATGGGTTGGGTGTGAGTTGGGTTAAATATGGATCGCTAGATTTGTATATTATGGAAATAGGCTAAAAACGGGTTAATTGTGTGTTTGGTAACCATTCCATTCCCAATAACAATTTGTGCTAGAAAATAATTATTTTTGGATTTTGTTATTCGGTCAAGTAAAAATTAAATCATAGGTCTCGCCTTAAATTTTACTTCATTTTCAAGCTTGAATTTTGAGATGGCGCATATTATTTTCGTAGTGGCTCGATTAAAATTGACGATAACCAAGTCTTTTTCCCTAATCTTTGTAAAAATCTCCGAACAAAAGTCAAGTTTGCCCAAGTTTATGTCTTGAACGTATATTAGTATAATAGGACTTTTTAAATAATGGAATAATCTCGCAAAATAAAATTTCTCACCATTCTTGGCCCCCCAAATTCTCCATCGCCTCGAGATCAATTGCCTCCCACCACAGTGATTTACATTAGTAAGTAAGGATGATCATTATATCAGTACGAGACAATCTCACCTTTTCTTTGTATTAGGAAAGGACGCTGAAAAAAAAAGGGTAATCCTTCACACAACAGGATAAGACAATGCTTCTAGCTCTTTCTAATTTACATATATATATATATATATATATCCGTATAAATGATTCTTTTAGCATTAGTAAAACAAAGAAGCGGTCTCAAAGGTAGTGCCGCAAAAAGAAAAATAGCAAAGTCCATGTATCGTTCTTTGCTTTTGATCATCCACTTGCAATTCCAACACCGAGAGTTGCTCGAACGAAACAACTCCATGCATGAGGCCTGTCGTTCATGGAGAAAGGTGCTTGGTATTGAAGTTCTTTATTAGATAATTTTTCTCAAAAATAGTTATTTATGTATATTCTCGTGAGATTTCTGTACTTCAATATAATTATTTGAGTAAGCGCTATAACTTATGTCCGATACTCGGTGGCTTGATCAAACCAAGCCTTTGCAATTTGAGAATCTCCTGAAAGTGGCGTGTTATCCCTGATCGGACTCCTCAATTTACACAAAAAATGGAATTGTGATACTGGAACCTTGGTTAGAGGAGGGTGATGTTTAGTAAGTAAATTATGTCAATACCATTTTTCATGCCACTTAGCAAAAAAGTGATCTCCTTTTGCTTATCCTGGTAAAAACCACCAGAGTCATTGTTAGCCATTGGTATGCAACTTGTTATTTGAGGAGCAAAACGATCGATGTTTGATCACTAATCTTTCTTGTTTGGCGACAATGAAAATTATCTCGCGTAAACTCACATTTCAAGTAACTATGGTGGCCCCAATTGAAAGACACTTGCTTCGAGACTACTTTGTTTATCGTGAATGATTGGTTTCACCGTATTAAGATAGCTTAATTTCACGCCCAAAGATCATCTGAAAATTCTTGCCTCTTGCATAGGACATTCGTGCCCTATGCGGAGAGGAGATCTCAAATCAGAGGCATTCCAGTGGGCTAGGCCATTTCTGCTTCTTTTGGGTCAAAAAGCCCATTCGACTTGCATAGGATTAAGAAGCATTAAAGCTATTTCGCATTTTTATGTAAATTTCTTGAAGTCCAGTGAAAAAATTTCGACTTCAAGGAGAAAGATGTTAGATTCGTTTTCGGCCATAAGAGAAAAGTGCCACATTTTAATTGTTTATCAAATAACAAAATAGAAATATGGAGGATTGTTCTATTTCTTTTTCTGGTCGATAAGGATTGTTCTTTATATCATGCTTTATATTCATATTTCTTAATATTATTATTTGAAGGAGTGTATTTTCTTCCATCACGAATTGGAGGAAACTTTCCTTTGCCTATGCCTTTAATTCAAGGGTTGCAAGTTATGAATATTATCCTATGCAAATTAGACTAAAATTAAAAGTGGGCGATATCCATATTTATAACCCATCAATAAAATGTATGATTGAAGGAAGATATCACATTTATTTAAAACATCTAAATGTAGCAACATGTCAAGGAAAAAATTGAGTGCATTTTTTTTATCCCAAACAGTCTAGAATAAGTCTACCTCTCCAGTCAAATCAGAAGCAAACCATCCATATCAAAATTAGAGAATTCTCAAAGAATTACTTCTTTGGAGAATTATTTCACTGTGTTCTTGGCACAATGACCCAAAAGGCTTGTGCCAAGTAAAAGCAGAACACGAAAACCTCGCTCTAATTGTGGTGCTATACCTCGGTCATTTTACCTCAACTAATCCTTTGGGTTACCTTGGGTACCATCTACTGCTACTTAATCTCAAAAGCAATTTCGACTTCAACATTTTATTAGTAAATTCCATAAAATTTGATAAGTATTATCAAGAAGAATTGCGATCCAAAACTATGAGATAAGGAACCAAACCCAATTCTAGAGTTGTCAAGACAGCAAAAAGTTGATTGCTTAAATCTTTATCACTTTCCAATTGGATGTGTTCCACAAGTTTAAGTTCAATTTGCAGAATAAACACAATGTTCAACCCTTCATCTTTTCACTTCTCTTGTCACAGAAACTGCCTCCATGGGCTGCGGGTGCGGCCTGACTACGAAGGTTATCACTTCGTAGCTCCACGCGCAGGTCACTTTTATATCTCTTCGGAGATCACCGCTGCCGAATTGCTGGTCGGACTCCTTCGTCGGAAACACCAAAAACTGCTTTGGCCGAGGCTGCTCTTACTTTCCTCGTGAAACCCAGCAGCGGCCGAGCGCGCAGAGATTCCCGCAATTGAAGCTTCCGAGGAGCTATCGACCGACGGATCCATCAACATTTAGCTTCAAGGAGCCCTCCTCCGGCGGCGTCCACCCTTCCGGTGAGAAACAAACCTTTTCTTTGCAGAGTTCTTAGGAGCTCGAGACCGAATCGCTAAGCTCCTCCTGTTCATTGCGAAGTGCATCGCCCGCAATCGGTTCAGGAGTTGGCTTGAATGCTTGAAGAAACGAAGGAATTTCGGGCTTCCCACATCAACCGGTGCGTCAATTCCCTCGGAGTTTCGGGCTTCCCACATCTTCGTCTTCTACCCCTACAGCCTCATGAACCTTGCCGGCACCCTTTGCGTCTATGCCGCCATCTGCAAGCACAAGGGCGTCCCGCTTATGTTCCCGGGGACCAAGGACGGCCGGGAGTGCTAGCTACTCCATCGAAGGAAATGGCGACCTCATTGCCGAGCAACAGATTGGGGCAGCGGTCGATCCGTATGCACAGAACGAGGCCTTCAACTGCAGCAACGACTACGTTTTCGAGTGGGAGCACTTCCGGTAATTGCTAGCGCTGGCGGAGCAGTTTGGGATCGAGGAGTACGGGTTTGACAAGGTCGGCAAGCGGCCATCTGCTAGACCGAGCCCAGCCCCACCACACCACATGGGCGCCGGCCCACTCATTGATCGACACATGGCTCTGGGACCCACTGCTCAAATAAAACAGCTCACCCTTCAACTTCTTTCAGAGAAAGTAATACTTTACAATTACCAGGGAATTAACGCACCGGTTGATGTGGGAAGCCCGAAATTCCTTCGTTTCTTCAAGCACGCAAGCCAACTCCTCGGCCCAAGCAATTGTTGGTGTTTCCGACTGAGTAGTCCGGCCAGCAACTCAGCACCGGTGATCTCCGAAGAGATATAAAAGTGATCTGCGCGTGGAGCTACAAAGTGATAACCTTCGTTGTCAGGCCGTACCCACAGCCCATGGAGGCAGTTTCTGTGACAAGAGAAGTGAAAAGATGAAGGGTTAAACATTGTGTTTACTCGGCAAATTGAACTTTAACTTGTGTAACGCATCCAATTGGAAAGCGATAAAGATTTAAGCAATCAACTTTTTGCCGTCTTGACAACTTTAGAATTGGGTTTGGTTCCTTATCTCATAGTTTTAGATCGCAATTCTTCTTGACAATACTTATCAAATTTTATGGAATTCACCAATAAAATGTTGAAGTCAAAATTGCTTTTGCGATCAATTGACAGTAGCTGATACACAAGGTAACCCAAAGAACTAGTCGAGGTCAAATGACTGAGGTATGGCACCACAATTAGAGCGAGGTTCCATGTTTTGCTTTTACTTGGCACGAGCCTCTTGGGTCATTATGCCAAGAACATAGTGAAATAATTCTCCAAAGAAGTAATTCTTTGTCAATTCTCTAATTTTGATATGGATGGTTTGCTTCTGATTTGACTGGAGAGGTAGACTTATTCTAGACTGTTTGGGATAAAAAAAATGGACTCAATTTTTTCCTTGACATGTTGCTACATTTAGATGTTTTAAATAAATGTCATATCTTCCTTCAATCATATATTTTATTGATGGGTTAATTTTAGTCTAGTATGCATAAGATGATATTAACAACTTGCATCCCTCGAATTAAAGGCATGGCCGGCGGAAAGTTTCCTCCAATCTGTGATGGAAGAAAATACACTCCTTCAAATAATAATATTAAGATATACAATTGTAAAGCGAGATATAAAGAATAATCATTATTGACCCAAAAATGAAACAGAACGGTCCTCCATGTTTCTATTATGTTATTTGATAAACAATTAAAAGGAGACACTTTTCTCTTATGGCCAAAAAAGAATCTAACATCTTCCTTCTTGAACTCGAAAATCTATTTTCCGAGAAAATTCCATTATTTAGATACATCGTATTATATAATATAAGTTTAAGACATAAACTTGGGTAAGCTTGACTTCTGTTCAGAAATTTTTACAAAAATTAAGGGAAAAGAGTTGGTTATCGTCAATTTTGATCAAGCCACTCCGAAAAGAATATGTGTCATCTCAAAATTTGAGCTCGAAAATGAACTAAAATTTAAGGTGAGACCTATGATTTAATTTTTTACTTGACTGAAAAACTTGAGATCATAATACAAGGAAGCATTTCCAAGTCCTAATGTGAATGACCTACTCATGATCAAAGAAGGTGAACTAAATTTGGCGGATATCAAATCCGATTAAATACGTCAAGTTGACTCACTGATCGTTTGAAAGGTAAAATGTTCTAGCACTCAGTCTCCCAAATACAAATAACTTGCTTTTGCTCGAAAGAGATGGACTCAATTTGATGGATATCAAACCCGACAAATAAAAGTCAAGTTGACCCGATGCCCACTTGAAAAGTAAAATGGTTCGCCACCTGCTTTCCTCCACGGGAGATTCAGAATGTGATATGACTTGCCTAGAATCAAATTTATCACTTTGACAAACAATGCCTATTGCATTCGTGCGTACATATGACCAATTCCTACTTGCACTTCTTGTACACGTGTGTAGCTTCCAATGACGGATGGTGCTAAATTATGAACGATTATGGATGTCCCACTTCTACTCCATGTAAAATCATGGTTCTCAATGCAGCTGTT
Source organism: Eucalyptus pumila (assembly GCA_016097595.1). Taxonomy (NCBI): domain Eukaryota; kingdom Viridiplantae; phylum Streptophyta; class Magnoliopsida; order Myrtales; family Myrtaceae; genus Eucalyptus; species Eucalyptus pumila. The sequence continues at coordinate 1,492,025 of CM027852.1, read as the reverse complement.
TGCTACATTTCGACGTGACTCGAATTACTAAGAGTTCGGAATAACAATAATAGTAATTTATAAGAAAATATCGTTACTATATATATGTTAAATTTTCGATGAGTATTGTTTATATTGTGACATGTGCTTTGAATTTTATTTTTGTAAAAGCGAAATGGTTTTCTTCGTGTCATATTTATGAATGGTTGATGAGTCATAGAAAATATATGAATTTCTTCACTTTTCTTCATTGCAATTGATGAAGTTTGTCGTTCAATTTTCTTCAAATGACAAAGCTAAAGCTCTAGACATTTTCTTGAATCTTGGTTACGTATTGATGATGCGAGGGACAGTAGTTGTGCAACAAATGATTCCGTTATAAACAAATGCTCAAAACATCTCTCTTCTCTAGCTTCCAATTTTGTATCGATTTTAGTTTACGTCCAAGTCTAATCTTTTTTATTTGTAATTGAAATGATTTTCCCGAGGCAAAGTAAGTTATATGTCGATTCAGTAATTTTTTCGACCATTAAGATTATAATCCTTATACTAGCTAACAGATAGGGATAAAGCTACGTTTAATACTTGTGTAGTTCTTACAACCGGGTCCTAAAAGTTCATCCCTTAGTTCATTGCCTCCCAATGAAATTTGAATTATTAATTAAACCTCGGCTTAAGCTTGGACAAATCCTCTTTAATATACAACCCTTTATCGTTTCTTTTATTTTATTTTTCCAAAATCAACTTTAAGCACCCTTCGGCAAAAGCTAAAATGACAATGCTGCAAGCTAAAATGACAATGCAGCCCGCCCGCCGCCGCATAACCGTCGGCCACCTCTTGCCGCCTACGGCCACCGTTGGTAAGCCGATCCGGCGCGGCGCCGGCAATGGCCGCCACCGCCCGTAGCCCACCGACTGCTGCCTACAACCCACTGGCCGATGACTGCCACCATCCGTTGGCAGCCTATCATCGCCAACTACCACATGGTTGCCGCCCATAACCCATCGGCCACTATCCCCTCCTGCGGTTGATGGGTGGCAATCTTGTGGTGGCAGTTGGCGGCGATGGTCAGCGATCGTGCGGTGGTCGTGCAGCGTTCGTGCGGTGGTCGTGCGGTGGTTGCGCGGTTGTCGTGCGGCGGTCGTACGGCAATCGTGATCAAATTTCTCTATACCCTCCTGCGGTTGATGGGTGGCAATCTTGTGGTGGCAGTTGGCGGCGATGGTCAGCGATCGTGCGGTGGTCGTGCGGTGGTCGTGCGGCGTTCGTGCGGTGGTTGCGCGGTTGTCGTGCGGCGGTCGTACGGCAATCGTGATCAAATTTCTCTATTTAATTTAACTGAAAATAAAAAGAGGGCTTGATTCAGCAAGCAGTGACCTCAAATATATCCTACATTCAGATCACTCAGGTACTCAAGCCTGTTGAGATGCCAATAAAAAAGACACAAATTTTGGATCTCTATAGTGACTTAATACGCAAAATTCACTTGTGAACTATCACATGCACACGAAGAGAATTTAGTATGTGTCAAACTAGGGCAAATTGGTAGTTATTGTTCAAGAAGACATGATCAAAAAGTAATGACAGATGCAATATTCGGCTAGAAAAGGGCATCAAATTTCCTTACCACGGTGTGCAGATGAAAGGAGGCAAATCTATTTATTTTCAAATGAGAAAAAGCAAAATAGGGTAAACGAGTGAGTTTTCAAACCTTTCTTTTCATTTCATTTTACAGCAGCAAGTTACTTTGAAAGCCAGATTACAAGGCCAGTAAAAAAAAAAAAAAAGGGCAATACAATTAAAAAAAAAAAAAAAAAAGACTTTCTCATTCTTGGACATTAGCCGAGAGAAACAGGGACTTACCAATTGAAATGAATGGACTATGGGTAATAAAGCTAGACAAAAAAAAAAGTGTAGCCAGATAACCAAATTATTGTTATGGATTTACAAGGATTTATCAGGAATTTTATGGCAAAAATTGATGGAATGCTGGGAAATATTTAGCTAGAGAGAGGGAGGAGAGGGACACTAACCAAAACCAAGGACAAGGCAGGCTATAGATGCTACAATGGCACAGGAGGAAGCATACTTATTGCAGCGCTGCGGGTTCCCTTCCCCTGCTTCCCGGAATAGCTGCAGTAAAAACCCAGCGTATGTGTCATCCTCGCCGAACGCAACATTATAACGGTCAGCCATCTGCCGCGGGTTCCCTTCCCCTGCTTCCCGGAATAGTTAGAGTAAAAACCCATTGTATGTGCCATCCTCACCAAACGCAACATGATAACGGTCAGCTATATGCCATGTGAAATGGATGGGGAAAAAGAAGAATGAAAAAGACGTGATAATATGAGATAATACTCAATGCCTCAAGATTGCCTCGCCTCGACATACAAGCAGAAAAGAACCGACCCATGCCAGAATGAAGAAGATTAAATGAAGACAAGAGCCGAGCGGACGAACCTAGAGGTCTCAACTCTCTCGAGCTCGCAAGCTGCACAAAGTCAAAGACAGACGGGCTTACCAATTGAAATGAATGGACTATGGGTAATAAAGCTAGACAAAAAAAAAAAAAAAGTGCAACCAGATAACCAAATTATTGTTATGGATTTACAAGGAATTTTATGGAAAAAATTGATGGAATGCTGGGAAATATTGATCTAGAGAGAGGGAGGAGAGGGACACTGATCAAAACCGAGGACAAGGCAGACTATAGATGCTGCAATGGCACAGGAGGAAGCATACTTGTTGCAGCGCCGCGGGTTCCCTTCCCCTGCTTCCCGGAATAGCTGGAGTAAAAACCCAGTGTATGTGTCATCCTCGCCGAACGCAACATTATAACGATCAGCCATCTGCCGCGGGTTCCTTTCCCCGCTTCCCGGAATAGCTGGAGTAAAAACCCAACGTATGTGTCAACCACGCTGAACACAACATGATAACGGTCAGCCATCTGCCATGTGAAATGGGTGGGGAAAAAGAAGAATGAAAAAGACGTGATAATACGAGATAATACTCAATGCCTCAAGACTGCCTCGCCTCGACATACAAGCAGAAGAGAACTGACCCATGCCAGAATGAAGAAGATCAAATGAAGACAAGAGCCGAGCGGACGAACCTGGAGGTCTCAACTCTCTCGAGCTCGCAAGCTGCACAAAGTCAAAGACAGACGGGCTTACCAACTGAAATGAATGGATTATGGGTAATAAAGCTAGACAAAAAAAAAAAATTGCAGCCAGATAACCAAATTATTGTTATGGATTTACAAGGATTTACAAGGAATTTTATGGAAAAAATTGATGGAATGCTGGGAAATATTGAGCTAGAGAGAGGGAGGAGAGGGACACTAACCAAAACCAAGGACAAGGCAGGCTATAGATGCTGCAATGGTACAGGAGAAACTATACTTGTTGCAGCGCCGCGGGTTCTCTTCCCTTGCTTCCCGGTATAGCTGGAGTAAAAACCCAGCGTATGTGTTATTCCCGCCGAACGCAACATTATAACGTTCAGCCATCTACCGCGGGTTCCCTTCCCCTGCTTCCCGGAATAGCTGGAGTAAAAACCCAGCGTATGTGTCATCCTCGCCGAACGCAACATGATAACGGTCATCCATCTGCCATGTGAAATGGATTGGGAAAAAGAAGAATGAAAAAGACATGATAATACGAGATAATACTCAATGCCTCAAGACTGCCTCGCTTGAACACACAAGCAGAAGAGAACCGACCCATGCCAGAATGAAGAAGATCAAATGAAGACAAGAGTCGAGCGGACGAACCTGGAGGTCTCAACTCTCTCGAGCTTGCAAGCTGCACAAAGTCAAAGACAGACAGGCTTACCAATTGAAATAAACAGACTATGGGTAATAAAGCTAGACAAAAAAAAAAAGTGCAGCCAGATAACCAAATTATTGTTATGGATTTACAAGGATTTACAAGGAATTTTATGGAAAAAATTGATGGAATGCTGGGAAATATTGAGCTAGAGAGAGGGAGGACAGGGACACTAACCAAAACCAAGGACAAGGCAGGCTATAGATGCTGCAATGGCACAAGAGAAACTATACTTGTTGCAGCGCCGCGGGTTCCCTTCCCCTGCTTCACAGTATAACTGAAGTAAAAACCCAGCGTATGTGTTATCCTCGCCGAACACAACATTATAACGTTCAGCCATCTGCCGCGGGTTCCCTTCCCCTGCTTCCCGGAATAGCTGGAGTAAAAACCCAGCGTATGTGTCATCCTCGCCGAACGCAACGTGATAACGGTCATCCATCTGCCATGTGAAATGGGTGGGGAAAAAGAAGAATGAAAAAGACGTGATAATACGAGATAATACTCAATGCCTCAAGACTGCCTCGCCTCGACACACAAGCAGAAGAGAACCGACCCATGCCAGAATGAAGAAGATCAAATGAAGACAACAGCCGAGCGCACGAACACGGAGGTCTCAACTCTCTCGAGCTCGCAAGCTGCACAAAGTCAAAGACAGACGGGCTTACCAACTGAAATGAATGGATTATGGGTAATAAAGCTAGACAAAAAAAAATTGCAAAAAGATAACCAAATTATTGTTATGGATTTACAAGGATTTCCAAGGAATTTTATGGAAAAAATTGATGGAATGCTGGGAAATATTGAGCTAGAGAGAGGGAGGAGAGGGACACTAACCAAAACCAAGGACAAGGCAGGCTATAGATGCTGCAATGGCACAGGAGAAACTATACTTGTTGCAGCGCCGCGGGTTCCCTTCCCCTGCTTCCCAGTATAGCTAGAGTAAAAACCCAGCGTATGTGTTATTCTCGCCGAACGCAACATTATAATGTTCAGCCATCTGCCGCGGGTTCTCTTCCCCTACTTCCCGGAATAGCTGGAGTAAAAACCCAGCGTATGTGTCATCCTCGCCGAACGCAACGTGATAACGGTCATCCATCTGCCATGTGAAATGGATTGGGAAAAAGAAGAATGAAAAAGACATGATAATACGAGATAATACTCAATGCCTCAAGACTGCCTCGCTTGAACACACAAGCAGAAGAGAACCGACCCATGCCAGAATGAAGAAGATCAAATGAAGACAAGAGCCGAGTGGACGAACCTGGAGGTCTCAACTCTCTCGAGCTCGCAAGTTGCACAAAGTCAAAGACAGATGGGCTTACCAATTGAAATGATTGGACTATGGGTAATAAAGCTAGAGAAAAAAAAAAGTGCAGCCAGATAACCAAATTATTGTTATGGATTTAAAAGGATTTACAAGGAATTTTATGGAAAAATTTGATGGGATGCTGGGAAATATTGAGCTAGAGAGAGGGACGAGAGGGACACTAACCAAAACCGAGGACAAGGCAGGCTATTGATGCTGCAATGGCATAGGAGGAAGCATACTTGTTGCAGCGCCGCGGGTTCCCTTCCCCTGGTTCCCGGAATACCTGGAGTAAAAACCCAGCGTATGTGTTATCCTCGCTGAACGCAACATTATAACGGTCATCCATCTGCCATGTGAAATGGATTGGGAAAAAGAAGAATGAAAAAGACGTGATAATACGAGATAATACTCAATGCCTCATGACTGCCTCGCTTGAACACACAAGCAGAAGAGAACCGACCCATGCCAGAATGAAGAAGATCAAATGAAGACAACAGCCGAGCGCACGAACCTGGAGGTCTCAACTCTCTCGAGCTCGCAAGCTGCACAAAGTCAAAGACAGACGGGCTTACCAACTGAAATGAATGGATTATGGGTAATAAAGCTAGACAAAAAAAAATTGCAAAAAGATAACCAAATTATTGTTATGGATTTACAAGGATTTACAATGAATTTTATAGAAAAAATTGATGGGATGCTGGGAAATATTGAGCTAGAGAAAGGGACGAGAGGGACACTAACCAAAACCGAGGACAAGGCAGGCTATTGATGCTGCAAGGGCACAGGGGGAAGCATACTTGTTGCAGCGTCGCGGGTTCCCATCCCCTGCTTCCCGGAATAGCTGGAGTAAAAACCCAGCGTATGTGTCATCCTCGCCGAACGCAACATTATAACGGTCAGATCTACCGCGGGTTCCTTTCCCCTGCTTCCCGGAATAGCTGGAGTAAAAACCCAGCGTATGTGTCATCCTCGCCGAACGCAACCTGATAACGGTCATCCATCTGCCATGTGAAATGGATTGGGAAAAAGAAGAATGAAAAAGACGTGATAATACGAGATAATACTCAATGCCTCAAGACTGCCTCGCTTGAACACACAAGCAGAAGAGAACCGACCCATGCCAGAATGAAGAAGATCAAATGAAGACAAGAGTCGAGCGGACGAACTTGGAGGTCTCAACTCTCTTGAGCTCGCAAGCTGCACAAAGTCAAAGACAAACATGCTTACCAATTGAAATAAACGAACTATGGGTAATAAAGCTAGACAAAAAAAAAAAAAAGTGCAGCTAGATAACCAAATTATTGTTATGGATTTACAAGGATTTACAAGGAATTTTATGGAAAAAATTGATGGGATGCTGGGAAATATTGAGCTAGAGAAAGGGACGAGAGGGACACTAACCAAAACCGAGGACAAGGCAGGCTATTGATGCTGCAATGGCACAGGAGGAAGCATACTTGTTGCAGCGCCGCGGGTTCCCTTCCCCTGCTTCCCGGAATAGCTGGAGTAAAAACTCAGCGTATGTGTCATCCTCGCCGGACGCAATATTATAACGGTCAGACATCTGCCGCGGGTTCCCCTCCCCTGCTTCCTGGAATAGCTGGAGTAAAAACTCAGCGTATGTGTCATCCTCGCCAAACGCAACATTATAACGGTCAGCCATTTGTCGCTGGTTCCCTTCCCCTGCTTCCCGGAATAGCTGGAGTAAAAACCCAGCGTATGTGTCATCCTTGCCGAACGCAACATGATAACGGTCAGTCATTTGCCATGTGAAATAGATGGGGAAAAAGAAGAATGAAAAAGACGTGATAATATGAGATAATACTCAATGCCTCAAGACTGTCTCGCCTCGACACACAGGCACAAAAGAACCGACCCATGCCAGAATGAAGAAGATCAAATGAAGGCAAGAGCCGAGCGAACGAACCTGGAGGTCTCAACTCTCTCGAGCTCGCAAGCTGCACAAAGTCAAAGACAGACGGGCTTACCAATTGAAATGAATGGATTATGGGTAATAAAGCTAGACAAAAAAAAAAAAAGTGCAGCCAGATAACCAAATTATTGTTATGGATTTACAAGGAATTTTATGGAAAAAATTGATGGAACGCTGGGAAATATTGAGCTAGAGAGAGGGAGGAGAGGGACACTAACCAAAACCGAGGACAAGGCAGGCAATAGATGCTGCAATGGCACAGGAGGAAGCATATTTGTTGCAGCACCGCGGGTTCCCTTCCCCTGCTTCCCAGAATAGCTGGAGTAAAAACCCAACATATGTGTTATCCTCGCCGAACGCAACATTATAACGATCAGCCATCTGTCGCGGGTTCCCTTCCCCTGCTTCCCAGAATAGCTGGAGTAAAAACCCAGCGTATGTGTCATCCTTGCCGAACGCAACGTGATAACGGTGATCCATCTGCCATGTGAAATGGATGGGGAAAAAGAAGAATGAGAAAGACGTGATAATACGAGATAATACTCAATGCCTCAAGACTGCCTCGCCTCGACACACAAGCAGAAGAGAACCGACCCAAGCCAGAATGAAGAAGATCAAATGAAGACAAGAGCCGAGCGGACGAACTTGGAGGTCTCAACTCTCTCGAGCTCGCAAGCAGCACAAAGTCAAAGACAGACGGGCTTACCAATTGAAATGAATGGACTATGGGTAATAAAGTTAGACCAAAAAAAATAAAGTGCAGCCAGATAAGCAAATTATTGTTATGGATTTACAATGATTTACAATGAATTTTATGGAAAAAATTGATGGAATGCCGGGAAATATTGAGCTAGAAAGAGGGAGGAGAGGGACGCTAACCAAAATTGAGGACAATGCAGGCTATAGATGCTGCAAAGCCACAAGAGGAAGCATACTTGTTGCAGCGCCGCAGGTTCCCTTCCCCTGCTTCCCGGAATAGCTGGAGTAAAAACCCAGCGTATGTGTCATCCTCGCCGAACGCAACATGATAACGGTCAGCCATCTGCCATGTGAAATGGATGGGGAAAAAGAAGAATGAAAAAGACGTGATAATACGAGATAATACTCAATGCCTCAAGACTGCCTCGCCTCGACACACAAGCAGAAGAGAACCGACCCATGCTAGAATGAAGAAGATGAAATGAAGACAAGAGCCGAGCGGACGAACCTAGAGGTCTCAACTCTCTCGAGCTCGCAAGCTGCATAAAGTCAAAGACAGACGGGCTTATCAATTGAAATGAATGGACTATGGGTAATAAAGCTAGACAAAAAAAAAGTGCAGCCAGATAACCAAATTATTGTTATGGATTTACAATGATTTACAAGGAATTTTATAGAAAAAATTGATGGAATGCTGGGAAATATTGAGCTAGAGAGAGGGAGGAGAGGGACAGTAACCAAAATCGAGGACAAGGCAGGCTATAGATGCTGCAATGGCACAGGGGGAAGCATACTTGTTGCAGCGCCGCGAGTTCCCTTCCCCTGCTTCCCGGAATAGCTGGAGTAAAAACCCAGCATATGTGTTATCCTCGCCGAACGCAACATTATAACGATCAGCCATCTGCCGCGAGTTCCCTTCCCCTGCTTCCCGGAATAGCTGGAGTAAAAACCAACCGTATGTGTCATCCTCGCCGAACGCAACGTGATAACGGTCAGCCATCTGCCGTGTGAAATGGATGGGGAAAAAGAAGAATGAAAAAGATGTGATAATACGAGATAATATTCAATGCCTCAAGACTGCCTCGCCTCGCCACACAAGCATAAGAGAACCGACCCATGCCAGAATAAAGAAGATCAAATGAAGACAACAGCCGAGCGCACGAACCTGGAGGTCTCAACTCTCTCGAGCTCGCAAGCTGCACAAAGTCAAAGACAAACGGGCTTACCGATTGAAATGAATGGATTATGGGTAATCAAGCTAGACAAAAAAAAAGTGTGGCTAGGTAACCAAAGTATTGTTATGGATTTATAAGGATTTACAAGGAATTTTATGAAAAAAATTGATGGAATGCTGGGAAATATTGAGCTAGAGAGGGAGGAGAGGGACACTAACCAAAACCGAGGACAACGCAACGTAATAACGGTTAGCCATCTGCCATGTGAAATGGATGGGGAAAAAAAAGAATGAAAAAGACATGATAATACGAGATAATACTCAATGCCTCTCAAGACTGCCTCGCCTCGACCCACAAGTAGAAGAGAACCGACTCATGCCAGAATGAAGAAGATCAAATGAAGACAAGAGCCGAGCGCACGAACCTGGAGGTCTCAACTCTCTCGAGCTCGCAAGCTGCACAAAGTCAAAGACAAACGGGCTTACCAATTGAAATGAATGGACTATGGGTAATAAAGCTAGACAAAAAAAAAAAGGTGCAGCCAGATAACCAAATTATTGTTATGGATTTACAATGATTTACAAGGAATTTTATGAAAAAAATTGATGGAATGCTGGGAAATATTGAGCTAGAGAGGGAGGAGAGGGACACTAACCAAAACCGAGGACAAGGCAGGCTATAGATGTTGCAATGGCATAGGAGGAAGCATACTTGTTGTGGCCCCACAGGTTCCCTTCCCCTGCTTCCCGGAATTGCTGGAGTAAAAACCCAGCATATGTGTTATCCTCGCCGAACGCAACATTATAACGGTCAGCCATCTGCCACGGGTTCCCTTCCCTTGCTTCCCAGAATAGCTAGAGTAAAAACCCAGCGTATGTGTCATCCTCGCCAAACGCAACGTGATAACGGTCAGCCATCTGCCATGTGAAATGGATGGGGAAAAAGAAGAATGAAAAAGACGTGATAATACGATATAATACTCAATGTCTCAAGAGGCGCCGCCTCGACACAAGCAGAAGAGAACCGACCCATGCCAGAATGAAGAAGATCAAATGGAGACAAGAGCCGAGCGGACGAACCTGGAGGTCTCAACTCTCTCGTGCTCGCAAGCTGCACAAAGTCAAAGACAAACGGGCTTACCGATTGAAATGAATGGATTATGGGTAATCAAGCTAGACAAAAAAAAAAAAGTGCGGCCAGATAACCAAAGTATTGTTATGGATTTATAAGGATTTACAAGGAATTTTATGGAAAAAATTGATGGAATGCTGGGAAATATTGAGCTAGAGAGAGGGAGGAGAGGGATACTAACCAAAACCGAGGACAAGGCAGGCTATAGATGCTGCAATGGCACAGGAGGAAGCATACTTGTTGCAGCGCCGCGGGTTCCCTTCCCCTACTTCCCGGAATACCTGGAATAAAAACCCAGCGTATGTGTTATCCTCGCCGAACGCAACATTATAACAGTCAGCCATCTGCCGCGGGTTCCCTTCCCCTGCTTTCTGGAATAGCTGGAGTAAAAACCCAGCGTATGTGTCATCCTCGCTGAACGCAACGTGATAACGGTCAGCCATCTGCCATGTGAAATGGATGGGGAAAAAGAAGAATGAAAAAGACGTGATAATACGAGATAATACTCAATGCCTCAAGACTGCCTCGCCTCGACACACAAGCAGAAGAGAACCGACCCATGCCAAAATGAAGAAGATCAAATGAAGACAAGAGCCGAGCGGACGAACCTGGAGGTCTCAACTCTCTCGAGCTCGCAGGCTGCACAAAGTCAAAGACAGACGGGCTTACCAATTGAAATGAATGGATTATGGGTAATAAAGTTAGACAAAAAAAAAAGTGCAGCCAGATAACCAAAGTATTGTTATGGATTTAGAAGAATTTACAAGGAATTTTATGGAAAAATTTGATGGAATGCTGGGAAATATTGAGCTAGAGAGAGGGAGGAGAGGGACACTAACCAAAACCGAGGACAAGGCAGGCTATAGATGTTGAAGGTATTTTATCACTAGGATAGTTCAAGGTTCAATTAAAATGCTTTTAAACCTATAGTGTCTCTTGATATTCAAGATTAAATCTATACTTTATTTCACCTCTAGTAAGAAGAAGGTCAGGAGCAGTATTGAATACACCTGCTCTCCAATTCCGATCATCACCCTAAGGAAATTGAAACCACTTTAGCTTCAGATACACTAATACAAAAAGCCAACTTCTGTAGCCAAATATAAGAATTGTCGATTGTGTTTAGTTTTATACCCTCCAAGATCAACAAGTTTTTCCTTTTCAGTCGTATTTGGTTTGAGGGTTGCTCTAACATAGAGCAAGATCCTTCCATTGCAGCAAATCCATGTTTAGCTATGTCATTGTACCTGCATTCACATCTTCCACCAAAACCTTAGATTTCCTGCACAACCTATATCATAAGTACTCAGCAACAGATTCTGTGTCCTAAAGAATGTAGAAGTGTAGACAGTACAGTAAGAGTGAAACAGTAGATCTAGAAACCTCCCTCTCAACTCAGTGCAAACTAACCAGAAGGCAAAACCAAGTTACAACCAGATAAACTAAAATCCGAGACACATGTTTATCATGGCCTGCAATGCAAGCAATAAAAGTAGACAATCTATAAAATTTAACAATGACCATCTTTTGGTTATGACGTATCCATTGGAAGCGCCTTCTTCCCCTGGACCAATTTTATCCCTATGACAGCAAGGTCAATCAAACACCTAGAATTCCATTGAGTGTCTTTAACCTTACTATGTGTGAAAAGCTCCACATTCCTTCCTTTTCTAGCATCAACTAAACAGAAGACACATGGCTTTTGCTACATTTCAATATTAAGACTTCAGTTACCAAAGGAAATATGCTAGGTCTAGTTTACCCACAAATTATTTTATTAATATTTTCTTTCCCCTTGTTCCCATTGATAACGAGAATAGCATGTTGACTCCCGCATTTAATTTACCAGAAAGGGCATATGCACATGCTTACAAGACTTTATTTGGTAATCGCAATGCTCATCGATATCCTTGCTTCATGGAAAATTCACATAAATCAAACAAACAAGATTCCCAGAGTAAACAGACATAAAACTAACTTGTGTAGATTGAAATTTCAGTGAAAGTACCATATGGTGCTCAAAATGATGCTAAATATGTACAACGGGTAGAACCAGAAAACCTGCAAAAAGAACATCCAGGTAAAAATTCTTTCTTTCCTTGTAAAAATCAATCAATATTCAAACATCTAAGATGAGATTAACTTTGAGTGCTAATCTAGGAATACAGCTCTTGTACTCCTGAGCTTCTATTCTATTGCCTAGTGGGGGGTTTAGCATTGAAGGAATTATATGCTTGATCGCCTAGGAACTTGTACAGAAGCAAAGTTATCTAAATTGTCTCTTCCATTTCTTGATCACTAAAAGAAGAGAAATGGTGAGTGCTACTGTGCATCTGGAAAGCCCCAACTGCATTGTTGAGGACAAATTGCCATTTTATGCGGTTGGTCTAGATACAACTTACAGCATATGATCTTTTATTTATCAGACCTTTCTTCCCCATGGTAAAGTTTGTGCACACATGCACTAATTAAGTTCCATCATAATTATGAAAGCTACTTAGGCATGGACCCAAGCCACTTGAATAGGGGCCTTGTCCGCAATAGCCAGAGAACAGCAGGTTAAAAAAAGTCAACCCAGATAGTCACAACAAACTAGCAACTGTAGGTAAAATCGTGTCCTCATGGTATTGTTTACTGAGTTTGTTCAGATAGTAATGTGAATTGTATTTATGTACATACATAATTTGTCTAGCATCAGAGGATCTGAGGAAATCACTGAATAAAAGCGCCAATCTAATAGTACAGGTCCCTTAGTTAGGATATGCAAGAATATCATTCAAAAGTACTGTCATATAGTCTGAATAAAAAAAGCATAACAAGCGTCCCTTTTTTTCCACAAAAAGAAACTACAGCTTTGGATAGTGCTCACGCCATGCCAACACAAGGCCATAAAACAGCAGATGTGTTCACTTTTTTTATAAGTGAAAAAGGACAGATGTCATGAGCATACTTACATAAAATAGTTGTACAAGTGCTGAATGTAGGAAGGAGTAGAGCCTCAAAACAAGAGAAAATGGACAAGAATCTTGAGAAGTAATCTGAGAGCAGTTCTCAGGCAATATCCACTCGAGTGTAGGAATGACAATTGATTTTAAGAGAACAATGCTGCAAAAAAATCGATATTATTTTCATCACATGTATAGCATGTCAAATTTTGAAGAACAAAGTGGAAGAGCACCGATAAAAGAGTTGGAAACAAAATCTATTGAAAATATCAAGTGTTACAGCTTGTTATTGGTATACATCAATCTAGAGATTCAAGTGATTATAACTATCAAGAGAATATCTACAACCGAATGCAATGAAAATGATAAGATAACACTTCACAACTTGAGCCAACTAGTTTCTGCAACCTATAACAATAAATGCTTTGCATATGTTTCCTAAATAAAGAGGATGCCAGATTTTCAGCTCTTCCAGCTAAATAAATGTGGTTTAACAGTCTTAGTCATCCACTTCATAGCTCTACCTTCACTTTTCTAGCTCAAGTCTACCTCATGCTCCAAATTTGAGCTTTTAAGAGAAACAGCAACCGCTAAGAAAATTAACTGATGGTAAAAGCATTAGTCTTTTCAATAAATGTTAGCTTGAAATTCTGCCAATTAAGAACTCACTATGTTCATTATGTGTATTAAGAGTTTCCAACGCACCCATGATTAGTCTTCCTACAATCTTACTCTTCCTTTTTCTTCACAAGATTCAGTGGGTAAACTTTTAGATGCTCCGAACCATGATGTAACCATCCAACCTGCCAATAACCTAAGAAGAGCTCGATCGAACATCACCATCATCAATGCCGGGTAACAAAATCCACCTCATTCTGCATCATAATTCCCCGACCACATTCAGAACAATGGACAATAAAAGAACTCCCCCAAGAAAACTTTATCAAACGGTAAGGATCTTCCCAACCGATGAACTAAAAATCAGTGCTTCTTCAAGCTACCACAGCTTCCGATCTCCGTCGTCACCAACATACACACCGATCGCAACGACAGAGAAAAAGTTCAAAGATGGTCCAGAAGATTTTTTCGGCTCTCGCTCCTTTGACGGATGCATGCGAACAGTGGAAGGCGGTCGTCGGCGAATGCCATGTGACCCCTCGCCGGACGGCGGATTTCTTGCTTGCGGGCGTCGTCCCTCGGGTGCTCGTCATGGAGGATGGGCTCCACTTGTTATACGGGCCAAAAATGATGGGGTGAGATTGGAGCCCAAACTGAATGGGCCAAATTAGATCAAAATCGATGGGCTTCGGCCATAGTTATTCTGATGAACAGAACAGGCCCAATCGGATTGAGGCCTTTTCTACGGCGGTTATTTCTTTTTCGTCCATTATTTTTTATTTTTTTATTTCCCCTTTGATTTATTGATTTATTTTTTATACACATATATCACAAAATGCGTATTCAATTTCTCAGCCAAATTTCAGGTTTCGGCGAAGTTAAGGCATGTGCGCATGAGGTAAAGGTTACATGCAAAAATAGGACGGGGTGAACAATTTTTTTTTTTTAAATAATATGGTTTGTTAAAATTCATGAAAGGATTAATTTAATCACGTTTAAATAGGTTGACCCATTTATTGGAAAAAGAAAAGAAACAATCCAAATGATTTTCGTGCCCTTAATTTTAAGAAGCGCCCGCTAGTCCACCTATTTTCAGAAACAATGGTTTTTTAAGGAAATTTTCTTTTATTTATTTGTTGGAAATAATTATGGGAAAGTTCAAATGAGTTTATCTTTTGTAGACGGGGAAGTGTATGAATTGACTCATGAGTAAGTCTTTTTTTTTTTTTTTAATAACTGTAAAGTAAACTTGGTTGTATGGTGGCAAGATTTAAACTAGGAAAATTTTAAAGTTGCAATATTGAGTATGGAGTGTTAAAATTAAAAGATCTTATCAATTTTTCTTAATTTGTGTCGTAGTACATAACATATCATTGTAATTGATTTTTTTTATTAATCATCCAAAAAATCGTAAACGTAGTAGTATTATAATTTTATCAATTCAATTCTAAACATTTTTAATTTTGCTAATTAAGTCCATTTGGCCAAATTTGGTTGGAGATCATTGATATCACATGGCATGATTAGTGATTACATAGATAATTTTTTAATAATTTTTAATAATATTTTTATTCTATTGGATATCGAGTTGGTCAAGTTAAGCTATTGTTCTAAGCATAGAGCATTGGGATTTCCTTAATTAATATTTTTGATTTGGTTTGAAACTCATAACAAGTAACTAGATCCTATAAGAAAGTAAATCCCATTTCTAGACCATTGGGATAGTTTTTGTAAGTAAACAAGAAGTTATGCCCACTATTCTAACTAGATCTATTCTAGATGCAAGAAAGAAGTCATGCCAATGTTCTCCAAGAAGCCATGCCCAATGGACCAATGGATAGTTTCTAAGTAAACAAGAAGTCATGCCCATAATGGTCTAGTTTTTTTGTAAGTGAATAAGAAGTCATTTCTAATGTGAAGTCATGCCTAATGTTATGCTCAGTGTTCTCACTAGACCATGAATAGTTTTTGGGATACTTTTTTTTAAAGTAAATAAGAAGGCATGTCTAATGTGAAGTCAAAGTTGTGCCCAATGCTATGCCCAATGTTCTCACTAGACCATTGGGATAGTTTTTGGGATAGGGTTTTTTTTTGTAAGTAAATAAGAAATCATGTCCAGTATTTCTAAGTAAACAAGAAGTCATGTCATAGTGAATTGCCAAGTGTTATGCCAAGTGTTATGCCACTGTTCTCACTAGACCATCATGCCTAGTATTATGCCCTATGCCTAGTGTTATGCCTGGTTCTCACTGGACCATCATGTCTAGTAATATGCCACATGCCTAATGTTATGCCTAGTTCCCACTAGACCATCATGCCTAGTGTTATGCCTAGTGTTCTCGCTAAACCTATCATGCTTAGTGTTATGCCTAGTATTCTCACTAGACCCATCATGCCTAATGTTATGCCCCATGCCTAGTATTATGCCTAGTTCTCACTAGACCATCATGCCTAGTGTTATGCTTAGTGTTATGCCTCATGCCTAGTATTATGCCTAGTGTTATACCCATGCCTAGTGTTATGCCTAGTTCTCACTAGACCATCGTGCCTAATGTTATGCCTAGTGTTCTCACTAGACCATTGGGATAGTTTATTGGTTAATTAGGATATTTTTTTGTAAATAAACAAGAAGTAATTCTTCTAAGTAAATAGGAAGTGAGGAAGTCATGCGGCTAGCATGCTCACTATTCTCACTAGACGTCTAGTGAACACTATAAGTAAACATGAAACAAGTCATGCCTATTGTTCTCTTGGGATAGTTTTTTGTAATTTTTGTAAGTAAATAAGAAGTCATGACAGTGGGTATCATTGGTGGGTGGGATGGTTTGGGTGGGTTAGTTTTTCTAAGTAAATAATGGTTTTTGTAAGTAAACAAGAAAAGCATTTGTAGAATGCTGTTGTGCGTGAAAGTGTTTGTATAACAAGTCATGCCCAGTCTATTCACTAGACTTTGGGATAGTTTTTATAAATAAGCAAAAATCCATGCTAATGTTCTCATTAGACCAATGGGAATTAGGATTCAAGTGTCTATTGATTCTAGTTTTTCTAAGTAAAACAGGAAGTTGGACCATCCTAGACCATTGGATTAGACAGTTTTTCTTCAAAGTAAACTAGTGTTATGATAGTTTTTTTTTATAAGGAAACAAGAAGTCATGTCTTAGTCGTCCATGCCTATGCTTGTTCTTACTAGACCACTATTATTAGACCATTGGGATATAGATTTTCATTTTTCTTAGGCTTTCTTAGATAGATAGATATAAGACTATTTACTTTATAATTAATTGATTGATTTTTATTTGGAGGCATTATCATTCTAGCCATTTGATTCCTTGATTCCACACAATAGCATTCCGTAGCCAATTTTGATTTTGACAAGCAATTTTGATTTTGATGAATTTCAGTTTTCTGTTTGGTAAATTAAACTATATAATATTCTAGTTTATCTTCGTCTTGCTTTCAAATTTTGAGAACTTATCCATATCCATGATTTCTGCTAACTCTCAGGCTTCCTTCTATTTCCTTCTATTGGATCTCTTCTAGTGGACCTTGGAGTTGATCAAGTCAAGCTATTGTTCTAAGCATAGAGCATTGGGATTTTCTTAATTAATATTTTTGGTTTGGTTTGGTGAATTTAGTTTGATTAAACTCAAACTCATAACAAGTAACTAGACCCTATGACCTATGAGATAGTTTTTGTAAATAAAGAAGGAGTCATGCCCATTTCTAGACCATTGGAATAGTTTTTGTAAGTAAATAAGAAGTCATGCTCAACCACTGGGATTCGACCCAGTGGCCACCCTTTCAACATGGAAGGGGAGGTGAGGGGTTCAAATCCCCACCTTCTCAGGGGGGGATGGGGGTGGGGACGCGTAAGTTTCAGGAGTGGGTTTCGACTCCCACGCCCTGCAAGAGGTAGGGCAAAAGTCTGAGAGTGAGTGTAGAGTAGGAATAGAGTAGGATTGACCCAAAAAAAAAAAAAAAGTCATGCTCACTATTCTAACCAGATCTAGAATAGAAGAATAGATCTAAGTAAGCAAGAAAGAAGTCATGCCAGTGTTCTCCAAGAAGCCATGCCCAATAGACCAATGGATAGTTTTTCTAAATAAACAAGAAGTCATGACCAATTCTCACTAGACCATTATGATAGTTTTTTCGTAAGTAAACAAGAAGTCATGACCAATTCTCACTAGATCATTGTGATAGTTTTTTTGTAAGTAAATAATAAGTCATATCTAATGTGAAGTCATGCCTAGTGTTATGTCCAATGTTCTCACTAGACCATTGGAATAGTTTTTGGGATAGTTTTTTTTTTTTTTTTTTATGTAAATAAGAAGTCATGTCTAGTGTTTTTAAGTAAATAAGTAGGCAAGCCTCAATATTATGCCATGTTATGCCTACTGTTCTCACTAGACCTAGCACTATGCCCGGTGTTCACTGTCCCAATGGTCTAGTTTTTTTCTTTTTTGTAAGTAAATAAGGAGTCATCTAGACATGTAAAATCATGCCCAATGTTCTCACTAGACCATTGGGATAGTTTTTTTTTTTTTTTGTAAGTAAATAAGAAGTTTCCATTGTCACTTTTTTTTTAAGTAAATTAAAAAAGAAAAAGAGAATTAAAAAATAATTCGAATAAAAAAAGAAAAGAAAAAGAAGAAAGGAGAGGAGGAAGTGATGATTTGTAGAGGTGTGAGATAAGAGAGATCAAGTGAGGAATATGTTTTCCACTTTTCAAAAGTGGAAAATATTTTCTCATAATCTAAAAGACTTTTTTCCTTTCATGGAAAACATTCTTCCTAAAGAATTCATTTTCCATGAAATGAACGTCGTAAAATTCGAAAAACGTTTTTTCGGAAATTATTTTCGCGAAACGAACGGAGTCTTAGTTTACTAAATTCCTTCCTCTGACACTCCTGACAGTCATATGCCGGTTATTCTCCCTAGTTTACTAAATTCCTTCGACACTCCGCTCTTGACACTCCTGACACTCCTCCTAGCTATGTTGCTAGCTAAGGAAGAAGGCCGGTCCCCTTCTCTCCGGATTGTCTCCACGGCTCCACCGCACAACCCCCTCCGCACAACCCCTGGGAATCGTCGTGGTTGGTGGTTGGCGGACCGTGGCCGCCCAGCTGCCTAACTACGACCATAAACTAGCCGCCACCGTCTCTGTCCAACCACGACCGTGAACTAGCCACCACCACCATCTCCGCGAAAGCCCATCTTCGTCGAAGCCTAGCAACCATCGTAGCAGTGGGAGCCCCGGCCACCACCGTGTTGGTCCTCACCAGATTATTTTTGCTTGGGTGAGTTGTTGTGGCTCTTGACTGGTTGTGCCTCTTGAGGCTCTTTTCCTTTTGCTTCGGTGATATTCCATTTTCTTTCGTTGAATTCGGGGTTTTGGGTTTTGGATTTGTGGTGTGGAACAATGTTTTGAACAAGAGTCTGGCTTATATTTTTACCATGATAAAATCTCCCAGTGATGGACGATAGCTTGCAGGGGTTCTCTTGGACGATAGCTACAACACACGATAGAAATATACTCGATAGAAATAGCTACAACACACTATAGAAATATACTTGATTCAGTATAAGTGTTCCTCTCAGCTTTCTTGTTTGTTGTCAGAAGACTTACTTTGCAAAGTAGTTTCTTGTTTGTTTGTTTGTGAGAAGACTTACTTTGCAAAACTTACTTTGCAAGGTGGATGCCTTTTAATTTTCCTTCCAAAGTTTTAAATGAATAGAATCTGATTTTGAGCTTATTTTCTTCAGCTTTGCCCAACTTGTTCTCTACTACCACTCGCCTTTGCTTACTTGCCTTTGCGTTCTCAACTTGCTTTGATTTTTTGCTTTTTATAAAAGTGCGAGTAAGTATAGTATTCTAAGATTAAATATGATGGAAATATGGAAATATGATGGAAATATGGAAATATGATGGAAATTGCAATTTCAAATAGGTAAAGAGGGTTAGTTTTTTTGTAACCTTCTATAAAATTTCTTGGAAATATTCATATAATAATTTAAAATTTGTTCGATATCCTTAATCCCATGGACTATCCTTATCCTTAATCCCGACTATCCTTAATCCCAAACTTTTATTTCCCCTACTTGGCTTAAAACCAAGTGGATCCATTAAATCCATTAACAAATACTAAGGGACTAATTAAGGAAATATTATAATTTAAGGTTAATACCCTAAAAAAACTCAAAACTAGTACGTCTGTGATAAATTTACCTCAAACTATTTTTTTGACCATGAAAAACCCCAAACTTGAACACCTTGTATAAAAACCATAAACTGGTATATTTATGATAAATTTACCCCAAACTAATTTATTCAACCGCAAAAAATCTCAAACCGGTATTCTCCACTAAATTTGATTAATACCACAAAATAATTACAAAAATTGTAAACTGTGACAAATGGAGCGTAAAATCTCAAATTAGTAACTATCACGTATCATTTAACTTAATAATTTGATGGTAAAATTTAACGAAAACATAGAGTAAATTTGTTACAAGTGTACCGGTTTGAGGTAAACTTGTCAAATGTATACCAGTTTGGGATTTTTGGTGGTCAAAGAAATAGTTTGGGGTAAATTTGTCACAAATGTATCAGTTTAGGGTTTTTTAGGGTATTAACTCTATAATTTATGGTAAACAAGCATAACAAAGTTGAGCATTTCCTTTCTTGTTTAAAGTCGAGCACTTCCTTCTTGAACTATAAACTCTTCGAAAATGTGGAGACCATAGAGTTTGCACATCCTTCAAGGGACAATTCTAGGTATATGGCCAGGCAGGAAACTCACATAATTTTAACCAAAAAAAAAAATTACTATATAAATTGCTTTAGATACACCATATAATTTTAATTTAAATAGTTCAAGATAGCCAGCTGGCCTCATTAATGATAAGATAGATAGGATAGGAAAGAGGAAAAGCATACATTTAACTAGCATCTATGCACTTTCATTAATAATTGTTCTTCTTTTCACTTAACTTTTTTTTCCAATTATCTTTTTTTAGAAGAGTCCTGCGAAATTTGAGTATTTTCACGGGCTTAGTGGCTTGGAATACAAGAACACTAACAACAAAGTTAAGTTATGATGTGTAGAACAATTATATACAATCTCTCTATAAACATTAATTTCTAATAAGTTCAAATTCTTTTCTAAGAGGAAATCTTTTGTTAAAATTGTGAACTTTTTATGATTATAACTTAGGCTTGGGATGTGCGAATTAATAAAGATTACTAATAAGATTCTGCTGCCTATTGTTCAACCCATATTTAGCATCACCCAAAAAAAATCTTCCCTTTTCTCCTTTTGAGACTTATACATAGATGATTGTCATTCAAGCTTCCATAGTGCCATTTTCTCTCCTGTAAATGATTTAGCATTTAAATGCTTTACATAAATGCTAAATGGCAAATTTAGATGGAAAAGAAACCTTGGAAGGACAAGGCTATTAACTAATTACAAACTAGCTGCAAAGCCTTCTCATAAGAGGTATCAATGGCAATAATACCCAAAGTTTGTTTTTTTGTTCCTTTTCTTTTTTGGTTACAACCAATATGTCTTCACATAAAATATTGAAATAAGCACCCTCCAGTTATACTTTGAGTAATGCTTTATTCTCTTCATTCACTTCACTTGAATGAGAGGCTTATATGGGGAGGAGCATGCCCGGCCTACACACACAGTATAGAAAATCATACAAAATCCAAGCCTGGGGTGGTCCGCAACCTCCTGGACCTTGGGGGTCATTGTTATTTAGAGGGGATGATTGAAAGAAATGCTATAAGAATCAGTCATCCAGGGCGAGCAATGCAAGGCAATGCAGGGCAACAAGGCACCCTTCAAATCTTCAATAGAAGTGGCCCAATTTTTGTTCATTCCCATATAACATATTAGAACAAATCACTTGGATCTAGGGGTAGGAGCATCTCTTCCAGACAATTAGGAAGCTTTAGGTTTAACAAGGCTCGAGAAACTTAATTTTAGTCATTATTATTCAGTTTAATACAAATTGCATTCAATTTGTATTACTATTCCTCTTCCTCAATGATACAACTAGATACCTATTATTCCTCATTCTCAGAATTCTCAGAAGCTCATAATTCTCATTTTAATAGCATTTTTTGTTTTATATAATTGATTATTACCTTTTTGTTTTTTTTTTTCATTTGGTTGGAAATAAGCACTTCAAGGGCCTTTTCAGCTTTGTTTGTCTTATTGCGAGGAACTGAAATTGTAGCTCGTCCTTCTCCCTATACACCTACAGTTTCGACCACCTTTTACAATGTGGTCCCTCTCTTCTTACCTTTACTTCTTACCTTTACTTGAGTTCTGATCTTGTGCATTGTTATTGCTTGTGCATTGTTGTTGTTGCTCTTGCTGTTGAACGAAATAAACTTAACAATATTTCCCACTGGACTATCCATTTTTAATTCATTTTTGCCTGACCTAAGAAATGCTTATTCTCTCCTTCCATTCCCCTGACCTATTTTCTAGCCTATTTTTTGGTAGTTTATGATTCCATGACGGCAGACCCAATCTGCTTGGAGGAAGGTTTTGTGGTGGTTGGGAAGGGAGGTGGGGAGGGAGGGAGCTCAAGGGAGGGAGGGAGGGAGGGAGGGAGCGTGGGGAGGATGGCATTAAAAAAAGGGGCCGAGAAAAAGAATCAGACTTAATTTTTGGGCTTAATTTTTGGCTAGAGCCCATAATGGGGCTTTTGTGCTTCAAGTATGATGCCTCGCCTCGTTATATCCATGGCCTTAAGTTGATACCCATCAACCATCCACATCACCCTGGAGGGTTTCACTAATTTCTTTGATATAGCTTGATATAGCTTGATAGTTTATAGTTTAGTCTTAATAGTTTATAGTTTAGTCTTTTTAGAAGAAGATGATGAATTTTACTTGAAGATTGAGTGGAATGTCTCGCTTAAAACTCTTGTTGTTTTGTTGGTTTTGATAGAGTGGGAAGATTGCCCATAGGGTTTTTTAATTTGAAAGTTAATTATTTTTCATAGCAAGGCTTAATCCAATTAGTTCTTCGTGTCTATCAATTTTGTCATATCCCCTTTTATTTAAGCTAAATTAACGAATTAGATACTGGTTACAACTGTTTTGACACCTTTCAGTTATGGAACCCTTTGACGTTCTTTCGAATGATTTGGTGGTGGAGATTCTTTTTTTCATCGCAGCCAACTCCATGGAGAACTTTTTCAAATGCAAAAATAAGGTAGCAAACCTATTAAAGATGATGATTCTAGATAATTTAAAAACCTTGGACTTCTTTCAACAAACCTAGGGCTAATTGAGTTTCTTTGAACAATTTGCGCAAATAATTAATCATTTATTTTAATTAAATTAAACCTTTTGTACTTTGGAAAAATTTGATAAGAAAAAATTGTCCAAGTTTTTTAAGAGTACAAACATTTGCTAAAAAATCTTTTTTTTTTTCAAGCTGGTAGTCGAATAAATATTAAAAGCTCGTAGTGGTAGTAAGCCTAATAAATATTAATAGATAAATCATGAAAACTCATTTTTGTCAATATTTTGCCTCTAGTTGGAAGATGTTTGATGAATTAGCTCAAGAGGACTGCATATATCAACACATATCGCTAGACAAAATTTCAAATATATTGAGGTGGCACCACGAAGAGGTCAATGCCTTTATTCAGAGGTGCATCAAATGCGATAATTTGGAAACTTTGTATAGACAAGGGCCGTGTTGTGTTTAATTATATGATTTATCCCTATAATCTTTTTCATATACTTTCCTTCAAAGTTAGAAATTGAACATCTATGTTGTAGCATGAATATCTAAGTCTCATGAAAGTCGAGTCAGGAATGAAGCTACTTAAGAGAGTCACACAATTTGGCCTAGGGCTTTGTATATGGTTGGTTGGGCTCCTCTTTATGTGCTAGGGTGGCGAGTTGAAGAAGAAGGAAGGAGTCAGCTTGTTGAGAAAAGTCTACTCGAGCGGACGAGTGGTGGAATGCTGCAATAAGTATTTAAACACCGAAGTATTTAAACACCGTTCGCAATATGTGGTGGGACAACACAATGATCTTTAGACAAGAGCGAAGCTATGATTACGAGATGCAAACTGAGCACTGCAAGATCAGGAGTTGGGGATGGGTGCGTGATATCGACCATTACGATAAATGCGAACAATGTATTTGCCGAGCGGAGATAGAAATTCTATACAAGTATTGCAGACGCTAGAGATTCTATACAAGTATTATACAAGTTTTGCAGACGCCCCTGACCATGACGCCCCGTTTGCTTAAAGAGAGGGTGGGAGAGAGCCTGTTTTAGTTCAAAATAAATCTTAATACACAAGTGTTTAATTTGATATGACTTCATTTTCTTCCCTATATATTCTTGATAGGTTCTTGATGATGCCCTTTGGGCTAACGAAAGCAATGCTTAATATCAATTTGGTGTTCCTCAAACTAAACAAAATTCTGTTGCAACAAAAGGATTATATCATCTATATCTGCCTTGTGGGTGTAAGTAGATTTCACTTTATTCTAAGTGACCTATTGTTGGATTTGGTTTTAGTTTGGTCTCAACGGTTCGTGATTAGTATTACTCTACTTCATGGATGATTTTAGCATCATGTATGAGCACTTCAAGCTCATTACACTCTCCAAGAACACAGAACACGACATTTGAATTGCTCCATACTTTCCAAAGTGAACTCAGAGCTCCTAAAGAGTTGTTGTATGCGTGTCCAAACAAAACGCCTTTGACTTGTTTTAGTATGCCCTTGATCAGTTTTAGTATGCCCTTGGTTTCATGGGAACACCACTTTACGTACCTTAGTATGTGTCCTTTTGATCTAATTGAAATTCAAGAGCTACCGTATCCCTCCTTAAATAAAAGGCCTCTAACTTGTTTTAGTATGCCCTTGATTTATGGGAACACCACCCTTTACGTACTCTTCTTCCCCTTTACGTACCTTAGTACCTTAGGGTGCGTTTGGTAACGTTTCTGTTCAAAAATTGTTCCCCGGAGTAAAAATAGTTTTTTCTATTTCGCTCCGAGTAACAATTTTTGAACAGAAGAAGACGTTTGGTAAACTTGTTCCGAGAATAAAAAATGAACAGAAACACGTTTGGTAAATTTGTGTTCTTTTTTTGTTTCTTTTAATTTTTTTGATATTTTTTATTTTTTTCTTTCTTTTTTTTTTTTTTTTTTCTTTTTTTCTTCTTTTGGCCGGTCGCCGGCCTCGGCCATGGCCGGCAACTAGCCGACGAGGGCTAGCGACCTCGCCCAGCCACCATGGGCGAGCCCGAGCTCGCCCAACCACCCGAGGCTCGGCCTCGCCGAGCCATCGCCAAGCCGTCGAGCCTCGCCGGGGCCGGCGACGCTCCAGCGAGGTCCTCGGCCCTCGACGGCCGGTCACCGGCCATGGCCGAGGCCGGCGATTGGCCAAAGAAAAAGAAAAGAACAGAAAAAAAAGAGAAGAAAAAGAGAGGAGAGAGAAAATTTGTTCTTAAAAATTGTTCCGAAACAAAGAAACATGTTTTTCTTGTTTCTCGTTTTATTCCAAATGTGTTCCAGGAACAAAAAATAGATTTGGAACAAAAACGCAAACAAACACATTTTTGATCTTTTTTTGTTCCTTGGAAAGAATGAAAAAAAACAGGCCCTTATTCTTTCAATTCTTCAAAAAATGTTTCTAGAACAAAAAAACAATTTTTTTTTATTTCTTATTTCTGTTCTAATTTTGTTCCTGGAACAAAAAAACAGCTTTAAACAAAAATGCAAACAAACACGTTTCTGTTCTTTTTTTGTTCCCTTGAACAAAAACAAAAAATCTATTCATGAACAACAAAAAGAAACACAAACATGTAGGCCCTTAGTATCTTAATATATGTCCTATTGATCTAATTCAAATTCAATATTAGACGGCAAATTCAATATCAGATGGCAGTTGATTCATCAAGTGGTTAGCCTGATTGTCGGAGGCTCGTGAGAAAGTCAAATGAGAAAGAAGAAGGAAATATATATATATATATATATATATATATATATATATATATATATATACACAAAAAGAAAATGAAAAATTATTTAAAAATTACGCCACCCCGACAAAAAGTGAAGGCATTACTCAATAAGTAGAGATAATAATTGCTATAATACTATTCCACCCTTTTCTCTCTCTCTCTCTCTCCTCTCTCTCTCTCTCTTGTTTTCTTTATCATGGGGACTACACAAGCTTTCTTTTTTATTTATGCAGAATGCATAAGCATCGTTTGTTACTCTAATATGAATTTAACTAATAATGAGTGTTGACACCTAAATTTTGGCGATCTGGTCATTTATTTATTGCATAAAAAATTAGGGGTTAATTTTATCCTTGAAAATATATTAATTGGATAGCATAAAGATGTAAGTATATTTATTTTTAATTTACATGTTTTGCATTTATTTATTGGACTGGTAACGAGTGGATTTGAATTAGTGGTTCTGAGCTTTAAATTGACAGGCTTATGAAGTGAGTAAATTAGTCCAAGCCCGTTTTTTTCTTAAGTGATCGGAAATTATATCGTGAGAAAATAAAAATTTGAAATTTTCCGGGATATCGATTTAGAAAAAATTGAAACCATAATCGGTGGCCTATAAATAGATTTGTTCGCGTAGGGTTTAGGGGACGCACAATTAAGTACACGACAAAAAATTGAGCAACACAAGTGAGAATCAAGAGAAAAGGTGGATCGTGGAGGAAAAATTGAGATCGAGCAAAGCTCGGCCTTTTTGCTGGTGGTAGTTCAAAAGAGGCTCCATCGACGTCGGTGATCCCCACGCGTGCCCGCAACTCTTTCTTGGAGATGGTATCATGTCCGTGAAGGGTGCCCAACTTCGATTAATGAATTAATTTGCTGCTCCCTTCTCTCTGCCATGCAAAGTGTTTCGTTGCCATCCCACTGCAAACCTGCTTCTGCTGGCGGTTCCTGAGTGCTTCAAGACGATCAAGGCAGCGTGCGGGCACGACTACAGGTTCCTCGACCCAGACTAGTCCCAGCCCAACGGTGATGCTCGCCGGTTTTGCTGCATCAACGATATTGCTCAACCTCACCATTCTGGTCCGGTTCTCAGCATCGACGATCACTCGGCGACACCGGCAAGCCTCCCGGCGAATTACTTGAGCTTTCGATAGATTTGCAGGTTTCCTGGTGTCCTGTTTGAACCAGGTGTCCTGTTCGACCCATCGAACTTGCGCGGCCTTGTCGAGCCACGCCAAGTCACCACCATAGCCACCGTTTTTGAGCTGTGCCTCGCCGAGCCTCCATTGTGGTTCACTTTACCGTGCGGATTTTGGAAAAATTTCAAAAGGTATAGATTTATTCTACTAGTTAGATTTAGTTTATTAGGTAGATTTATTTTATCTTGTTTTAGTTTTTTTTTAAAATATTTTTGTCTCTTTGTTTGATTTATTTTCCAATGCATGATTGAAATTCCATGACGTAGCATCCAATTCGCAACCGCACCCGCACGAATTTTTATTCTATTTATAAGGCTATTCACGGGGGAGTAAAATTGATATCTTGATCTTTAAAGCTAAAGATAAATTTATCAATTTTATTAGTGAAATAATCAAGTTTAAATTTCAATTCGAATGGTGGATAGCGTTTTTGATGACTATGGATGGTTTGATGTTTATCTTTTAATTATTCTATTTTATCCCGAAAATACAAAAAATTGCATTTGTATCCCATGTAGATTAGGATTGATTGCATGATAGGTTAGTTAGTCTTTTTTTTAAAATGCATGTTTAGATGATATCTTTGAATTAAATTGCATATCTAGGATAGGAAATTTACCTATTTTGAATTTTTTTTTAAAATAAAAATCCAAAAAATGCATTCATTTAGGATGTTAGTTTTTTTAAAAAAATTTTGAATTGCATGTTTAATTATTTGGCAATTTTAATTTCTAATTTTATAAATAAATAAAAAAACACAACAAAATCCTCATGCATATATCATGTAGAATTAGGGCATTCTTTTTACGTCATGGCATATTAGGATAAAATTACATGTTTCATTTTAAGTTTAGATTGATTTTCTAGATAGATTGCATCTTAGGTTAGAGATTGCTGGGTTAAGATAATACCTTAGTTTAAATTAGGATTTAGTCTAACCTGATCCTTAATATAAGATGGATAAAATCTTAATCTAGATAGATAATTTTTGCATTTTTCTTAATTTCGAATTTCATGAAAAAATACAAAAAAAAAAATTGTCTTAGAATAAATTCATTACATTCTCTAGAATAGATTGCATTTTTTAGGATAATAAAAGATCATATGCACGTCATGTAGAATTAGGTTCATGAAATGCACGTCATTTAGTGATTACTAGATTCATTTAATTAGAACTTCCTTGTCATTAGAGTTAGGTCATTTGATTAATTTAGATTGCACATTTAATTATTGCATTTCTTTGGAAATTATTTTACTCATGTCATATAGTTTGAGTCATATTTTTATGCCATGTCATTTCATGTTAGATTAGTAACATTGCATTGCATATAAATTAGATTTTCATTAAATAAGTGAAAAAAAAAAAAAGAAATTGTGTGTTAATTAGAAATCATATCTAACATTGCAGATACTTTCATTGCTATGATGTAAGTCCCGTAATTTATTTACTGCTTTATCTAGATGTTAAATTTGTGGTTTGCGCATCTGCATGATCACCCCACATGTTAAGAAAGTGAATTAAAATTAATTCAAGCTGCCTGCAAAACATTTTTTTCAAAATAAAAGAGAAAGGTACCGAAAGGACGTTAGAGAAATCTAGCGTAATCAAGTCTCCGGACTCATAAATCTCTGGTTCGTAGAAGTAAAGTAAACCTCCCGTTGCTTTACTTGGGTTTCTAATCGACCCACCAAAAATAGATTAGTGGCGACTCCTAATTAAAAATCAATTGCATGTTAAGAACTTGAACCTAAGTCGCGAATTGGTATGGGCTTGGGAGAGCCCAAGCTAATTCTAGGCTTAGTAATTCATTAGCCAAATCCTAGGTGGATCACCCGAAAATTTGGTCATGACAATGAGGGAATTACTGTGTTTGACTTCAGGCAGCGGAACACATGAAAATCCTGTCCAAACCAACTCCAATGGATGTGAAAGCATTGGGGAAGAGATAGCTTTGGCATTTGAAGATGAAAATTGTAGTCCCCGCATCAAAGGGAATATGAGAGCCTTCCAATTAACAATGATAATATAGGTATGCACTTAAACTAATTGTAAAGTTGGAGCACCTCCCTCTACTTCAAGCATATACCACTTATATGAAACAAAAATAGCCTCCCGTATCAGAAAAAAAAAAAATGGAATACTCGAGGGACAGTTGGCAGCTGCACTAGCAAACTAAGAAGCTAGATGAGAAACCATTCTCAAGTCCGGAGATGGAGAAGAAACTGGCCGATGCTATGAAGGAGATGGAGATGCTAAAGGAATAGCTGGCTGATCTAGAGGTTTCTAAGGAAGAAATAAACTCTCTTGCAAGACTATATTAAACTAAGAACATCCGCATTTTCTTCATTTTCTTCTTTCATTCTTCACCCTCGTCCACACTTCTGGTTGTTAGTTCTCCTCTTCTTCTTCTTTCCCAATCTTTCTAGAGGAGTATTTTTTTTTTTCAAATCTTCTGTAATCTCTTAGTCATCCTCGGAAGTGCAACTTTCCTTTTCATGCACAGGTTGACAATCATCGCATAGCCAAATAACATCTTTGTTGAGAGCTTTAGGCATGGCTCTAAGGCAATACCTAAAAAGCAAGGGAAAAAGACAATCATGTTTATTTTCAAACAGTGAGCATATTTTACATAAATTGAACTTACATATAGGAGCGCACATGTATCACATAGTTCTATGTGCCCACCTGCATCTGCGAGTAGTTGGTTAGGACTAGCTTATGTAACTATAAAGAATGTGAGGGCAAACTTACCTTGTGAATAACATATTTTTGATGGACCTGACAATAGGTGACAATTGGTCAAAGACTCGTGAAAGCCACCGTCTCCACATTGTAGGCAAATAAGGCTTGGAACAAAAGGATTAAACAAGAAGGTAAAATTTGATGTGAGGAAAGCCAATTCTCAACAGACAACCTAAACAACCTGTAACGAAAAACACAAAAACACACGAAGAAGAAGACAAGAAAGAGGGAAAACTGATAAAAAGCAAAATACTCACCGAATCATATTGATTTCCATTGTATTGGAACACCTCATAATGGCTCCTCTGCTCCCTCCCCTTGCCGGAAAACCTAACCAGCTCACATGCTCATTGCCGCTGATCGGCTTGAGTGTGCAAAGGGTGTTCTTCCTCTTTTGACAAAACCTAAGGGAGAAAAAGGAGAGACATAGAGTTTCAGTCAAAAGTCACTAATGACCAAAAAGGGCCTTCTCTAGAAATTCAATGGAAAAGACTATGTGGTGTTCTCGTGCACCATAAATATTCTAAACTCCATAAAAAAGTTAACCTGGAAATCAAGGGTTTTTATCACCAAAAATACCCGTCCCACATTTATTTTAACTAGCTATACAATACAAGGTGCACACATTAACATAAATACATTACATATTAAAAATCAGAAAGAATTTTCTTAATTAGATATTTAAGGATTGTTGGAAGTTCAAGAAATAAATTTCACAGTCCCTTCGTCTTATGAGATGCATGGGACCCTCGAGCTCCATGGCTGCCGTCCAAGTGAACCGGCAGGTGGGTGCGGGGGCGCCACCACCTGACTCTGCTCCCCTTCCCGTTGGAAGAACTTACACTTCCCATTCTCCTTTTCTCTCTCCACAGGCCATCGCAAGGAAGGAGAATTGCTCATTTTCAACCAATTGGAAAAAAAAAAAGAGAAAAAAAATAAAAAGCAATAACCGCTCCTATATATATAAACCATTATTTGTTATTTATAGAGCAGTTATTGTTAGTTGTGGTCGTGAGGAAATATATTTGGGAGATGCCGCGGTGTCCTAGGTGGAGGCACTATGGGACGGGCTTTGGTGAAATCTTAGGATGTCATACTTTCATTCATCCTAATGTAGACGAATTTGTGGATAAGGTGACCCTTTCGACCAAGTGCCATAGCTCAAGCCCGCCTAATAGCTTCAGTCCCTTGTGACTTTGACTAGGTCAGGACAAGCTTGGGGAATCGGGCCTTGATGATGCTATTACAAATGAGAACACGCGGTTCCAATTTGTGGCATAAGTAAGTATTATTCATTAATGTGGTAATTTTCTATATATCCTACAAATGAGTACCCCAAGCACTCATTCACTCCTCGAGAATGTGGGAATTGAATGGCAACTAAATGGGAATCTCATGAAATTGAAAAATAATAACTAAAAATGGCCACCAAGGTCCAAGAAGCTTTGGCAAGAATTAGTCTGGCCCAGGGAGGTTTTGGATTTTGTATGATTTTTCTGTAGACTATGCAAGTGCAGCGGATGTATAATTGTTCATTGATATAAGGCTCTCATCCATCCATCTAGAAAATATTACTAATGGGTACTTATTTCAACATTTCATATGAAGACATATTGGTTCTAACCAAAACTGAAGGGAAAAAAACCCAAAACTTCAATGGTATTGTTGCGGTCGACAGCCAAAAGGTGTTAATTAGTTCTCACTTAGACCTGAGACGCCCAGATGAGGAGAGAAGTGGGGCCTAGCAAAAAGTTGGAGAAATATCCCCAAAAAAGATATTACCATTTTCTTGATTTCCATCTTTATTTTACATCACACCACACTGGAGAGGAGGGTTGGGCTGGCATAATAATGGCCCCGGAGTCTTGTGCTTCCGACCATTCCATTTCCTTTTTCTTTTTCTTTTTTACTTTTCTATTTTCTACAAAGAAAATTTTTGTCCTCTCTTACTCATCCCTCCTTGAGCATCATCATCCCTTCTCACTTTCGAGCTAAAAAGAGAGAAATTTTATATCATTATCAAACAGTGGCCATCATTCCTTCTCGCTTCCGAGCTAGAAAGAGAGAAATTTTATGTCGTTATCAAACAAATGGCCGACACTGGAATTTCATCAAAATAATTATCATATGTGTAGTAAATTGCTGATTTTTACTCTTTGACTTGAGCCCCACTAGCCTTTATTTATTTTCCGGCCATTTTAAATAGGGAAAAAACCATAAATTTTGATCTTATTTTTTAGCATCATAAGAAATTATTTTCACTCTCCATGGTGGAGAAGGGGACTTAACCCCTTGCATTTCAAACTTATACAACAGTATATCCTCTATTCCAGCACCATTCAAGTGATTTTACAATATTTGGGATTTTTTTGGGCACTAATCTTATATACCGATAAAAAAATATGGAAAGTGTTAGTGATGCAAACTCCACCGCGAGGCACGGCGCGCATGGATGCAGGTATTATGATGCCCGACCAAAATAAATTAGAAATGCCAAGAAAAGGATGGAGAAAATTAAGAGGAGACGCGGGTCCCATCTTTGTTATGCATCCCCGGGCAAAGGGCAAAGATCTGGCCTCCGGCCCTAATTCTTATTTCCATATTTTCTTCTTTCATGAATGGTGGTGTGTTGTCATTTCATACGCTCCCCTAATTCTTATTTCCATATTTTCTTCTTTCATGAATGGTGGGGTGTTGTCATTTCATACGCTCTCTCTCTCTCTCCCTTTGTACCTTTCGATGCTTCGGGTGACCGATAGAAATTCCTTTTTCACCTTTTTATTATTTACTCACGGGCTTAGGTCACGCAAAAGGGTCTTGTTCCCAGCAAATTAGAAAGTAAAAAATTTGTGCATTTCGAGAGCATGAATGAAAAGGGAGGCTCGAGAAATGTATCTTTATCATGTGGCGTCTCCTGGATTGTTATTCATACGTTGAATAGGGTGATCCTCCCGATCATAAGGTGAGGGCCATTCATTTATAATCCTCTGCCCATGCTTCCTAATTTAGAGGATCAAGGCGCCCCGGCTAGTTTTTATATTTTATTGCCAGGGCAGGGCATGTATATCATTTTGGTTCTCTAGGAAATCTATCTCTCTCTCTCATCCGATAAATTCTCACTCTCTCTCTCTCTTCCTAGCTCTACCAACGCCATACCATGCTTGCTCGTTGACGGTAGGACAAAGCAGCTCTCACTTCTTTCTTTTCCTCTCTCCTGACCACCCCTATCATCTCAAACCCGAATAATTCCCACTTCTTGTTTAACTGCTAAGAACTCTCTCTCGCTCTCTCTCCCCTAAATCAAAAGTCGCAGCAGAAAGGACAAACCTTCTGCTATCAAAAACTCCAGAAACAGGAGTCAACTCCTGCTGATACAGTAACCTCGGAAAAAGAAGCCAAAAAAAAAAAAAAGGAAGAAAGAGAGAGAAAACAACATTTTATGTTGTACCAAATCTTTAGGGGTCTGTCCTAAAGCCACGCAGAGGGTGTGGACAATGGCCTTGCCTATTCAACTATGAATTAGAATTGAATAATCTATGGGGGAAAAGTTAAAACCCACTTTGTTTGTTTTTCCCCGCGAGACCCACCATTTGCATTAGCTATACTCTATATACTCATATATATCGAATGACACCTCAAGTGAATTTTCTTATATGATGAATGAAATAGACTTTTTTTGATCTAATATACAAGGGTTATCATTTTCAACTTGGGACAACTATGATCTAAACCTTTTGACCTTTTGACAACTAATTGGCCAGATCTTTTGTCAATTAATTAGCCAAATTTTAGTAAATTAGGACATTTATCCCTACAATGTGGATCAGTTAATATCCATGGTAAATCATAATTCAATGGCTTAAGTATTTAATTAAAATCTATCTAATTATGTATATTCATGGCCGAAACGTTGGCTCCCCCTAAATGATTTTCCAAGTAATGTCTAAAACTTTCGTTGTGAGTTGCCAACTCACTCTCTCATTATATTTTTCCGGACCTTTCATGAAATATCTCAAATCATGATTCAGCCATATTACTCCATAGTCGAGATGACCAATGTTCTCTCCCGACTCCCCACAAGCTTGTCTAGGCCAAGACAGTCAGCTGGATTTGAAAGGGCAAATGTAATCATCAGGATTTGTTGAAGAAAATTAGGGTTTGGGAGGCGTAAGCACAGTGAAGGGTAAGCAAATTTAAAAATTCTTTTTTTTTTTCTTTCTTTTGCACCTTAAACGGTAAACAAATTTAAGAGAGCGACCTTGAATCTCTCTTCCTACCCACTGCGCGCCATTCTCCCATAAAAGACGCCCCCAACGACCATGGGGAAAAGAAAGAAGTGGGGCCAGCAAAAAATTAGAGAAATGTACAAAAAAAGAAGAAAGATTCTGTTTTCTTGATTTAAATCATATGCTGATTCCCATTTTCTTGATTTCCAACCGAATAATGTGGCTGAAGCCTTTATTTCTTGGCCATTTTAAATAGGGAAAAAACATAAATCTTGATCTTATTTTTTTCTTTAGTATTATGAGGAATTATTTTGACTCTATGGACACTAGAAATAGGTTTTAGAGGCATGGTTAAGGAAATCTGTCCCCAAGGAAAAAACATGCATTTGATTGACCCTTACTGGTATCACTTTTTGCATGCCTATATGTGGGCCAATGGTGTCAAGATGAAATTGTCCATTCCCAATGTTATTACTTGTATTATTTACCATTTGTAATAATAAACCCTTGCTAGTATTTCTTGCCTTCCATATTTGGAGATGCGGGCTAAACAGGAGAATTTTAGAATTGTCGTGTCCATGCTCTATGTAGCAAGAATATTACCTGCACTGCAGCATGGAACCTTTTTTCTTTTGAAAATTATTTGTGGATAATGAATTCTTGTGAATAATTTTATGTGTGGTGATTCTCGTGAATTTATTTAGCTACAAAAACGGATGATCTTTATGTTATACAATTCCAACATCTAAAAATAGAGGGTTGATGGTTAAATTAGTATTTACAAGAGAACTCATCAAGCTCATAGTAACAAAAATAAATAAATAAATAAAATGAGGACTTAACCCGGTGCATTCTACGAGAACATTGCATGTGCATTCTACAAGAACATTGCATTTGGATTTACCCTACTCTGGTTCAAGGCCTATGCTTCATTCTCTGGTCAGCTTGCTTACAATCATTGGGATATGTCATTCTACAATTTATTCTTTACATCACTTCCTGTCATGGCCCTTGGCTTTTCGATCGGGATGTTTCTACATGCCTTTGCCTTGAGGTATGCAAATCTATCTATGAGTGGCGCCATATCATTTCTATTGTGAGGAATTGATCGTTAGTACAGTCCGGTCATGTACAATTTCCCAAGCGAGGAAGAACTTTGATTCTTTAGCAAAACAAATACCTAGGTGCAAATTTTTGAAGAGATGATTACCTAGAGCCTAGAGATGACACATAATGCTTTAGTCCTTGCTTAGGAGGGCATAGGCTAATGTTTTTGTTTAAGCAATCAATTCAACTTGCTTTCATTCGTTACCATCTTTTCCCAAGGTACATAGTAAACTTGATGGATAGAAAGTGGAGCTCATCTATTGAGGATGCGGGTAAAGCGGCAATTGAAGGAGATTGCAACAATTATTTAGCTGAGAATTGTGCATTTAAATTTCATGCCTCACTGCCGGTGATTGATTCTTATAGCATTCCTTTCAATCATCCGGTGTAAGCAACAATGACAGCCAAGGTCAAGGAAGCAGTCACGAGTAACACCTAGGCTTTGGATTGTATGATTTTTCCGTACTTTGGGTAGGGCATGCGAATCGGCATTGTTCATGATCCAGACATAAGGCTCTCATGGTCCATCTTGAACGAAGAGAATAAATAATTATTAGAGAGTGCTTATTTCAATATTTCACTGAAGACATGTTGGTTCTAATCAAAAAGGAAAAAATAAAAAAAAAAAGTAAAAACAAACTTCAGTGGTCCATTGATACCTCCCATGGGAACCTTTGCGACTAAAAGCACTAGTTTCCGTAAGTAGTTACTAGCCTTGGTCCATTGATACCTCCCGTGGGAACCCTTTGCGACTAAAAGCACTAGTTTCAGTAAGTAGTTACTAACCTTGTCCTTCCAAGGTTTTCTTTCCATCTAAATTTGTCATTTAGCATTTATGTAAAGCATTTTGTTCTTAATGAAAAATTTTCGATCAATGCCGAGGATGAGATGATCAGAGAGAAAATGGCACTATGGAAGCGTGATATGAAAATAATCTATGTATAAGTCCAAAAGGGGAAAAAGGGAAGATTTTTTCTAGGATGTAAATATGGGTTCAAAAGTGGGCAGCACATAAATTTGAATCTTGTTAGTAGTCTTTATTAATTAGCACATCCCAAACCTAAGTTATAATCTTAAAAAGTTCACAATTTTAACCAAAAGTTTCCACTTAGAAAAGAATTTGAACTTATTAGAAACTAATCTTTATAGAGAGATTGTATATAATTGTTCTTGACATTGTTACTTTGTTAGTATTCTTGTGCTTTTCCTCTAACCTATCTATTATCCTATCATTAATTAGGCCTAGAGATGGCTATTTTGAATATTTAAATCATATGGTGTGTCTAAAAAAAAAGCAATTTTTTTGTGGGATGTATAAAGTAATTTAAGCTGTTAAAATTATGTGAGTTTCTAGGCCTTCGTGGCCGTACACCTAGAATTGTCCTTTGAAGGATGTGTAGACTCTATGGTGGACACCATTTGAAGAGTCTATGACTCGATTATTAATATTAAAGTGCTCATGGATGGATGTGATGCTCAATATGCTCTTGAAAACATACCGGCACTGAAAATTATAATATTTCTTTAATTAGTTGCCTTAGCATATGTATACACATGTATTTAACAATAACAATGGACTGGAAAATGATGCACAAATGGGATACCAATTTCTTTCTTTCAACTTGTTTGGCAGCCATGGAAATAAGAAGGAGACACAAGAATCGAAAATCCAAGTTCCTTGAATTTTGTAATCGAATTTATCAAAATTCAAATTGTTATATAAATATTTTAAAGATATTTTACAGAAACATTGCAGAAAATTAACCATCTTCACTTATTAGAAATTGCAATTTACACCATATCTAATTTTAAAATCCTATCCTTTCGCACTCACGCTTTTTAAACGGCAATAATTTTTTCTGCACGTTTTTCCTAAAGTAAAAGGCAGGGTTTCACCCGGTTGTGGATCTCTAGTATCAAACTAACCCTCTTATTCGGATGATCTCCATCGTCCACGTGGTGTATTGCGATCACACGAGAGGCTTGCGTGCACGCGGACGTCTTTGGGTCTCCCACCGCCGGCGATAGGAACTTCTGGCCACCGGGCCCGTGGGCGCTGTAGCTCGCGGCAGTCACCTCGAGCTCCGGAACGGGCTCGTGATAGTCTCCGCGAAAAGCGTCGCCGGGTTGATCACCATGCCGTCGGCCTCGACATCACCGCTTGGTGCCACCAGCGGCGGCGCCGTACATGGGCTGGTGTAACGGCCACACGCAACTACATCTACGAGCGCCCGACCCAGACAAAAGTGGACCCGAGCCGGGACCTGCACCGCATCAGCGACGTCGGCCGTCGTGAGGACGACAGTGATGAAAAGCTGCAAAAGAAGAGCGTCCTTCCCAAGAAACTGGACCATGAAAAGCTGCAAAAGAAGAGCGTCCTTCCCAAGAAACTGGGTATAAATCCGAACTGCCACGACCGCTGTGCTATACGATGGATTCCCAGATCATCTTTCTTAGATTTGCAATGTACCGTCAGAGTACGTTCATCCGTCAAATTGTTCTGGATTATAACGGATGTCTTCTTCCAAATACTTCCATGGCAGCTAGTTATTAACATTGAACAAATAAGCACGAGCAGCATTCCCCTTCTCTTCATCATCATCGTGGCAAATATGAGAGAAAGCAAACCTGGTCTCGCTTCTTCTTCCCTCTTGCCCTGGACAAAGCTTTTGTCAAACTGAGTACCCAGGAGAGAAAAAGAGAAAAGCTTTGCAACCGTTTTGTGTTCTCAAAAAATCATGAGCTATTACGAAACATGTTATGCGTGCGTTGAGACTATTAAGATGTGGTCATGACATTGAAACGGTTTCTCTTCGAAAATCAGTATAAGAAAAGCAACGAAATCAAGTGAGATGAAGCTATGCTTACTATTGATCCAGACAAACAAACGGCGCCGATGGAGAGAAGCTTGCAACGACGGAGATAAACTGAAGCAGGGTGAGTATTAATACTGACTTTACTCGAGTGCTGCAGCCATATCTATTTGAGGTTGAGGTTGGCGAATCACTCTGGTGCAGTCCGCAAGGGTTTTGCACTTGGGCATTTAAGGCATTTAAGTGAGAAAATATCGGGTGGTCCGTGGTCCCCGACCACTCACGGACCACTCACGCGGCGCCCTTCTGCAGTTTCCCCCTTCTCTCCTCTCCCTAGCCTTCTTCCTACCCTCTCCTAGCCTGCGCTCCTCCTACCCTCTCCTCGACTATCATCTGCTTGCAATTGCATTTATTATGGCACAGAGGCTTTCCTCTTTCCTCTTATTTTCTCCTTCAAACATGGAAAGAGAAGCAGAGGCGCTTTATGATGCTCTCCACGAAAGAGAATTATCATTTCCCATTTCTTTCGCCCGACGAATTTTGAATCCCAAAATCTCTCTACTTTGTCGCGCCGCTCGCTTCTATCTCCGCTCTCATTGCTACTCCGTTCCCCCGCCGCGTCAACAAACCGCATTACCGCCGCCCTAAAATCTTGCAAATGTAAATAGCAATGGATATAATAACAATCTACAATTTTATTTTATTTTCGCCTTTTCTATATGTAAGTTGTGTTTTCTACCGAGCTTGCCTCTTCAGGCCCTCAAGAAACATATGAATTTCTGTACGATCAAAATCAAGATCAGGGACATAAAACACTCAGATCACACCCTAAAGCAAATTGCAGTTCACCAATCACCAAATACGTGATCCAAAGAAAGAAGTTATGGCAAATCTTGTGGGCTGAGGTTGATCTTGGACACATTTTTTTTCTAAGACTTTCGAGTGTCTTGATTGCTTAAGTGATTTTTTTGTGATTTTTTTATTTAAACATTTAGAGTAGGATTTAGAGTAGGTGGTGAGGACATACATAACTTTTTGCCTAAGAATATCAGTGAAGAAAGTACATGAAATGATATGCAGACCTTATGGAGTCAATGGCCTGAGAATATCAGTGAAGAGCATTAAAGTACATGAAATGATATGCAGACCTTATGGAGTCAATGGCAATGGCAGTTTGACAAAGTGAAATGCATTGAATATATTTTGGCAAAGTGAATGTAGATTTTGAGTCCAAAAACTCAAGCTATTGCCCGAATTTATTAAGCACTTCAATATTTCGTCTCCCTTGCTTCTCTACTATTCCAACACTTGCATCACAAACTTAAGTATGTGGATCGTCAATTAGGTTATGTACATAGACATGTACATGCTTATATATCCACGCACATATGTTTAGAGAGATCACTTGGATCTAGGTCTAGGAGTAGGACCATCTTCTTCGTGAAATTAGGACCCTTTAGGTTCAACATCAGAAAATGATGGAAAGGGCCTTGAGGTCCTTTTCCAATACTTATTTCTTTGCTCTAGTCCAAGACATTCCCGCTTTTGGTAACCTGTCAATTTCTTAAATAAATGAAAGCTCATAAATATATGCGTTTGATCTCTCTACTAATGATCCTCTCAGATTTACTCTTTGTAACTTTTCAATCTCAAAAATGCTACATTGCATTTCCCTCGAAATCATCCAACCTCCATCATCTCCCATGTGCCCTTCTCATATTTCTCTACATCATTCCCCAAAGGAATGATGATTTATAATATTTTCCCTCGTAGCCAATTCTTTTGGATTGTCACATACCCAATTAACTTAAATCAGTGATATCCATAAACCCCCTTTTCACACCTCTCTCCACCAACTACATATCAAGAACAGAAAGCAATTAGCATATCTTGTAATTTTGATTTTCAAGTTAATCGTTTTACAGATAATTTTATGATATTAGCTATTGAACCTCCAATTAACGATGGAGCTAGGGGAAAAGCTAAGATATGGGAAGCATAGGAGAACCTTTTGCCAGCTCAGCTGCTATACACGATGCCAAAGTACATCCATCCAGTGCCATCCATGAGTAAACTTGATGAGACTGTTCCTAGGGATCCTAAACTATGCCCGCCAAGGAAGCATGCCAGTTTTTACCTATTGACATAAATTACACCTACCATTCATATCCTCATAAAACAGTAAACTCACTTTTACGATCATATGGCATGGATAAAAAATTGCTTATAATGATTACTATTAGATTACAGAATCCATAAGGAAAGTAAATTTGGACCATAATTAGATAGTTAACTTATCCCACATCCTCAATCTACAGAGATGGGGATGATACTATAGTTGAATGCTAGTCCTACATTCTCAAGAAGAATGATAGAATTGATTTTAAAAAGCAAATTATAGGGCTTAGTGTATATGTATGTTTCACTTATTTAGATGCTCACTCATAGTGTACCGTTTTGTTTTAATTTTTGGTCCTATCTAAATTAATTGACTACAACATACTTTTGTGACCATTAGCTTAAACTCGTTCAGATACTACTTAGAACCGTGGTGGGTTGGTCCTATCTAAATTAATTGACTACGATATACTTTTGTGACCATTAGCTTAAACTCGTTCAGATACTACTTAGAAGCGTGCTGGTTTGCTCCGTTGGGGTTGCTGATGATCATCGCAATCAATACTAGACCATCTTGGCCCAGTCTCTCGCTTCGATTCTCATAACCTTGGTCTTTCGCGCTTTAGCGCTTTAGAGAGCATGAATACCTCCATATATAGGTGGGAAAAGTTAATAAAGATTAAAGTAACAAATATTTAAGTCTAATATATAAAACTCAAAATAACAAAAAGTAAAAATAAAAAACAATTTCAATGTATTCATAATTTTATTTATGTATTTGAAGGATGGATGGGAGGGTAAAAAAGAAATGAAAAAGAAAAAAATTAAGAAAAAAGAGAGGAAAAAATAATAAAAAGTTTTTATTTTCTCTTTTCTTTTTACTTTTTTAAAGAAGTCGAATTTTTTTTTTTTTTGGACAAAACTTTCAGGATTTTCATTTTCACTCTATTTTTAATTAATTAATTGTTGTTGTTGTTGGTTTTTTCTTTTTCTGGCCTCTCTCCCGCTCTCTCTCGCTCTCGCGTATGGCGTTTTCACAGGAGAAGGGAGAAGGAAGGAAGAAACCCATGGAGGGCGGGGGCGGATGGGTTTTTCATCGTGGTTGCAGCAGTAGCTCAGGGAGAAATTTCGACCTTCTTCAGGAGCTTCGTCTAGGGACATGGGGACATCGGGGGCTGAGAGGGGAAACAGGGGAACAATCCTGCTTGGCCGCTGGGTGCTCGGCAAGAGAGATAGCGGGGGCGACGGAGGTCAAGATCTTGTGCTCGGTGTCGACGTTACCCAGCACCTTCTCTCCGAACTTGCTCTCTAGCTCCTCCCGGAAAGGGTCCTCGGTCGGCGTTTGGTGAGGGCTACCCAAGAGAAGCCGGCGTCCGATGAGGGCTGCCCTCGCCGGTGTCGGTCGCCCTCACTTGGGCTGGCTAGGGCGGCCCTCAGCTGGGTCGGGGGAGGGAGGCCCTTGCCTGACGCTGGTGAGGGCGACCCTTGCGAATATTTCACAATAAAAATGATAAAAAAAAGAATCAAAAAATCATAACTAAAAGGTAATTGATCTGGTTACATTAGCGGCAAATTTGCAGGAGGAAAGCTTCAATGCCATCAAGCCGTCGCTGTTGCCACGTCCACGTGGCGCGATCTCAAAGGGGCCTGTCCTCCATCGGCGCGGCAGCAACACCAGTCAGGTACGACCATTCGGTTGCAGCCTTGCAGGGGAGTGCAGAGAACGTCGCGCTTCGTCGTCTTCGTCTCCATCTTCTTCGTCTTCTTCGTCTTCTTCGTCTCCCGCAGCGCCGCGACTCTCTCTCTCTCTCTTCCTCCTCCGTCCTTCCTGGAAACCCTCGAGAGAGGTCGAGGATCGCGCAGGACGACGGTTGTAGCTGCTGCCGGGGTGAGGGAGGCGGGAGGGCGGGGGGCTCTACCTCTGTTATGCTGCATTGCCTCCGCTCTCTCAGGCAACCTTACGCCTTTTTTGGCTTTTCCGACGTTCTTGCGGGGAACGTGTCGCTTGAGCTTCGATCGGCAGCTCGTTGATCCTGACGTGTGCCCGGGGTTTAACTACTTTCTCCTATCGCCGGAGCTGGGAGTCGGTTGGCGAGGACGTTACGCACGCCGGAAAGGGGTTGGCTGGCTTCTTACCCGCTTCTGCCGACCAGCGTTCGAGCCCTGCTTGGCGATCATTTTATCAGCTAATTCGCGTAATGTTCTCGTGTTTACAATATCCTGGTGACGCGTGTTCGTTTGGTTTGTGGGATAACGAAAACACGGGAAAGAATGTTAGTAGGGGAAAAGGAAAATCACGAAAAATATGATCTTTTCTGAAATCGTGCATGCAGTTTTGAACCTTTACAGTCAAATGTGTTGAGGGGGTGATGGTCGTTTCCTCTGCTCTCTTACTCGTGCTTTTCGACCCGTGTGATCTTTGTTACCGCTCTTCTTCTTTGCACGACAGGTTTCGGGGTGGCTAAGGATGGAGCCAAGCCAGAATTGCGGGAGCATCAGGAAAAGGCCTGCGGAGCAGGCGATGAATGATGGTGATATCGACAGGATATATAGATTCACCATATTGTTGCCTAATGGGACTACCGTGGGAATCGCGTTAAGGGAACCCAACCCGACGATGGCCTCCGGAGATTTCATGCTGATGGCCAAAGAAAGGTACGATCGAGCCAAAGCGCAAGATCCATCGCTAAGGTCCAAGCGTCCCATCGCATGGGAGAGTGATGAGTTGCATCTCGAAGATGCAAATGGCAACCGCATCAAAAGTCGAATTATTTTCGACAACTTTAAGCCTCACAAGCGCCACATCTTGCGTCTTCACGTGAGTATTGGGCAAAAGTCATATGTTGTTCGCTTGCTCTGTCTTCTAATTTACTGAGAGCGTGCATATTCACTTTAATGGCTGTACTTATTTTACTGTTCTTTTGTATGCATTATCTTTTTCCAATTAGGATGGCTCTGGCAACACAACTGATACTTTTGAGGTTAGTATTTTATTCCTTTCTGCATAATGGGTATCACTTTCACTTGCCTTTTAGGAGTTCTCTTGTTGTGGATTTTGATAGTACCCTTTGGGGGGGAGGTGTATCATGGCCTTTGAACACATGACGCATGCTATGATGGAGTTTCTCTAGTTCTCTGTGCTTCTTCAAGCGATTGCATTGATATATGCGTGAAATCTCTCACAGAATATGTGGGATTTAACGCCTGACACGGAATTGTTGAAGGAGCTACCTGAAGAATATACTTTTGAAACTGCTCTTGCAGATTTGATAGTAAGTTGTCCTGATGATTTTGGAAGTTATAATCCCTGTTTGATGCCAAACTGACTGCTGCTCCTTTCGCCAGGATAATTCCTTGCAAGCTGTATGGGCTAATCCCCTGAAATCTAAAAGATTGATTAGGTGATTTCTTGATCTTGTCACGTTACCATTAGGATTGGAACATCAACCCTTTTGTGGCTTAAGGCTGAGAATTTGTGGAACATTAGAATCCATATTGTGGCTCATGGTGGAAGCTGTACGAAGGATGATGCTTCTTTGAGTTGATCTAGTTGTTGAACTGGGTGCATCTTAGAACTTCTCCTATAAAAGGAACCTTTTCTTTTCAAATAGAAATTTTATACTAAGCAAATCTACAGGAGGTGATTGATTACTTGTTTACTGGATAAATATGAACAATTGTAAACATGCATTCTTGTTGTTTCAACTAAATTAGTGAACAATAAATGAGAGTAATGGAAAACAACATTGAAGCTTTTCCTTTGTTTGGAAGTATCACTGCCAGTTTGCTAATTG
The DNA here is from genome assembly GCA_016097595.1 of Eucalyptus pumila. NCBI lineage: Eukaryota > Viridiplantae > Streptophyta > Magnoliopsida > Myrtales > Myrtaceae > Eucalyptus > Eucalyptus pumila. Next base: position 1,448,386 of record CM027852.1, on the reverse strand, counting down.
CCAACAAAACTCTTCTTTAAGTCTGAACCACGTAGGACTTCATCGATGCAGACATCTTTCAGCCATATATTATGAATCATAAGTTTCACATGGAGATTGTCGCATTTACTTCAACATGATGGGCATTTGATGCCATATGATCATGGGCTAAACTATATTTTAATCTTTCATCTTGATGCTTCTGCTAGTTTCATTCTTATTGAAATTTTGTTGGGTTTGAACTTTGGAGCCTGACTCACTATTGTTTTGAAATTGCAGCTTGGATATATCTGATGAAAAGATCTCCATCTTTGACACTGGCCCTGGAATGGATGACAGTGATGAGAACTCTATAGCAAAGTGGTATTGAGTACTCTAAAGTAATGTTTTTCTTCCCTATTTAACCCGAACCCACACACTCACTTGTCCATGGCAACTTACACCATAAACCGTATCTTGGCTTGAGGGGACAGAATTTTAGGAGAGAATTCTGTGCTTTGGGTAAATTTTGGCTATCTAGTTGAAAACGAAGAAATAACATTGGCGACATGACTTTTTGAACATGCTTTGATAATGTGGAGTTACATCGTCTTCAGATGATTACTTGAGTCAATTATCTATTTCCAGAAAGAGGCTGGTGCTACTTAAATGCAAAATGATGGCTTCTTCATGGAGAAAACTGACTGTATCCTTTCCAGTTATTTCTAATAGAAATATACTTGATAGGACAGAACTTTATTTTATTTTATTTTTAGAAACAGATATGCTTAACTACAAGATTAAATTCCATCCACTAGCAAGCCTTGGTTTCTGATTTCATTCTCTTTTTGTAACTTTTCGTGGATTTGTGTTCATTCTTTTTGTCTAGGGGAAAGATGGGTGCCTCACTTCACAGAAAGTATAAAGTTAAGGCAGTAGGTGGAAAACCTCCGTATCTAATGGTAATTTCTCTTCAAACACGTGACATTAATTGAATATTGTAGTCTCTGCATGAAAAAGACATGCAAAATGTCCTTTTGCTAGTAGCAGGAATCCATTGGTATTTCCAGGAGATGTAAATTGATGCAAGCTAATATCACATGTGAACGATTGGTTGACTGCAATATATTAGGAGTGAATCGATTTTTCCGCTGCCATATTCATACACTGTCAAATATGTCCTGGCATAATCAATGTTCTTAAAGAATCAACTTCCTCTTCCTGAAAATGTTGCCGATACCTTCCACTTCTCATAGGCGGAATTAATTTTCAAAGCAACATTGCGCCATGCAGCATTAGCTTCGTTGAAATACAAAAAACATTTTTTCCCTATCCTCCCCCAATAAAAAGCAAACACAAACTTCTGTTTTCAATGAGTCGGAATTATATGAGAGAAGTCAACAGTATGTTCCTAACTAGCTGACAATTCACCTTTCCACGTCCTGGACATGGATTTGAATGAGGAAAATTAAACCGTGTTGAATCTCTAAAAGTTTAAATTGCTTCTATTTTCTGGATAATTTGTTGAGCGTGGTGCAGCCTTTCTTTGGCTTGTTTGGATTTGGAGGACCAATTGCCTCTATGCATTTGGGAAGGTACATTCCAGAGTATTGTAGTTGTAGAAACTGGTAGTCCATTATATTTTGTGGAGGTAATTTACACCTCTTTACCTTTTAACGAGTTACAGGCATGCCATGGTTTCTTCCAAGACTATGCAATCTAAAAGAGTATACACGTTACATCTGAAGAGAGAAGCTCTATTGAGCAGATCTGGTTCTCAACACTCTTGGAAAGTATGCAAGATCACTGATTTCTTCATTGTTGTCATATTTTTCTCTCGACTGGACTCCCTTAGGTTCCATACATGGATTTATTTAATCTGTCATCATTTTCTTTGTCGTTTATTCAGACTGATGGTGGCGTCAGGGTTCCTTTAGAAAATGAAAGTGCAAGAGCACCTCAAGGAAGCTTCACGAAGGTAGACTTCTTTTAATAAATTCTTTCTATTGTGGTATTTCAGTGTCAATCGCATTGACTCATTGGACATTTCATGGTGCATATGCACGTCTTTTCTTTTTATATTTGCAACTAAATTTTTGCCTCTGTGTTTTTTTTTTTTTCCTGGGAAGGTTTTACTCAGCTAATCTCTACAAACCTGGTAAAAACCATTGTCTAGGATGTTATCTGTCATGCTCTGACCCGGGCATCATCCATTGAAAGCATGTCTTTTACGTAACCTCCATTGCTCTATAAATTTGTTTTTGGCTTGGCCACGGCACAGGACTTGGAAGTAGTCATAGGTCAGCCGTCTTGAGTGACTATTAGGCTCTAGATTCTCTGATTATGCCAGTCGAAGACTTCCTCAGGTCATGTCTTTACTTTGTTCTCAAGGCAAAGTCAATCTTCTTGAGGAATCCTAGGCTTTAGATTGTCTATTATGTCACTTTAACATAGTGGTGATAAAATAGATATTTTTTTCGAGATATAGGATTGAAATATTTGAAGAAGACGTTAGGCAGTGGGAGGAGATAGGGAGAATTTAAAGTCTATAAGATGTGAGGCGAGTTGAGAACTATACGTGAGCGAGAGATGAAACACCCTCACAAGGATTATGAAACACATAAACTGGTGGCTACTGTGAGTTAAGACATAACTCTTTGAACAGTTTGAAGTTGATAAAGATTGATAGAACACCTCTTCATGCATGTCGGCGTCTGTTGATGGGGGGAAAGCCTATACTATGAAGTTTGAAGCAAATATTTTATTTCTTTCGTGTACTGCCTTGGGCATATATATGTAGTTAATGACTTTTATGTATTATTCTAAACACATTCTGCTGGTAAAATTTTCAGGTATTTCTTGATTTGTCACAAGGTGGTAAATATTGTGAATTCTCGATACCTAGACAATACATTGTGATGTTTTCATGCATTCTTGTCGTATAAAATCTGTACAGGTTGAGATTTTCAAGCCTAGGATGAAAAACGTGAATCTATATCAACTCTCGTGCAAGCTGAAGGACATCTATTTCCCATACGTTCAGGTTTGCTGAAATCATATCTATTTTTGCTTAGGGTTTTGTTAAAGAGTGTCTGCAGGGCTCTTGTTAAGCTACAGATTGAGGAAAGTTCACCATTCTTTATGCACTGTTTTACTTTTGTTATGTGTAGTTAATGCTTTAGAAATTGAAACATTTCATACAAGTATGCTTAGTAAGTGCCTCAGGGCACTCTTTGACAAGACTTTTATAGAGATGTTATTTCATTACAAGTGGAGAAAGTCATGCTGGTCTTTTTCTCTTGGCTTTATGGGGTTCATCAGCAAAATTTGGGAAAGAGTCGTATCACTTTTTTGAAATTTAAAATGATGTCTCAATTTTCTAACATTTTAAAGAGTTTTGCTAGATTTTTCAGACAGATCTGCGTTATGTCATCTTCGTTGCCTGGACTTGTGGTGGTGGAAAGTTTAAGTACTGCAGAAATTGGAGTAAATCAAACACTGCTGTTGATTTTGCCAAATAGAATATCAATACAGTATCATAATTACTGTGTTGCTCCTATGAAAAGTTACTGCTATGGCACATGCAATAATGCTATAATGCCATCACTGCACAATGTTCATAAATGCTACTACTGACCACAAAGTTGGGTTCAGTTAGCATTGTGGCCAATGTGGGGTATGGCTTTGGTCAATATTTTTTAGAGTATTACTCCTCGCTATGATTTAAAACTATGCTAATGAGTTATCCCTTCTGGTGAATTCATAACTGTTACTGACTTTCTGGATTACTGGGGATATCAAGGTAGAGCAATGTCTAAGATAGCAAGTAGTAGGTAAAATGGTTTTTCAGAGTTATGCAAGTTTGCTTCTTCTTTGTAAGGATTACATAGGATGCCTGAATTTGATTTATATCTAATTAATTTGAATGTTTGCAGTGTGATGGTTTGTCGAATTTGAGGAGGACTATCAGACCAGTCCATTTCGAGGTATGGAATGCACCGTTAGTACGGTGGACTCTAATATTAACTCCTATGGCCACATAATGCTTTTACTTTTTAGCTAGCCTCAATTAAGCTATGTAACTATGTTGTTCAGCTTTACAAACAATTTCAGATTTCCTTGTTCTTGCTATGCCTACAAATATATTAAGTAATTTGAGAAGGCTTGCTATTTATAGTGTATGGTTTGCAGAAACAATAATACGCATTATTGCTTTTGTCTTTTTTGTCCACTATGAACAGGCAGTTTTGTACATTCTTAATATTGGGATAGAAAAGGCACAATCCAGCTATGTAACTAGGTCGTTCAGATTTATGAACAATTTCGGATTTTGTGTTCTTGCTATGCCTACAAATATATAAACTAATTTGAGAAGGTTTGCTATTTAGGCGCTTATGATATGAGCGTGTCATAGTGTATGGTTTGTTGAAAAAATAGTACCCATTATGGCTTAATGGGATCTCAAAGTAAGCTTTTGCACCGTGAAATAAGTTTGTGCTTTGTCAGGTTAATGGTATTGATTTAGCTGAAATTGAAGGAGGGGAGGTTGCAATTACCAACTTGCATTCATGCAATGGTCCTGATTTTATAATTCAAGTTCATTTTTCGATCACAGAGGACACTGACGCAAATAGAATACTCGGTAAGTATCTGTAGTTCTCTGTCCCATTCTTTATAGAAGAGGAGACAGAGTTATATCATCTTTTATTCTAGGTTGTCCACCTTTTATCTTTCTTAGGCCCTTCTTTCATCTGTTGGCATCAATGCTTTTAGTACTAGTTTTACCTAAGAATGTCACTTAGATTGTGCTTTTCTCTAATATAAAAAGCTGCAATACTTTTCAGGTTCCACAGCAATTCACGAGGCTAATGCTTGCCTGAAATGTGTCTACTTTCCTGTTGTTCAGGTATGGCAGTATATTCTTATAGTTTCTTTTCTTTTCAGTTTCCTGCGGAGGAAGTTCTTAATATAAGTACTCCAGGGGAAGGAAAACATTGAGAGAATCTTAGAGAAGTTAGAAGCTGATGGATGCAGACTGGCTGAAAGCTATGAATCTTTCAGTCGAGTGTCAATCCGACGTCTTGGCCGACTGCTTCCAGATGCTTGCTGGGTGAGTTGTGGATCTTTTTGGATATTATAATCAAACTAAAAAATCTGATGAAACGAAAAGCCCAGGCATCTCCCTTGCATTACATAAGATAAGGATAGTGAGTTGCAGGCTTAAATGCCTAGAAGCAATAGCACATTTAACGGTCCTTAAAACTTATGCTGCTCCAAAATAGTACAGCTTACATTGTTATTGATCACACATCTTCAAGCCTTTATCCTTTTGTATACAGCCCCCAGTTAACAGATGGATATTTAAACCTCTTTTTGTCGCTATCTAGATCTAGTGGCCCAGTAGTCTTGCATAATCCATTTTCCACAAACCATCCAAGAAGCGAGGTTTAGACACCTGGCCCCATGGTTATCCTTTCGGAAGTTGGACGACTATGACTGCAATTGCTCATCTAATGGATACATCAAGAAAGCAAGCATTCTGCAAACCTGGAAAAAGTCTGATTAAAATATTCAACAGATGGAGTTTGTGTGATCCATATTTCTTGCCTCTAGTTGCCCTAATATGAAAGGTCAAACAGTCGTTGCTCATTCCTCGCATGAATTTTAAGCAAACCCGGTCATGTTTAAAGCTGGTATTAAGTATAACTTCTTAGGCTGGTTTATAAGTTTTTTATTTTTGGCCAGGCTGGTTTATAGGTTTGATGAGACCATTTTCTTACCTCTATGTTGTGGCTGCTGTGCTGGGAATAGAAGACATCATGTAACCGGTTGTGTGCGTTGCATGTTAGAACAATGGTGAAATGACATCCTGACATTTCAAAACTTCTTTGCTGTTGTGCTTCAGTGCAACTCATGTTATCAACTCTAGTAAATTTTTCAAATGGTAACCCCACCAAATCATGCTCTTCCTCTTTCCTTGGTAGGCAATCTTGCCCAAAACTTATAGTCTATGTCTATGTGCTTTTACATCCAGCAAATGCCCGTGGCAACCCATTATGTCTATGACAACCACCAAAATGAACTTTTCTTGTTTCAGATCTTTGCCCACGTCAATTGCATTTTGATCATTTCTTATCCTCCCTTTTAGTGCATATATGCAAATGTTGACATCATCTTCTCCAAGCTAGTGAGTCAGCTAATAAGAAGCATTTTGCAAGAAACATGCTTATACCTGTATTTTTCTCGATTTTCACTCTATTAACAGTCAAGGTTTTTTGTAATTCATTTCGTATATTGTGAAATATCATCAAACTTAAGATTTCTTCCAAAATGAAGGAATTTCTGACAAGATTCGCAAGAAAACACAAATACTAAACATATTGTGGCTTATCTTATAAAAATTTCATGTGCACATTGAGAAGGTCCTGTCTGAGAAACTTGATGTAATTGAAAATTTTGGGTTAAATCAAGCGTCATTGTCAAGTATTTGATGCGTCCACTGTCTCTCTTTAACTGTGGTAAGTAATGTTCTCATAGTTGCTTTCTACTACAGGGTTTGCTTCCATTCATGGAGAGACATAAGAAAGGAGATAAAGCTCACTTATTCAGGAGATCTTTCTTTAGAGTTAAATGTTTTATTGGTATGGTTATCACTGATTATTAGGACCTTTCTTATCTAGTGGGACTGCATTTTCTTTAATTCTATACATCATGAGATGTCTTACTTATATTTTGATGATGCAGAGACTGATGCTGGATTTTCTCCAACACCTTCCAAGGTGAGGGGAACTCTACTGCCTATTCATGGGCCATCAGGCTTTCATTATTAGAATACTTAGTGGTCCTAGTTCTGACATTTTTATGTAACTTAAGACTTTCAAATGCTTCGATCTACTGAAAACATATGGACTAGGAACTAGAGATTTCTCGTAGCAAGGCCAAACAGAGTGTGCGGTTTTGGAGGTGCAAACCAGAGCAGGAACACAAAAAAAAATAAAAATGTCTCCAGCTAATTCATGTCTTTCCATAGGGATTCTTCTGAAATTTCTTGATGTATGTTGGTAGGAATGTGCCTTCTTTATGGATAAAATGGTAGCATTTTGAATGTTGCCAGAGGGATTCTTCTGAAATTTCTTGATGTGTGTTGGTAGGAATGTGGCTTCTTCATGGATAAAATGGTAGCATTTTGAATGTGGCTGTCATAAGTTTGATCAGAGTTGAGACCTCTTTATGTTGTCATATTAGCACATATGAATTCAGTGTTATATCTCAGGGCAAAACATGTTGTCATTCGTCTATTATTTGTCAGTTGACAGTGATGTTTCCAATCTTTCTCATCGCTGTTACCTAGCTGGAGAGGAGGTTAGAAGTATGCATACACAGTAGCTGTAAGCCTTTGCAGTAAAATATTGTTCTTACTAAAATTTAAAGGTTTTTGAGTTGCCGTTTGTAGATTTTAGGATGAGTACCTTTTCTATGACATCTTAAAATAATTTAATAAATTTTTTAAATTCAATTAATGATAAATGACAAAATTTTGATGATCAACATTTCAAAGACAGGTCTTCTTTACTTCCTTTTCTTTTGGTTCTTCATTTGTCTAGTATCTGTTGAGCTGACTCTTTGTTTGATAAGTAAATAATGTACTTTTGGAAAACATCGAAACCGAAACATGTCTATCTTATGTAAGTGGTTCATTACTTGAAATACTTTGCTTTAGTAAAAGAGTTTATGTGTGAGATTTTGTAAGACTGCCACCACCAATTGTTCTAAAAGCTTAAGCTAGTAGATAAATGCGTGTTTTAATATTTTAATATCCTATCACTCACCCTCATGCTTAGTTTGGTATTTTTTGCTGAGTATTAAGCATGAAAAAATTTCATTGGGAGGCAAATAGGGGTTTGAAAAGATTCGGAATTAGGACCTCCTACTCTAATACCATGTGAGATTTTATAAGATTACTATCAACTGTTCTGAAAGCTTAAGCTAGTAGATGAATGCATGTTTTGATATTTCAATATTCTGTCAAATCAAAGGACCAAAAATAGGTTGAAGGACGTATAGTCATCATCTAAATTGCTTGAGAAATGTAAATAGCTCATCTTCTTGTGGAACTTTTCATATAGAGATGCTCAATGCTCCATTCTTTTGACAGACAGATCTGGCCCAGCACAGCCCATTTACCAGTGCTCTTAGAAAAATTGGCAGGCCTCTTGATGGAGTAAAAGGTCATGCTTGTACATATTTCCACTATCTTCAACTTAAACTTACGTGGTTTCCACTCCAAAGTCCTTAATGAATTTTTGTCCATTATCTAGGAATAAATGTTAAAATCTACAGAGAAGAGAAGTTGTTGACTCCTTTGCAACTGGAAAAGGAGTATTCTAATTGGATTATCCAAATGCATGATCGTTATGATGAAGAGGTTGACAGCGGCGAGGACCAAGCTGTTTTCATAATCAACCCTGGAAACAAGAAGGCACTTGGTGTATCATCTAACGGTATGTAGAAGTGATATATATCATAATCTGGTGGATTACCGGTGAAGTTCTGCTATGTCACATGATAGTGGTTCGCTATTCAGTCTTTTCCTGTCTTGCGCAAAATGTTTGATATTATTTGAAATTCTTTGACCACACTACTTCCTGTTTTACCTATTATTTGTTTGCTTTGCTGCTCATGGTGCAATTAGTTAATATAAAAATTTATATCTTAGTTGTGAGAGTGCACCGTCGGATGAAAAGGAAGGGAGTGTCTTGGAGATTTGGCCAGAAAATCAAAATTCTCAAAGGAGCATGTGCCGGAGTGCACAAGAAGAATGTCTATGCTACTCTGGAATATTTTTTGCTTGAAGGACTTCAAGGAGATGGAGGTGGTAAGAAATGATATACCTGCGTTTATTTAATTGCTTTTACTTCGAGCTTTCTGCGAAAAGATACTTTTATTGTGGGCATGTTAGATTATCTCAGTATGTCTAACAGATAACGTTTATACTGAAACAGAATAAATTTTTTATTTGAGCATGCGATTCGAAGCATAAAGAGATACTCTGCATCTAATATGTACAGACATTGTAGCTTCTATGGTAACTCTAAGTTTCAAACTGGTGCCTATTCCATAGTAGTCAAATGATTTTTCAGACAATTTATTTCACCATCAATGACTTGATTTTTATTATGTTTTCCAAGGAGACTTGGACAGAAAAGGAGGTTCCTTAGAAGTGTCCCACATTGATCAGTGGAAGCATTTTGCATTCAAACCATCAGTCAGTACTTATGCTCACTAGGATTGAAATGAAAGAATTAGATCATGTATTAATTTGGAGAAAAATCTTGGGATCAAGTTTTAACCGTCTATCTGCTCATAGGGGATTTCCAGATCAGAAGATCCCTCAACTTGATTGAGAAAACAGTTTATACATTGTGACGATGTTTCTCTATTCTATTCAATGAAGTGTATTGGTTAATTGATCTGACCATCTTCTCTCTGCAGGGGAAGCACGAATCATATGCAGGTGAGTCACTTTTCGATTTTCTGTGGTTGAAGTGTTTTCAGTTTTCATCAACTGATTGGATACCTCAAGATTCTGCTAACAAGCTGTTCCTGCATTATTTTGCGTGAAAGGCCACTAGGGGTGCCTGATGAGAAAGGCTGCATCCTCAATAAGCACGATGGAAACATTTGCTTGGAGGTTCAGAGTTCTGTATCTATACCTATTGGAGTAATTGACTCTGGAGAGGTATCTATTTGATTATTTGAATGTCATTTTACTTCTTTATGTCATATAATGTCTAAAATCACGATTCTTTGTGGTCTCTACTCAATCTTGAGCTTCCAAATCCAGTTAGTAGCTGTTGGGAAATCCGAGTGGGAGTGCCAGTTGGAGAAGCGGCGCTTGAAAGCTCCATCTTCAATTGACTTGCTAGATGCCAACCAATGTGAAGAGTTAGGAATTCATGAGGTACGTGTCTAATTAGGGTTTTGTAAATCGATCTTCAATTCACAGGTGACTGCAGAAAGTAGTTCTTGAAGCATCCTATATAAGCTTGTTCGAGCATTTTATAGCATCTAGGTGAAATCTGTTGGTCTGAAAGGTTTAAGAGCTAAGGAGATTTTTTGCATGATGTTACATATTGTGTTCATTCTCCTTAGAATAACTGTGACCTGAGAATACTATTGAGATTTATCTGTCCTCCGTCTATATTACTAGCCTATTCATATTTTCTTTTTTGTCTTTTTGTTTTCAGGCGTTACCAGTTCATGCACCCATTCCTGCTGGACAAGACCCTCCAAAGGAAATTGTAGCCGTTGTTCGGCCAGCAAATTTCAGTTACTCCACTGCTCCGAAGAACTTGGATCAGAAGTACATTGTCAAAAATAAAATGGAAATGTCAATGGAAGTCAAATTCAGTGGCGATTCTGATATTTGTCGAGAAAGTATTCTTTATTCATCTCGCGTGACACCATCTTATTATAGAGGATATCATGGTCTATACATCTTTTCCTTGCAGCACAAGTCTCATGAACTATTTCAGAAATCTGGTATATATAAATTTCTGTTGCATATGGTAAGCAAGCATCTTTTAACTCTTTTCTGCCAGCTAAAGAAACAGGGACAAACTTTATCACCAAATGCTCTTTTTATTGTGTAATACCTCTCAAACATTATTTTGTTGACATGTACTTTTGATCAGGATGAGACAAGCTGTAAAAACTATGAAAAAGAAGTGACAGTTCTTGCATCTGCTGAGGTTGGAAGGTGGCAATTTTTGGGCTATGATAAGAATGAGCATCTTAGAGTCAGGTAAGGATGATAAGAAGTTTTTGATAGTACGAACTTTTTACTCTCTTGTTGTATATGTGGAGCTCCAGGTTTGTAATGTAATTTGTTGGCTATTTTGACAGGGTTGGATCATGCTTTCCACCTTTAGATGTTGCATGTTATGACAAATATGGGAACCTCATTCCATTCCCATCAACTCCAAAAGTCAATTTGCAATTCAAGATGGGTAACGGCATGTTGATTTGTGTAAAGAAAATGAAGGCAGGCCTTTCATCTGACAAAAGGACTCTAAGAATTAAGGTGCCATGCGCATCTATTTAATATGTCCGGCCCATCTCAGATTTGCACACTTTACTAAAATTTAACTCTATCGAGATACAGTAGTATCTCAAGCATTGTTGTGGTAACTCAGATTTTCTGATTGTGTAGGATATACTAATAGAAAGTGGGGATTTAGACATCATCCGGCCAAACTATGAGGGCACAATGCTTTTATGTCCACCGGATGAATCTTTGTCCATTTCTCTACCATGTAAAGGTATCGCATTCCGGATTAAATTCCTTTACAAGCATGAGCGTGAGATTTGTTAATTGTTTAGCTATTGATATGCCTGGAAATTATTTTCTCAACATTCTCATAGTTATTCCTGGACATGTGCGGCGAGTGTTGGCACATCCATCCATGCGAAGTATCCAAATGCTTCCTGGGTGCATAGTACAAGAACTCAAATTGGAGGTAAAAGCACATCCTCTCAAGCCTTGTGCTTAAGCCCAATTGTGAATGAAGTTTCTAGCACTATTTGTACAAGAAAATACTCAATCATGTGCAGACTGTTACTAGCGTGCACATATTGCATAGTCTTGGTCCTCAGTACATTTTCCTGACCGCAATGGCAATTATTTTACTTGCCATGTATAGTTCTTAGTCTTTCATAAGGTATTTTATTGGATGGAAATTGAGGCCTGGTCTTTCTCTTTTCAATTGAAAAATAACAAGTATCTGAGACAGAACTTCTTTGAACTTTTTAATTGCGTACCTTGTAGAACTTCACCATACGGCAGAAAAAGCAGTGTAAGATAACCTGGTCCAAACTGGAATATCATTATGTTTAGCCAATAATTCGCTGTATATTTGCAGAAGAAATTTTTTGCCACTCTTGCTTATGTCTTTCGTTTGATTCATTTCCTTCAGATGTTTGATGCTTATGGAAATCATGCTTTGAAGGGCTCTGAACTTCTTTTGAAGGTTGAGGGATTTTCCATTAAAGATCAGATGGGTAAAAAGCACAAGGTGATGTGCTTTCCCAGATTCCCTGTGGTGCTATTGCGTAAATTCTGTAATTAATTATTTGTTCTCTTATTCTATGTTTGGGAGATGAAGGAAAATGGGGAAATGAAAATTTGGGCGGAAAGTGGGTAGGTAAGAATTCGGATTTTGTGAGAGTTTGGAAGGAAAATTCAAAGTTTTGTTTAGTTACACCTAAATTTTCTTCCCTCCACTCTCCCAGACAAAGCTTCAAAGATGGCCTTTGTTGACACCGATTCAGCATGTTAGTCAGGGCATTTATCTTTCCATAGTTGCATAGGTGCATGAGAGCGTTTAACTGAAGCAACAGGAACTTTGTGGTGATTTTGCTCCCACATTTACCTACATTTCTGTTGTTATTATTGGGAATGACCCTGCTGGCATTTTAGATATAGGGCATAAACTGTTCAAGCGATGAAATAGCATGTCGGTGGCCCAAAAATATTTGGCGCATTGTAGAGGTGTATTGTGTATTCATACCATATTTGGAACAGCATATGCATTGCTGATGGTTTAGCCTCTGTCGAAAATTATTTAAGAGAAGGAATAAATTCCTTGTTCAGGTGGATCGTGATGGATTTGTTCATCTCAGTGGCATGTTGAAAGTTACTGCAGGTTACAATCAAAATGGTATGAACCTTGAGTTTGTAGCTTGGACTTTTACTTTGATCTCTTCAAACGTTTTCTGGGTAATCTTTAGTTGAAGGAAACTGTGTTTACAAAAGAACATCAAGTAAAGTGGAGTAGAGTATAGCTCAAATTCTTGCAATAACTTTCACAAGCTATATCTAAATTTAATGAACATGGTAGAGTGATCATGTATTCACCATTTAGGGGGCAGGTGGTATGCTAAGACTTACTTTCAGGCATATTTCCTTCTCTTTTTGCAGTTTTGTAGCTCAGCTCATTATTACATATTGATTTGCTGATTGAGCCTCCGACCAAGAATGCTACTACTAGGCCAATGGCCATTCGAAAATGCGGCCCATTCATGGTCTTAATTATAATCCCAACCTTCTACCATTAAAATCACTTGGTAAACTATTATGGGATTCATCATCGATAGGGCACTTTCTTTTCTACGCAAAGCTCATTAATCTCTTGAAAATTGCTAAATTTTGATTATCACAACTAACTTCTTAGTTCCTACATTGCCATTAAATCAATGCAGTTTATTTTGAACCAAGGGTGGACTTATCACTCTCAATATAATAAAGAAAGTTACAAGAAGCAAATAACTCAGAAATTCTATAGTAAAAGAAAAACATACTCAGCCTATCATTATTACCTTTTATTACTGAAAAGTTTCATCCTTATTCTAAACTAATCTATACCTGTTTTTATTCTTTCAAATTAACTCCTTTTCCTTGATGAGGGTTAAAAAAATCCTGCTAGTATAAACCTAAAACTCGTTCATTTTTTTTTTGGAAATTTTTCGTTTATCTCTTGATGAAATTACTTTAACCTTGCTTGAATTGGGAATGGGAAGAATTTAGCGATTATGTAAAACATAAGAAACATTAGAGGAAGCATCATCGACACATATTGATGTTTACTGTAATCACAACAAAGTTTGAGTTTCAATTTACCATAATACAACTAGTAGACTCGATGAATCAATATTTTAAAATAATTATATTGAGTCACCTTTTATTTCTTCAACTTATGAATTGACCATACAGTTTATTCAATTAGTATAGTTTACACTCCAGGTCGATCAACTTTAGTTATTCATTGTAGCGTTGATCGATTGAAGCTTAACACGACACCTATAAACAAAGATTTGGGTACTCCCAATTTATGAGGTAAATAAGAGTCCTTTTTCTTGGAGTGCAGGCTTTCTGCGGTGTGGACTCAAAATCACACAGTTTTATTTAAAAGGTGTTTTATTTTAATCTTGCTTCTGGGACATATCAGTTGATGATATTTATTGCTAGGAACTAAAATTATGGTGTTTGTATTTCATGTTCACACAGCATCTATCATAATAATTTTGCTAAAGATTTAATATGGAGTCAGTAATCAGATTTGTGGGTAGGGAGAAGAGTAAGGATCTGAGAATGTAATGTTCCCTTAATAATAGTGATTCCAAATCTTTTGTCAAAGTCTATATTTCTGTATGTGTAAGAAAATGTTCTCATAATTTTAAACTATTATAATAAGGATTAGAAGTACCAGGCATCTAGAAAAGGTGCAATTTCTTTACCAACAACTATCTATTTCGTTAAGTTCATTGGAGGGTATGAATTCACATTTCACTATAATGAAGGAAACTCCAATAGATTCCATATGGTCATCACGTAGCAGCTGTGCTGAAAGTGAAGCTTCAATATTTGTACTATCAAGTGTTTTAAGTTTCAAACTTATAGCAACTACTGACTGTCTGGGGATAACTACATTCATTACCTGCATACAGTATCGCTGTCTGTTACAACCGGCGGTGAAGAAATATTCAAGGAAGAGCTCCAAACAGAAAAAAGGGAGCTCAGAGTTGCAGAACCAGTTAGTATAGTCTTCTGCTTCTAGTTGCACAATGATTTCAATTTCAGAAACTTGTTTTAATGTTGGCATGATTTACAGGTGCCTCAGCTTTGTGCGGCTGGTTCCCAACTAGAGAATTTCGTCTTCGAAATTGTGGATACAGAGGGTAATCTCGATGAGAATATCCACAATGATGAGGAAAATGGCCATTTTCATACACTTTCCATAAAACTGGACTCATCCGTTACAAAAACAACCACTTTATATGCTTTCCAAAAGGGGCGATGCACTATTCCTTCACTTACTGTCCCTCGAGATGCTGGTTGCTTTAGCTTCTCTGCTGTTCATTCTCGTCACCGAGAGTTATCTTTGAGCATCAAGGTCGCAACGTTTTATTTCTGGTAATGTGTTGGTAATTTGCAGTGGTACATTTACTGAACTTGATTTGTATACGCAGATTGGCATTCAGCCTTCTTCAGATTTGCAGCATGAGATTCAAACCTTATGTCCAAATACGAATATAATGATGCTACAGGACAAATCAACCCCTAATAATATAGGGAATGTACTTTCCATCATCAAGAATGAGGTATTGTGTTAGATCTTTATTGCACATTACATCCCTCTCATAAATCTGGTTATTTGTGGTTTGTAAATTCCTATTGTAATCTTGAAGTCGTAACTATTCTTTAAGTACCTGGCTTTAAGATTCTAAATTTAAGCTTCTCATGTTCTAATGAGGTCAGTCGAAGCTAATGCCCATCATCCTCACATACTTATATGGTCAGTTGTGCCTTGTGACTTACAATTACTGCTCCTCACTGGTTCTTGAGGAAACTGCTTTGTGCATTGAACATCGGGAAAGGGTAAATTCCTATTGTAATCTTGAAGTCGTAATTATTCTTTAAGTACCTGGCTTTAAGATTCTAAATTTAAGCTTCTTTCATGTTCTAATGAGGTCAGTTAGTTGCAGCTAATGCCCATCATTCTCACATACTTATGTGGTCAGTTGTGCCTTGTGACTTACACTTACTGCCTCTCACAGGTTCTTGAGGAAACTGGTTCGCGCATTGAACATCGGGAAAGGGTACTGAAGTTGCTGCGTGACCGGAAGGTTGAAATAGAGCAATCTTTGGTGGAGTTAGGAGGTGATTTGTCTTGGTTAATTCTATTACTGAATAATAATTGGTTTTTATAAATGCATGCAACACTGTTTTGCAATGATGCGCATTTCTTTGTCCTTGTGGTCTTGTCATTATCACTGACCTATGGCTACTTAGTTTGGGAAGTTTAAAGAATATAAATCCATGTTTTGATTGTCATATTATGACTCTCTCATCATATTATCATCTTTGTCTCTAGATGAAGAAATGTGATGCTTTTTGAAAAAACGATTTGCCATTTACTCCAACATACAATATATATAGATCTGAATCAAGTTAGGACGAAAATGATTGCTCAGTTAATGGTTGATTTTCACCAAAATCACCTGGGGTGCGATTATTCACTTTGCCTAGCAAATCCAGTTGTGACAAGTAGGACCTACATCACTAAGTTAGGTCTATGTGGATGACCAACTTTTGCAGTTTATGCAGGGCCTTCCCCTTTGAACATTGTGGACTGCTTTTTCGCCAAAGAGGAAATGACAGACATGATAGAAAACAGAGATGGCTCGGCGGCTTCCATTCTCTGTGAACTGATCAGAAATTTTGCTTCAGAACGACCACATGGAGGATCTAGAGATGGCATCATTGGTGTGGTTGCACTTCTTGGAACAATTTGCAATATTGAGCTTAGCAGGTAAACTATCACTGACCCTTCTATTTGACCCACTTGTTCAATGTTGCGAATACCCTTTTCACCTTTTAGACAAATTGATACTTAGAGCTGCATTTTCCATTTTGGAGGATCTTAGCCAAGTATCTGGGTGAAGATCAAATGCTCGGGATCGTGTGCACAAACTCCGAGACGGCATTTAGTCTCGAGACATATGACAAAAACGGAGAAGTTGATCTCCAAAATGCTGTTTATGCAAAAGCAGCTGAACTTGGCAAGTCTATTAGTGGTGAATTTCGTGTCATATGTCTTGAGGAAATAAGGTACATAAGTGGTATTTTTATAATTTTATAGCATTTACTGTTATGGAAGATCATATTCCTTGACCAACTTAATCGAGTTCTTGAAAGCATTTCCTCATTCATTTGCAATAAACCTTTGGTAGCCCATACAGAGGAGAGATTGAAGGCTGCGATCCTCAAAGGAAACTGGCTTTTCCTCATCCTACCTTACCTAGTGGAGAAATCCCTCCAGGCTTCATGGGATATGCAGTTAACATGGTCGACATAGACTTTGATCATTTGGCAACAAGAACAACTGAAGGCCTTGGTCTACGAGAAACACTATTTTATCGGCTTTTTGGCAAGTTGCAGGTTTATGACACCAGAGAACACATGAAGCAGGCCTCTGTCTGCATAGATCACGGTGCTGTATCACTGGATGGTGGAATAATACGAGAGGACGGCTTGATTTCTCTAGGCTTCTGGTATCTCCGTTTCTCCCTCCAATTTTCCAGATGTCGTTAGGAACTATAAAATTTCTGTGACTAGGGTCTGACCTAACTGAAATTAAAAAAGAAAAGGAAGTTGGTTGCTATTCCTGATAGTCACTGATCAAGCTAAATATTCTTCTTTGCATTTTCTTTGAGATCGAGAAAAGGTAGAGAGACATTTTAGATGCGTAGTCAGTCATTCTTCAAATTGATCAAGGAAGTTGTTTCTTTGCTGTAAAAGCTGTTGCGGTAGCAAGAATAGCCTGTGGGTTGTTTTTTCTATTTGTTTCATAATCTTAAGCAAGTTTCACAACACCATACTATTACACATGCTCTGTTGATTATTACGGCTCCTGAGTTCTCGGTTGACCTGATTGCTAGTTCGTGTTTAAGGAAGGATATCTCCATTAACTGCTATGAGTGACCTGGTTTACCATTTTGCCTCTTCAGGAAGCCAGACATAATCTTTCCTGTTGTCACATCTGAAATTCATATAAATACTTTGCCGGAGAGTACACAAGTAGGGATGCAGATTGCAGAGGCTATGTCGGAGTTGAGAGTGACCCTATGCAAGATACGTAAGATTACAAGAGCTTGCGAGGAAGATAAGCGGCAATTTTTGGGGAAGACTAAGGACTTTGTAAGTAATGGACACAGCCGAGGCTTTAATGAAAAATCACTGTCCGAAGGTGGAATTCTGCCCGGATAATTATGTCTACCCCACCATTTCCTCGTGAATTATTTCAAGTTTTATATTTCCAGCCTTGGAAACATGGGATAATTGTCTATGCCGAGTAAATGAAAGAGAACGAGAGAATCACTGAGTGTGTTTTTTGCAGCTACCAATTTTTTGGAATTGAAACTCTTACCGTAAGTTGAACATTTTTGTCCTCTTTGTTGGATTGATGTTCCGGAATCATTAGTCAAGAGGCATCGCTTCATCTATCTATCCTCCTGAATCGTAAGTTTCAAAATCAATGCCAATAGGGTACGTCGGATTGTGGAGAGGCCAAAGTGAAGGAGTGAACGGAGACATGGAAAAGGGAGCAACTGAGGGAGTGCAGAGAAAAGAAACCTTTGGCGACGTCACGAGAAAAAAAAAAGTTTCCTTTTTTTCTAGCACGCTTATAATCTTCAAAATTACGTGAGTATCCTTATTTTTTCTCGAATGTCTTTGTTGAGATCTTATTGATATTAAAGTTAGTAAAATAATGCACATTCTCTTGTATTATGTATTTTGATTGTAGTATAAAAGCGTTGTCGATTTTGTGCCCTAAATTTGATTTCAAGGCAATAATTAGGTTCGGAAAAATTAAAGTGAATTAATATATAATTGGATTTGATCAAGTCCAACTATATGAATAGATTGATTGTAAAATACAAAAGGAAAAGGTATTCTTACATGAAAAAAGCAAGAATATCTTTGATTAGATTTAAAGTAAAACAAAAGGAGCAGAAGAAAAAGAAAAAGAGAAAAAAGAAACAGAAATTTTATAAAAAGAATACACTTAAGAAGAAAAAAACTCAAAGAAAAAAGCTTGGAGGCGCCACGGCACCAGCATTCCAACCCGCGGTTAACGGGCCCGTCACCCACTTGGGCCGGGCCCCCGGCCCATGAAAAAACTTTTTCAGGTTGGGTCGCATAGGCTCAAATTTTAAAAAATAAAATTCGCCTACGTTGAATGTACGGTCTTTAATAAAGAAAATTCAATACCGGCTTCAACATTATGTGCTGGCCCAAAAGAATTTCCAACAATTGTCATGGCTAATATCTGAAAGAGAACAACCGTATATTTTTACATAGCAAACGAATTAGCAAATCCAAATGAACGAACACCTCAGTTATGTGAGAAATAGAATACAAAGAGATGATTATCGAGAATGAAAACATGTCTCAAAGACATGCCACAATGTGGAAAAGCTCGATACATAATAAATTTCACAGGAAAATGTACGTCAAATAGACATCATCAAAGGTAATCATTATCATTAAGATGTTGTAGAGTAGAGAAAATGTATCAATGCCCAATCGTACTTCTCAATTTAGGGCTTCACCTGACCACCTCTTGATGGATGGCTTTATAAACGTAGTATAACTCACACTATATTTTTTCTGAGTCGACATTTCAATAATCAAGAGTGAATGTTTATATGGAAGCCAAAACTCTGGCACCAAAAAAGGAAAGAGGAGAAAAGGAGACAAATGGGGTTGAATGCCGGCTATTTATAGGCACATTGCCACAGTTTATCACTGGCTTCCAAAGATTGGTGGTGTGGTGACATGGTATGCGTTGGTCCCATCCAGAATTGAAGGACTTGTATTCCTTGAATTCACCATGGTTTGAGTTTGATGCCATTCCACGACTAGCGCTTCCCTGTCTTGTCCTGAATATTTGATGTACTTGCCGTGTATGGAAGATGGTCTTCAAAACTTCGACAACTTCACTCATCCAGGGACGAGCATCCGGATCCAATTCAAGGCAGCGATCAGCCAACTGCAAAGTAATCTGGGCACCTTTTCCTGAGAATTGATTTCCGAGCCTTGAATCTATCAATTCGTACAAACTTCTTTCCTCTTCCATATGTAACCGAACGTAGTTAACAAGGGAAGGTTCATCAATAGTAAAGTGTACGCCTTTTCTTCCGATCAGGATTTCCGAAAGAACCAAACCAAAACTATAAACATCACTCTTTACTGAGATGCGCCCTGCAATAACATATGTGCAGTCACTAGTCAGGAATTCCTAAAATAAGTACCAGTTGGTCCTATTTGGATATAAATACAATCCATAAAGTACCTGCAAATATCTCAACCACCTCAAGCAACCAAAAACAGGTAAGTTTGAAATAATAACTTTATTCTCTGTCCTTCCATCCCTCCTTTTTTTTCTTATGATAATACTAGTTAAGCACCCCAGGCGTTGTTTTGGATGAATAGCTATTCAATATTAGTGAAATTATCAAAGCAATTAGTGGAATAGAAGTGTACTAAAGCCCAAATTGTGATATTATCAAAAATGGCAATTCCAAAATACACTATTGAATCACGTCATCATAATATATTTCATTCATGGACTGTCATGTCAAGGCATTTGCTTTTGCGAAGTAGTAATTTATAGCATGATAAATATGAACTGACTGATTAATCTATCAATTCAAAATGATGTCATTTATTAGAAATTGTCAAGTCATAATCATTAAAATTAATGATAACATAGTGAATGATTCTCACTGCATTGCCTTCACTGAAATTTATAAGGACGTATGCCAGTAAAAAAAAAAAACAAAAAAAAGAGGGAGAGAAAAAAGTTTCAACTCTTAATCAATAGATGTATAAGATAAAATCACTGCCTTTTTAATGATTTCAACATAAAATTATGCTACTCTTAGATGATAAATAGGAAAGTAAAACAAAAAGAAAATACACAAATCACGATTACTACATTTAGCCCTAAACAACGCACAACAAAGGAAAAAATAATACCTAGTTTTAAAGGTAAAAATGCTACTCATAAATGATAATGAATACATTTTTTATTGGTTAATTATTTCAAGAGATACAAATGATCATTTTAGGAAAATATGTTACAAATCAATTGCCCTTTTAGTTTTAAAGTTAAATATGCTGCTCGTAAATGATAAATAGGAAATTATAATGAGAATAAACCCAAATCATGATCTACCCCATGTAGCCCTAAAGCACATGAAACAAAGAAACAAATAATACCTGGTATGGATGTACGTTTTTCGGTAATTATCTATTGCTTGTAGGACGGAAGAATACCACATTAACTGGCTACTCTAAGAAATCTAGATACTCCATTATGAACCCGGAAGCCTTCAGACATGTAGCATTGAAGCACATAAAAACTCACAGAGAAAGAACTTTAATTATGAATCAGTGTTTCTGTAATTACTGGTTGTGCCTCCTATCAAAAACTACCATGGATTAATCGGGTGTTCGAAAAGCATAGCAGACATTCGGTCGTTAATTGAAAAGAATAATATAAACCAAAGACCCAAAAAAACAAAACTCACTTGCCAGCAATGCATGATTAACGTGGATTATGAACTCGCCTAATGTGCACCCTCAAGATTCAATTTTCATGTACTTGTAATCAGTACTTATCATTCCCAAAGCCTGCGCATACCACATAAAGTAAATCTAGATCACCTAGGAACGCTAACTCGCGAGGGTCCAGCAAATTTTACGGTTCCTCCCGGGCAAAAAAAAAATGAGAAAGACACCAGACATTACACTCAGAGGAAACGACAGTTGAGAGATGCCTCCAACAAAGAAAAGGACTGCGGGTAGTGAGCAGCAATCAGTGCGCGTAATGTTCCAGAAGTTCAAGCAAGAAATATGCAACATATTCCATCCAATGATTAGATATCTGGTGGACTGAAAGGGAGGCAATACCATCATTTGGGAGACCCCATGCAGGACTATAGCAGAAAAAAGTGGAGGATTACTAAAAAAGTCCTAAACTTTTTGTAGTTGTCCAATTTAGTTTAAACTTATTTTTGATCAATTGAATCATAAACCTTTTACAATTGTAGTTCAGTCATTCGACCAAAATTGGCCGATTGGTGCTAACGTGGCCATCGGCAACAAATTTTTTTTTTTAAATATTTTTTTTTCGAATTATTTTATTAATTTTTTAATCTTTTTTACCTTTTTTTTCTCTCTTTTTTTTTTCCCTTCCCTCTTCCTTCCTCCTTCCTCCTCCCTCCTTCTTCCTTTGGCTTTGGTGACTAGCCAGCCATTGCCGATCGACGAATTGAGGCGGCCGGACGAGCTCGCCTTGCCATTGCTAGGCGAGCACCATTGCTAGGCGAGCGCAAGCTCACCTAGCCATTGGCGAGGCAAGTCCCGCCGATGGATTTGACAAGGGCTCACCTAGCGACGGGAGTCTTCGCCCTTCATCCAGCGACGGCGAGGTGAGCCCTCGCCAAGTCCGACGAGGGGGCCTCGTCATCACCGGGTCTAGTGAGCGAGCCCTCGCGGATCCGGCGAGGGCTCGCCTCGCCGGTGGCTAGGTGAACTCACCCTCGCCTAGAGATGGCGAGGCGAGCTCACCCAGCTGCCTCAGTCCGGCAACCGACGATGGCTAGCTGGTCGCCGAAGCCAAAGGAAGAAGGAGGGAGGAGGGGGAGGAGGAAGGAGGAGGGGAGGAAAAAAAAGGAGAGAGAAAAAAAGGTAAAATAATTCGAAAAAATAAATATCATTAAAAAAATTTTGTTGCCGGTGCCGGCCGGTGGCCATGTCAACGCTGACCGGCCAATTTTGGTCGGAATGACTAAACTGGCACAATTGTAAAAGGTTTATGACTCAATTAGCCAAAAAAAATAAGTTTATGACCGCATTGGCACAATTGCAAAATATTTAAGATTTTTTAGTTATTTTTCCCTAGAAAAAGTGACTTAAACATAATGTGCAAGAACTACAGCTGATCATACCATTCCTGCAAATCGTGACAACATATGAGGACAGAGCAGAGATAGTATGCACACGGAGAAAATTAGGTTATATCAGTATATCAGTCGCTCCACTTTAATTTTTTTAGTTCAAAGGTGTCGGTTATCTTCTTCCATTATTTTTGCACCTTATGGGTTAGTGTCTTATTTTATTGAAGCTACAGTGAATCGTCAGTCTATTTTACCCAACACAATCTACTATATTTCCTCTGTAATGTATTCAAGTACATGCCATATATTTATAATTTCATTATTTTCTTATTATTTCCTCTTTAAACATTCCTTTTTCTTGATTCTCTTTCTC
Organism: Eucalyptus pumila; assembly: GCA_016097595.1. Classification (NCBI taxonomy): domain Eukaryota; kingdom Viridiplantae; phylum Streptophyta; class Magnoliopsida; order Myrtales; family Myrtaceae; genus Eucalyptus; species Eucalyptus pumila. The sequence goes on along the minus strand of CM027852.1, from coordinate 1,425,528 downwards.
TAATCTTTGTAATTAGGATCACATTGTACATTGAAATCTTACACTTCAATTTTGTCCATTAACTTATCAAATTATGATGAGATAATGTCATTTCTTCTTCTTCTTTTTTTATAAAGAATTTCATATTATATCCCAAAAGTTAGACGATGTTGTGTGATTTTGTAACACAGATCATCTTTTTCCTTTGGCGAACTTCATCATTTTGCAATCTCTTGATTTAGAACATCTTTGGGGGTCTAAAATCTTGTTTGCGCTTGGTCAAAGTATAATGACTTTTCCAATAGTTCCTCCATATGTACATGCCGCAAACGTACTACAATGTGAAAGGCCAGTAATATGAACATTATGAGCTGAATGAAATTGCTGTAAGGTAAAAAATTCAGCCTTTTCCTCCTATTCATTTACAGGGAATGATCTTACAGCATCCATAAAATCCTGTTAGAATTCGCATTCATCCGAAAGAAATGCAACCAGATGAGTGTAGACCCAAGTCATTTTGTACTATAATGAGGATGAGATGAGAGATTATGCAAAGAGTGATAAACGTTGAGTTAACTTGGAGCTTTTGCAGACCTTACAGTTCACAAAACTCTAATTGAAGAAAACTTGTAGCTTTCCATTCCATTTTTCAATTGAGATGCACAGCGATGGTGCCATTTTCCTGGAATTATTAGATATGCCGTATGCATATATTTCAAGTATTCAACTGGATGGGTCGCTGAATTGGTTAGTGAACTTAACTTAAAACATTTGTGGTTTTTTAGGATTTCCATATGGTTTTTTGTTCCTAAGTTATGGAAAAATAGCAAAATTTGGTATTGCTCGATTTTTCAAATAATCAGTTGAATGGATCATTCCGCCACCTTTAGGTAGTTTGTCATCTTTAAATTCCACCCAAGAAAAATATATTGCATTTCAATTAAACATAATAATGAACACTTTGTGTGTAAATTTAGAGAGCCAATGTATGGTCAAGAAGAAAAATAAACCGCTTGCAGTCTCGTCGTGGACAAGCTAGTAGGCCCCTGGAGTCTCCATGGGCATCCCGGAATGATCAATAAAGGTAGACAATTACATAAACACAATTAAAAGACAAACTACCATCATAATCAACAAACACCCAAACAATGATGATAAATGGAATTAGTAACTCACAAAAAAAGATATTACTAATTCATCAAACACCCAAAGCAAAAGCTAATATCCTCACATAAAACACAGGTCGAGTCCAATGTACAAATTTCATCACGTGCCCACTATCAGCACAGGTGAGCTACGCAATCACTCAAAACATTTTTGACTGACAAGAGATGAAAATGCCTCTTTCGAGAGCATTGCGTTTGAGCCAAGTTCATTTCCCGCCGATGCCACACCGCCCCCTTAAAATTGATATCCACGGCGGTGGCGGCGCAACAACAAGAAATTGCCAACGGAAGAAATGAATAGATCGAAACGCTTTCAGGCATGAAAGCACATGACAAGCGCACACGCAAAAGTGAAACTCGGAATCCTAGAAATGGAGGAACGAATAGGGTACATCGGAAGTGAAGGAGTGAACGGAGACATCGAAAAGGGAGCAATTGAGGGAGTGCAGAGAAAAGAATCCTTGGCGACGTCAGGGGAAAAAAAGTTTAGTTTTTTTCTAGCACACTTATAATCTTCAAAATTACGTGAGTCTCGTTATTTTTTCTCGGTCGAAAAATGTCTTTGTTGAGATCTTATTCATATCAAAGTCAATAAAATAATGCACATCCTCTTGTATTATGCATTTTGATTGTAGTATAAAAAGCACTGTCGATTCTATGCCCTAAATTTGATTTCAAGGCAATAATTAGGTTCGGAAAAATTGAAGTGAATTAATATATAATTGGATTTGATCAAGTCCAACTATATGAATAGACCGATTGCCAAATACAACAGAAAAAAGGTATTATTACATGAAAAAAGCAAGAATATTGTTGATTAGATTTAAATTAAAACAAAAGGAGCAGGAGAAAAAGAAAAAAAAAAAGAAACATAAATTTTAGAAAAAGAATACACTTTATATTTTTTATGGTAAAAATAAACCCCAAAAAAAGAATATCTCAGAAAAAATAGAATAATATGCAAAAAAAAAACTCAAAAAAAAAGCTTGGAGGCACCTCAGCACTAGCATTCCAACCTGTGGTTAACGGGGGCCGTCACCCACTTAGGCCGGGGCCCCGGCCCATGACAAAACTTTTTCAGGTTGGGCCGCATAGGCCCAAATTTAAAAAAAAAAAAAATTGCTTGCGTTGAATGTACGGTCTCTTATAAAGAAAATTCAATACCGGTTTCAACAATATATGCTGGCCCAAATGAATTTCCAACAATTATCATGGCTGATATCTGAAAGAGAACAACCGTATATTTTTACACGGCAAACGAATTAACAAATTCAAATGAACAAACACCTCAGTTATGTGAGAAATAGAAATACAATGAGATGATTATTGAGAATGAAAACATGTGTCAAAGACATGCCACCACATGGAAAAACTAGATACATAATAAATTTCACAGGAAAAGGTACGTCAAATAGACACCATCAAAGGTAGTCATTATCATTAAAATGCTGTAGAGGAGAGATGAGGTATCAATGCCCAAGCGTACTTTTCAATTCCAGGCTTCACCTGACCACTTCTCAATGGATGACTTTATAAACGTAGTATAACTCACACTTATAAACATAGTTATAAACGTAGTATAACTCAATGGATGACAAATGGGGTTAAATAACTCACACTATATTTTTCTCAATCGACATTTCAATAATCAAGAGTGAATGTTTATATGGAAGCCAAAACTCTGGCACCTAAAAAGGAAAGAGGAGAAAAGGAGACAAATGGGGTTAAATGCCAGCTATTTATAGGCACATTGCTGCAGTTTATCACTGGCTTCCAAAGATTGGTGGTGTGGTGGCATGGATATGTGTTGGTCCCATCCGGAATTGAAGGATTTGCATTCCTTGAATTCACCATGGTTTGAGTTTGGATGCCATTCCACGACTAGCGCTTCCCTGTCTTGTCCTGAATATTTGATGTACTTGCCATCTATGGGAGATCTTGTATGGTCTTCAAAACTTGGACAACTTCACTCATCCAGGGACGAGCATCCGGATCCATTTCAAGGCAGTGAACAGCCAACTGCAAAGCAATCTGGGCACCTTTTCCTGAGAATTGATTTTCGAGCCTTGAATCTATCAATTCGTACAAACTTCTTTCCTCTTCCAGATGTGACCGAACGTAGTCAACAAGGAGAAGTCCATCATCAGTGAAGTCATAGGGTTTTCTTCCGGTCAGGAATTCAAAAAGGACCACACCAAAACCATAGACATCACTCTTTATTGTAAAGTGCCCTGCAATAATATATGTGCGGTCAGTAGTCAGGAATGCCTAGAATACGTACCAGTTGATTCTAATCGAATATAAATACAATGCATGGAGTACCCGCCAAATATCTCAACCACCTCTAGCAATCAAAAACAAATAAGGTTGAGACAATAACTTTGTTCTGTCCTTCCATCACTCCTTTTTTTATTATGATTATACTAGTCAAGCACCCTATTGAGTATTAGTCAAATTATCAAAGCAATTGGCGGCATAGAAGTGTACTAAAGCCCCAATTGTGATATTATCGATGATGGCAATTACAAAATACAATATTGGATCTCTCTCTCTCTCCTCCCCACCCCCACGTGACCGAACACTTCTTCTTCTTCTTCTTTCTTCGCGTGCGAACCAGCGAACTGAGGAAGAACAGAAGCTGCAGCTCGCCGTCGCCGCTCGCACCGCACGCTCGCGCGACGCCATGCACCCCGCTGCTTCCTGCCCGCGCCTGCCGTCCTCACCGTGCGCCGTCCAGCCCCATTTGGCCTCTGCTCAGCCCTATTCCGTCCCGACCAGCCGCTTCTGGCCACCGCCCAGCTTCGTCCGGCCACCGCCCAGCTTCGTCCAGCCACCGCCCGGCCTCCCCGGCGTCCCCCTTGCCCTCTACCGGCCTTGCTCCGCCTTTTCAGCCCCCGGAGCAGCTTCGTTCGACCAAGAACAGCAGCTGGAAAATGGGTTTCCAACAGCGATTCTAGGCCCGTTTTGAGGTTTCCGAACCCCGAACCCGAGGCCCGCTTTGGAGTTTGTTGTTCTTCGCGTCGCCCTGTCAGATTGATCCGATTTGCACGCGATTTGGTAAGTAATCTCACTAATCCCTTATTAGTTGGCTAATTATGCTTAAGGGTTGTTTAATTTTAATTAATTAGGTTTAGGTGATTATATTAGAATGGATTAGTGATTATTAGTTAATTGTGATGCAAATTAGTCAAATTAAATGTGTATTTAGTAAGTAGACATGGTCTACTATTTATTGAAAGTATCTTGGGATTTTTCCCAACCCTAATCGGGCTTCAATTAGGCTTTTAGGGCATAAGTGGAATTTTTGGCACTTAAATATTAATTTTCGGAATTAAATTAAATAATTATTTATTTTAGAAAATTCAACTGGATGGCTTTCGTGATTGGAATTTTATGCTTGGTGATCGTGGTGAAGTCTGTTTTATTTAATTGGGCTTTATTTTGAGCTAAATTGAATTTTTAGTATTTATTAATTAATTTTCGAAATTAATTAATTATTTATTTATTTTTCAGAAATTAAGATTGAGATGGCCAACAGCGAAATCTTGTGCTGATCGATCGTGGTGCAGTCCGTTTATTTAATTGAGCTTTAATTTGTATGGAATTGATCTAAATTGTGAATTTTATGATATATTCCTATTGAGTTGATTTGATTATTCGATTGAGAATTAATTGGGTATCGATAGTGGATTGGCGAACTTTAGAGAAAGGCGTTGTTTCATAGTGGAATCATGGTAGACAGTAAATCACCTGGAGAAGGGTACGTTGGCTCGGTGATTAAGTATTGGCATCTAAAATAACACGTGGCTCGGTGATCTGATACGTCACTTTGGTGAACTAGTACCTTAGAGAATGCACTTGAGTCCAACGATTGAGTATTGGCATCTAAGAGGGCACGTGGCTCGATGATCTGATGCGTCAGTTTGCTAAACTAGTGCCTTAGAGAATGCACGTGGGCCCGACGTTCCGGAATGGCATCTAAAAGGACACGTGGCTCGGTGATCTGATGCGTCACTTTGGTGAACTAGTGCCTTAGAGAATGCACGTGGGTCAAGTATTTGAGAATGACATCTAAAATGGCACGTGACTCGGTGACTTGATGTACCACCTTGGTGAAGAGGTCGCCTTAGAGAATGCACGTGGGCCCAAGATTTGAGGCACATGGCTCGGAGACTTGGAATGTCATCCTGGAGAATGCACATGGCCTAGCTTTTAGATATTCCTCAGTGGAGAATGATTCGTGTGACATGTAATCGACTGGTTCGATTTGTTTGGAGTGTATGGGTGCCTATTATGAATTATATTGACTTGCATGTGGGATCTAAGGCCAAGGTAAGTCATATGCCATGTGCATGTTTAGGCAACCTATAGTATAATGGTTTACTAATCGGGCCTTAGTGGGGTAGAACTCGCTGAGACGTAGTCTCATCCCGGTTTGGGGAAAACATTTCAGGACCCCGATGAGGAGCTGAGGAAGAGGAATCTGAAAAGGAGATCTTTGAGGTGAAACCTGAGGAGAAGGATTTTTGGAAGAAGAAGATAATACCGAAAGGAATTTTGCGTACGACCTGGATGGACTGAGATTCCATCTTCTTTTGAGATCTCCATTTTGATGTGAATAGTTATGTAGTACTTTGGTTTGGGTTTTGTATAAAAGTTTGGTTATAAGTTTCAATATGAAAAATATGGCCCCTTTTCTATCCTATCGATTCTTTGTCTCGGGGATTTATAATCTTCCGCATGTGCTTAATAAATGAAAGGGTCGGCGATACATAGTTCTGAGATATCGCATTATAAAATCGACCAAGGTAAAATGATGTGTGCGTGCCCGAGGATCGGGGCGTGACAAGAAGATCCAAGCATTATAGCAGTAGCACAACTCGTGGTTAGAGAGTGTGTTGGTTTGCCACTGTTAATCGATAGAGTGGCAAAAGTTTTTGGAAAGAAGGACGACATTTCTCTCTAGAGAGATGAATTGACACGTTTGCAGAGATGGCTGAGTATCAATAACCAAGGCATGAATGAAATGCTCAAATTCCTCAAGTTCTGTTACGAGGATTTATATGGGGAGGATAAAAAGGTTTGCTTTCTTTATGGAGCATTGTTTCCCAAGGACTCTGACATATTTGTGGACTATCTGGTGGAATGTTGGAAGGCGGAGGATTTCTCCATAGCGTTGATGAGTTTCGAGATGCACGTGATAGAGGGCACAACATATTGGATAATCTGATTAAAGTATCATTATTAGAAAAAAGTGCGGTGAAGAGACATGTCCGAATGAACAAAGTACTTCGTAGTATGGCTCTTAAAATTTCATCAGAAGTCTCGGACCATAAGATCCTGGCAAGACCATGCGAGGGGCTAAAACAACCGCTAAAGGAAGAAGAATGGACATCTGCAAGACGAATTTCTTTGATGGATAATGACTTGTGCAGTTTACCAGCAATTTCAAATTGCACAAATCTTTCGACTTTACTCTTGCAAAGAAACAATAATTTAATGATAATCCCAGAGAGCTTCTTCTTGTCTATGCAAAGACTCCAAGTATTGGACTTACACGCTACGGCAATAACATCCCTTCCACCTTCTTTGCCTTGCTTGACTCATCTCAGGGCACTCTACTTGAATTCATGCAAGGGCTTAATAGAACTACCTTCAAGCTTAGAGGCACTGGTGCATCTAAAGGTGCTTGACATTCGACACACCGGAATCATCGCTTTACCTATTCAAGTTGGAAGGTTAATGCAGATATGATGTTTGCGCATGTCATTGTCAAATTTAGACACCACAAACCCAATGTCCAAGGTGATTTCGAGCATTTCATCATTAGAACTCATGATTGATGTAGACCCGAACACTTCGTGGTCTGATCAGGTCATGAAGATTATCACGGAGGAGGTTTCTGCCTTGACACGGTTGACTTCACTGACAATTTTCTTTCCTAAAGTAGAGTGCCTCGCAATCTTCGTTAGAACAAGTCCTCTGTGGGCGGACCTTCGCTTCACATTTCAGTTCTCGGTCGGTATTTGCAATTCGGTCAAGTATCATATTCTTGATTATTTTGAATATCAATTGTGCAAGTGCTTGAAGTACGCAAACGATGAAGGCACACATCCTGTGATCTCAGAAGTACTCACTAAGACTGAAGTGTTTGAACTAATTGATCATAGGAATATAATGAGCTTATCAGAATTTGGGACTGAGAACTTGAGTGAACTCAGAGCTTGTTCAGTGGAGGGTTGCAAGGACATTAGATGCATCATCGACGGTGACGTAGCACCACCTCATGCATTCAAATGCCTAGAGAGAATGGACATAAAAAATGCCTCAAGTTTGCATTGTATATGGAAGGGCCCCGGGACTGTGGGAAGCTTGGGCCGAATGACTAGTTTGACCTTGTTCAATTGTCCCGAGCTCAAGAAGATATTCTCAAATGGATTTATCAAGCAACTATCTGAGCTGAAGCATTTGAGTGTTGAAGTGTGCCACAAAATTGAGGAGATCATCATCGAAACTGAGAATCATTGCTTGGACCCTAGAACACTCCCGAGTCTTAAAAAGCTAGTGCTTCATGATCTTCCGAATTTAAGAAGCATTGCTCCGAATGACTTATTGATTTGGCCTTCTCTAGAGAGACTGGATATAGCTTCATGTCCATCCTTGTTGAAACTTCCTTTTACCAGCATAAATGCTATCAATTTAAGATCCATTGATGCTGAGCAATCATGGTGATCCACATTGGTGTGCCAAGACGATGCTATCAAGGAAAGATTACGGTCCTTTTTGTAGCTTCACTTAGCCTTTCTCCGTAGCTCTTTGCTTCTTATTCATCTTATTTGTTGTGACTGGAATTATGTATTAGCATAGGCTTTTGTTTTGTTTCTCTGCATGCACAATCTATTAGATGGTTATACTCACCAATGAGGTGATGAAAATGATAAAAAGAACGATTCTGGGTGTTTTTTTTCTATGATTACTTGTTGCAATATTGAGCTCCTTTAGCACTGCAAACTGTAGTTGCTTCTTGTCAGGAAATAGTGAATTAAATGTAGTTTCTTCTCAATATCATGCGAGTTATGTATTGCAAGTTTGTTTACTGTTCTTATAATATCTAATACATAATGTAAAATTGACCTTTGAACATTTAATAGGTTTTACTAATATCAGAGAAGATTTGTGTAGGGCGTGCATATTATGTGAATTGAGTTCATAGTAGTTTGCCCGGCATCTTATATTCTATGATGTATCCTTTATATTAAACGAGGGTTTTGAGAGGATATATGTCCTTCCCTCCCTTCTTTCCTTTTCTAATTTACTAAAGATCTCTTCAATGCCAATCCCTACACCTTTTCTCTTCGTTTTTTCATTTCTATTATACAATATCATTATCTTTAATCTTTTATTTTTTTTACTTTAAAGGTATCAATTATGTTCTTCCATTCTTTTTGCACCTTATGGGTTAGTGTTAGTGTCTTATTTTATTGAAACTACAGTGAATCGTCATTCTATTTTACCCAATACAATCTACTATATTCCTCTGTAATGTATTCAAGTACATGCCATATATTTATAATTTCATGTATTTTCTTATTATTTCCTCTTTAAACATTCTTTTTTTCTTGATTCTCTTTCTCTAATCTTTGTAATTACGATCACATTATACATTGAAATCTTACATTTCAATTTTGTCCATAAACTTATCAAATTATGATGTATGATGAGATAAGGTCATTTCTTTTTTTTTTCTTTTTTCCTTTTTAAATTCATATTATATACCAAAAATTTGACAATGACATACGCAAACATCTCATCCGCATTAACCTTCCAACTTGAATAGGTAAAGCGATGATTCCGGTGCGTCAAATGTCAAGCACCTCTAGATGCACTAGTGCCTCTAAGCTTGAAGGTAGTTCTATTAAGCCCTTGCATGAATTCAAGTAGAGTGCCCTGAGATGAGTCAAGCAAGGCAAAGAAGGTGGAAGGGATGTTATTGCCGTAGCGTGTAAGTCCAATACTCGGAGTCTTTGCATAGATAAGAAGAAGCTCTCTGGGATCATCATTAAATTATTGTTTCTTTGCAAGAGTAAAGTCGAAAGATTTGTGCAATTTGAAATTGCCGGTAAACTGCACAAGTCATTATCCATCAAAGAAATTCGTCTTGCAAATGTCCATTCTTCTTCCTTTGGCGGCTGTTTTAGCCCCTCGCATGGTCTTGCCAGGATCTTATGGTCCGAGACTTCTGACGAAATTTTAAGAGCCATACTACGAAGTACTCTGTTCATTCGGACATGTCTCTTCACCGCACTTTTTTCTAATAATGATACTTTAATCAGATTATCCAATATGTTGTGTCATCTATCATGTGCATCTCGAAACTCATCAACGCTATGGAGAAATCCCTCCGCCTTCCAACATTCCACCAGATAGTCCACAAATATGTCAGAGTCTTCGAGAAACAATGCTCCATAAAGAAAGCAAACCTTTTTATCCTCCCCATCTAAATCCTCGTAACAGAACTTGAGGAATTCGAGCATTTCATTCATGCCTTGGTTATTGATACTCGGCCATCTCTACAAACATGTCAATTCATCTCTCCAGAGAGAAACATCGTCCTTCTTTCCAAAAACTTTCGCCACTCTATCGATTAATAGTGGCAAACCAACACACTCTCTAACCACGAGTTGTGCTACTACTATAATGCTTGGATGTTCCTGTCACGTCCCAATCCTCGGGCACGCAAACATCATTTTACCTTGGTCGATTTTATAATGCGATATCTCAAGACTATGTATCGCCGACCCTTTCTTTTATTAAGCACATGCGGAAGCAGTTATAAATCCCCAGACAGTAAATCGATAGGATAAAAAAGCAGAGCCATATTTTTCATATTGAAACTTATAACCAAACTTTTATACAAAACCCAAACCAAAGTACTACATAACTATTCACATCAAAATGGAAATCTCAAAAGAAGATGGAATCTCGGTCCATCCAGGTCGTATAAAATTCCTTTCGGTATTATCTTCTTCTTCCAAAAATCCTTCTCCTCGGTTTCACCTCAAAGATCTCCTTTTCAGATTCCTCTTCCTCAGCTCCTCATCGGGGTCCGAAATGTTTTCCCCAAACCGGGATGAGACTACGTCTCGCGAGTTCTACTACCCACTAAGGCCCGATTAGTAAACCATTATACTATAGGTTGCCTAAACATGCACAGGCATATGACTTACCTTGACGCCTTAGATCCCACATGCAAATCAATATAATTCATAATAGGCACCCATACACTCCAAACAAATCGAACCAGTCGATTACATGTCACACGAATCATTCTCCACTGAGGAATATCTAAAAGCTAGGCCATGTGCATTCTCCAGGATGACATTCCAAGTCTCCGAGCCATGTGCCTCAAATCTTGGGCCCACGTGCATTCTCTAAGGCGACCTCTTCACAAGTGGTACATTGATCAATCGAGTCGCGCCATTTTAGATGTCATTCTCAAATACTTGACCCACGCGCATTCTCTAAAGGCTTAGTTCACCAAAGCGACGTGATCGATCATGAACATACGTGTCCTTTTAGATGCCATTCGAACGTCGCCCACGCGTGCATTCTCTAAGCACTAGTTTAGCAAACGACGCGTCGGATCATCGACCCACGTGCCTCTTAGATGCCAATACTCAATCGTTGGACTCAAGTCATTCTCTAAGGATCTTGGTTCACCAAAGTGACGATGATCAGATCACCGGTAGCCACGTGTTATTTTAGATGCAATACTTAATCACAGGAGCCAACGCCCTTCTCCAGGTGATTTCTTGTCTACCATGATTCCACTATGAAACAACGCCTTTCTCTAAAGTTCGCCAATCCACTATCGATACCCAATTAATTCTCAATCGAATAATCAAATCAACTCAATAGGAATATATCATAAAATTCACAATTTAGATCAATTCCATACAAATTAAAGCTCAATTAAATAAACGGACTGCACCACGACGATCAGCACAAGATTTCGGCTGTTGGCCATCTCAATCTTAATTTCTGAAAAATAAATAAATAATTAATTAATTTCGAAAATTAATTAATAAATACTAAAAATTCAATTTAGCTCAAAATAAAGCCCAATTAAATAAACAGACTTCACCACGATCACCAGCATAAAATTCCAATCACGAGCCATCCCAGTTGAATTTTCGGAAAATAAATAATTATTTAATTTAATTCCGAAAATTAATATTTAAGTGCCAAAAATTCCACTTATGCCCTAAAAGCCTAATTGAAGCCCGATTAAGATCGGGAAAAATCTCAAGATACTGTTAATAAATAGTAGACCACGTCTACTTACTAAATACACATTTAATTTGACTAATTTGCATCACAATTAACTAATAATCACTAATCCATTCTAATCTAATCACATAAACCTAACTAATTAAAATTAAACAATCCTTAAGCATAATTAGCCCACTAATCAGGGATTAGTGAGATTACTCACCGGAATCACGCGCAAATCGGATCAATCCGACGGGGTCGACGCGAGGAACAACAAACTCCAAAGGAGGCCTCGGGTTCGGGGTCCGGAAACCTCAAAACGAGCCTAGAACCGCTGTTGGAAACCCATTTTCCAGCTGCTGTTCTTGGCCGAACGAAGCTGCTCCGGGGGCTGAAAAGGCGGAGCAAGGCCGGTGGAGGGCAAGGGGGACGCCGGGGAGGCCGGGCGGTGGCCGGACGAAGCTGGGCGGTGGCCGGAGGCGGCTGGTCGGGGCGGAACAGGGCTGAGCAGAGGCCGAACGGGGCTGGACGGCGCACGGTGAGGACGGCAGGCGCGGGCAGGAAGCGGCGGGGTGCACGGCGTCGCGCGAGCGTGCGGTGCGGGCGGCGGGATGGGCGGCGACGGCGAGCTGCAGCTTCTGTTCTTCCTCAGTTCGCTGGTTCGCACGCGAAGAAAGAAGAAGAAGTGGTGTTCGGTCACGTGGGGTGGGGAGGAGAGAGAGAGATAAGGCTTGACCGGTCAAAAGAAAAGAGAGAGAGAAGAGTGAGTCGGTGGGGGCAAAGCTGTCCGCACGAAGGGGGAGGGGAGAGGAGAGAAAAGAGAGAGAAATAGAGAGAAAAGGGAGAGAAAAAGAAAAAGGAAAAGAAAATAATATTTTAAATAAGAAAACACAATTTTCTTATTATTTTTATTATTTTCCTTTTCTCATTCCCCTTTTATTTTCTCCTGATCTTCGATTTTTCCTTCAATAATTTATTCTTGAAATTTCGGACTCAATAATTTCGATAATTTGTGTGCGATGAGACAAGTAATCCAAAAATGATTGCGACACGCTTTCGAATATTTAATTCCCAAAACCAAATTAAATTTCATTGGTTAGAATCAATCAAACGCGATTTTAGTCTAATTCAACCAATTGAGTAGCTTTTAGGGATTTTATTGAATACATCCCTTAAAGCTTCACCCAATAGGTTAGTTAACTCGTAAGTGATCAGATTAGAGAAAAAAGACCATAGGCACGTTGACGACATTGCCCATTTCACTTTATTGAAACAGAGTCGAATTTCAAGATGTTACACTTCCATAGTCCGACCTACTTTTTCTTCGAACATTTTATATGCATCGGCATCAGATAAACGATTCATATGGACCGACTCGTCAGCACCCATGTCATGGCACAAATCATAGAATCTACTGGCAAATACCACCTTGCTGCCCTTGTCATTGGAGGGAATACCTACCTACCTCTTTTAAATTTAAATGATCCCAAACTTCATCTAGGAGAAGTAAGAACCTCATGCCTTCCAACTCGTCATTTATGAGTTGTGCAATCTCAACCGGGTCCCTTCCGCCCTCCACTTTCAGCTTCAGACGCTGTGTGATTGCATTTTGCACCTTCTCGATATTCCTGGCCTTCGATACTGATACCCAAAGGACAATGTCAAAGATTTTCTTAACTTCTTCACTATTATTCAAATTCTGCATCACCATAGTTTTCCCAGTGCCCACCGATCCCCAGAGTCCGATCATTTTAAATTCTCTCTCCCTTAGATTACCCAAAATCTCTTCGAGAACCCAGTGTAGCGAAGGCTTACCCTTAGTCCTCGGAGCGTCTATGACTCTCACGGGCTCCGGGGATCTTTTAACTACCCCTCCATCATCAAGTTTTTCTTCTTCTAGCAGGACTTTTAATTTCTCACGCTTCTTGGCCATATGCTTGCTGAGATTTGCACGGGACCAGAACCGAGCGTATCTCCAAGCATGCACAGTCTCTTCATTGTACTTTCTTTCCAATTCGAGTACTTCTTGTTCGGCCACCTCGACCCTGCTAATCCAGGCTTCCCGTACATTGGTTAGCCTGTTCATCCTGTCTATTTTTGCCTCTAAATCATGCCTTGTTGCTTTAAGTTTTCCTGCTTGCTCCTTCATCTCCTCAAAATTAACCTTGAAATGATTAGCATAGTCAATTTTTTGACAGATGTAGCCAAAAATGCCACGTCCATCCTTGTAGCCTTCGACTGCTGCTGCAGAAGCTGCTGCTTCAAGCATCAATATCACAAGAACAAAATCAATTTGAAAAAGCCCTACAAGAAAATGCAGATTACTTGGGTAGAAAAGAGCAAGTAATCCGGTTTAGTCATGAGATGTAAACTTAGACAAAAGGAAAAACAGAGTTTGACTTTACATTTGTCAAGCGAACGTACAGGAAAACAAACTCTAATAAAGAGAATGAGTTTAACTTTTGCAATGATACAGAGATTTTAACAGAGATGTCTCAACAATAAATAATGTAGAACTTCTGCATTTGGCTCAATTACAGTCTCAGTGAATATAACCCACATGTTCGAACCTATGTTTTTGGGAAAGATCAGTACCTAAACTAGAACATGTTTATTTGCTACTGTAATAAGCCTAAGGCAAGTCAAAGTAATAATAAAGTCTCCGCAGTTACAATCTCGCAGTTCTCGGTTCAGTTCAAGTACTGAATCTGAATGCCTACTTTCCACAAAAAGTGGACCAAGTAGACCAAATGGAAAAAAAAAAAAAAAGCTTCATCTTATTATCGGGTGCTTAAAGGAAGTTGCCGTCTTAGCCACGCACAGTAAGAAATTTAAGGTTCTCCATGGACGTCCACTGAGGCCAATTAGAGAGATCCACTGATTCAGAAGAAGACAGTTTTAGACCACTAGAAATTAGGTGATGGCAAAAGATGGTAGCAGTGTGAGCTGCAAAAGATGCATTTTTTGTGATCGCACCATCGTTTCATCACGTAGCAGAGGATCAATCTTGCAATAGAGAGTGGATCTTTTGAAGCACAGGCTTACGCACAGAAAGGAAGGAAAGAACAAGAAAAAGAAGAGATAAAAATACAGTCCCATAAGCAACATATCTTAGATTTAGAGAGAGGGACGAAGCATCTCGCATACCTGATTCTGCAAAGATTGAGATTGGCAAGATGAGAAAGTCATACACAGTTGAAGTTGCTCTGTGGAGAGAGAAGGGATGAATCAGTGGTAATCCATTGACGTTCCAAATTGCACCTGTACAATTGCATGAATTTCCTCATGCACCTTAGCGCATGATTGTAAATTGGAAAGTTTGGAGACAATGCCTCCACGTGTCTAATTAGGTGCTTGAATACTGACCACCTACTTTCTCCTCGCTCCTTTAACTTCGTAAAGTTCAAATAATATTTCAGTTTATTAGGAGAAAAGGCTTTTCTTCTTTTGCCCAGAGAGAGAAAGTCAATAGGCAATTTCATGCCTAGAAACGAACGGGACGAAATAACTTTATGTTTTTTCTTCTTGGCTAAAAAAAAAACAACCAGTTATGAAGCTTCATTTATTTGATAGAAAATGAATGATTTAAAAAAATAATTTTCTAAAAATAATTATTTATATCGTTTGAAACAATTAGTTATGAAAAATACTTTTATTATCAACAAAAATTCTTATTATTTTCAGAAAAAATGAAAATATTTTTTATTCGTGCATTTTTATCGGAAAGTATATTCAAAATTATTCATCTTTTGTGAAATAAATCAATCCTAATTTTCTATCTTTAAGTGGATGGTCAACTTTGTTAGAATCGTCCACCCGAGAGAGTGCAAGCAATATCTACTCTTCCACAAGATTCTTGGATACAAATATACAACTAATACATGTATGCGCTGTTTATAAGTAACATTAGATGATTTGAGGCTCATCTTATCTAACATCACAAGTCAATTAGTGAGTTGGTTACCACTCTCTTTCTTAAGAACTTGTCCTTCGTTACTTTATTATTGCGACTCACTATTCATATTAGGTATGACTTGTTTCAAAGTAGATAGATTCTAGGTTCTATTCTGTCAGAGCGGATTCTCGATTTTTGTATTCGAGAACCAAATTGGTGGACCTTGGAATCGGCCTAGTATCAAATTGGCTGGTTCCAAAGTAGACCGGGATTTGGCCACATTTTTTTTCTGTTTCACTTTTATTATTTATTGATTTAAGACCTTTAGACTTTGAAGGAGCAAACTTTAACGAAAATAAAAGTGGAGCGACCTGATTATGTAAATAATCGCCAGAAATCCCCACAAAGTTGCCCAGCCTCTTGTGGTCTCTATAATCTGATTAGTCCTGCTCACCCCGCGAAATCAAGATGGAGGCTATGGAAGGACCTGACAGAGAGACTTCTCAGTTCTCTTCCAAAAGGTAACCAGACTTGGCCATGTAGAATTTGAGAATGTTATGTATATTTCCATAATTGATCTTGATTGATTGTAATTGATATTTTATTATTTTCGATAATTATCCTGTGAAGTCTACTTTTTGTTCAATAATATACATTATATTACATCTTTTTCGTCATGACTATTCTCAACTTCAAATAACAAAAGGACCAGAATCAACGGGAAAGATAATCCCTAGCACATTTCCAGCAGCTTACAAATGTGCTCCCAATCAGCTTACTCTTGATATATATACAATGTCAAATACCGAGTAATCATAATGCTTCTATAAGGAGAAGAATATATGCAAATCCATCTCCATTCATGCTATTTGCTAAGTAATCTTATTTATGTTGTGTACAACAGTACCCATATTATTTTCTTTCAATTCGAATATGCAAGAGAAAGAAGATTTTTTTATTTGTTATCTTAAGAATCTTTTTTTTTTTTTTTGCTATTTTATCTCCTTCTCTTACATCTAATAACAAAATAGATCGATATAAGATAATGGGTTATTTTAATATGTCAATCGTTTTTATGGACGCAATAATTAAAATTCATATGGCTAGATAGAGTGCATACATGCTACCTTCATCAGTTCAGTCGACCCTTATGCTTCTCTTCCTCGAGACATTGCCCTTTTTATTAGGAAAATGGGCAATGCCATGGTGACGGCTCGGTCATTCTTTCACCGGTAGCAGGTGCTTTCCTTACCGGAGAATATTCCATGGAACCGGACTACTTTACCTAACCGGTTTTCAAGGGAAAAATAAGAAAGTTTCATCTGCCATTATTTGTTATATTTCGAGCCGGACTACTTCCTTCTTTGGGGTGCGATCATGGGGAGATATTCCCCACCGCAGGCCTTCGATTTACGTTCTGCTCGGGTTTCATGTTCGTCCGTTCAAGGATCCGATTCCGACATCTCTTGCGGTTTCCTTCATTTCCTCAAATTTTTTCATTCATGTTTGGTTTTCGGCTGGAATGTTCACGTGTTGTTTGGCTCGCATGTTTTAATAGTAGGATTGTTCATCATCTTTACTCATCATCAGGTACCCCACAACCGGTAGAGGAACTTGAGATATGTTTTGCCGACATCGGTTCCCGTCCGCCTGAATATAGCAGCAGAAAGGTCCTTATGCGCAGGGGTTTAGGACTGACGGAACCTCCGGAGGTCACGCAGTGGCGGAGTTTTGCAGAGATTTACTTGATGGAAAATCAGTTGACTAAGTTACCCGAGGATCCTCGGTGTCCTGTACTCTTGGTATTGTTTCTGAATAGAAATTACAAGCTTGGAACTATCAGTCCGTCTTTCTTTGATCACATGCCTGCTCTTGAAATCCTGAATTTATCCAGAACTCAGATCAAGTCCTTGCCAGAGTCTCTGTTCAGGTTAAGCCGCCTGAAAAGACTGTTCTTAAATCACTGTGAGTTATTGATGGTGTTACCTTCAAAAATTGGAGAACTTCAGCAGCTTGAGGTACTTGATCTTGAAGGTACTGAGATCATGGATCTGCCAAAGGAGGTGGCAAAGCTAACAAAGCTCACTTGCTTAGAAGTATCTTTTTGCCGACGCATAAATCAGGGCACAAAATCTATGAGAGCGAATGCGTTGATTCCTCAAGGCACTATTTCCGCGTTATTTCAGTTAGAAGAATTAAGTATTGATGTAAATCCAGAGGATGAGAGGTGGGAGAGTGTTGTGGAAGCTATTGCTGATGACGTCTGTGGCTTGATAAGTCTGGATACACTTAAATTGTACCTTCCGCGAGTGGAATATCTGAGGAAATTCAAATGGTTTGGTACATACAAGGTGTCTAGATCAATGTCACATTTCAAATTCATTGTTGGCAATCATGATAAACGCATAATGAATCGACTCCTAGTGGATCTTGAGTTTGAGTTAGAACGCTGGGATAGATCCCCAAAATATGTAAATGGTGTGGGGGTGCCTATAGATATCCAGAAGATGCTTCGGCATGCTACTGCATTTTTCTTAGACCGCCATACGGATGTCACTTAGCTATCTGATTTTGGGATTGAGAACATGGAGCAACTGAAATGCTGCATAATTGGGGAGTGTAATGAGATTCGGGTTATTATTGATGGAACTGACATGTACGATGAAGCTGATAGAAGTGGAATTGTATCAAAAATATTGGAGGATGACACGAGGCTTCTCAAGTCACTTGAATATCTCTATGTATATCGTATGAAGAGTTTGAGTTGCATTTATGAGGGGCCGCTGCATCGAGGATCCTTGTCTCATCTTAAATGCTTGGCCTTAGTCACATGCCCTCGGTTGACTACTCTATTCACACCTGGCCTACTGGAAAATCTTGATAGCTTAGAAGAGCTCAAAGTCAAAGACTGCCGTGTTGGCTCAAGTTTAGTGACGTGTGAAGATACTTCTATTTACGAGAGTAGTCACTTCCTCCCCAACATGAAAAGGATATCCCTATTCTCGTTGCCAGAACTCATTAGCATTTCCAGTGGCTTACGCGTTGCACCAAACTTGGAACGAATGAGCATTATCGATTGTCCGAATCTCAAGAGTCCATCACCCGATGAAATCTGTTGCAATCATCCGACAGGGACGAAAGGTAAGAGTAGTTATCAGCGAAGAGCATTGTTCTGTTGAGATGATGCCTGTCTTTTTCTTTCCCTTTCATTTTATGCATTTGATTGAACAAGTTAAAAGCTGCAGGGGAAGAGAAAATTGGAAAGTTAACATTTATCTGAATGAAATCTGATCTTCTTTTAAATCGGATATCTGATATCACCCTTGAAATGTTTATGAATGAGGCGGCGACAGCTAACTATACAATATTCTGGCCGTTCTAATGTTAGCTTCAGAACTATGACTGCTTCTGATGCATGTATTTTCAGTGTACAAAACCAAATATCGGCACAGCATTAGTGTGCAGTGATTTGGATTGCTAGTCTATTTTTGCTGCTGTAAACGGGCTTCAAGCTTGTAGATTGACGAAACACTAGCTGGCTTAGTTACTATTTTTTGGTAGGAGAATTTCTTTATTAGAGTGCCGAGGGAGTTATTATCAATGTCAATTGTGAATAGATAATCTAAATTCCTGTTTTACATTCTGTGGAACTACTGTACTTTTTATCTGGTGATATGAAGATCTTATTTCATGATATTCTGCTTGTGTTTGTTGGAGGTACTATACCGGAAAAAGGAAAGGAACATACTTTTTATTTATTTTTGGTCTTGTGAAAGAATGAACTTGAAATTAATGTTTGGTTTATGTTACAAAGTCCAACCAAAGGTTTAAGTTATAAGGCAAGAAAGAGAGATTACGTGTATATAAAATTTTCAAATTGTGTTACTGTTTGCATTGCAATAATCGTGGATGCGGGCATATCAACCTCATTGGACGTGAAATCACCACAATAGGGCCAACAATGCCCCATATTGTTATAAATTCCATTCTTGCCGACTGCTATTTGCCGCTACTTAAGACGAAGGTTATCATAAGCTCTGTAAAAGAATGATGTTCAACACTTTAATACTCCCTCTCATATGCAACCCCGGAAAAATTAAATGATGAATGCACTTTAGGAATAAGATAGGGAAAATAACCCACTTGAAATGAAATGTTAAATGGGGCATGGAAAATCGAGAGTTTATGCTCTAGTACCAAATTAAAAGTCCAATGTGAAAGTTTAAGTATTGAGTGGATGCAGACTATGGGACCCTTATAAGCCCCAAAAGAAGCAAAGTGGGATATATTACTATTATATGTAGCTTGTTATAGTGGACTTATGTCTGGTTTTGCGTTTTGACGGCTCATGCATTTGCCCCACTAACACTTGTCAAGCTGGAGTTGATTGCCAGTGTCCTTAGGAGTGCTCTTTGTTCCCAGAGTTTATTTGGCTATATTGGTATGGAAGTGATTAACGATTATTGTGTGTTGTAGATTATCTAGCAAAGGGTGATGATAGCGATGCTTCTCATAGGAAGACATAAGTTTGTGACAGATCTAGAGTAGGTTGAGGGCGTGATATCACAAGAATGAGCAAAGTACGACAGAGATTGGTTGCATAGAATTATTTTAGTCTATATCAAGAGATATTGCTGCTTAATCTTTTTCCATCGCTTTGATTGCAAGTTGAATATGTTGTCATAGTTTTCTGTTGTCAACCACAAATATCCACGTAGGTGGCTACATACCCTCCTCTATTTGGGACTGAATAATTACTTCAATTGGAAAAGTAACAGGTGCTACACCGACTGGCAGATTAGTTGATTCATCTTTTAATTCCTGTTTAGATGAAGTGGCTTGGTGCTTATTGTTCCCCTAAGTGACCCAAATTGATGGTTATTTGTTTCGTCTCATATGCTAATTTCGTATTTGAGCAGCACAAGGTATTCCAAATGATGCAAGCAGAGAGCAGCCTGCTCCTCCTGTGGTTTTGTCCACAACCACTGTTAATGTAGACCGTTCAACTTCCAAACTCAAAAGGGAACCTAAAGTTGCTCCTCGGCCGTGGAAATTCAAATTTAATGATCTTAAGTTAGCTGCTAGAAACTTTAGTGCTGCAAGTCCTCTTGGTAAAGCTGGTTTTGGCTGTGCGCGTGGATTTACAAATGAGGTATCTATAGTCGCTCCTCGGCTGCGGGAATTTTCATTAAAGGATCTTAAGTTAGCTACAAGAAACTTTAGTCCCGAGGGTCTGCTCGGTCAAGGCGGTTTTGGCCGTGTCTTTAGGGGTTGGATTAAAGGAAATGGGATTGTTCCTCCGGAGCTTGGCACTGGGCTGACTGTTGCTGTTAAGATTCTCAATAGTGGGCAGCGGACTCACGAACAATGGCTGGTTATATCTCATGTGTTTATCTTTTCTTTCTGAATTAATGCATGTTTGACAGTTAGTATGACTTTTGAACTGTTGCACTTTCCACGTGTCAGGCTGAAGTGAGTATTCTTGGTCATCTAGTACATCGAAATTTAGTACATTTAATTGGATATTGCGTGGAAGGCAACCAAAGGCTGCTGATATATGAGTATATGCAACGAGGGAGCTTGAACAATCACCTCTTGGAAAGTATGCGCACTTGTCCTTTAACATGTGCTTGGTGCCCTTAATGACATGTCCTACATTATGTTCATACCATACAAGTACTCACGGTAAAACGATCCACCTGTTGGATATGGAAGTCATGTCTCCCAAGAAAACTATTTGATTGCTACTAGAATATGGATGATAATTTTAAGGAGAAAAAAATGTCACTTGTCCTTATTATGGACGTCATTGTAGGGTTCGGAACCATAATTTCCTAAATAGTTCTTCAATGCTCATACTTTGTTGAATGTTCTTCTGCCTGAAATGTTTTTATGTATATTGCTTTTTTGATATTGGTGCCACCCACCAAAAGGGTGCAATACCAGATACTTTCAATGTTGTCATGTACTCAGAGGACATTATAGTTCGATGCCAGGAAAAAGGAGGGGAATCCTGAGACAATTCTCTCTAACTTGGTCATGTACTCAGAGGACATTATAGCTTCATCCGTGTGTGATTTTAGTATCGTTTTATCATCTTTGTCTCTCAGTAGTACATGTCAGGGAATCCTGAGACAATTCTCTCTAACTTGGTCATTTAGGTGCAAGAACACTAGAGTTGTATCGTATTGAGGATGGAACTTAGTACAAGGCTTGCAAGTATGCTAGTAATGATATTTAATGGAAGGGACATGCCTGCCAATTGAACAACTCTCGAAAGATACTAAATGTTTTTAATAGTAGGGCATATTCCTTTGCATAAGCATTATTTTCATTTTTATGAGAAAAGAAAGGGAATCCTGCTGTAGTTTCTATCATATTCTTGCCTTGCGTACTAATTCTTAGCAGTTATTTTCCAAAAGTTGGTATCAGTTTTAACCAAAGTATCTTTGACTATGGTGGCTTCAGAAAGGCAATATTGATTTATCTGTGATGACAAATATTTTGTTAGTTAATTATTGTGTTCTTTTGTGGGCTGTGTAGCGGAATTGCCTCTCACTTGGCGTAACAAGACAAAAATAGCGCTGCAAGCTGCAGAGATTCTTGCTTTTCTTCATGGGAAGGCAGAACCGCCAGTGATATTTCGTAATTTTAAACCTTCCAAGATCCTATTAGATGATGTAGATAGCAAAAGCTGGGGTGACATTCCTTTTTCCTTTTTAATCACGATGTTTGACTTTTCCATTACTCGTCTTTTTTAGGACTACAATGTCAAGCTTACTGGTTTTGGACTTGCAACTGTTCTCGAGGGAGATGACTCTCACTCCGGCACTGTCGTAGGAACACTTGGCTATATTGACCAGGAATACTTAATGCGTGGTATGTGTATGTTTCTACGAGCAATTTGTGGATGAGAGATGTCCAAATAACCTGCACAAAAGTGGTTGGGTAAGATTTTTGACATGTCAAATTATCCTATGGCATAGAAAAGGGAGAACAGCCCCAATCTACACACCTCATTCACAACATGTGCACCAATTTTGACAAAGAACTGAATTGAATTAGGTAGATTTCAACCGTGACCACAGACAAGAAAATTAGAGGGACGGTCATATACCGATATAACCTAATTTTCTCTTTGTGCATCCTGTCTCTGCTCTGTCCTCATATGTTTTGTCATGATTTGCAGGAATGGTATGTGTTGGAGTAATTAAATATTAAACCATATTTTCATTTAACAGTTTAAATTTTTTTAATAGTTGGCAGTAGTCTACCAAAATCTCATATGGTATCAGAGTTAGAGGTCCTGAGGTCAAATCTTTCCATACCTTATTTGTCTCTTTAATTAAATATGTCAACACTTAGTACTAGACAAAGAGATCAGAGTTAGAAGTCCTAAGTTCAAACATTTCCATACCTCATTTGTCTTTTTAATTAAATATGTTCACGCTTAGTACTAGACAAAGATATTCGGATTAAGTGTGAGGGGGAGTGTTTCCAAATGATGTTATTCCCTTACTTTCAGTCCTTCGGGTATCTTATCATTGGATGGATTATATTGCATATTTCTTGCTTGAACTTCTGGAACATTACGCGCAGCGTACCTTGTGGAATGACTGATCGGTGCTCAGTACTTGCAGTCCTTTTCTTCGTCGGAGGCATCTCTCAACTGTTGTTTCCTCTGAGAATAATGTCTGGTGTCTTTCTCATATTTTTTTGTCCAGGAGGAACCTGTAAAATTTGCTGGACCCTCACGAGTCAGTTTTCCTAGGTGATCTAGATTTATTTTATGCGGTATGCGCAGGCTTTGGGAATGATAAAGGCTGATCACAAGTATATGAAAATTGGATCTTGAGGGTTCATATTAGGCGAATTCGTAATCCACGTTAATCATGCAATGCTGGCAAGTGAAATATATATATTGGTTTTATTATTCTTTTTTATTAACGACCGAAAGTCCACTATACCCTTCGAACACCTGATTGATCCCCATCAGGTATGGTGCTTTTTGATAGGATGCACAACCAGTAATTACGGAAACTGATTCATAATTAAAGTTCTTTCCCTGTAAGTTTTTATATGCTTCAACGCTACATGTCTGAAGGGTTCCTAGTTCATAACGGAGAATCTAGGTTTCTTAGAGTAGCCGGTTAATGTGGTAGTCGTCCGTCCTACAAGCAATAGATAATTAC
The DNA here is from genome assembly GCA_016097595.1 of Eucalyptus pumila. NCBI lineage: Eukaryota > Viridiplantae > Streptophyta > Magnoliopsida > Myrtales > Myrtaceae > Eucalyptus > Eucalyptus pumila. The sequence goes on along the minus strand of CM027852.1, from coordinate 1,402,024 downwards.
TTAAAAACGTAAATCCATACCAGGTATTATTTGTTTCTTTGTTTTATGTCCTTTAGGGCTACATGCGGTATATCGTGATTTGTGTTTATTCTCATTATAATTTCCTATTTATCATTTAGGAGTAGCGAAATTTAACTTTAAAACTAAAAGGACAATTGATTTGGAAAATATTTTCCTAAAAATGATCGTTTGTATTTTTGAAGTAACTAGTCAATGAAAAATGTTTTCATTATCAATAATAATATATGTATAAATATTTTTGTAGGCGATGAAAATATTCTTTAATAATTTGTTTTTGTAAGCAATACAAACGATCATTTTTAAAAATTTATTTTCTAAATCATTCATTTTTTGTAAAATAAATATGTCTTAAATATTGTTTCAGCCTTTTAGTTCAAGTACCTGTTTTTGATTGTTAGAGGTGGTTGTGATATTTGACGGGTCCTTCATGGATTGTATTTATATCCAAATAGGACCAACTGGTACTTGTTCTTGGTAATCCCGACTACTGACTACACATATATTATTGCAGGTCACATTACAGTAAAGAGTGGTGTCTATGGTTTTGGTATGGTTCTTTCGGAAATCCTGACTGGAAGAAAACCGTTTGACCTTATTGGTCGTGGACGTTTGTACTTTCGGTCACATAGGGAAGATGAAAGAATTTTGCCCGAATTGATGGATCCAAGGCTCACAAGTGAGTACTCAGAAAAAGGTGCCCAGATTGCTTTGTAGTTGGCTGCTGGCTACCTTGAACTAGATCCGGATGCTCGTCCCTGGATGAGTGAAGTTGTCAAAGTTTTGAAGACTATCCAATATCTTCCATACATGCCAAGTACATCAGATATTGAGGACAAGACAGGGAAGCGCTAGCCGTGGAATGGCATCCAAACTCAAATCATGGTGAATTCAAGGAATGCAGCTCCTTCATTTCCGGATGGGACCAACACATATCCATGCCACCACACCACCAATCTTTGGAAGCCAATGATAAACTGCGGCAATGTGCCTATAAATAGTCGGCATTCAACCCCATTTTTCTCTTTTTCTCCTCTTTCCTTTTTTGGTGCCGGAGTTTTGGCTTCCATATAAATATTCACTCCTAATTATTGAAATGTCAATAGAGAAAAATATAGTATAAGTTATGCTACGTTTATAAAGTCATCCATTGAGAAGTGGTGAGGTGAAGCCCGAAATTGAGACTTGGGCATTGGTACCTTATCTCTCCTCTACAGTGTTTTAATGATAATGATTACCTCTGATTGTATCTATTTGACGTACCTCTTCCTGCGAAATTTATTATGTATGGAGCTTTTCCACGTTGTGGCATGTCTTTGACACATGTTCTCATTCTCAATAATCATCTCGTTGTATTTCTGTTTCTCACAAAACTGGGGTGCTTGCTCGTTTGAATTGCTAATTCGCTTGCTATGTAAAAATACACGGTTCTTCTCATTCAGACTTCAGCTACAATAAGTTGCTGGAAATTCTTTTGGGCCAGCATTTCTTGTTGAAACCGGTATTTGAGAATTCAATGTAGGCGATCTTTTATTTTATTTTTATTTGGGACCATGCGGCCCAACCCAAAAAATTGTCAGAGGCTGCGAGACCGGCCCAAGTAGGTGACGGCCCCGTTAACCACGCCTAGGACAGAGGTTGAAATGCTGGTGCCATGGCGCTTCCAAGCTTTTTTCTTTGATTTTTTATTTTCATATTATTCTATTCTTTCTGAGATATTCTATTTTTTTGTTTATTGTTCCCATTAATAAATATAAAGTGTATTATTTTCTATAATTTCTTTTTCTTTTCCTTTTTGTTCTCTTTTCCTTTAAATCTAATCAAAGATATTCTTACTTTTTTAAGGTAATAATACCTTTTCCTTTTGTATTTTGCAATCAATCTATTCATATAGTTGAACTTGATTAAATTCAATTACATATTAATTCACGTTAATTATTCCGAACCTACTTATCACCTTGAAAACAAATTTAGGGCACAGAATCGATGATGCTTTTATACAAGAGGATGTGCATTATCTCATTAATTTTAATATCAGTAAAACCTCAACAAAGACATTTTTCTACTGAGGAAGAATAACGAAGCTCCCATAATTATTATTGTGTTACCAAAAAAAGAAAAACTTTTTTCCTGCCACATCGCCCAGATTTCTTTTCTCCGCACTCCCTCGATTGTTGCCCTTTCCACGTCTCCGTCCACTCCTTCACTTTGGCCTCCCCACAATCCGATGTACTCTATTCGTTCCTCCATTTCTAGGGTTCCGAGTTTCACTTTTGCGTGCGCTTGTCATGTGCTTTCATGCCTGAAAGCGTTTCAATCTATTGATTTCTTCCGTGGCAATTTCTAGTTGTAGGGCCACTGCTGCCGTGGACATCAATTTTTTGGGGGCGGTGTGGCATCGGCGGGAAATGAACTCGGCTTGAACGCAATGCTTTCGGAAGAGGTGTTTTCCATCTCCTGTCAGTCAACAATGTTTTAAATGATTGCTTTGCTCACCCATGCTGATAGTGGGCACATGATGAAATTAATACATTGGATTGGACTTGTATTTTCTGAGAGGATATTAGCTTTTGCTTTGGGTGTTTGATGAATTAGTAATTTTTTTTTTTTTTTTGGTAACCGAGGATCCGCCTGAGCCCCTTTTGCTTACGCTATTCGGAGACACAAGGTCCTCCAGCACCCGGTGGCACCTTTTGACTTTAACGGCGATTATACCTTGAGAGAGACTAGCATGTTAGTAATTGCGGGTTTTGAACTCTCGACTTTGGCGATAAAGGAGAGATTTTCAACCAATGCAGCTGCCTAACGGTGGGTTAGTAATTTTTTTTTTTGTGAGTCACTAATTCCACTTTTCATCATCGTTTGGATGTTTGTTGATTATGATGGTAGTTTGTCTTTTCATTGTGTTTATGTAACTATTACCTTTATTGATCGTTCTGGGACACCCATGGAGACTCTGGGGGCCTTACTAGCTTGTCGACGACAAGGCCGCAAGCGGTTCATTTTTCTTCTTGAACATAAATTGGCTCTCTAAATTTGCACACAAAGTGTTCGTTTTCATGTTTAGTTGAAATACAATATATTTTTCTTGGCAGAATTCGATGAGCTTGTGAGCTCTGTGTGTGTGTGTGTGTGTGTGTGTGTGAGAGAGAGAGAGAGAGAGAGAGAGAGAGAGAGAGAGATGGATACTAAGTGTGGAATTGTAAGGTGAAATTGAGAGAGACGTAAATTTACTACACCAGCTAATTGTCACTATGCAATACGTGCCGAGAAAGGATAAGTAGGCCATGGAATTTGACGCAAATTATTAAGAAAGGATTAAATTTTTAGTTTGTTGAGTAAAGCATGCATCCAAAAAAAATGTTTTGTTACAACACATGCACATTGTTGTAGTTCTTTCTAGGTTTTTTATATTTATTTATTTATGTACATCTTCTTATTTTGTTATTTTACTTTTTAATTTGATACAAAATTTTATCTAAATAACACATTCACATAAGAGCTTAAAGTGGGCCAAGTTGATGGATATGGACTTCCACAGGTTGATAATATGAAAGTATGAGTAGAGAGCATGGGTCAAGTATGGGCTACTAAATTTGCTTTGTATGAAAATGAGTGAATTTAGATCAAAAATTTTAATTCGACCTGATCCATTTGTTTGACTTGTTTACCCCATGTCCTATATCTGCAGCGCAAATACCACATATTATCTAGTATTTTTCATACCCAATTCTTCACCGAAAAATTAGGGATGATCGGAGAAGCAGAAGCATATGCAAATTCTACACAAATTCCCTCTCAGGTAAATGAACCACAAATGAAAATCCCCGAACATAAACATAACAGCGGAACTTTTTTGCCATTTATTGCCCAAGGGAAAATGTCACAAATGATCCCTGAACTTTCATCTAATATTCAATTTCATCCATGAATTTTCGATTTGCTCAATTTGGTCCATGAACTACCACTTAACGTGCAGTCTCGTCCCTAAAATTTTAATTTGTTCAATTTGGTCCCTGAATTATTGATAAATGTCCGATCTAGTCCCTGACTATTTGAAAATTGACCAATTTTCGTCTTTCTGTTAGTTAAAGTTAACGAAATTGGCTTCCATGGCTTTTAGTCTCTTAAATATAAAATAAAAAAGGACATGTGGAATATTCACATGGAAACTACCTTTAAAACAGGTCAAATTGTGGCCACCATCCAAAAAAAAAGATACAGAATCACTTATTCTCTCTGCTTTTGTGATCAATGCTCTCATCTCTAGCTGACCCCTAATTTGTTTTCCTTTTTTAAGATACATATTGACTCATAATTCTAGTAATCCAACTTAGTTCCACGTCATCAATTAATGCTTCATGTCATCACTTAACGGTTTGAACAAACAGAAGGACTAAATGGAACATTTGTTAATAGTTCAGGGACCAAATTGAGCAAATCGAAAGCTCAGAGACAAAATTGGTCAATTTTCAAATAGTCAGGGACTAGATTGGACATTTATCGATAATTCAGGGACCAAATTGAACAAATTAAAAGTTTATGGACGAGATTGCGCATTAAGTGGAAGTTTAGGGACTGTTTGTGACATTTTCCCATTGCCCAACAACAAACTTGTCAAGCCCCTTGCAAAGCTCCTTCAGCATAAATATCTACAACTTTGCCGTTTCACTGCAACCTTTTTCACTCTTCGCACAGTGTCTATGACTAGGGAGTACTGATTACACATGCCGGTTCTAAACACTTAGTCTTTTGCCATTTATTGCCCAACAATGAACTTGTCGAGCGCCTTGCAAACCTCCTTCGGCATCAGCAACGGCAACTCTGCCATTTCACCGGAACCTTTGCTCTTCACACACGATGCATCTCAATGCCTCTCCATGTCCCTAGCAAAGACCTGGCTAATCTTGATGGAGCTTCCCCCTACAATCATTCCAGCTTGAAAGGCCTGAAGTAGAAGGCCGTCCGGTAGCAAGGGCAGAGGTTGAGGGCTAGGTAAACGTCGGGCTCTCAGCCGGTAATGGAGGGGGGCGGTTGGAGAAGGGAGGGGATTTGCTTCAAGCACTAGGGACAGTTCACGTCTGCCCCAATGCGGTCATACTCGGTCCCGTCCCACTTGTGGCGCCAGTGGTCACAGCTGGATGAGGAGGCACTGATCGTGGAGGAATTCAGCAAGAAGGAAGGTTTGCTGATGGAGGTGGCGGCAGCGAAGAGGCGTTTGAGGGCAGCTAGGCAGCAACAGAGGACGGACGCCAAGCATGGCTCTCTTAGGGTGCCGCCACCGAAGGGACTCAATTTTAAGTGGGAGGTGTTGGTGGATGGCCGCGTCACACCTCCAACAAAAGATGATTAAGTGTTAATTGGATTTTCTTTAAAATTCCCCACATTTTAAGCCTTTAAATGAATAGCCTTTTTTATTTTTAATATTTTTTTTACGCATTGTGTAAATATGAAGGACAAAATTTATCTTATTTTCATGATTTATTGGACTTTCTCGGACAAATTGATAAATCATGAATGACCAATCTAAAATTCATAGTAGAACTTACCATCCTGTCTGACATTGCCCTTATATCTTTTATATAGAAAAAGGAAATCTGGTTTCGCCTCTCTTTTACTAAACTTTCGGAATTATGCTCGAATAAAATTAAGATCTTAAGGGAAGGAAGATGATGTTTCCACACGCACGCTTTCATTTACTTTTTCTCAAAGAAAAATGCTTGCAAGACAAGAATTTTGTGATGACAATGTTGATGTGGCACTTACCCTGTAAGCCTTATAATACTTGGAGACCAAATTGATGTCAGATGCAGTGAAGGTTTTCGTTCCTTAAATGGGATCCAAGGGGCGTTAAGATTCCATGACTTCTCCGGAGTTCTCAACGGCCCTATTGCATATAAATTTCACAAATCATCCGGCTAGTTGATAGGACAGATAAAGTCAAACACACAAATATCACCAATGCAAAAGCAGGAATGGAAAAGAAAATCCGATTACCTCTTGAGCAACAAGGGGCTCTAAAGTTGACAATATACTCCAGCAACATGTAAATGTTCTTATGGGTGCTCCAAACTATGTATCTTCTTGGAGATTATAAGTCGTCGACGCTCGAATCATACTATTCCAAACTAAAATGAGACTGTTTTGAGCCATGACTAACAAGCTCTAATTTCCCCAGTGTGACACGGCAAATCAACAAATGTCGTACGCCATCTTTATCTATGGGAGCAGTCATAGTACCGCCAAAGCAATATAAAGAAAATATTTAAGGCCAATATCATCACATGCACATTTGTTAATGTAAGTCAAGAAACATTATGCTCACGAAACATACTCGATTTATCAAATTTCACCGATCATCATACTCAATCTATCGGATCTAACCAATCATAGCATAAAAGGGAAATACAATAACGCTCTAAATAAGACTTTCCAAACAATATATATCCCATCATTTGTGCAATTAATAGTGGCAGATTTAACGCTGCCAAGGCATCACCGAGAAACCATCTAAGGCCAATATCATCTTACGCACAACATTCTAACACGAGTCCAACAACATGATCGTGAAATATACTAGTTCTATTAGATATAACTGATCATATGTGACAAAGGAAATCTAGAATATACTAGTTCTATTAGATATAACTGATCATATGTGACAAAGGAAATCTAGTAACATGCTATATTAACATATCTTCATCATCGTACCACTTTATAAAAAGTATGTTAAAAGGGAACTCACGTACATTTCGAGAGAGGATGATCAAGAGGAGCATAATAAACTCCACAACCATAGAAGCATTGTTCTCAGGCTTGTCACTGTAATCAAAGCCATAGGAGAAGATCTTGGGGACTTCCTCGTTCGAGGTCGCATACCATGTGCACCTCGCGTTGGCGGTGTCAATGCCGCCTTTCTTCTGCACTGCCTCTGAGTGAAGTTGAAAAGCTTGGGTCTGCGTTTTCGCCGAGAAACTGGAGTAGGATTGCCACCACGGTAACTTGCGCCCCAAGCCCGACTAGACGTGAGGCGAGTCTCTCCTCGATATAGGAGTGGACCTTGTCTCCTTCGTTGAGTTCCATCAGCTCGATGCCAGTGAATAGCAAAGAATCAGTTCCAGATTGATCAGCACAGACAATGCTCAGGCAATTGGAGGTGGACGAATCCAGAACCTGATTGTCCATCGCATCGTTCAGATCTGGACGGTTGACATCGATTGCCAAATGGTTGAATTCATCACTCAAATATTGGGTACACTTGTGATTGACAACTCAGCAAAATAATAGTCTATTTGTTGATTGACAGATGTCCCACGGGACCCGCTCTATTAGGATTCTCACAAATCTTTCTCACATGCCATCCTTCCTCTTTCTTCTTCCGTCGTCTCTTCCCTTCAGAGAGAGAGGCCGAGATCTCAGCGTTTATGGAAGTTGGTCTTTCCTTCATCTATCTCGGATTCGGTCGACCGGCTGGCGATGCAGTAGTCGACGTGGGGAGGAACGCCGTGGCTTGCTAGAGGTCGAGCGTCTCGCCAGGGAGCTTGTCGGGCTTGGCATCGTTGAGGCTCAGCTCGTCAACAAGGTCCTGGGTGAGGATGGTCTGGGTGATGGCCATGCCGATGTTCCTGACCTCCATGACGGCGATCTTGGTGTGGTGCTTGGAGGGCGACGGCTGAGCTTTTCATTTCACCATCCCAAATCCACCGTGATTGCACTAAGGGCTCCGCCGTTGACGGGGAGAGGGGCAGCCAAGGCCGATAGCTGGTCACCTAGGACCTTCCCCGAGGGCAAAGCGCAAGTCGAGAGGGGGAGCAAGTACTAATTTAACATGTCTAAATGCTCTTTCTTAAATGAGAATATTTCAATTACTTTTTTATGATTGATAAGTACATGACTACATTGTAATTTCAAGTACCAATTTTTTTTCCTCTCTTTTTTTACCAGATTTCAACAGTGAATTTGGATTTTGGTAAAATCACTCTGAAGCTTTCATACGCCTATCTTTTGAAAGGTCAAAGTCTAATATGATTTCACTAGAAGGACTTTGGAAGTCAAAATTAATTTTGAAAATTTTCTCAACCTCATAATTTTCCTATAAGAATAAAAATCGTTATTGAGATAATTGATTTAAATATTACACAATCCGGCCCAAAGTGGGCTTTTGTAGGCTTTACGTTTGAATTTCATATCCAAGTGTTCTATTGCTTCATGCCATCGGCATTTACCTTCTAATCGTGATTACACCTCATGGGTGGAATCTTCGACCTTGTTTTTATGCAGGGAAAGCAAAAATAATAATAATAATAAAATTAATAAAGGGAGAGAGAGCCAACAAAAATGGTAAGTATGCAAATCCAAGAAGAATTACAATTTGAATCTAATAATTCCTTTTAGAAAAAATATATTATGTGGTAAAAGATCTCGTTCCAAGCATTGTCAAAGTTTTACACATATTTAAGATTGCTCGAGAATTGGTCAATGCACACAGATCTTGACCCGAAGATCAAATGACCGCTATTAAAAAAAGAAAAGAAAAAAAATCTAAGCATTTGAAATATAAATAGGATGGATGATGTTTAAAAATTCGAAAGATTTTCGGTATATTTTATTAAATAAAAATGAATTTCATGAAATATGAGATTAAAGAAAAGCAAAACCTGTCTAAAATAAATTTAACCTTAATTAGGGGATTTGTTTACTCTTATTCTTCTTTTTTAAGTAAAACGTCATTGATGGACTTATCCGCTAAAAAAGAACTATTTTAAAACATAGAAAATCATGAATATTATATTAGAATTCATCTGTTAATATTTTCCACAGATTTTAGGTGTTACAACCAAGTTAAACTCTCTCTCTCTCTATCGCTCTCTCTCTCCCTCTCTCTCTCCCCCTCTCCCCCTGAAAATTTGGTATTTACACCAAGGTGTCTTTCATTCAAGTATGCTTTCACCGGCCATCATTATAAATAGGAAAGTACAATGGAGAAAGTATACATAATGTGCTGCATGCCCCTGAAGCGCAAAAACAAAGTAATAAATAATACCTAATCATAGTATGAACCAACGTTTTTTGGGAATTATCTAGTGCATGTAGGACAGACAACTACCACACCTGGCGGAACTTAACCAGCTACTTGGACATGCTCTAGATATATCATTTGGAACCAAGAACCCTTCGGACATGCGGCGTAGAAAGCACATAAAGGAAAGAACACTAACTGTGAATCAGTGTTTCGGTAGGAAAAAATGATAGGGATTAATTGGGTATTTGAAGGACTTAGCAGACATTCTATTAACGTGGGTTAGGAACTTGCCTGATTTGCACCCTCAAGGTCCAACTTTCATGTATTTTCCAGAGCCTGTGCGCACCACAGAAAGTAGATCTAGATCACCTAGGAACACCAACTCATGAGGGTCCAGCAAAATTTCTAGGTTCCTCCCCAGGCAAACAATATGAGAAATAGTAGATAGATGGTGGACTGGAAGGTGAGGGAATAGCATCATTTAGGAGACTACATGCAGGACTAAAAACAGAGAAAACAAAAAAGTGGCAACCTTATAGCTTGGGATGCAGGAACTACAGCTGATTCTACCATTCCTGCAAATGGTGGCCACATGTATCAGGACAGATCAGACAGATAGTGCATCAGTATATGACCATCGCTCTCATTTTCTTGTCTTTGGTTCGGTTGATATCTACCTAATCGAATTCAGTTCCTAATCATAACTGGTGCACATGTTGTGCGTGAGGTGTGTAGATTGGGGCTGTTCTCTTCTTTTCTATACAATGGGATTACTTTGACTTGTCAAAAATAATACTCGACCGCATTTATGCAGGTTACTTGTGCAATTCTCATCCTCAAATGGCCTGTATCCTGCATCACATATTCCCGAGCAGTATTGCTGTACATTCCAATGACATAGGTGAAGTGAGAGTTATCTCCCTTGGGAAAAATGTTTGCAAGTTCAAAACCAGAAAAGCTTGGCATTGGGGTCGTAAATCAGATGCCACCACAACTAATGCTATATACGGCGTCTAATAGGATACTGTAAGCTTTATAATCATGACATATCACGGGCCATTCTACATCCTCATGCAAAAAAGGAACACACTTTGCAGCATCCAGTTCTGGTGAAAGGCTTTGGCATTATATCACTAGCGGTTGGAGATGAAACTGAGGAGTTAATTTCTGTATCACAAGTGGCTGTAGATGTAACCCCAGGAGGAGCAGGCTGCTCTCTGCTTGTATCATTTGTAAAGCCACGTACACAGCCAAAACCACCTTCACCAAGAAGACTTTCAGCCCTAAAGTTTCTTGCAGCTAATTTAAGATCATTGAATAAGGATTTCCACGGCCGAGGAGCAACTTCAGGTTTTCTTTTGATTTGAGAAGTTGAAGGGTTAACTGCTGCATTTCTAGTGGCTGTGGGTTGCCGGAGCGTGACATTGGTGACCGTGCCCCTCCCGCTGAGCACGCGGACACCCCTATGTCGCTGTCTAGCGAACTAGGCCACGTACTCGGCTACATCTGCACCACTGGCTATCTCCATCACAAGGCTGCGAAGTGCGTTAGAACTATGTATAGTCACAAAGATCGGCCGCTTCCACTTATTCTTGGAGCCCGGCGGATGGCCCCTCGGCCTCCGAGTGGCTCCTTCTCCACGGCCCCGCCTCCTCCGCTTCTGTCCTTCATGGGGATCTCTAGATCGGGCTTTTTCAATGGGGAGGAGCTCATCCAGGTCTCGTCTCCGGGGAGCCCGACCTGCCCTGGCCACAATGATTCTAACATGATTCCTCTTCCTCGTGAAAACAACCGAGCAAAATACGTATTGTCGAGATGGTTCTTTAGGGCTTGTTTGTTTATTTTTGTTTCTGTTCCCTGGAACAAAAATTTCTGTTCTTTTGTTCCAAGGAAAAAAAAAAACAGAAACGCATTTAATAAATTTTTTGTTCTTGGGAACATAAAACTATTTTTTTTATTCCCGGAAACAGATTTGGAACAGAAAAAAAAAAAAAACTAGAAAAAAATTGTTTCTTGTTGTTCTTGGGAACAATTCCTAGAAACATTTTTTTCTTCTTCTTTTTTCTTCTCCTTTTTCTTCTCTTCTTCTTCCTTTGGCCGGTGGCTGGCCGCCAGCCGTTGAGGGCCGCCGACCTCGCTAGAGCGTCACCAGCCCCCGGCGAGGCCGAGCTCGCCTAGCCACTGGCAAGGCTTAGCCTGGCCAGGCCACCGCCAGGTCAACGTCGCCCAACAATGGCCCGACGAGGCTGAGCCTCGTGCCGGCCAATGAGGCTTAGCCTCGCCTTGGCTAGGCGAGCTCGAGCTCGCCGAGGTCCGGCAACCAACCAAAAGGAAAAAAAAAAAGAGAAACATAATAAAAATATTGAAAAATTAAAAGAAACAAAAAAATTATACAAGTTTACAAAACGCATTTTTATTCTTGAAGTAGAAATTTTTTCAGTTACCAAGCGCGTTCTTATACTTAGAAATTGTTCATTGGAAAAGAAAAAAAAGAACTATTTCTGTTCAAAAATTGTTTCTCGGAATAGAATCGTTACCAAACGCGTCCTTAGTCTAACAAGGAAAGCAAAGAGACTTGTCGTACATCTTGCTTCCAAGGGAAGTCCACCGTCCTCTCTTGGCTCTTTATGTCTTCGTTTTTTTCTTTTGACTTCGGCAATAATCGCTTATGAGGTTTGAAGTTAGTTTTCGCTTCCTAGAGTTGCTTAGGGCGCGCATGACAACATTTCTATCTCTCGATTTCTCTGTTTTTTACTCCCCGGAACATGTTTGGAACAGAAATCCGTTTGGTAACGCAATTTAATTTTTCTATTTCTGCAAAATATTTCTATTCCAAAAATAGATTTAAAATAGAAATCTGAAGTTAAAATTTTTAACTTTTCTATTTCTGAAACAAAAATGAGAAATCAAAATTTTTCTCATAATTTACTCTTGTCACCGCCCATCGCCCACCGGCCTCCCGTGAGACGCTAGACGCCCGCCACCGACCGTCGACCACTTAACTCTAATCGCCCATTGTCAACCATCGGCTGTCAAATGCCAGATGCCCATTGGTCATTAGCTACTCATCGCCAACCGACCACTGGACTCCGGATGTCGGACGTCGGTCACCAGCTAGTTGAACTTCGGACACCAAACTTTGGACGTAGGATACGGGATGCCGGTCGTCAACCGCCGAATGTCGAATGCCAAACTCTAGACGTCAAACGCCGGACGCCGGACGTTGGACTCTAGACTTCGGCCGCCGCGCCACTCACCGCACGTCGGACTCGGGCGCTTGCCGCCACTCGCGGAAGTTGGCTCCAACCACCGGATGCCAATATTCGCCGTTCCTAAAAATAGAAATTTTATTATTTTACCAAAAGAATTTTTATTCCAAAAATATAAATTTTAAATCGTTATCAAACGCGTTTCTTTACTCAGAAACTCGTCCATGAAATAAAAATTGATTTCTGTTTCAAAAATGTTGTCACGCGCGCCCTAGTTTATACCTGCTCAGTTTGTTAATAGGTAAGCCAACGGTGGAGGGACCCAACACGAAAGTTTCCTTTCTCCGGCACAAGCATGTGGAAACTTGCCGAGCGAAGCACAAGCATGACCGTTTGTTTCAAAAGCTAACGGTACGGTTAGCTGAACATTTATGCTGCCCACCATCGTTACTAACTTTCCATGCTGGGAAAATATGTATTTGTCTATTCGTGAGTAACATTCTGATCCAACCTTTCTAATAAATTATACTAAAAGTAGACTTTTGAACATATAATCTAATGAGAGGAGACTTTCTTTTTTTACAAATGAAAGTTTCAATTTTTTACACGTAGCGAAAGAGACATTATTTAACTTTAATGAGCTAGATCTTTATTCTTCAAATAAAATGGACATGTACGGTATGAGTTCTAAAAATTATCGCGAAAGTGTAATTATGTCCTAAACCTTTCAAAAAAATTCAATCAAGTCCCAAAACCTGTCAAATTTGTGTAATCGAATTCTTTAGTTAACACCGTGAATTTATTTAACGGAAAACGCTGACGTAGCATTTTTAAATTCATTTCTCTCTCTTATGTGGCATTTTTATTAAGTCGTTCCTATAAATTTTATTCAAATAATATTTAAAAACTAAAAAAAAGTTAAAATAATTTTAAGAAAAAACAAACTGGAAAAAGAAGAACAAAAAGGGGCAGGGGCTGCAACTGCCCCATCACCGGCCCAGTGGGGGCCCACGTCACCTAGATATGGGCATGCCGCCCTAGCTTTAGGCGAGGGCCGGTGAGGCGTCGCCTAGATCTAGCGAGTTTCACTAGCCCCCAGGGGGCCTTGCTTGGGCGTAGCAACGGTCACCCGGTGATGGCAACACACATTGGCAAGCTCTTGCGCCTTTTTGTTCTTCTTTCTAGTTTGTTTTTAATTATTTTGAATAAAATTTAAAAGGAAAATTAATAAAAATGTCACGTAGGAGAGAGAAATTAATATAAAAGCCACGTTAGTGTTTTCCATTATATAAATTGATGGTGTTAACAAAATGACTTGATTGTACTAATTTGATAAGTTTTAAGACTTAATTAGATTTGTTGAAAATTTTATGATTCAATTGTACTTTTGCGAAAAATTTTAGGACTTGTAGTGCACATATCCACAAAAAAGCTGAAGTTTTGGTTAATGAAAGTAAAAATTTGAGATATATTGTTAATGTCTCGATCAAATTACAAATATTTTCACTGGATTTGAATATGTATGAGTACACAATAAATTACCTTCTTCTTTTTTTCCGAATAAAGTGATTTTAAATTACCGGGTTAGCTTTTAATACGGATTGCAATGATGCCTGCGAAGAGAAGGAATCCAATTCCATAGGTCAGGTAAGGATTTGCCCCAAATCCTGATGTACCCGAACCGGTTTGACTCAAGAAGGGCCAACCCATCCCACCGGAGTTGGACTCATTACTAAGTTGTGGGTTTCCTCCCCCTTGCTCGTCATTGATTCTCTCGGCAAAGCTAGTGGAACTTTGGGTCGAATTCATCTGACTCGTCTGGCCCGGAATAGGTTGAACTTGGATTGGGACCCATTGAACACATGGGCCCGAAAAAATTTGCCCCGAATTGGGGTAAACAAAACCTTGTCTCTCCTCAGGGGTCGGCAATTGATTCTGTTCTTGCGTCTGGTTTTCTGTCACCAGATTTGTTTGTTCATCCAAAGGTGAATCCTTGGACGTTAGAAGAAATTTCTGGATCTTGGGATGTACCGGATTTTGAAGCTTGGTTTCTCGGCATTTTGTTTCCTTGCTGATTTAGCCCAGAAAAATTTTGCAAGCTTGACGTGGGAAAAGAAAGGAAACAAAAGAAAAGAAAGGAAACAAAGGGTTTGGACAAAGAAGAAGAAGAAGGGAAGACAAAAAAAGAGCGGAAGCTAGAAGATGGGCTCCATGTCAGAATATTAGATGGAAAGAAGTCGAGAATTATACAGCTTACAGCCCTATCAATAATGTACAAGCCTGAACTAATTAGAGAAAAGAAATATACAAAATGAGGAAAGAATAATTTCCCAAATATACAAAATTCTAATTTTCTCTAAATATACCAATTAGATCAATAAAGATCAATTATGATCAATTATGGGCAACAATATCTTCAACATACGCGCGTAAATGGAATGATGTTCTCAACTTCCACACTCGATGAAAATCGGATAGCTCGAAGGCCCCAAAAAAATTCTCCTTGGTTCGATAAACTCGAATTCATTGATGGAGCACCCAGATTTGTGGCTCAAGCGCGAGAACATCGTGATTTGAAGAGCACGGATGTCGCATGGTAGGCGGTGGTTTCCGGCACCAATCAACGGTGGACAAGGCTTCTGGAACGCCTAGAAGATCGAGAGAGAGAGAGAGAGAGAGGCTTGTTGCTGCTCCAATTCCTAAGCGTTTGACGTGCATTTCAGTTCTCCTTTCTCCTGCCGAGTGGCTCTTTCTCCGTTTGCACGATGACCTCGTCACTTCTCTCACTTATCATCTTCATCATCGTCCCCATCTCCGCCACCACCGTCGCCATCCATCTCGAGTCCTGCTTTGCCGGCGAAATCAACATTTTCCTCAATCCGATCGCTTGCATATTCGTATTTCTTTTCTGTGATTCCTCGCCGGAGCTGAGGATCCTCCAGAACGGCGGCAACGGAGCTTGTCGTCTTTTGGTGTGCACGCGCAGGTGATCGTCGCATGCAATAGCAATGAAACAAAGGCCAGGAACACGGACTTTGCTATTCACCGAGGGATTTCAAGGACGGCAAAGTGTGTCTACTGCTTGCATGTTGCAAGCACGCGTACCACAAAGGTTGTGCTGGCCCGTGGTTTTTGGAGAAATGACGATGCCAGATGTGTTGCACGAGTTCCACATGGACGAACCATCAGTCGCCCAAGTCAACGAACCAGTGCCACGGGTACTGCAGGTTCTTCTCATAGTTTCACTGAGGGTGGGGGCATAATGAGGACGACTTTCATGACCAAAAGTAGCCAGCAATTTCAGTCACCGTCTAGTGTCGGTCACTTTGAATCATGACTTATCATCTTGGAGATAATTCAATGTGCTTCAGATGTTGGATGCGCGATAGAAACCTGCTTCAATCAAGGAAGCTGATGACTAAAACCATTAGCTAACCCTGGCATAACCCACGATTTCATTGCGTCTTAACTTTCCAGGTTGAGTGAAAAAAAAAAAAATTCTATCATCTTTTTTGGGAGAAGACTTTATTTTCTCCAATTTGACTTTTTTCCGGACGAACCTGACTATAATAATGGATAATGGGGGTATGAACGAGCTATGCACGAATCTTTTCTGTACGTGGGTGTCACGCCCCGATCCTCTGAGTGCGCGAACATACCACTCTGGTCGATAGAAATGCGACTTCCCAGGACACGTCGCCGACCCATTCATTTTTATTACGCATGCGGAAGCGAAACAAATCCCCTGACACCATTAAACTTGGGATAGAAAAGCAGGCAATCAATCACAACCAAACAAGCTTTCTTATAAACACATAGGTTTATATACAACACTAGATTGTCTACAAAATAGACAGGCTCAACAACTAGGGAACTGTCCTATGACCAACTTGTCAGACACGTTCACCGATTCTTCAGCCTCCACCTTCCGAACTCCAGGAGATGAGACTACGTCTCAGCGAGTCCTACCATCTAAAACTCAATTAGGAAGAAGTCCTACCATCTAAAACTCAATTAGGAAGAAAATACGTCTCAGGGTGCTCTAGCCACATAATTAGGATAGAGGACTTACCTCGCCTCAATTCCTTCCTGCACGTCAGTACAATTCATATTCAAACAATGCTCGCACAAGCTGAATCTACCGACATACCCATCGGTCTATCAATTCAGTCAATCCAATTGATATCATACTATCCACATATCTATCAATTCATATCATCTATTAAACCATACCATCTATTCATCCATCAATACAATTATGGCTCGCATGTTGAATTGGATGCAACGCTCTCCAAGTCGATATAGATGGTAGCTCGTATAGTTGATATATGGATCGTTGCTTCTCTGGTCGATAAACGATCATTGCTCTCATGGTGATAAATGATCATTGCTCTCACAAGTGACATACATCTTCGCAATGTTGATGACAATGATGCTCACACAAGGTGATACATATATAAACCAATTGCTCGCCAAAGCTAACAATTCAATAATAAACCAACTCATACCTCAATTCAATCAATCAATCAATTCAATCGATTCAAACTGGTCATACAAACCAATTACGGTGCTAAAAGCTAACAGGGTATTTTCAAGTTAAATACCACAACTTCATGAATTTCACACAATTCCACACTTTTGGAATTATTCACCATAATCATCAATCACTCAATTTCTCAATTTAAACATACAATTAACACAAACCGACCGATCTGACGATTAAGGGAAATTCTAATGACCGACCATCCAAGCATAATTTTCGAAATTATTAAATAATTAAATATTATATTATAACAATATAATTTAATAAAATAATATTTAAAAATTCGAAATAATTAATTAATTAAAAATAATTAATTAGGGCTTAAACAAGATTACACTAATTTAATCATACAATTAGCCTTAATTAAACATCCATTAAACTAATCATACAACTAATCTAATTTACATTAAAATAATCTAATTTAATCACATAAACCTAATTAGACTAATCTAAACACCCCTTAAGCGTCATTAACTCACTAAGCAAGAATTAGAGGATTAACTCACCGGTTTTGCGCGCCGGTGAGTTCACGGCGACCCCGACACCAAGGCGGTCGATAAACCCCAAAGCGGCAACACCAACGGAGGCCGGGAAGACACTGAAAACGGGCCTCGAAGACCTCTCGGCTTTCTGGTTTTCTGCTTCTGATCTGGGCTGAACTGCAGAGAAGAAACCAGCAACTTCAACGGCGAAAACGGGCCGATCGGAGCTCCGGCAAGCGGGTGGTTGGCAACTGGCGGCTCCCGGGGGTCTTGGGGATCTTATAGGAGGTTGGGATGGGCAAAGAAAGGGTCGGAAAGGGGCGAAACAGCAAGAAAACGCGGAACAGGCGGAGCAGGGCGGAACCAGACGGTCCGGCGAGCGGCGGCTTCGGGCGGCCGTACGGGACGGCCGGAGAATCGTTCCGGGGAGCGGCGAGGTGCTCCGGAACGGTCTGGATGTCTTCTTCGCGGAGATGGGTGGCTCGTTCGCTGATTCAACCGGGAAGTTAACTTTTTACTCGGATCTTTGGCGAAAGGTCGGCTGGAGCAGAAACTGGAACGAGGAGAAAACAGGGGAGGAAAACGGCCGACGATGGCCTTCCGGGCGTGCGACGATGGAGGGGCTGGTGCTGCTCGGTTCCTCTGGTTTTTGCTGAGCTTCTCTCCTTCAACAACAATGGAGAAAGCCTGTAGAAAAGAAGCTCGCTTAAGATGGCCTCCTCGTTTCTGAAATTTCAACACTCGCCATCTTCTCATCGGCCATTTCCCTTTACGACAAAGACATGACCTCAGCCACTCTCTCTCCTCCAATCTTCCTTTACAAGCTTGGCAATAGGTGCAAAATGTGGTGTGCCATGGGAGCTACGAATTTTGGACATTCCCCCATTCAATCCATTCAATTCTCTCTTAATTCCAATCAATTGAAGCTCAAAGCTCAAATAAATCAACCCATGTGTCCTCGGCCTTCTCATGAAATTTCCCCGTCAAATGATCCAACTTGCATCCCGAAGATTTGATTAAAAACGGCCCTCTGACAATCCCGAACAAAAACGGCCTTACTTTGCTTTTCCGCCAAAAATACCGGTTTGTAGAAAAAATCTTCCGGAGATGAGTCGACATTCCTAAAATGAATTGTGACTTGACAGAACTTCCAATTTCTGTAATCGAGTTCAATTTCACGGTTAAATTCAATCTGGCGCGACTTTAGCGCGTCCTAATCTACCGGGTAGCTTTTAGGAATTTTCTGTGCAATTTACTTGTGGTTGATTATTTTCAAGCCACAAAGTGCATCTTCGACACATTGGCGACTCTCGATTGTCGTAGAAATCTCGAGGTTTCAAATACGAACACGGTACCAAAACGATAAAGAATCGGTCTAGTGCCGATCAACAAGAATTGTGCAATTAGGTGGAATCACCCACATTGAATTACATGGTTCTGTTGAATCGACCTATCTCCAGTCTCTAATCGATCTGTACCATAATGACCCTTGCAGATTAGTACGGTCGAGCAGTCGTTTCCTAGTCGAATTCTCAAGTCTATTGCGTTTAGATTCCTTAACGTCTTCACCTGATAGACTAGTTATCTCGTGAGTGGCCAACTCAGAGAAGAAAGCTATAGACAACGAAAATGAAATGCCCGACTTATTTAATTGAAAACCGTAATTGGAAAATCGGGATGTCACGATGGGGCGTGCCATGGCAAGTTTAGCACAAACTTAACTTTGTCAACCGCTCTTTGAGAACGTGTGTAGACTTCTTGAATAGGAAAGAGACCAGACCACCTGTCACACAAGCAGCCATTTTGTTCATTACCTCCGTGAGACCCCCGCCAAAGTTCATGTTCCGGTCGCGTCTGATTTTCCAGAGGGATAGGAAGTGTTGGATAGATTTGAGGTTGTACGTTGATTATGATATCTCATGTAAAATCAATTGGGGAAGGCCAATGATATATAAATTAACATTCACTATCTATTAGTTAAAGTATTTATTTTAGTTTAGTTAGATAAAACACGTTGAGTATATAAATAGTATCAAGACAACTGTCGTTCGTAACTAAAATACTTTTTTTTTAAACTAGGTTCATCTCCTATTCGATTACAGTATATTGCTTCACCTACACGAAACAGGCTAACTTGTTACATTGACACTAGACTATACAAAAAATTTGCCCATGATTGCTTGCCACTTTAACACTTCTTCTATTCAAGGAACTAGACATTTTGGTCTAGTTTCTTACTAGAGGAAGACAGCCGTGTCGGCAGGGAGAGAGAGGGATAGAAGGGGGTGTGATCAAAGCGGAAGTTTTTTCTATTAGATAATTTGTTTCAAACCCACGAAAACCTAAAAATGAAACAAAAAGGAATTGGAGCTGCACTAAGAAGATAAAAAAAGACACTACTGGTCTTTGAATGCATTCATGCTTTTTTTTGCCTACATATAGCATTGCGGCCAATTAAACATAAAAATGAACACTTTGTGTGGAAATTTAGAGAGTCGATGTATGTTCAAGAAGAAATATGAACCGCTGGCAGGCTTGTCGTCGACAAGCTAGTAGGCCCGTGGAGTCTCCATGGGCATCTCGGAACAATCCATAAAGATAAACAATTACGTAAATACAATTAAAAGACAAACTACCATCATATAATCAACAAACACCCAAACAATGATGATAAATGGAATTAGTAACTCACCAAAAAAATAATTACTAATTCATCAAATACCCAAAGCAAAAGCCAATATCCTCTCAGAAAACACAGGTCCAATCCAATGTACAAATTTCATCACGTACCCACTATCAGCACGGGCGAGCTCCGCAATCACTCAAAGCAACGTTGATTCACGAGAGATGAAAATACCTCTTCCGAAAGCATTGCATTCAAGCCGAGTTCATTTCCCACCAATGCCCCACCGCCTCCCGAAAAATGATGTCCATGGCGGTGGCAGCGCTACAACTAGAAATTGCCAACGGCAGAAATCAAAAACAGTTTCAGGCACGAAAGCACATGACAAGCGCACACGCAAAAGTGAAACTCATAACCCTAGAAATGCAGGAACAAATAGAGTACCTCAGATTGTGGCGAGGCCAGAGTGAAGGAGTGGACGGAGACATGAAAAAGGCAGCAATCGAGGGAGTGCGGAGAACAGAAACTTGGCCGATGTCACGGGAAAAAATGTTTTTTTTTTTTTTGGCAACACACTATTAATTTTCAAAATATCGTTATTCTTTCCAAGTCGAAAATGTCTTTGTTGACGTTTTACTGATGTTAAAATTTATAAGATATTGCACATCCTCTTGCATTATGCATTTTGATTGCAGTATAAAAGCATTGTCGATTCTACACCCTAAATTTGTTTTCAAGGCAATAATTAGGTTTGGAAAAATTAAAGTGAATTAATATATAATTGGATTTGATCAAGTCCAACTATATGAATTGACTGATTGCAAAACACAAAAGGAAAAGATATTATTACATGAAAAGAGCAAGAATATCTTTGATTAGTTTTTTTTTTTTTAAAGGAGGAGGAGGAGAAAAAAGAAAATAAAAATAGAAATTTTAGAAAAAAATACACTTTATATTTATTTATGGGAAAAATAAACCAAGAAAAAAGAAAAGAATACCGCAGAAAAAAATAGAAAAATATGAAAAAACAAAAACTCAAAGAAAAAAGCTTGGAGGCGCTACGGCACCAGCATTCCAACCTCCGTCCCAGGAGTGGTTAACGGGCCCTGTCACCCACTTGGGCCGGGCCCCCAGCCCATGCCAATTTTTTAGGCTGGGCCGCATGGGCCGAAATAAAATTAAAAAAAAGCGTCTGCATTGAATGCTCAGTCTCAAATAAAGAAAACTCAATGCCGGTTTCAACAACAAATGCTAGCCCAAAAGAATTTCTAACAATTATCATGGCTGATATCAGAAGGAGAACAACCGTATAATTTTACACAGCAAACGAATTAGCACATTCAAATGAACGAACACCCCAGTTATGTGACAAATAGAAATACAACGAGATGATTACTGAAAATGAGAATATGTGTCAAAAACATGCCACAACATGAAAAACTCGATATAGAATAAATTTCACGAGATATGATATGTCAAAAAGGTACCCTCAAAGGTAATCATTATCATTAAAATACTGTAGAATGATAAAGTATCAATGCCCAAGCATACTTCCCAATTCAGGCTTCACCTAATCACTTCTCAATGGATGACGTTATAAACGTAGCATAATTTGTATTATATTTTATTCCGTCGACATTTTCATAACCAGGAGCTAATGTTCATATGGAAGCCAAAACTCCAGCACCAAAAAAGGAAAGAGGAGAAGAGGAAAAATGGGTTTGAATGACTTCTACTTAATGGCATATTGCCACAGTTTATCACTTGCTTCCAAAAATTGGTGGTGTGGTGGCATGGATAGGCGTTGGTCCCATCCGGAATTGAAAGACTTGCATTCCTTGAATTCACCGTGGTTCAAGTTTGCATGCGATTCCACTGCTAGGGCTTCCTCTCTTGTCCTGAATATTTAATGGACTTGCCATATATGGAAGATCTGGGATATTTTTCAAAACTTCGACAACTTCACTCATCCAGGGACGAGCTTCTGGATCTGGTCTAAGGCAGCGAGCAGCCAACTGCAAAGCAATCTGGGCACATTTTTCTGAGTATTTATTTCCGAGCCTTGGATCCATCAATTCGCACAAACTTTTTTCCTCTTCCATATGTAACCGAGCGTACATAACAAGGTGAGGTTCCTCACGAGTACGATCAATGGCTTTTCTTCCGGTCAGGATTTCCAAAAGAACCACACCAAAACCATAGACATCACTCTTTACTGTGACATTACCTGCAATAATATAGGTGTAGTCAGTAGTCAGGAATACCGAGAATAAGTACCAGTCAGTCCTAATTCGATATAAAAACAATCCAGGAAGTACCCGCCAAATATCTCAACCACCTCTAGCAATCAAAAACAGGTAAGGTTGAAAAAATAACTTTGTTATGTCCTTCCATCACTCCTTTTTTTCTTATGATAATACTACTTAAGCACCCCGGGCATTGCTGTGGATAAATAGCTATTCAGTATTAGTGAAATTATCAAAGCAATTAGTGGCATAGAAGTGAAGTAAAGCCCAAATTGTGATATTATCGAAGATGCCAATTCCAAAAAACAATATTGTTTCTTGTCATCATAATATACTTCATTTATGGACTGTCATGTCAAGGTATTTGCTTCTGCGAAGTAGTAATTTATAGCCTGATAAATATGAACTAGCTAATTAATCTATCAATTCAGAATGATGCAATTTATTAGAACTTGTCAAGTCATAATCATTGAAACTTACGATAACATAGTGAATGATTCTCAATGCATTGCCTTCATTGAAATTTGTAAGGATGTACCACAAAAAAAAGAGAAAAAAGAGAAAAAGGTTCAACTCTTAATCAATAGATGTATAAGATAGAACAACCGCTTTTTTAATGATTTCAACATGAAATTATGCTACTATTAAATGATAAATAGGAAAGTACAACGAAAATATACACAAATCATGATTACTACATGTAGCCCTAAACCACGTAAAACGAAGGAACAAATAATACCTAGTTTGGATTTACGTTTTTCTGTAATTATGTAATGCGTGCAGGACGGACGACCACCACACCAGGGGGAAATTAACTAGCTACACGAAGAAACCTAGATACTCCATTCCGAACCAAAAATCCTTTGGACGTGTAGAATTAAAGCACGTAAAAACACAAACAGAAAGAACTTCAAAATCTGTGTTTCTGTAATCACTGGTTGTGCATCATATCAAAAAACACCAATTAATCAGAAGTTCAAAGGGCGAAGCAGACATACCATCATGCATTGAAAAGAATAATACCGAGAGAGAGATAGAGAGAGAGAGAGAGAGTAAAACAAACAAAAATCACTTGCCAGCAACGCATGATTAACGTGGATTATGAACTCGCCAGATTTGCACCCTCAAAATCCAACTTTTATGTATTTGTAATCAGTACTTATCATTAACAAAGCCCGTGCGTGCTGCTGAAAAGTAAATCCAGATCACCTGGGGACACTAGTTCACGAGGGTCCAGCAAATTTTCCAGCTTCCTCCCAGGCAAAAAAATATTAGAAAGACACCCATATATTATACTCGGAGGAAACGACAATTGAGAGATGCTTCAAACAAAGAAAAGGAATGCAGGTAATGAGTACCAATCAGTCATTCCCCAAGCTACACTAAGCGTAATGTTCCAGAAGTTTGAGCAAGACATATGCAAAATAATCCATTCAATGATTGAATTTGCGGTGGACTGGAAGATAAGGGAATAACATCATTTGGGAGACTACGTGCAGGACTGAAACAGAAAAAAGTAACTTAAGCATAATGTGCAAGAACTACAGTTGATTGCACCATTCCTGCAAATTGTGATGAAATATGAGGACAGACCAGAGATAGGATGCACCTAGTGAAAAAAGGTATATCACTGTATAACCGTCCCTCTACTTTTCTTGTCTTTGGTCACGATTGATATCTACCTAAATCAATTCAGTTCCTAATCATAATTGGTGCACATGTTGTGCATGAGGTGTGTAGATTGGGGCTGTTCTCTACTTTTTTATGCTATAAGATAATTTGACATGTCAAAAATATTTCTCAAACCACTTTTTTTGAAGGTTACTTGCACATATCTTATCCTCAAATTTCTCGTACTAACAAATGCATACCAGTATAGATGTATTCCGGGTCGATATAGCCAAATGTTCCAACGAGTTGGGTGGTGTCAGAGTCATCTCCCTCGGGAACAATTTTTGCAAATTCTAAACCAGAAAGCTTGACATTGTAGTCCTAAAAAAGACATGTTAAGAAAAAGTCAAACAACATGATTAAAAAGGAAAAAGGAATGTCCCACAACTTTTGCTACATACGGCATCTAATAGGATCTTGGAAGTTTTAAAATCACGAAATATCACTTGCAGTTCTGCTTCCCCATGAAGAAAAGCAAGACCCTTTGCAGCACCCAGTGCTATTTTCATCCTGGTAGACCAGGGGAGAGGCTGAGTCTCTCCTACACAGCCTACAAAAGAACACAAGAATTAACTAATAAAATACTTGTCATCACATATAAATCAATATTCCCTTTCTGAAGCCACCATATGGTTTGGTTAAAACTGATACCAACTTTTGGAAAATAACTGCTGAGAATTAGTAGGCAGGGCAAGAATATGGTAGAAACTACAGCAGGATTCCCTTTCTTTTCTCATGGAAATGAAATAATGCTTATTTAAAGGAATATGCCCTACTATAAAAAAAACATTTAGTATCTTTCGAGAGTTGTTCAATTGGCAAGCATGTCCCTTCCATTAAATCTCATTACTAGCCTACTTGCAAGCTTTGTACTAAGTTTCATCCTCACTATGGTACAACCCTGGTGTTCTTGCGCCTAAATGACCAAGTTAGAGAGAATCAAGTCTCAGGATTCCCTGAGATGTACTACTGAGAGACAAAGATGATAAAACAATGCAAAAGTCACATGCGGATGAAGCTGCTAGAAGGTGACATTTCATGACCATATCACATGATCTGCTATTTCTTTCCTTTTTTTTTCTTGGTATCAAACTATAATGTCCTCTGAATATATGATAACATCGAAAGTATCTGGTATTGCATCCTTTTAATCAGTGGCACCAACATCAAAAAAGCAAGATGCATAAAAACATTTCAGGCAGAAGAACATTCAACAGAGTATGAGCATTGAAGAATTATTTAGGAAATTATGATTCCGAACCCTACAATTTTCTGGAAAGACGTCCATAATAAGGACAAGTAACATTTTTTTCTCCTTAAAATTATTATCCAGATTCTAGTAGCAATCAAATAGTTTTCTTAGGAGACATGACTTCCATATCCAGCTACAGGTGGATTGTTTAACCGTGAGTACTTATATAATACGAACATAATGTAGGACATGTAGGACATGTCATTAAGGGCACCAAGCACATGTTAAAGGACAAGTGCGCATACTTTCAAAGAGGTGATTAGGCAAGCTCTCTCGTTGCATATACTCATATACAAGCAGCCTTTGGTCGACTTCCACGCAATATCCAATTAACTTTACCAAATTTGGATGCACTAGATGACCAAGAATACTCACTTCAGCCTGGTACGTGGAAAGTGCGACAGTTCAAAAGTCATACTAACTGTCAAACATGCATTAATCCAGAAAGAAAAGATCATCACATGAGATATTACCAGCCATTCTTCGTGAGCCGGCTGCCCATGACGCTCGAAAATCTTAACAGTGACAGTCAGCCCAGTGCCAGGCCTTGCAGGAGCAGTCCCATTTTCTTCAATCCAACCCTTAAAGACTCGGAAAGAATCATCTTGACCGAGCAGACCCTCAGGACTAAATTTTCTTGTAGCTAACTTAAGATCCTTTAATGAAAATTTCCGCAGCTGAGGAGCGACTATAGAAACCTCATTTGTAAATCCACGTACACAGCCAAAACCACCTTTACCAAGAAGACTTGCAGCACTAAAGTTTCTAGCAGCTAACTTAAGATCATTAAATTTGAATTTCCGCAGCCGAGAAGCAACTTTAGGTTCCCTTTTGAGTTTAAAAGTTGAACGGTCTGCATTAACAGTGGTTGTAGACGAAACCACAGTAGGAGCAGGCTGCTCTCTGCTTGCATCATTTGGAATGCTTTGTGCTGCTCAAATACGAAATTAGCATATCAGACGAAACAAGTGACCATCGATTTGGGTCACATAGGGGAACAACAAGCACCAAGCCACTTCATCTAAACAGAAATTAAAAGATGAATCAACTAATCTCCCAGTCGGCCTAGCAACTGTTACTTTTCCAATTGAAGTAAGTATCCGGTCCCGAACAGAGGAGGGTATGTAGCCACGTAGGTGGATATTTGTGGTTTACAAGAGAAAACCATGACAACGTCTTCAACTTGCAATCAAAGCGATGGAAAAAGATAAGCAGCAATAAATCTACCTGATCTCTTGATATAGACTAAAATAATTCTATGCAATCAATCTCTGACGTACTTTGCTCACTTCTTGCGATATCACACCCTCGACCTACTCTAGATCTGTCACAAACTTGAACTTATGTCTTCCTATGAGATACATCGCTATCATCACCCATTAATAGATGACCTACGACACGCCATAATTGTTAGTCACTTCCCAAACCTACTCTGCCAATACAAAATCTCTGGGAACAGAGAGCACTCCTAAGGACAAAGGCAATTAACTCCAACTTGACAAGCGTTACTAGGGCAAATGCATAACCCATCAAAACTCAAAATCAGAATTAGACTATAAATCCACAATAACAAGCTACATATAATAGCAAAATATCCCACTTTGCTTCTTTTGGGGTTTATAATGGTCCTGTGGTCTGCATCTACTTAATGCTTAAACTTTCAGATTTTGAAATTTTAATTTGGTACTAGAGCCAACCCTCAATTTTCCATGCCCCTCTTTACATTTCATTTCAAGTGAGTTATTTTCTCTATCTTACTCGTAAAGTGCATTCATCATATAATTTATCCAGGGTTGCACATGAGAGTGAGCATTAAAAGGTTGAACATCACTTGTTTAGAGAGCTTATGATAACCATTGTTTTAAGTAGTGGAAGATAGCAGTCAGCAAGAATGAAATTCATATCAATATTGGGCACTGTTGGCCCTATTGTGGTGATGACACCTCCAATGAGGTTGATATGCCACATCCACGATTATTGCAATGCAAACGGTAACACGATTTGAAAATTGTATATACATGTAGTCTCTCTTGCCTTATAACTTAAGCCTTTTGGTTGGACTTTCTAACATAAACCAAACATTAATTTCAAGTTCATTCTTACACCAGACCAATAATAAACAAAAAGTGTGTTCCTTTCCTTTTTCCCTTATAGCACCTCCAACAAACACAAGCAGAATATCATGAAATAAGATCTTCATATCCCCAGATAAAAAGTACAGTATTTCCACAGAATGTAAAACAGGAATTTCGATTATCTATTCACAATTGACATTGATAATAACTCCCTCAGTACTGTAATGAAGAACTCTTCTACCAAAAAATAATAACCAAGCTAGCTAGTGTTACGTCAATCTACAAGCTTGAAGAACGTTTACAGCGGCAAAAATAGACTAGCAATCCAAATCACTGCACACTAATGCTGTGCCGAAATTTGGTTTTGTACACTGAAAATATATGCATCAGAAGCAGTCACAGTTCTGAAGCTAACATCAGAATGACCAAGAATTTTGTATAGTTAGATGTCGCTGCCTCATTCATAAACATTTCAAGGGTGATACCAGATATACGATTTGAAAGAAGATAGATTTCATTCAGATATTTGTTAACTTTCCAATTTTCTCTTCATTAAGGCTGGGCCCTGCAGCTTTTAACTTGTTCAACCAAATATATAAAATGAAAGGGAAAGAAAACGACAGGCATCATCTCAACAGAACAATGCTTTCCGCCGATAATTACTCTTACCTTTAGTCCCTGCCAGATGATTGCAACAGATTTCATCAGGTGATGGACTCTTGAGATTTGGACAATCGATAATGCTCATTCGTTCCAAGTTTGGTGCGATGCGTAAGCCACTGGAAATGCTAATGAGCTCTGGCAATGAGAATAGGGATATCCTTTTCATGTTGGGGAGAAAGTGAGTACTGTCGTCAATAGAAGTATCTTCCTGTGTCACTAAACTTGAGACATGTGAGCAGTCTTCGACTCTGAGCTCTTCTAAGCTATCAAGGTTTTTCAGTAGGTCAGGTGTAAATATGGTAGTCAACTGAGGGCATGTGACTAAGGCCAAGCATTTAAGATGAGACAAGGATCCTCGATGCAGCGGCCCCACATAAATGCACCTCAAACTCTTCATATGATATACATAGAGATATTCAAGTGACCCAAGAAACCTCTTGTCATCCTCCCATGTTTCTGATACAATTTCACTTCTATCAGCTTCATCATACATGTCAGTTCCATCAATAAAAACCCGAATCTCATTACACTCCCCAATTATGCAGCATTTCAGTTGCTCCATGTTCTCAATCCCAAAATCAGATAGCTTAGTGACATCCATATGGCGGTCTAAGAAAAATGCAGTAGCATGCCGAAGCATCTTCTGGATATCTATAGGCACCCCGACACCATTTACATATTTCAGGGATCTATCCCAGCGTTCTATTTCAAACTCAAGATCCACCGGGAGACAAGACATGATGCGTTCATCATGACTGCCAACAATGAATTTGAAATGTGACAACAATCTACATACCTTGGATGTACCAAACCATTTGAATTTCCTCAGATGTTCCACTCGTGGAAGGTACAGTTTAAGTGTATCCAGACTTATCAAGCCACAAACGTCGTCAATAATAGCTTCCACAACACTCTCCCACCTCTCATCATCTGGATTTACATCAATACTTAATTCTTCTAGTTGAGATAGTGTGGAAAGAGTGCCTTGAGGAATCAATGCATTCGCTTTCGCAGATTTTGTGCCCCAATTTACGCGTGGACAAAAGGATAATTCTAGGCAAGTGAGCTTTGTTAGCTTTGCAACCTCCTGGGGCAGATCCATGATCTCAGTCCCTTCCAGATCAAGCACCTCAAGCTGCTGAAGTTCTCCAATTTTTGGAGGTAACACGCTCAGCATCTCACAGTGAGTTAAGAATAGTCTTTTTAGGCGGCTTAGCCTGAATAGAGACTCTGGCAAGGACTTGATCCGAGTTCTGGATAAATTCAGGATTTTAAGAGCAGGCATGTAATCGAAGAAAGATGGACTAATTGTTCTGAGCTTGTAATTTCTATTCAGAAACAAGACCAAGAGTACAGGACACCGAGGATCCTCGGGCAACTCAGTTAACCGGTTTTCCATCAAGTAGATCTCCGTGTAAGTCTGCCATTGTGTGACCTCCGGAGGCTCCATCAATCCTACACCCCCGCACATCAGCACCTTTCTGCTGCCATATTCAGGTGGACCGGCTTCAATGTCGTCAGAACATATCTCAAGTTCCTCCACCGGTTGCGGTGTACCTGATGATGAGTAAAGATGATGAACAATCCTACTAGAAGATAATATATTCAAACACGTGAGTCAAACAACACATGAAGATTCCAGCCGAAAACCAAACATGTATTAAAAAATCTCTGTCGGAATCCGATGCTTGAACAGACGAACCTGAAACCGAAGCAGGACCTAAATGGAAGGCCAGCGGCGGAGGACTTGCTCGCGTCTCACTGCTATGGCGTCTCCGCTGCTCCATTGACTCTGGCTTGCTTCTGCTGTTCCCCATGATCGCACCCCAAAGAAGAAAGTAGCAAACGAAGCACGGCACCGTCTCTATGTATTTTGGTGTTCCTAACCATCCGCTAACGCGATTCAGAGAGAGAGAGCGGGAAGCTAGAACCGGCCTCAAGGCCTTTCCCGACATAAACGAAGCTTTAAAATTAAATATTTTTTTCTAGTCAAAAAGGCAAAAAAGGAAAAAATATAAAGTTATTTCGTCCCGTTCGTTATAGGCATGAAAGTGGCCTCTCTCTCTCTCTCTCTCTCTCTAATAATTCGAAATATTATTTGAACTTTATAAAATTAAAAAAGGAAGGTTAATTAAAGTTAGACACGTGGAGGAATATTCCCAATACTTTACAATCATGCACTAAGGTGCACGAGGGAATTTAGGCAATTGTGTAGGTGCAATTTGGTCTTTTCGACAAGTCAACGTCAATGGATCACCACTGATTCCACCGCCTCACTCTCTCCGTCGGGCAGCTTTCTACTGGGATGACTTTTCTAAAATGTGATTTCCATCTTGCCATTCTCAATCTCTGCAGAATCAGGTACGCGAGATGCTTCGTCACTCTCTCTGAATCTAAGATATGTTGCTTCTGCGACTGTATTTTTATCGTTTCTTCTTCATGTTCTTTCTTTCCTTTCCGTTGCCAAAGACTCTCCTTGAAAAAATCCAGTCTGTGTTGCAAGATTGATCCTCTGCTCTGTGATGAAACGATGGTGCGATCACAAAAAAAAGCAACTTTTGCAGCTTGCACTGTTGCTATCTTTTGCCATCTCCTAATTCCTCATGGTCTAAAATTGTCTTCTTCTGAATTAGTGGATCTTTCGAATTGAACTCAGTGGATGTCCATGTAAAACTTGACATTCTTGCTCTGTGTGGCTAAGACAGCAACTTCCTTTAAGCACCCGGCTATAAGATAAAGCTCTCTTTTCATTTGGTCTACCTTTTTAAGTGCCCATTTTTGTGGAAAGGTGGCATTCAGATTCAGTGTGTACTTGAGCTGCACATAGAACGGCAGGGTTGTGGCTTGCTGAGACTTCTCTTATTACTTTGACTTGTTCTTTTATTACAGTAGCATATGAGCATGTTCTAGTTAAGGTGCCGATCTTTCCCAAAAACCTAGTTTTGGACATATGGGTCATCTTCACCAAGACTGCAATTGAGCCAAATGCAGAAATTCTACGTTATTTGTTGTTGAGGCATCCATGTTGAAGTTTCTAAATCATTGCAAAATTTGATCTCATTCCTCTTTATTTGAGGATGTTTCCCTGTACGTCCGCTTGACAAATGTAAAGTCATATTTCTGTTTTTCCTTTTGTCTAAGTATACATCTCATGACTAAACTGGATGACTTGCTCTTTTCTACTCAAGTAATCTGCATTTTCTTGTAGTGGTTTTTCAAATTGATTTTGTTCTTGTGATAGTCATGGTTGAAGCAGCAGCTTCCGCAATAGCAGTCGAAGCCTACAAGGATGGACGCAGCATTTTTGGCTACATCAGTAAAAAAGTTGAGTTTGCTGATGATTTCAAGGTCAATTTTGAGAAGATGACCGACCACGCAAAAATGCTCTATGCAAGAAGGGATGATGTAGAGGCAGAAATAAACAAAAACAAGATGAAGAGGGTTACCAAGGAATGTGAAGCCTGGATTTATAGGGTCAAGGTGGCCGAACAAGAAGTACTTAAATTGGAAAGCAAGTACAAGAAAGAGATTATGCATGCTTGGAGATACGCTCGACTGTGGTCACGTGCAAATCTTAGCAAGCATATGGCCAAAAAGCGTGAGGAATTACGAGTCCTGTTAGAAGAAGGAAAGCTTGATAATGGGGTGGTAGCTGACAGATCCCCGGAGCACGTGAGAGTCATTGATACTTGCGGGATTGAGGATAAGCCTTCGCTAAACTGGGCTGCTGAAGAGATTTTGGGTAATTTGAGGGAGAGAAAAATCAAAAGGATCGGACTGTGGGGAATGGTGGGAACTGGGAAAACTACGGTGATGCAGAATCTGAATAATAATAAAGAAGTTAAGAAAATGTTTGATATTGTTATTTGGATATCAGTGTCGAAGGCTTGGAGCATTGAAAAGGTGCAAGATGCAATCACGCAGCGTCTCAAGCTAAGATTGGAGGGCCAAGCGAACGCAGTTGAGACAGCTCAACTTATATCAAATGAGTTGGGAAGAATGAGGTATATACTTCTCCTTGATGAAGTTTGGGATCCTTTTGATCTCCATGAGATAGGTATTCCCAACAATGATAATGACAGCAAGGTGGTATTTGCTAGTAGGTTCCGTGATTTGTGCTATGACATGGATGCTGACGAGCTTGTCAATATGAAGCGTTTATCCGATGCCGATGCATATAAAATGTTTGAAGAAAAAGTAGGTCGAAATATGAAGAATCCAAGTATTATACCAGTAGCACAACTTGTGGTTAGAGAATGTGCTGGTTTGCCATTGCTAATCGATAAAGTGGCGAGGGTTTTTAGAAAGAAGGACAACATTCACCTCTGGAGAGATGGATTGAAGAGCTTGCAGAGATGGCCTAGTATCAAAATTCAAGGCATGGATGAAGTGCTTGAATTCCTAAAGTTCTGTTATGAGGATTTAGATGGGGAGGATAAAAAGGTTTGCTTTCTTTATGGAGCTTTGTTTCCTGAAGACCGTGACATATTTGTGGACTATTTGATGGAATGTTGGAAAGCAGAGGGTTTTCTCGATAGCATTGATGAGTTTCAAGATGCACGCGATAGAGGGCACAACATACTACATGATCTGATCAATGTGTCTTTGTTAGAAAGAAGTGCGGTGAAGACACATGTCCGAATGAACAAAGTTCTTCGCAATATGGCCCTTAAAATTTCATCAGGAGTCTCAGACCATAAGATCCTGGCAAGACCATGTGAGGGGCTAAAAAAGCCGCCAAAGGAAGAAGTGTGGACATCTGCAAGTCGAATTTCTTTGATGGATAATGACTTGTGCAGTTTACCGGCAACTTCAAATTGCACAAATCTTTCGACTTTACTCTTGCAAAGAAACAAGAATTTAATGATGATCCAAGAGAGCTTCTTCTTGTCTATGCAAAGACTCCGAGTCTTGGACTTACACGCTACGGCAATAACATCCCTTCCACCTTCTTTGCCTTGCTTGACTCATCTCAGGGCACTTTACTTGAATTCATGCGAGGGCTTAATAGAACTACCTTCAAGCATAGAGGCACTGGTGCATCTAGAGGTGCTTGACATTCGACGCACTGGAATCATCTCTTTACCTATTCAAGTTGGAAGTTTAACGCAGATGAGATGTTTGCGCATGTCCCTGTCAAATTTTGGCGCCGGAAACCCAATGTCCAAGGTGATTTCGAGCATTTCATCATTAGAAGAACTCATGATTGATGTAGACCCAAATACTTTGTGGTCTGATCAGGTCATGAGGACAATCACGGAGGAGGTTTCTACCTTGACACGGTTGACTTCACTGACATTTTCCTTTCCTAAAGTAGAGTGCCTTGAAATCTTCATCAGATCAAGCCCTCTATGGAAGGACCTGCGCTTCACATTTCAGTTTTCGGTCGGTATTTGCAATTCGGTCAAGCATCATATTCTTGATTATTTTGAATATCAATTGTGCAAGTGCTTGAAGTATGCAAACGATGAAGGCACAAATCCTGTGATCTCAGAAGTACTCACTGAGACCGAAGTATTTGAACTGATTGATCATAAGAATATACTGAGCTTATCAGATTTTGGGACTGAGAACTTGAGTAAACTCAGAGCTTGTTCAGTGGAGGGATGCAAGGACATCATATGCATCATCGACGCTAATGTAGCACCACCTTGTGCATTCGAATGGCTAGAGAGAATGGTCATAAACAATGCTCCAGGTTTGCATTGTATTTGGAATGGTCCCGTGCCTGTGGGAAGCTTAGGCCAAATGACTAGTTTGACCTTGTACAATTGCCCCAAGCTCAAGAAGATATTCTCAAATGGATTGATCGAGCAACTATCTGAGCTGAAGCATTTGAGTGTTGAAGAGTGCCACGAAATTGAGGAGATCATCATTGAAACTGACAATCCTTGTTTGGACCGGAGAACACTTCCGAATCTTAAAAAGCTAGTAGTTCATGATCTTCCAAAATTAAGAAGCATTGCTCCGAATGACTTATTGATTTGGCCTTCTCTAGAGAGATTGGATATAGCTTCATGTCCATCCTTGTTGAAACTTCCTTTTACCAGGATAAATGCTATCAATTTAAGATCCATTGATGCTGAGCAATCATGGTGGTCTACATTGGTGTGGCAAGACGATGCTGTCAAGGACAAATTACGGTCTTTTTGTAGCTTCACTTAGCCTTTCTCTGTAGCTCTTTGCTTCGTATTCATCTTATTTGTTGTGATTGGAATTATGTATTAGCATAGGTTTTTGTTTTGTTTCTCTGCATGCACAATCTATTAGATGGTTATACTCACCGATGAGGTGATGAAAATGATAAAAGAGAATGATTCTGGGTGTTTTTTTTATGATCCCTTGTTGCAATATTGAGCTTCTTTAGCACTGCAAACTGTAATTGCTTCTTGTCAAGAAATGGTGAATTAAATGTAGTTTCTTCTCAATATCATGTGAGTTATGTATTGCAAGTTTGTTTACGGTGCTTATAATATCTAATACGTAATGTAAAATTGACCTTTGAACGTTTAATAGGTTTTACTAATATCAAAGAAGAATTGTGTAGGGCGTGCATATTTTGTGAATTGAGTTCATAGTAGTTTGCCTAGCATCTTATAACTTACACTGTATCCTTTATATTAAACAAGGGTTTTGAGAGGACATATGTCCTTTCCTCCTCTTTTCTCTTTTCCTTTCCTAATTTACTAAAGATCTCTTCCACGTCACTCCCTACACCTTTTCTCTTCGTTTTTTTCATTTCAATTATACAATATAATTATCTTCAATTTTTCTAGTTTAAAGGTATCAATTATGTTCTTCCATTCTTTGTGCACCTTATGGGTTAGTGTCTTATTTTATCGAAATTACAGTGAATCGTCAGTCTATTTTACCCAACACAATCTACTATATTCCTCTGTAATGTATTCAAGTACATGCCATGTATTTATGATTTCATGTATTTTCTTATTATTTCCTCTTTAAACATTCTTTTTTTTTCTTGATTCTTTTTCTCGAATCTTTGTAATTACAATCACATTGTACATTGAAATCTTACACTT
This sequence comes from Eucalyptus pumila, assembly GCA_016097595.1. Taxonomy (NCBI): domain Eukaryota; kingdom Viridiplantae; phylum Streptophyta; class Magnoliopsida; order Myrtales; family Myrtaceae; genus Eucalyptus; species Eucalyptus pumila. The sequence goes on along the minus strand of CM027852.1, from coordinate 1,367,180 downwards.
CAATTTTGTCCAAAAACTTATCAAATTATGATGTATGATGAGATAATATCATTTATTTTTCTTCTTTTTTTAAAATTCATATTATATCTCGAAAGTTAGACGATGTTGCATGATTTTGTAACACAGTTCATCTTTTTCCTCCGGCGAACTTCATCATTTTGCAATATCTTTATTTAGAACCTTTTTAGGGGTCTAAAATCATGTTTGCCTTTGGCGAAAGTATAACGACCTTTCCAATAGTTCATTTGTACATCCCCCAAACGTCCTACAATGAGAAAGGCCAGTAATATGAACATTATCAGTTGAAGGAAATTGCTGTAAGGTAAAAAATTCAGCCTTTTCCTCCTATTCATTTACAGGGAATGATCCTATACCATCCATAACATCTGACATGTATTATCCTGGAAGTCGCTTGATTTAGACACAGAGAGAATGTCCATTTCATTAAAATCCTGTTAATATAATGAGGATGAGATAAGAGATTATGCGAAGAGTGATCAACGTTGAGTTGACTGGGAGTTTTTGCAGACATTGAGTTTACAAAATTCTAATTGAAAGAAACGCGTAGCTTCCTATTCCACTTTTCAATAGAAATGCACAATGATGGTGTAATTTTCCTGGTATTATTAGATACGCCAGATGCATATCTTTTGGGTAATCAACTAGATGGGTCGCTGAACTGGTTAGCGCACTTGAGGAACTTAAAATATTTATGACTTTCTAGGAATTCCATCTCGGTTTTAGTTTCTAAGGTATGGGAAAATTGCAAAATTTGGAATCATTCGGTCTTTCGAATAATCAGTTGAATGAATCCATTCCAACATAATAATTAGGTAGTGTGCAGTCTTTGATGGATCTAGAACAAATTCTCCCGGCATGTTCTAAATTAGATCGGACCGAGTTTTTGGCCTCTATAAATTCTTGGGCGGCAAGAAAACAAGTTCACTGGCGGTATCTTTTCACATTGCTAACGTCGAACCTTGCTGTGGATGACCGGATTCCAAATTTGTCTTGGTCATAACGGTCAGGTTCACGACTAGGTTTTGGATTGGTGTTTGAGAAGTATTGGAGGCGCGCATACTTTGAGGATCGCCAAATAGACTGAAAATTATCTCATACATTGATTTTATAAATTAATTAACATGTCTAAATGCTCTTTCTTAAATGAAAATATTTCAATAACTTTTTTATGATTGATAAGTACATGGCCACATTGTAATTTCAAGTACCAATTTGTTTCCTCTCTTTTTTAACTAGATGTCGATGAATTTGGATTTTGATAAAATCACTCTGAAACTTTTATACGCCGATCTTTTAAAAGGTCAAAGTCTAATATGATTTCACTTGAAGGACTTTGGAAGTCAAAATTAATTTCGAAAATTTTCTCAACCTCATAATTTTTCTATAAGAATAAAAATGGTTATTGAGATAATGGATTTATATATTACACAACCCGGCCCAAAGTGGGCTTTTTGTAGGCTTTACGTTCTAATTTTCCTATCCAAGTGTTTTAATGCTTCATGCCATCGGCATTTACCTTCTAATCGTGATCACACCTCATGGGTGGAATCTTCGACCTTGTTTTTATGCAGGGAAAGCAAAGATAATAATAATAATAATAACAATAATTAAGGGAGAGAGAGCCAACAAAAATGGTAAGTCTGCAAATCCGAGAAGAATTATAATTTGAATCTAATAATTCCTTTTAGAAAAAATATCTTATATGGTAAAAGATCTCGTTCCAGGCATTCTCAAAGTTTTACACGTTTAAGATTGCTCAAGAAAGTGGATTGGTCGATGCACACAGATCTTGACCTGAAGATCAAATGGCCGCTATTTAAAAAAAAAAAAAAATCTAAGCATTTGAAATATAAATACGATGGATGATTTTAAAAATTCGAAAGATTTTAGGTATATTTTATTAAATAAAAATGAATTTCATGAGATATGAGATTAAAGAAAAGCGGTTTTCTCCTCTTCTTCTTCTTTTTTAAGTAAAACGTCATCGATGGACTTATCCGCTAAAAAAGAACTATTTTAAAACATAGAAAATCATGAATATTATATTAGAATTCATCTGTTAATATGTTCCACAGAATTTAGGTGTTACAACCAAGTTAAACTCTCTCTCTCTCTCTCTCTCTCTCTCTCTCCCTGAAAATTTGGTATTTACAGCAATAGGAATAAATTAAATATGAGAATGTCTCAAATACCAAGGTGTCTTTCATTCGAGTATGCTTTTACCGGCCAGCATAATAAATAGGAAAGTACGATGGAGAGAGTATACACAATGTGCTGCATGCCCCTGAAGCGCAAAAACAAAGTAACAAATAATACCTGAGAACTACCACACCTGGCGGAACTTAACCAGCTACTTGGACATGCTCTAGATATATCATTTGGAACCAAGAACCCTTCGGACATGCGGCGTAGAAAGCACATAAAAGAAAGAACTCTAATTGTGAATCAGTGTTTCGGTAGGAAAAAATGATAGGGATTAATCGGGTATTTGAAAGACTTAGCAGACATTCTATTGACGTGGGTTAGGAACTTGCCTGATTTGCACCCTCAAGATCCAACTTTCATGTATTTTCCAGAGCCTGTGCGCACCACAGAAAGTAGATCTAGATCACCTAGGAACACCAACTCATGAGGGTCCAGCAAAATTTCTAGGTTCCTTCCCAGGCAAACAATATGAGAAAGAGTAGATAGATGGTGGACTGGAAGGTGAGGGAATAGCATCATTTAGGAGACTACATGCAGGACTAAAAACAGAGGAAACAAAAAAGTGGCAACCTTTTAGCATGGGGAGCAGGAACTACAGCTGATTCTACCATTCCTGCAAATTGTGGCCACATGTATCAGGACAGATCAAACAGATAGTGCATCAGTATATGACCATCGCTCTCATTTTCTTGTCTTTGGTTCGGTTGATATCTACCTAATCGAATTCAGTTCCTAATCATAACTGGTGCACATGTTGTGCGTGAGGTGTGTAGATTGGAGCTGTTCTCTTCTTTTCTATACAGTGGGATTACTTTGACACGTAAAAAATAATACTCAACCGCATTTATGCAGGTTACTTGTGCAAGTCTCATCCTCAAATGGCCTGTATCCTGCATCACATATTCCCGAGCAGTATTGCTGTACATTCCAATGACATAGGTGAAGTGAGAGTTATCTCCCTTGGGAAAAATGTTTGCAAGTCCAAAACCAGAAAAGCTTGGCATTGGGGTCGTAAATCAGATGCCACCACAACTATTGCTATATACGGCATCTAATAGGATACTGTAAGCTTTAAAATCATGACATATCACGGGCGTTCTACATCCTCATGCAAAAAAGGAACACACTTTGCAGCATCCAGTTCTGGTGAAAGGCTTTGGCATTTTATCACTAGCAGTTGGAGATGAAACTGAGGAGTTAATCTCTGTATCACAAGTGGCTGTAGATGTAACCCCAGGAGGAGCAGGCTGCTCTCTGCTTGTATCTTTTGTAAAGCCACGTACACAGCCAAAACCACCTTCACCGAGAAGACTTTCAGCGCTGAAGTTTCTTGCAGCTAATTTAAGATCATTGAATAAGGATTTCCACAGCCGAGGAGCAACTTCAGGTTTCCTTTTGATTTGAGAAGTTGAAGGGTTAACTGCTGCATTTCTAGTGGTTGTAGATGAAACCACAGCAGGAGCAGGCTGCTCTCTGCTTGCATCATTTGGAAAACTTTGTGCTGCTCAAATACAAAATCAGCCTGTCAGATGAAACGAGTAACCACCGATTTGGGTCACTTAGATGAACAACAAACACCAAGCCACTTTATCTTAACAGGAATTTAAAGTTGAATTAGCTAATCTGCCAGTTGGCCTAGCATGTCTTACTTTTCCAGTTCAAGGAAACATCCAGTCCCAAATAGAGGAGGGTATGTAGCAACCCAGGTGGATATGTGTGGTCTGCAATGGATAACTATGACAACATACTTCAACTTGCAATCAAAGAGATGGAAAAAGATGAGCAGCAATGAATCTACCTGATCTCTTGATATAGACTTAAATAATTCTATGCAATCACTGCAACCTCATTCTAAAGGATACATTCAACTCCTCAACAAGCTTCACCACTTTCTGCTCCATTTCATCATATAACCCCACTCAAGTTACTAAAGTTAATTTATTACTGCATTATGTCGATGCATCATTTTAAAAGTTCATGCCCACTGTGACCATATCCACTATTTTGAAGCAGATATGCCCGAATCTACAGCAATGCAATCGGCATTGCAATTTGAAAATTTTATATGACCATGTGTCATGTAGTCTTCCCCGCCCCAATAGCTTAAGCTTTTGGTTGGACTTTGTAATGTAAACCAAACATTAACTTCAAATGCATTCCTTCACCAGACCACAAATAAATAAAAAGAATGTTCCTTTCCTTTTTCTCATATAGTACCTCCAACAAACACACGCAGAATATCAAGAAGTAACATCTTTATATCACCAGATAAAAAGCACAGTATTTGTACAGAACGTAAAAGAGGAGTTCCAATAACCTAACCAAAATTTTGACATCGATAATGACTCCCTAGGCACTCTAATGAAGAAATTCTCCCACCAAAGAAAGTAACTAAGCCAGCTATTGTTAAGCCACTCTATAAGATTGAAGCATATCTAAAGAGGCAAAAATGAACTTGCTATCGAAATCAGTGCATACTAATGCTATGCCAACATTTAGTTTTGTACCCTGAAATGTATATGCATCAGAAGATAAGAGTGGACTGGCCAAAGTTTTGTATAGTAACCACTGCCTCATTCATAGACATTTCAAACAGTAACAGATCAGAAATCCGATTTAAAAGAAGATAAGAGATTATTTAGATAGGTGTTGACTTTCCAATTTTACTCTTCATCAAAGCTGGTTTTAACTTGTTCGATCAAATGTATCCAATGAAATGGAAAGAAAAAGACACACCATTTCCACACAAAAAAATGCTCTCCACTGATTATTACCCTTACCTTCAGTCCCTGTCAGATGATTGCGACAGATTTCATCAGTTGATCGATTCTTGAGATTCGGACAATCAACAATCTTTATTGCTCCCAAGTTTGGTGCAATGTGTAAGTCTTCGGAAATGCTGATGAGTTCAGGCAATGAGACCAGGAATATCTTCTTCAACTTGGGGAGGAAGTAGGTACTCTCGTAAATAGAAGTATCTGTATTCTCATAAATAGAAGTATCTTCACATCTCACTAAACTTAAGACAAGGGGGCAGTCTACAACTTCAAGCTCTTCTAAGCTTTCGAGGTTTTCCAATAGGCCAGGTGTGAATATGACAGTCAACTGAGGACATTTGACTAAAGACAAGGATTTAAGATGAGACAAACATCCTCGATGCAGTGGCCCATTGTAAATGCACCTCAAACTCTTCATACAACGGATGTAGAGATACTCGAGTGATCTGAGAAACCTCCTATCATCCTCCCATGTTTCCACAATTTCACTTCTATCAGCTTCATCATACATGTCAGTTCCATCAACAATAACCTGAATCTCATTGCACTCCCCAATTATGCAGCATTTCAGTTGCTTCATGTTCTCAATCCCAAAATCAGATAGCTTAGTGACATCCATATGGCGGTCTAAGAAAAATGCAGTAGTATGCTGAAGCAACTTCTTGATATCAGTGGGGACACCCATGCCATTTACATATTTCAAGGATCTATCCCAGCGTTCTAACTCAAATTCAAGATCCTTTGGGAGATGAATTATGATGCGTTCATCGTCATCGCCAACAATGAATTTAAAATGTGACAACGATCTAGACACCTCTGATGTGCCAAGCCATATGAATTTCCTTAGAAGTTCCACTTGCGGGAAGTACAGATTAAGAGTATCCAGCCTTGTCAAGCCACAAACATCGTCAACAACAGCTTCCACAATACTACTCCACCTCTCATCCTCTGGACTAACCTCAATACTAAGCTCTTCTAATTGAGTGAGCACAGAAATAGTGCCCTGAGGAATCAATGCATTCACTTTCACATATTTTGGGCCACGATTTATGCGTCGGCAAAATGTTACTCCTAAGCAAGTGAGCTTTGTTAGCTTTGCCACCTCCTTCGGCAGATCCATGATCATAGTCCCTTCAAGATCAAGCACCTCAAGCTGCTGAAGTTCTCCAATTTGTGGAGGTAACACCATTAATAGATCACAATGAGTTAAGAAAAGTCTTTTTAGGCAGGTTAACCTGAAGAGAGACACTGGTAAGGACTTGATCCGAGTTCGGGACAAATTCAGGATTTTGAGAGCTGGCATGTAATCAAAGAAAGACGGACTGATCGTTCTGAGCTTGCAATTCCTATTTAGAAACAATAACAGGAGTGCAGGACAGCAAGGATTCTCGGGTAACTCACTCAAATGATTTTCCATCAAGTAAATTTCTGTGGAACTCTGCCATTGCGTGACCTCCGGAGGCTCCGTCAGTCCTAAACCCCCGCACATAAGGACTGTTCTGCTGTCTTCAGGTGGACTGCATTCTAAACCCTCGCACATAAGGACTGTTCTGCTGTCTTCAGGTGGACTGCATTCGACGTCATTACAGCAAATCTCAAGTTCCTCTACCTGCTGGTGCGGTGGCTTGAACTGACAGACTTCGTGAAGGGTACCTGGGCATTAATTCTCTCCAATGATGAATAATTTTACTAGGCAAATAAACTATTGAAACATGTGTGTCAGATAACATATGAAGATCCCAGCCAAAACCCGAAAATAGCACACAAAGATGTAGGTCCAACACCTATACCCTCTTCTGTTGAAGGGAAATTACCCTTTGCATCCTGTAATGGATGGTATAATCATAATTTGTATCCTGAGACCAATCCCACTACCTTCTCGGGGTGGAATATTTTTGTCTAGACTAACCACAAAATTACACTTTATCTATATGTACCGGCACTTGAAAACATCCGGAGAAGAGAGAAATAGCGAAAAGGAAAATTCTCATATCAGAAGACTTCGAGTGTGTGGTATGTGAATTAAGTATGATGTTTTCATCGTTTAGATTGTCTCTGTCTTGTCTAAACATTATTCCGCATGACGTTGAAGTGCACTCTTATGTATCTCCTCTGACGACAATAGAAAAACCCCCCAAAAAAGGGCAAGTTTCTTATCATCTAAACCAACTAGTAACCCCCGCAGAACAAACATCATATCAGTCTTGCATCGATGAAGGGCTGCCATCCCACCTTGTTGCTGCCACCCGCTGCCTGCCATCCCACCTTGTTGCTGCTGCCCGCTGTCTTCAGGTGGACTGCATTCGATGTCATTACAGCAAATCTCAAGTTCCTCAACCTGCTGGTGCAGCGGCTTGAACTGACAGAATTCATCAAGGGTAACTAGCCATTAATTCTCTCAAATGATGAATAATTCTACAAGGCAAATAAACTATTGAAACATATGTGTCAAATAACCCATGAAGTTCCCAACCAAAAATTGAAAAAAGCACACAAAAATGTAGGTCCAACACCTATACCCTCTTCTGTTGGAAGGGAAATTACCCTTTGCATCCTGTAATGGCTGGTATGATCATAATTTGTATCCTAAGACCAACCCCACTACCTTCTCAGGGTGGAATATTTTTGTCTAGTCTAACCACAAAATTACACTTTATCTATATGTATTGGCACTTGAAAACATCCGAAGAAGAGAGAAATAGCGAAAAGGAAAATTCTCATATCAAAAGACTTTGAGTGTGTGGTATGTGAGTTGAGTATGATGTTTTCATCGTTTAGATTGTCTCTGTCTTGTCCAAACATTATTCCGCACGGCATTGAAGTGCACTTTTATGTATCTCCTTTGATGACAATAGAAAACCGCCCAAAAAAGGGCAAGTTTCTTATCATCTAAACCAACTAGTAACCCCTCAGAACAAACATCGTATCGGTTTGCTTGCATCGATGAAGGGTCCGCCATCCCACCTTGTTGCTGCCCGCTGCCCGCTTCCTCTTCCTCCTCCAAGTGCAGTCTCTCGTAAGTAGCATTAGAAAAGGTGACCGCGATCAGTACGACAGGCCCCGAAGCCACGAGCGAGCCCACAATGCTTCCGCCGACCACTTGACCTCCGCCTCCAGCCAGGCTTATGGTCAATCCAGTTGACCTTGGCGGGGCAGGACCAGGGAAAAAGGACCCAGTGAGGGAGAGAATCTCGAAGCGGCCGTGAAGGGCCACGACCGTCCCCGGTGCCGTGGGTTGCCGGAGCGTGACATTGGTGACCGTGCCCCTCCCGATGAGCACGCGGACACCGCTCTGTCGCCGTCTGGCGAACCGGGCCACGCACTCGGCTACATCTGCACCGCTGGCTATCTCCATCACGAGGCTCCGAAGCGCGTTAGGACTATGTATAGTCACAAAGATCGGCCGCTTCCACTTATTCTTGGAGCCCGACGGATGGCCCCTCGGCTTCCGAGTGGCTCCTTCCTCCAAGGCCCCGCCTCCTCCGCTGTCGTCCTTCATGGGGATCTCCAGATCGGGCTCTTTCACTGGGAAGGAGCTCGTCCAGGTCTCGTCTCCGGGGAGCCCGACCTGCCATGGCCACAATGGTTCTGACATGATTCCTCTTCCTCGTGAAAACAATCGAGCAAACTACATGTTGTCTAGGAGTTGCTAATTTATTCCTGCTCGGTTTCTTAATAGGTGAGCTAACGGTGGAGGGACCCAGCACGAAAGTTTCCTTTCTCCAGCACAAGCGCGTGGAAACTTGCCAAGCGAAGCACAAGCATGACCGTTTGTTTCAAAAGCTAACGGTACGGTTAGCTGAACTTTCCATGCTGGAAAAATAAGTATTTATGTATTCATGAGAGGAGAATTTCTTTTTATCCAAATGAAAGTTTCAATTTTTTACACGTAGCGAAAGAGACTTTATTTAACTTTAATGAGCTGGATCTTTCTTCTTCAAATAAAAGGGACATGTATGGTACGAGTTTTAAAACTTATTACGAAAGTATAATTATGTCCTAAAATTTTCAAAAAATTTAATCAAATCCTAAAACTTGTCAAATTTGCGTAATCGAATTCTTTTTAGTTATCACCGTGAATTTATCTAACGATAAATGCTGACGTGGCATTTTTAAATTCATTTCTCTCTCTTATGTGGCATTTTTATTAAATTGTTCCTTTAACTTTTATTCAAATTATATTTAAAAACTAATAAAAAAAAGTTAAAATAATTTTAAGAAAAAACAAACTGGAAAAAGAAGAACAAAAGTGGCAGGAGCTGCCACTGCCACCCATCGCCGACCCCAGTGAGGGCCCATGTCACCTAGATATGGGCATGCCGTCGTAGCCTTAGGTGAGGGCCGGTGAGGCGTCGCCTAGATTTGGCAAGTTTCGCTAGCCCCCAAGGGACGGCCAGTGAGGCCTCCCCTGGGCGTAGCAACAGTCATCGGCCCCTTCGACAATGGACAGTGATGGCAACACACATTGGCAAGCTCTACGCCTTTTTGTTCTTCTTTCTAGTTTGTTTTTAATTATTTTGAATAAAATTTAAAGGGAAAATTAAAAAAATGTCACGTAGAAGAGAGAAATTAATCTAAAAAATGCCACATCAGTGTTTTCTATTATATAAATTGACGGTATTAACAAAATTACTAAATTGTATTAATTTAACAAGTTTTAGCACTTAATTAGATTTTTTTCACGGAAAAATTTAGGACTTATAGTGCAATATCCCTAAAAAAAATTGAAGTTTTGGTTAATGAAAGTAAAAATTTGAGATATATTGTTAATGTCTCGATCCAATTACAAATATTTTCACTGGATTTGAATATGTATGTACACAATAAATTACCTTATTATTTTTATTTTTTCTCAAATAAAGTGATTTTAAATTATTATTTTTTGTGGTCATACTCTAATTCTACTCTTACACTCACTTCGCATTTTTCGCTCCGTACAGGACATGGGAATCGAAACCCACTCCTGAAATGAAATCATCCCCATCTCAATCCCCCTAAAAATGTGAGGATTTAAACCTCAACTTTCTCTTTTTAAGTTGGAAAAGTGGCCACTAGCGCGAAAGGTTCCAGTGGTTAAAGTGATTTTAAATTAACGGGTTAGCTTTTAATACCGATTGTTGTGATTAAAATCTATATAGTTTTATCATCCGTGATGACGGCATAGTAGTTAGCACTAGTTCCTTTCGTAAGAGGTCCAGAGTTCAAATCCTTACGTCGTTTGTCTTGTTGAAAAGAAATCCATGACTTATCTGTGGAGAAGGGTCTGTATTGCTGGAAAGAAATCCGTGACTTATCCGGAGAGTAAAAGTGGTGATGACTCTACTCTACTCCAAGCGAAACGCGCATAGAGATTCCTGGATCACCCAAAAAAAAAAAAAAAAAATCCGTATAATTTGATTTAAAAAAGAAAGCAGATAGATGATGACGCTTACCTTCCATCGCTTGTTTGGTTGCGGAGCTTGGATGTCTCCGCCCCGGGTTGAGCGGAGATCAGCACGAAGGCGCACGATAGCGGCGATCCGAAAGGGAGGGGCGCCTCGTCACGCACCTGCGCAGATTAGGGTTCCGCCCTCAAGAAATAAAGGGAGGAAAGGATTTTCAATTTTCTCCTTCCCCTGCTTCTCCTAACAAAAATTCAACGGTAACCTCCTCCTCCTCCGTTGGATCTTTTACTTCTTGCGGAGATTCTACTTGTTAGCGAATTGCGTTCAAGAAAGATGGCGGGGATGGCAAATTTCTGGGAATTTACTTGTGGCGAATTGCGTTCACGATTTGGGTTCGTAGTGAGGTGGGCAATCGTGGGTCGGTGTGAAAACTGGGTGTAATGCGGATGGATGTGGAAAGTTCGCATTTTGGTTTTTCTTTTGGTTCAAGATTGGAAAATGATGGGGCAATGGGATTTCCAGTTTGGTTTCTTTTGATCTGGTGTTGAGGAGTGGGGGGTTGGTTTTATGAAGAAGCATAAGGGACTGGGTTGTGCACTGTGATGTCTCTATGTGTTTTTGGGCATTGAAATCTGCAAAGGGCTTGTTTCATTTGATTTGGGTGAAAGCAGTCTTGGGTTTATAGATTATGCCTTAGAACGATACCGATGTGCCGCTGACCAGTGGCTGTTTCTCTTTACGGGGGTATTTGTCGCCCGTCATCGGAGTTGGTCGGCCCTTGTTCTCCTGAAATGAATGATGTGATTGGGCCTGGGATCTGATCCTTGGATTTACATTTTGATTGGAAAGAGAGGAGTATAATGTCCATAGGGAGTGGGCAGATGTTAGTGGTTTATGATGACCCGTCCGACCAACATTCTTTCTCTCTAGATGACAACAGCAGTGCCGAGGAGTCTCTTGATGAAACGAGGCTCTCCCTGGAAAGCACTAACGAGACTGTTCCGTACATCGGGCAGAGATTCGATACCCATGATGCTGCCTATGAGTTTTACAGTGAATTTGCTAAACAGTGTGGGTTTTCGATCCGCCGTCACCGTACCGAAGGAAAAGAAGGAGTCGGTAAGGGGCTTACGAGGCGTTACTTTGTTTGCCACCGTGCTGGAAACACGCCCGTCAAAACGACTAACGAAAGTAAACCTCAAAGAAACAGAAAATCCTCTCGGTGTGGATGCCAAGCGTATATGCGGATAAGCAAGACGACAGATTTAGGAGCTCCCGAATGGCGCGTCACTGGTTTTGTAAACCATCATAATCACGAACTACTAGAACCGAACCAAGTTCGTTTCCTACCTGCTTACCGAACGATATCTAACACGGACAAGAGCAGGATTCTAATGTTTGCCAAGACAGGTATCTCAATCCAGCAGATGATGAGGCTGATGGAACTCGAGAAGTGTGTGGAACCGGGATACTTGCCTTTCACTGAGAAGGATGTTAGGAACTTACTCCAATCATTCCGGAAAATAGACCCTGAAGATGAAAGTACAGATCTATTAAGAATGTGCAGAAATATAAAGGAGAAGGACCCTAATTTCAGGTTCGAGTACACACTTGATTCAAACAACGGATTGGAAAATATTGCGTGGTCATATGCATCATCCATACAATCATATGAGATCTTTGGTGATGCTGTCGTGTTTGACACGACACACCGGCTGACTGCATTTGATATGCCACTTGGTTTGTGGGTTGGGATCAACAATTATGGAATGCCCTGTTTCTTTGGTTGTGTACTTATGAGGGAGGAGAATTTGAGGTCTTATTCGTGGGCATTAAAGGTATGCTGGTGTAGACTTATGAGTTATTACTTATCCTGTTTTACCTTTTCTTCTGTCCATTCTTTCAGGAATTGGAATATAGGTCCTATTTTGAGCTCCAGTTCCTCCAATAAATAGTTCGATATTTTAATTTCTCTCTCTTGCTCGTTTAGGTCTTCTTGGGGTTTATGAATGGAAAACCACCCCAAACAATTCTTACCGACCAGAATATGTGCCTGAAAGAGGCAATATCTATGGAAATGCAAACAACTAAGCATGCACTTTGCATCTGGATGATCGTGGCGAAGTTCCCTCTTGGTTCAATGCTGTTCTGGGAGAGCGTTATAATGAGTGGAAATCCGAGTTTTATCGACTCTATAATACGGAATCAATAGAGGAATTTGAAATAGGGTGGAAGGAAATGCAAAATTTTTTTGGACTGCACTCAAACAGGCACATTATTAATCTGTTTGCCCTGAGGGCATATTGGGCATTACCATACTTGAGAAATTACTTTTTGCTGGAATGACTTTCCCTGGCCAGTCAAAGTCCATCAATTCCTTTATCCAACGTTTTCTGAGCGCACAAACCCGTCTTGCACATTTTGTTGAGCAGGTGCGCTGTATTTTGTTTATTTAATTATTGTGGCTTTAACTGTTAGATTTTTGTTTCCTTTAATTATTTATTCTAGCTGTTGGTTCTTAAAGTCTGCATGGCCAATGCTAGTTAACTTTTGGAAGAGAACTGAGAAAACATAGCTGGTTGCTTTTCTTGTCCCTCTGTTAGGGTTACATGGGCATTGATCATCACTTTTAGTTTTACTTACATAATCAGGTTCCTCCATCGATTAGGTTAAACATCATGTAGGATATGCAATGTTGTCTTGGTCTTGATTTTGCTGGGTGAGTAGGGTTAATCAGATTATAGAGACTACAAAAGGCTGGGCATCTTAACGGGAATTTTTGGCAATTATGTGCAAGATGGTAGAGCTGAAAACATCACAATTTTGGGCCTTGTGCGTCTGAGCGGGTTGCAATTTCATGTCTCTTAGTTGTGTGTAAGTTTGTGAGAGTGTATTGCTGTATTTGCTGATTATTTCAATGACCTCATATTGGAAAAGAAAGGCAATGTGCAATATTGGAGAGAATCGAAGATCTTTGAGTCCCAATTTTAGTTCTCTCCTCAAGCCAAACAGGCTGGAAATGAAAGTTGTTCTCACCTGTTAATACTTTCATCAGTACCTCCACATTCATGTACAAACAATCTTTTGCTTGTTGGAATGCATGTAATTCGTCTCAGTGTTGACTTATGACCTGTTTTATCTTTGCTGAGACAGTGTGTGGGTGGCATTATAGTCTGTTTTCTCTCTGTAGACTGAAGCTTGGAGTCTGTTGATGTAGGTGGCCATTGCTGTCGATTTCAAAGATCAAGCAGGAGAGCAGCAAACAATGCAACAAAATCTCCAAAACATCTCCTTAAAAACGGGAGCGCCCATGGAATCCCATGCCGCAACAGTCCTCACTCCATTTGCTTTCTCTAAGCTCCAAGAGCAACTTGTCTTGGCGGCCCACTACGCGTCCTTCCAAATGGAAGACGGCTTTCTTGTGAGGCACCACACAAAACTCGAGGGAGGGCGGAAGGTTTACTGGATCCCTCGGGAGGGCATCATAAGTTGCAGTTGCCATCTATTTGAGTTTTCTGGAATTCTGTGCCGGCATTCGCTTCGAGTCCTCTCTACTGGGAATTGTTTCCAAATACCTGACAAGTATCTCCCCTCCGGTGGCGGAAGATCAGCACTTCTTCATCGAAGCCCCTCATAATACTCCGAGCGATCACGCGGAAAGATTACAGTTTCTGCAGAGCATGGTATCGAATCTCATGTCGGAGTCAGCCAAGTCCAAGGAGAGGCTAGAACTTGCGACTGAGCAAGTTTCCATCCTATTGTCGCGTATCAGAGAGCAGCCGGTGTCTTCGCTGGTTCTAAGAGACGCTGCTTCCATTCACAGGAACTTTTGACAATGCTATCTTGATTAATCCGACGGGAGGCATATCCTTCATGCCGTTCCTGGGCTGGATGAATGTGTGATGCCGAGCAGATTGCGGACGTTGGAGTTGAATCCGGGATCGGGATCGAGCATATTGAAGTGAAATTCTGTGATGCTGATGAGTGAGTACAGAAAATGTGTTTCTCTCTCAGATGGCACCAAGAATCCAGCTTTTACCCGGGAAAGGGCTTGCATTTGCCAGGAAAGAGTTCATGAGAATAGTGATGATGTAGAGGGAAATGCTTCTTTAGATTCTAATTGAAAGGGCCATAATTTCCTTCGATGATGCAATCGATTGGTGATATATATACTTGGCCATCGCTTACATTTGACATTGACTTATCTTGTGATATTCAAGAGAAGTTACATTTATTTCATTATTTGCATAAGGAAGATCAATACGGCGAGCACGGGGTGAAATATACTGATATTAATTAGGAACCGGAATTGTTCTTATAATTGTTTTTTCTTAATCATGCCATACGACAATGAATAGCCATGTAATAGATTGCACATTCAAAGAAATAAAAGACCAATTATTAATAAGAAAAAATGATTAAGTAATATAAACTATGAAAGTTCTTTTAGGAGAAAGAAATATGCACACGGAGAGAGAGAGAGAGAGAGAGAGAGAGAGAGAGAGAGAGAACATGATTAGGTGGATATATAGAGATAATACAATTAGATGATGAAGGAAGTGGGAAAAATAAAAAATAACATGACTACAGACTCTAATAGTAGTTAGAAATTTTTTCCTAGGATTATTTGCCTTTTCATTTGGATATTGGCGATTAGTAATTTTTATACAAGATTATTAACTTTTTAACCTATCTAATAACTTCCTAATGGAGTCAGTATGCTAATAGTGATTTCACACAAAATTATCAACTTTTAATGGAGATATTGAGTTTCTATATGCTAATACTAACTTGTTGATATGATCAACAAAATATCCACATGAGAAGGTGACTATCTATACATCCTCAATTAGCAATATTTATGTTATATTTACTTTATTAATGTGAAAGTCACTCAAATATATTTGGGATAAGTCGCACCGAAAGTTTTTAAAATTTCATTCTGAAAGTGCAATTAAATCATAAAATTAAAAAAACGCAATCAGACCCCAAAACTTATCAAATTGATTTAATCAAATTCTTCCATTAATTGTAATTTTCACAAAATTTTAAGATTTGATTTCACTTTTGTAATAAGTTTTAGGATGATTGCATTTTTGAAAGTTTTGGGACTTTATTATACATTCACAAATGATTTAAAAGATTTCATAACACTTTTTAAAAGTTGTAAAATTTAATCATACTTTCCAATATAGTTGACCCGATATATTTTTCTTTAGTAATCTGGTTAATGAGCAACTCTAATTAGAGTTAATAGGCCATATAAAGTTCTCATTCGAGACCCATTATTGAGAAGATATTTGACTTTTCGCACAACCTAACCATGCCCGACAAGGACCTAAGGCGGCCTCAATGAGCAGACTCGATCTTAAGAAGCAAACTTTGTTCTCAAATTTTACGTACCTATGCCCTGGATCGACCGGCCGAGCAACTCGTTAGGTCCACGATCTTCCTAGCAACCTTTTACACGTAACTAAAATAAATTTTCCAAAATTTCCAAGATGGTCCTCCGATTTTCTTGAATATGTAGTGACTTCCTCTTATTCTTATTTTTCTTTTTTGTAACTTTTTGGCTTCATGGTCTGTTATAGTTAGTGCTTAACTGCTACATTTTCATAATTTTCATCTGGTTTTGCCAACTTGGACATGTTACTGTCCACCGCCTGCAGACCAAAACTCAAGCCCCTCCATTTCCCTCCCTTCAAGCCCCTCCACGGCGGCGCCTCTCCCCGCCGCCGCCGCCGCCGCCCTCCCTACCCTCCTCCCGCCCCGCCCTTCGCTCGTCCAAATCAAGCAAGCCCACGCCCGCGTCATCGTCCTCTCCGGCCACCCCGCCGACCTCGCCGCCGTCGAGACCAAGAACCGCCTCTTGGCCCGCCTCCTCCTCCACCTCTCCCTCGCCCCGCCCCCGCCGCCTCCGCCGCCGCCGACGCCGACGACGCCGACCCATCTTCCCTACCCGCTCGCCCTCTACCGCAGCATCGAGCCCCCGTCCGTCTTCGCCTCCAACAACGTGATCCGGTGCCTCGCCCGGGGCGGTCTCCCTCTGGAGTCGGTGTCCGTCTACGCGTCGATGCTGCGGCTGCGGCGGCCGCGGGTGAGGCCCAACGAGCATACCTTCACTTTCGTGCTGCAGGCTTGTGGGAAGGGCGCGGGTTTGTTGGAAGGGAGGCAAGTCCACGCTCATGCCGTGAAGCTCTGTTTTTGTGTCGATCTGTACGTTAGGAACGCGTTGATTCACCTGTACTGCGCTTGCTCTGCAATGGGCGCTGCAGAGAGGTTGTTCAATGAGCTCCCTGGTTGCCGAGACGTCGTCACGTGGAATTCGATGGTGGCGGGGTTCGCGAGAGATGGGCAGATCGACGTTGCTAACAGCTTTTTGATGAAATGCCTAAGAGAGATGTTATTTCTTGGACTGCTTTGATTTCTGGATATGTTCAAAACGGTCAGCTGGAAAGGGGATTAGAGTGTTTTATGGATATGAGAGTGTGGTCTGATGCCCAATGAGGCCATCTTGGTGACAGTGCTCTCGGCTTCGGCTCAACTAGGCTTGCTTGAGCATGGTCGGTTCGTACATTCGGTCATAAACTCGTTAAATCTTCCAATTACAGTCTCTCTTGGGACTGCTCTGGTCGATATGTATGCAAAATGTGGATGCATTGAACTGTCTAGACTCGTATTCGATGAAATGCCACGAAAAAACATTTGGTCGTGGAATGCTATGATTTGTGGATTGGCCTCCCATGGCCTTGGAAAGGAAGCTCTGACGCTCTTCGAAGGATTCTTATCTGAAGGTCTTCAACCAGCAAGTGTGACTTTTGTGGGGGTCTTAAACGCGTGTAGTCGATCAGGTCTGGTTAGGGAAGGTAGGCAATATTACAAGTTGATGATAGAGAAATATGGAATCGAACCTGAGATGGAACATTATGGATGCATGGTCGATCTCCTAGGTCGTGCAGGTCACATTATTGAAGCCGTTGATTTGATTGAGAACATGAAAGTTTCAGCAGATCCAGTCTTGTGGGCGACATTGCTCGGCGCCTGTAAAGTCCATGGCTTAGTAGAACTAGGTGAAAAGATAGGGAGCAAACTTGTAAACTTGGATCCCACACATGAGGGTCATTATGTGCAACTATCAAACATATATGCCAAGGCAAGCAAATGGGCAGATGTAATTAGAGTCCGAAGACTAATGTCCGAGCGAAATGCCAATAAAGTTGCTGGTTGGAGCTTGATTGAAGCGCAGGGGAGAGTACATAAATTTGTTGCTGGGGATAGACAGCACGAACTTTCGTCAGAGATTTACAGGATGCTTGAAATAATTGAAGTACGAATCACAGAAGCTGGGTATTCACCTGACGTTTCATCAGTTTTGCATGATATTGGAGAGGAAGAGAAGGAAAATGCAATCAAGGTGCACAGCGAGAGGTTGGCGATTGCTTTTGGATTGTTAGTTGCAAAAGACGGTGAGTGCATTCGGATTGTGAAGAACTTGAGGGTGTGTGCGGATTGTCATGAGGTGACCAAGGTGATCTCGCGGGTCTTTGGGAGGGAAATAGTAGTGAGAGATGGCAGTAGATTCCACCATTTTAAAGACGGAACATGTTCTTGCCTAGATTATTGGTAGAGTATTAATTTCATCTTCTAGCTTTTGTGGGGACCATATTCTTCCACCAACTTCGTGATTTGAGCTTACACAGTGGGGGGATATGGCTTACACCCTACAACTTAAAAGCCTAATGGGTTCAAAAGGGATGGAGCAAATGGAGACACCCTTTCATGGGGGTCCCGCACCAGCTCAGTTGAAAGCGTGCAGCCTAGTTCCACTAGAAAAGAAAGAAGTAGAGGGTGTCCAAGAAGTTGATGGATCATAATGAGTAGTAAACTGTCAATGGCATCCGTATGCTTCTAGCCATACTGAAAGTGAGTTGATGGAAGAGAATATGCGAGTGTAATGCAATTTTGGGGGCCTTGATGTAAGTTCGGCCAGAGAGTTTACAGCAATTCCTACATGGTCATCAAACCTTCAATGAAGTTACAAACTTAAACTCAAACCTCCCGTTTGAGCTTTTCATAATTTGGAAGAAGAAACATCAAATTCGAATTTTGGTCTTCAAGCCTATGGCTGCACAGTATTTACTAACTTGGCGATTCTAAATTGTTAACACATGTTTCTTCTGCCATCTGAATCGGACAAGCACATCGGGGTTTTTCATCATTGCAAGGCCACAAGAACAAAGGCCATTCCTTCACCCGTGCCAACTAGTAAACGTGCCTAAAGCAGTGTCTAAACTAGACAGAAGAAATGATCCTTTTTCTCAATCCCCAAAATCGGATGGTTTATAGAGATAAATCCTGAGGATCGCTGTTGTCAACTTGTGACTTGCTCGCCAAAACAAGATGAACTTTCACATCGAGAGAGAATGACATTAAGAAGAAAAAAGCTCACTAACATTGTAGAAACACTTTCTGGGACATACTTTCGGCACTTAGAATTGAAAAAAATGTGGATTCTTGTGCAAAGGTTGGACAAGCATTAAACCAGATGATACAGCCATTACTCATTGCTTATGAACTTCCAACCAAAACCAAAGAAGCTCTCTACCATCAAGCATATGCAGTCCCTCTTGAACAACTCATCTCATGAACCTTCTGTGCTGGTAGAAGTGAAAACACTAACAGATAATCCTAGGTACCAGCAACTGAATGACTTTGCTATTTTGCTAGTATGTTCATGAATCATGAATTTGCTGCAGACGAGTGACTTCCGTCACGAAATGGAGGAGTGTGACCGCAAATCACTTCTGAAATTGACAACTGAAAGAACTCAGCAACAGCTCGGACATCTGAAAGCATACATCCACAAGTCAGCGCCTACTCCACCAGCTGATAATGTTAATGAGCTTCTCGGGTAGTACATGGAAGTTGCGCTTGTCTGTGGTGGGGCAGATCTACTTAAGGGAAAGCCCATCCAATGGATGAGCCATGATTGCATTTCTGGTGCCATATGCGCCAATGGAGAGCCCGTGATTTGCACTTCTGATGCTATATGCGCCAATGAGCACTTCAACAACATCAATTGTCACGTAATGACAATCTGTTAGAATTATCACCTGGGAACTGTTCAGTTTTGTAGATCAAGATAGAAGCTTACCAATGTGCCGGAAAAAAGAAACAAGGAATCTCATTCAATGTCTGAGAGACCAGATATAATCCAAAACTTTTGGCTGAGACCGCCTGAACTCGGAAGATCTACTAGGGGGGTCCTAATACATGTGCAGACGATATAGTCTCTTCACTATACCGGCACAGCTAAAACTTCATCACAATCGAACTGAGGTTGAGCAACGGCACCAATGCGCTCGGATCAAACTTCCGAGCAAAGAGGTAACAAAGAGATGTCTTTCCTGAATTGTACCAGCAGCGCGTAGCATTATTTCTAATAGCACGGATAAAATCTTCCGTTATGTTAGATTTCCTGAAAGTAGCAGGGTGCGGCCCACCCAGAGACCAATCGACCCAAGTGACACTCCTGTTCGAGTTTTTCGATCCATGGAACATATTGAGATAAGTCGGGATGTAATGCTCATCCGGGTAACAAGCAGGCTTGCAGTACTTCTCGAAGAGGGAGTAGTACTTGGTATCGGATACTATATAAGCAGCCAAGTTGCGAGTCATCTCGAACCACTGAGACCCTTTCCTCCACTGGTGGAGCCTAATGTAAGGAAGCATGCTGCGGCTGTAACGGCCACGTCCATAGCGAGATGGATCATCATACG